>CM056504.1:31097097-32297097 GCA_029783415.1 Anisodus acutangulus
TTCTCATTTGGTTTCCATGTTCCTCCTCCATATCCACAAATTAGTGGTTTCTCTTTATCTATATCTCCTTTATCATAAGCTATGAGGACTGCTAACCATCCTATATTACTAGCGTCAGTAAAAAGTTCTAGTTGATCTTTTTCTACTGGTATTCTATGTTTTGGTAATGTTTTTACCTTTTCCTTGATTTCTTTTATAGCTTTAGTATGTTCTTGTTTCCATTCAAAAGTTATGTTTTTCTTTGTTAATTCTTGTAATGGTTTTCTTAGGAGTGGTAAATCTTTTATATGGCCTGAAGCATAATTGATTACTCCTAAGAACTGTTGTACTTCTTTTTTACTTTCTAGCTTTTTTTTGAAATTCTTTATCTTTGTTACTATGTGTTCTAGCAGTTGTAATCCTTCATTGTCTATAATATATCCTAAATATTCAATATTGTTTTTAAAGATTTCAGCTTTCTTTTCAGATAATAGTATTCTGTGTTGTTTTATAGTTATTATAAATTCTTCTAGGTGTTTTATATGATCGTCTAGATTATCTCTAAATATTAATATGTCGTCAACATATACTATACAAAATTCTGTTAATTTTCTAAATATTTGGTCCATTCTTCTTTGAAATATTTGTGGTGCATTTTTTAATCCAAAGGGCAGTACATTTCATTTATAGTGTCCTTGAGGGGCACTAAAGGCTGTTAAAGATTTTGATTCCTTTGTTAGTTTTATTTGCCAAAATCTACTTTTACAATCAAACTTACTGAACCATTTTTTATTTCCTAATCTGTTAATAAGATTTCTTTTATATGGTAAAAAATATCCATCAAATATTGTCTTTTTATTTAGTTCTCCATAATCAATTACCATTCTTGCTTTTATTCTTTTTTGTTCACTATGTTTCCTTACTAAAAAGGATGTGCTACTATGTCGGCTTTTACTTTCTTGTATCATTTTAAATTATAGTAATTCTTTTAATTGAGTTTCGAATTCTTTTTGATCTGTTGGACTATATCTAATAGGTTTGGATCTAATTATATCATTTTCATTTATTAGATTGATTTCTGCATATATTTTTTCTTTTTCCCATAGTTGAATTGGATTTTCTCCAAGGTTAATTTTTAGTGTATTAAGATATTTTTCTTTTAATAGTTGTAGGTTATTATTCCTATCGGTTTTTATAGAACATAATCTTAATGTATGTATTGATAATATTCTTTTTAATACTATCTATTTATTACAAGGTGTTGTAAGCTAAAAATATTGGTATCTATAACCTGTGTCTTAAAGTAATCTAGGAAGTTGTTTTCTAATAATAGATGTTGTTTCATATTATCTAATTGATATATTATTGGTAATCTGAATATTGTCTTTCCTAATACAATTCTCATGTTTTCTGCTACCACATCTAATTCTTTTGATTGTTCATTAAATCCTAATACTCTTGCTCTATGTGATATGGTTTTCTTCCACCTGTGTGATTCTAATACATCTTTTCTTGCTAAGCATAAATCTGCTCCGCTATCAACAAAGATTTTTTGTTTTATCATTTTATTAGGCTTATATTCTATATGTGTTTCTATATAGATTGCTACTATTTTATTAGGTATTAGGATTTTGTCTGACACTCATTTCTCTTAATCTTTGTTAGAAATTTTCATCTTGTTCTAATTCTCTTACCTCTTGGCGAACGTTTTGATCTTCCATTATTTCTTCTATGATGCTTCTTATTCTAATAAGTTTCCAATTTATCTCACTTAATCTTTCTCTTGTTCTATTAAGGTTTTTAGTAACCTTGTTATATCTATCATTATAATATTTATTTCCTGTTTCACTTGTAGTTGTAGTTGTAACAAGCTTATAGCGAACATGTTGTTCACATTGTATCCAATAATTTCTTTCTTCTAATAATTTTTCACGTCCCTCTCCTTATAGTCGAGTTGCTTTTCGCTCCTCTCCTTATAGTCGAGTTGCTTTTCTCCCCTCTTTACTCGAATGATTTTAATTTAAAACAAACATAGCCTATTGGCTTTTGCAAATTAAAATTAATGATGGTCACATTTTGAAAATGTAGCCATTTTTGCAATTAGCGAAATGGACAATAAATTTCACAAATAGCTTAATTAGGTTGAGAGCTTTAATTTAAGGCCACATTTGACACTAATTGGGATTTAGGAAATTAATCATGCTATAGTCCTTTTAATTTAAACATGAATTGATATTGAGATGTAATTCCCTTATCATATTTAATTTTGACAATTTCCCCACTTTGACAGATTGGATCATTAATTTAATATTGAGAATTTTTTAAAATTAATTACATTTATAATTAATGGTTAAAATTAAAAAATTATAATTAGTGTTCAAAATTATGTAAAATTGAGACATAATATACAATATATATAATTACTAAGTGATATTTTGTCAAATAAAATAACAAAATACTATCGAAATAATTTTGTGAAATCATATTCGCCTTGTAAAAAGTATATTTCACTCCTTCTGTGACTCAGCAATTTTGAATAATTAAATGAAATTATTGGAGGATAAAAATTAGGTGTCAACAACTGCCCATTTATTGTTCAGGGATGGCTAGACCATCCCTAAACAACAAAATTTGACCGACCTAATTTTTAGCCGACCAATCGAGAAATACTCCTCATTTTTATGCACATTTTTTTTTCAATTGTGGTCGGACCCTGGTCTCTGGGTTTCCTACATATCCCAAGTTACATAAGAATTCAGGCCTCTTGTAGTTCGACTTAATTAAACTACTAAAAACCCGATAAAACAAAAGTATCAAACTAGAAAATTTCAGATTGATTTTGTTGGAATGTGACTGATCCTTGGAGATTAAGTGGCCTACATATCCTCAGTGTTTGGGAATCAGGTCACTTGTATTTTGACTTGATAGCTCGAAAAGGGTATCCCTTATGTGAGAATCCCTTTGACCTTTCCGGTGTATGCCCGACTGGTTATGAGTTTTAAAAATAAAAATCATTGTGATTTGCAAGCGAATTTGGCGTAGAGTGATGTTCAAGCTCATGTACAAAGACCTTGAATCTTGTAGGTATATATTTTTGAATGGCTGCCCAAGAACAGGTTCCACGTTTGCTCTGCATGCGTCTAGATCTGGTCTACTTGATTTCCACCTCCGGTAGCTTTGACCATTTTCCATGTACTGATACTTGCGTGTTGATTATTTATATTCTATAATACATGCGTGGTTTTTTTTTCTTGTTCCCTACTGGGTGATACCTCCGACACCATCTGGCTTTGTTGATTTGCTGGTTGAATGTTGTTTGAGTGGATGCCTCATTCGACATCATCTGGATCTATATGCTTTGTTTATAGTACCCTCCTATGTGACTTTTTTGAGCGGGTGACACCTCCTACACCATCTGGCTCTGTTGATCTGCTGGTGAAACGTTATTAGAGCGGATGCCACTTGTTACACCATCTGACTCTGTAGATTCATTGACTTGAGCGGATTCCACCATTGACATCATCTGGATTATGTATTCTCTTATTGAGCGGTTACCCTTCCGACATCATTTAGCTTAAGCATATTTTGTTAAGCGGATGCCACCTCCGAAATCATCTGGCTCATGTGTGAATGACCCTCTTGGCATGCAGTTTATATGAATGGCAGTGTTTATATGAGTGTCCCTCCAAGTATGCATTTTCTATAAATGACCCTCTCGGCAGTGTTTATATGAATGACCCTCTCAACATTGTTTGTATGAATTATGTTCTTAGTAGTGTTTGTATGAATGACCCTCTTAGCAGTTTTTGTATGAATTCTCCTCTTGGTAATATTTGTATGAATGACCCTCTCGGCAGTATTTGTATAAGCGCTCTCGGTATGCGATTTGTATGAATGGCCCTCTCGGCAATGTTTGTATGAATGAATCTCTCGGCATGCAAATGTCATCTCTTTAGTATGTTTAAACTATAAAATCTAATAAGAATAACCAAGTATTTATAGTAGAGAAGAAAGTTCAAAGTGTAGTCGTTCGGCTTTTGCCGTCAGATAGGCTTAGTTTGATGTTTCTGGTCATTGTTGGAGACTTGATGTCCACTTTGTCTAGCGTGTCAAGTGTCTTTGTAGTTTGATCGATAGACACGATGCTTAACGATGTTACCTGCAAAATCCTTATACAAAGTTTAGTAAGGTATGACATATAATGTTGGATATGAAACCATTCTATGCGACGGTCTTCATCTAGTTGATGCATTTGATAGTGTCATGTTGATTTGGCGGCGGTGTCATTCCGAGTCTGGATTGGAATTTTTGAGACCCTCTAAAAAATTTTGCCCCAGTTGAAGTTGTGTTGGCGACCTCTCATGCCGAGTCTGAATTGGAATTTTTGAGACCCTCTAAAAATTTTTGCCCTAGTTGAAGTTGTGTCGGCGACCTCGCATGCTGAGTCTTGTGAAGGAATTTTTGAGACCTTCTCAAAAAACCTGCCCCAGTTCCTACCTAGGGGATATTTGAGATTTTTTCTTCTAGTGTGATTGAGTCCTACATGGACTGCCTATGTATCCCTCCTCAAGAAATCTAGTCATCGCGTAGTCCATGTTATAAGCATGGTGTATTTTTTATAATAATATGACCGACTCCTGAATAGATGCCTACGTATCCCATTTTAGGAATCAGGTCATCGCGTAGTTCATATTATAAGTTATTTACACTATAAAATCTAATATATCATTGTTAGTAAAATATGCACTGTAAACATAATTGGTAGCGACGTCTTCCCGATGTCATCTCGAATCTTTAAGAAGAATGTCTTATCCAAGGACAATCCACTTTAGAAATAGGCAGTGTTCCACTTCGACGTCGCCAACCTAATGTGTGTCACACTTAGAGGTTGGATGACCTGATTTGAAATAAAGGTAAGTGTCAGAATTTTAGGGTGGACGACCCAATTTGTCCAATTTTAAGGGTGGACGACCTGGTTTGTCACAATTTTAGGGTAGACGGCCCTGTTTGTCATAATTTTAGGGTGGATGACTTGGTTTGTCACAATTTTTAGGGTGGACAACCTTATTTGTCACAATTTTAGGGTGGACGGCCCTGCTTGCCATATTTTTAGGGTGGACGACCCTGTTGGTCACAATTTTAGGGTGGACGACACTGTTCGTCATAATTTTAGGGTGGACGACCCTGTTTTGTCATATTTTCATAGGCATTGCACTTAGAAAACTCCTATCTTGATCTTGTGGCATTGATCACTTTATCCTTTGTATCGACTCGGCTATCCTTGGGCTCATCGACCATTCCTCATTACCAGCCCAACCACTAAACACTTAAACCATATCAACCGAACCAACACTTAACCAAAATGCTCCATTCCTTCACTCGAGTTTGTATCTGACAACGCATGTTCAACCCTTACTAAACCTACTATATACCGACCACCCATACCTCCCACAATACCTTACTAACATCCGCACCAAAGGTCATTACCCGAAATAGTCCATTAATACCCACCAAATCCCAATAACACCAAGCAGTCCTCATAATACAACCTTTCAGAAACCATACAGTCTCAGTTCTGTTCCGCCAACCTACCACCATCCAACCACCAAAGTCCGATCTGCAAACCTACCCTAAATGTGTCTATAACCACCCCATAGAATGCCTTGACCCAATTCCATTTACATTCACCTGAAATAGCCATCAAACACCCCACTGTCCCACTAAATCGAGAACTCCATTTTGACATCCATATTCAGGTTAGCCCGAATATCATCCACACCCAACCCACTTATCAAACATCACCCCTCTTTACTTACATCAGTTTGTTTGCTATTTAATTCACTGTTGGGTTTCGGTCAGACCATTTGGTTATCTCTTTTATATATCTATTTATATAATTGTATTTTGTTTATTTAACTGTTTTAGTTAGTAATTATAAATGATCTCTAACTCCTACATTTTCCCCCCTGTCCTTGTATGAGTTTGCACTACATATGGGCCGATTTTGGCCAATTCCTCATTTGCTTCTTCTATTGGGTCTGAGGCCCAAAACTTTACTCCCTCGAGTCATAACACACCTAGAATGCCCAGCCATGGATGAAAATGGCATATGCATTTAACTGGTGGGCCCAGTATGCTCACCATCCTACCTTGGGCTTTTAAAATCATGTATTTTATTATTTGTATATGTAATTGTAATGACCCATCCAACCATTTTTAGCTAAAGATCCTCATTTGACCAAATTATCCTTTCTGTAGACTCTGTGTGGGGTTTGTGACTCACGGGGATGGGTTGTACGGTTCCCACAGTGCTTGTAGATGTAATTTAGAAGAAAAACCCAAGGTTGATAATTTAAAATTGAACTGGTTGACCCAAAGTTGACTTTTGAGTATATGGGTTCATTTTTGAATTTCATCACTTACGGTAGGTCTGGAGCATCATTTATCACTTAGTTGAGTCATTGGTTCATTTCCCCAAGCGTTCGGGTGTGGTGTCACTATTTGCTAATTTGTGGAACTTGAGTATCTTGGGTGTTTTAGTAAAAAATGGGTCTTAGCTCGGTATGAGAAATCTTAGTGCGCGAGATTATGTCTGGTTTGTATTCGGGAGGTCCCGATAATGTTTCAGGTGTTTGGTGGAGAATTACTAAGTTTCTTAAGCTACTAGTTTATGGTGTGTCGCACCAGCGGACTAGTGGCCGCTTCTACGGAGTCACCTCTGCGGAGGTTGGTCTGCATATGCGGGTTTTGGTAGGGTTAGTGATGTTCACACCTACGGTCTTTGTTGGATAACAGATAAGATTGTCCAAGGTGGATACCAGATCCAACGTGGCACTGACAACTCAGTGAGGTGGACACCACATGGCATGCCATCTCACCATCCTAACCCATTTACCCATCTCCTACACTTCTTCCATCACTACCATATCTTCCCCGTCCATAACCAGTGCCACCATTAGCACCCCCACAAACATTTAAGTTTGACGCAGTTAACATTTATTGTTAAGGAGACAAGATATCTCTCTAGAGCAAAAAATCTTTAGAAAAGTAGTTTCTTAAACTAAAGCAGAACTCCAATTAATCAAACCAAAATCAATGATAGCTTTGATTAATTTTTTGCCCGTATTTGATTTTAAAATAATCACTTGTGAGAAGAAAAAGATGAGAAGAGTAAATGTATACTGATATAACTAAACACATTGCAATTTAAGAACGACTAAAAAAGCTCCGGTGGAGATCTTTTTTGACATCATATTTCTTTTTGATTAAATGTTTTCCTAGACAAATTAAAGCGTCACAATCTAAACCAACGTAATATCTAAAAATATCCAAAATATTAATACTATTTTTTCCTGTTGGATCATAGAGAGGCACTATTTGAGGAACTTGTAAGGGTCGACAGGCCCTGGCAGAGCTGTCTTAACTCATAACAGACCCACAAATTTTCTAACGCCATCACGGCCTAGCCGGCTAAAACAGGACCATCAACCTGAGCTTCAGACATTTCGCCTGGGCTGTCCTCTACCCAACCTTAGTACTTCTCATACAAATCATCAGCTTTATTAAAGAATTAGTACCATGATTCCAAGTAGTCTAGCGCAACATGGTTCAGCATAAGGGATTTAGCCTATAATTTAGGCTAAGTTGATATATAATGTATATAATGTAAAAAGAAAAAGAAAAGAAAATTACCAAGGCCTTGAGGTTGTGCTCAGCAAGAGAGATAGATATCAAACTTTAAATTTTATTTAGAGAGTGTTTTTTACAAGGGAGAGAGAAGTTGGCGAAATCCTGCCTCTAAACTGAAATTAAGGATCCTTATATAATGAATCACTAACCGACACAAACAAATAAAAGGGGCCAAAGCGTGGCCGACAAAATAAAAAGTAAAAAGGGAAAAAATTAAAAGAAAGGGCCTACTTATGTGGCCGACAAAGAAAAATAATAAAAGGCCAAAACATACTCGGCCAGCTACTACAATAATACATTTGCTTTTATAAAAGCAGATTCATCTTTATGAAAGTAGATTCTTTTCCCATGTGCTCTATCAAGCTGAGACCGACTGCATTATCAAATTTGTTCTTTTCCCTTTGATTTTTCTGAATTGGAGGATTCCTCCATTTTATCTTGAAACTTTATGATATAATATTCTATGTCGCTGGATCACATGGGTCCTGAGAGTTTTGAATTTGATCCTCTCATTCAGTATGACTGGATGTCATTGATGCGTCCGAGGGGAATTCCTGACTTAGATTTTTTAGTAAATCTTTCTTGACTTCAGCCATATAAGATGCTATCATATCAGATTTTGAAACTACTCCTTGTTTAAGTTGTAGTTTTATAGTGATATGCTTGAATGAACTATTAACGTTTGGTGATTGTTCCCTGTTGTTCTGTTCTTTATAATTTGCGGTAGTTGTAGTTATCAGGTTTATAAGTTCATGTCCATGTAAGACTCCATCTTTGGTTTTTTTGTAACAATTCCTTCCAAAGCCTAGTATAAAAGGTTCTCTGAAGACAAGGAATCTGTTGCGGGTTATAACCCACTTCCACTGACCATCTCATTATCCATGGGATGGAAAACTTAACAAAGAATAGCATATTAGCAATTCCTGTGATAATTGTATTATCTGTTCCCATTCTATAACTTTGGACGAGACATCAATTCATTTAGTGTATAAACTCTTGAATGGTGAATGAAACATATGAATAGACGAACCATAACTAATCCACCATTGTCAGAACCAATTAGGAATGTTCTATTTATAAACATTAGAACATATCTTTATGAACCAAGAGTGTTTTTTATTAGGGTTTTCATAAAGGAGAGTTTTATAAAAACTATCCACATAATCCAGTAATTGAATTTTACCTGAACTTTCTGCTCAGGGTGGAAATATTCTCTTTCTTTACTGGTGTTGAATCCCCACTCCTTTGGGGTAAATATTTTCTTTATTATGATCTTGGAATAGTTATAAATTTTCTCGTATTCATTGGATAAAAATGCTGAATTTCAGCTGATCCAGTGGTTGAGTGTATAGTCTCACAATGCATTCTCAATTTATAAGTGAGGATGGGATATGACCCGGCTTCTAGATATCTCTCCATCAATTTCCATGGCTCGTCCTTCCATTAAAGGTCTTTATAATCTAAGAAGTAGTATACTTTCTTTATATTCGTGTTGCTTATAAGAATCATTATCATCTTGTTCATCATGTGCAACCTTTGAATAAGAAGGTTGTGATCTATCATGTTTTTCTCTGGATTTTATGAAATCTATAAACTGTTGATATAAAGGACTTTCTTTATCAATATTAGAAGGTCCTGTCATGTTTTCATCTATAAGCCTTCTGGTTCCTTGTTGGACAAAAGTATTACCATGTCCAGTTCCACGTCCTCGTCCCGTTCCTCTATAATGGCGGGGGTCGCTTGGTAAACTCGGCCTCATCCTGCAACAAGAATCTTAGCAAAGTTATGAACTCAAATATTCCCTAGTTAAGAAATCAGGCAGACTATGAACTTAGCTGATTGGAAATCTATTCTATTAAAAACTTCTGATTGTATAAATCGCCTTGAAATGTTAAGACACATTTTACAATTGCTAGGAACTCCTTAGCAACTATCGAATAATTCTTCTGACTAGGATTCCATTTTCCAGAATAAAAATGTATCAAATACTCCTAATTATTAACTGGAGAGTATTGCTTCAGTATGCCGCCATAACCAATATCTGAGGCATCTGTCTCTATAATCTTTGGCCAAGTAGAATTGACCAATGTAAAACAAGGAAGGTTATGAACCTTATTCTTAATTCATTTGACAACTTGAGTATGATTATCTATTCAAGGTGTAAGAACCTTTTTTAGCCATTCATATAAGATGGTTGTGTCCTTTGCCAAATCTTTTATAAAAGGACTGATATAATTAAGGCTATAACCAGTTTTATATGAATATCCAATAGGATCATTAAAAGCAGTTTTATATTTATCTGCTTCTGCAATCTGAATCTGCCAATAACCAGACTTTAAATCAAATTTAGATAATATAATAGCATTATTAAGTCTATCAAGTAATTTTTTTATTAAGAATATGATACCTGATCCATTTCAAAATATTATTAAGTGGTTTATAGTTGATAACGAGTCGAGGAACTCCTCTTTCCTGCTCAGCATGTTTATTAACATAGAAGGTCGTACACGACCATGGAGACTTTGAGGGTTTTATCAAACCTTTCTGTAACAGGGAAGCAATCTCCTTTTTGCATAATTTAAAGTATTCGGAATTCATTTGGCATGGCCTAGATTTTGTAGGGATATTACCTTTTCTAAAATCATCCTCCTAAGGGAGAGAAACAATATGTTTTTTCCTATCCCAAAAAGCATTAGGATGGTCACTACAAATCTGAAGTGAAAACTGAGTTTGTATTAAATCAATTTTTTGTTGTAGCTTAGGATTTCCCAAAAGCTCTTCAATAGTGGATATATAAATCTCTTGTTTTAGAAAATCGATTTGCTGGTGTTTATGTACTAGCCTATCTTTGAGTTCAATTAACACCCTTGAAAATGGTTCGATTATAAACAGAAAAGTAATGGGCTTTCCATTGAAGGTTCCTATGATACATTTTTTTATCAATATTAGTAATTGGAAATAGTTTTTGTACAAAAGGTGTGCCCAATATAATTTGGCTAGAAATATCTTTTACCAAAACAAAACTTTCTGCTATACAAGTTTTATCATTGCAGATATAAGCCTTTGGTAATTTGAAAGTAATTTGTAATTTCTGCCTATTAGCAGATCAAACACTATGACTGGTTTTATAAAAATATATGGAAGGAATAAGTCCTTCCTGTATACAATTGATATTTGTCACGCTATCATAGTAGTAGATCTGCCCATTAGCAGATCTAGCACCATGACTTATTTTTATATAAAACTTTTGTGAAGTGATTAATTCCGGTGTTTGTAGAAATTTTCCTGCTTCATCTCTAGTACCTGGAATCAATAGATTATCTAGAACAGAAATATCATCTACTAAATTCGGATCTATAATCTCTTTACCCGTACCTTCAATATTAGAAATTCACGCGTCAAGCATATTATTACTCTTTTTTAATTCTAAGATTTCTTGATTGAAATTATTAATCTCATTTTCCAAATCTATGGGAGTACTTGTAATTCCTTGTTTCTCCCTTATTTGTTTTTTTTTAATTCTGACATGGTATAAGTGTTTGATCGTTCCAGAGTTTTTCTACCTTGTGAAGGTTTAGGAGTATCCTGGAGTTGATCTATAATCTGTGAACTCATACATGGATCCTTAATCAATTTTAATAACTCCATAAGGTTATCTCCTTTGAGAACATTAATGTTCATATCTTGGTATTGAGAAAATATATTATAGAACACCATCCTCCTTATTCTGTTTGTTAGAACAAGGTTATCCTATTTGACATGGTAAGCATTCTTCTTCCGAAGTAATATAATCTTCGTTGTTAAGAACACTAATTTCCTCATCTGAGGAGGAATTCTTTGCTTCATCAGTTTCGAAACCTGAATCTTCTAGCTCCGAGTTAAGCAATAGCATGTATAATGTATCCTTTACATCATCTCCAATGTTAAGGGCTTCAATCTTTTCCTTAACTTTACAATCCTTATAATAGTGGCATGTCCTGCTACATTTCCAACATGCCTTTGGATTATTTGATTTAATAAATTTCTTGCCAATTATAAACTCTTTCGTTCTTCTCACATTCTTATCCAGGAGTTTTGCTTTCCATTTTTGGAAATTTTCCTTATTCTTTTCTTTTCGGTTATGAGACCCTTTGGCTTTGGGTATTTCCATTCCAAACTAACCACAAAACTCCCCTAACTGTTGTCTTTCATTAAGGTTCTGTATTTTGATCTGCTGATTTAGCTTGATCTCGTTACACAAGGCTAAGCCTTCTTGTATACATGTACCTATTAGGCTTCCATAATTATGAACGTCATAATTGATGGTAATTCCCCCTTTTCTAAGAAATTTTCTAACTCTTTCTGCGAAGAGGGCTGGTAATCCATCTATAAATTTGGACTTCCAGTGAGGGCTATTACACTCTGGTAATTCCATGACTCAGCTTAGGAAAACATCCTTATACCACCAAAATGAGGTGAGGGATTTACATCTCAAGTTCTGGAGTAAGGTTCTAATATTTTCACTATCATCTGACCATTTTCTAGTAAAATGCTCTATAATATTAATCCCTAAGGTATATACCGCATTCTGCGTAGGTTCTAGACCTATTTCAGATTTTACTGTTCCAATAATACTATTACGTTGTTCTTGGGTTAAGTAATGATCCCACTAGCCTTTTAATTGACCAGTAAATCCTGATATGATCATTTCTGCAATAGTCTTGTCAGAGTTATTGTTAGCTTTGCAGATTGTGCTATACATAAGCATTCTGTGAACCACCGTATAATTTTGTCTTTCCATATAACCATATATGTTCCATTCATAGATACTTTTTCCACTATAACTATTGTTATCAACAATCTCTTGCTCCTCAAACAAAACATCTTGAGAAGTAGGTCTAAGATAGTAGTACATCCTTTGTACTGGTTTCCTACCATATTTTTCTATGTTATTAATCTCATCAGACATCTTCTGCTTATAATCATTTCCAGAAAAGTCCAACTCATAATCTTTTGTTAAAGGGCTGATTCATAAACCCTTAAACTTATCATCTAGTAATTGCTCAAGTTCTGAGTATGCTCTTAACTTGAAATCATTAATTTCAGGAGGAGGCTGCACACTAGGAGTAGGTGCAGGTGTATGATGGCTAGAAGAAGGAATCGACTTCATAATTTCTGAAGTTAATTTCTCTACTCTATTATGTAAAAGAACAATGTGTTCACCAAATATGTCCATATAAACATTTGTATAGTTATTCTGTTTGAGCATGTTATTAATATGCGAAGTTGTAACCAAAGTAGTATCATCTTCAAATAATTTTTAAAAGGCATTAAAATCAAGAACTTTATTATCATTTTCAATTTGGAAAGGTTGTTGTGGAGGGAAAACAGTATGAACGACTTCCCCACTAGAGAGTTTGTACTCTCTTTATAAACCAGAGATAATCTCCCACGTAATTAGCCATAAACCAGGGAACAAAAGATATAATTTTATTAGCTTGAGAGAGTTATTTATAAAATTCCTCTTGAAGCACTAATCGTTCATTGTTATCAAAAGTTTCAGTAAACTATTTTTAAACGGTTCCAATCTGGATTTATAAAAGTCTTTACTGATTTTCATTCGTGCGGGCGACCCCCGACTAAAATCAATTTTTAGACTTTGATCCATTAGACACTTGGATAGACCATGTCTGACTCAGTTATATCTGGCAATATTATCATTACCAATTATAATCCTACCAATTCTATTGCTATCAGTATTATCTGGGATAGGTGGATTTATAAAATCTTGAATGCATGAAGTAGAAGCTCATGATGGAGATCTAACAGCATAATCAACTGGTGAAATATAAGAACGACTTGAGAGATCAGATCTAGTAGATCTTGATCCAAAATCATTTGTCAAGTAATTTGATTTAGAAAACTTAAGCTTGACAGTCCCATCTGGTGCTTGTTCAATATGGTTAATCTCAGTATTACAAGTACTCTTGGGAGTAGCAGATCCATCTATGACCCATTCTTTGGAAAAAATTATTTCATCCCATTTGATAAGTCTTCTTGTGGTAATTTTTTATTTACCAAAATTTATTTCTATTTTAAAATCCATGATCTTGCACATAGGATTCATACTGTATAAAGGTTTAAAAAATATTCTATAACAAATACATATAACCTCAGTTCGAAGCATATAATCATATCCATGCAACTTAATACTTAATATTAAAGCATTTAATGAATTCTCATCTTGCAAAGATACATGCAAGTTAGGATAAGCATTGAAATAAACAAGGCCATATGCTAAACTGGTCTATACTGTCCCTATAAGAGATTTTTTCTAGTTCTGATTTCTACCATCCCTTAGAGCTGCTATAAAGCTCTTTGGCAAGCCTCTTAATGTTAGTGGCTTAAAAGCAACCTGTACTAACCCAATATGCATAAATCGATGGGTTTTTCTATAACGGGAAATATCATTGTCATTTAATAATTTAAAGGTAGCATGATCGCTATCCGCAGTAATGGTCTCTTTAGTTGTTTTAACAACTTGTTTGAAACCTATTTTCTTTAGAGTACCCATTTGATATATTACCCTAGGTTGGATTTTTGGAATAGTCCACTTATTAAGTAGATCTAAGTGTTGAGGTATATCATATTCATCTTTTTTACTATTTTTAACAGTATTCTTGATTCTGATGATATTCATCATAGTAAGAGAGTGTTGAACTAGTTACCTATTACTACATGTGAACATGGATTTGATACATTAATACTCCATTTTCTAGGGTGAACACAATTTTCTAATTCAGATATACTTGATAAAATTAAATATTTTTTAGTCTGAAGAAAAACTTAGTACTTAAATGTTTTTAAAGCCACTAAAAATCATTTTTTGCCTCTTACATCAAGTGAATTAACATGACGACATAAGACGAATTACTCCTATTAAAATTGATTTATCATTTGAATTATTTTAAGCCCGTTGAATAAATTAGGGTTGTTGTATGCAAAGGGAGTGAAGGTGGGCTAATGGTGGTAATGGTTGTGGATGGGGAGGAGATGGTGGTCGAAGAAGAGGGAGAGGGATAAATAGGTTGGGTGGTGAGATGGCATGCCACGTGGTGTCTAACTCACCTAGTTGTCAGTGCCACATCAGATTTGGTGTCTACCTTGGATAAACTTAACGGAGTAGGGGTATATTTGAACCATTTGTTTAACGTTAGGGGTATTTTTGAACTGAAAGTATAACTGAGGGTAAATTTGAACATTTTCACATTGTACAAGGGCAAATTTGACCCTTTTTCCTACATATTAAGGGGTAATGGGCGTGTTTAGGGGTCTCACCTTAGTGGATGTTATAAGCACTTAGGTGGGTACTGATGTTCGGCCTAAAATTAAATATATTTATTCATTGTTGCCTCACATTCTAGTACTTTTAATCGTCATTTTAGTTCCTATTATATTGATTTGTGCTTAATATTATATTTTTGATATGTAGGAATAAAATGGTGTGAAGATGAAGAGATTTGGAGCAAAAATTAAATAAAATACGGAAAGAAAAACAAAAGAGAAAAAAGGGTGGAGACAAAGGAGGGAACACTATGTTATGTTTGTCCCCCCTATTTGAAGACAACAAAAAGGAAACAAATTGAGACCAAAAAAAAGAAATTGTCAATGAATACGTACGTGCAAGTTCTACAACCAATGTGTGTTGTAGGTGAACCACGAGGAATCAATCCTCTGAAGTTCTGCCTTGCACGCTGCATGCGCGACCAGCAGGAAGTGCGAGCCCGCGATTATTTTTCCCGGTCTGAGTTGAATTTGGTTTTTAAAAGCTTAGGCCGTTTGGTGCCCTATAAATTCATATTCTACACAATTTTTACATAACTTTGTGATTATTTTTGGCCCTCAGTTCAGAACATTAAACCTAGAGAAAGCTTGGAGTTGCTGCAGACTCTTTAATTATTGGGCTTTACCTTCTCTTCTATGTAGTTCTCATTTTTATGTTTTATTCGGATGATTTGTTTTTCTTCCATGTCTATGTTGATCTAAACTCTTTAGTTCTAAGGTTTTGACATAAACATGAAAGTTGACGTTTGATTATCGTTACATTTATTGATTTTTCCATCTTTGAGTTATTTATTTATTCTTGGTCTTAATTGTTTGATTGTCTGGCCAATAGTTGAACACTATCTATGGTACGTGAATTGAACTTGAGAAAAGAAATTTTGCGTACGTAATAAGAATAAATAGATCTTGTTCATAAAAATACGTTTCACTACTGAGGATAGAGATATACCCTTTAGCCTTTCTTAGTTGGTTATGGAGATTTAAATGCGTTCTTGTTATTTTCTAGCGATCAAAGAGATATAGATGTTAGAGTAACATCTACAGGATTTTTGTTACACCCTGCAAGTTTGTACATGGGATTCATGCTAAGATGGTTAAGTAAAGTTAGAAGGAAAGAGTGTCTGTTGATATTTGAGAAGCAATCGAGATGACTCTACTCCCTTGTTGTTTCTTGGGTACGAAGAAGGTTCAGCTAGACCATTGAAACTTGAGACTTTTCTTAAGGATATCTATTTCTTAGGAGAGCATTAGGAAGGGGTTGGGAGGTATAGATGCCATATGGATTGAAGACGACACTCCCTGATGAGGTTTGACAAAGTTAAAGTGATATGCTAAGCATTCAGCATTGCATATGAGGTCCGCCTGGTAGATGGGACCGTAGAATGGGAGCCAAAAAGTAAAGGAATATCTGGAAGAGGATTTGGCCACATATGGGCCCGCATTTGGGCCTGCATGTCTGAGGCGGTGGAAACCTTTATTTAAGGCCTTGAGCGGTGGAGAATTTATAACATTTCATTTTCACTTCTCTTAGCTCCAAAGTTGTTTCAAACACTCTCTCTAAGGTTCTTCAACCATGGGGGATTATACAAAGTCCCAAGGTGATTTGAGTAATATTCAACTCCTACAAGGGATGCAAGCTTGAAGAAGATCCCTCTTGGTGTGGTGTTGTTGTTGTGTGAGTTTCAAGCTCCAAAGAAGTTGTGGTTGGAGTTTTCCTAGATTTTGTAAGGTAAGTTTAAGTTCTTGATTCCTATGTGTAAGTTAGTTTGGTATTGATTGAGTTAGAAAATTGAAGAATTATAAGAAAGAAGCAAGGAGATGGTCTAGAAAAGTGAGGTTACCTTGTTGAGTTGTTGGAGGTGTATCTATATTTTCTTATGGATGAAGATTTTTAGAAATAGCTTGAGTGTGATGTTTATATGGTTATTATCATGATTTTCCAATTATTGGGTTGTTTATGGAAGTGAGAGTTGAAGGACAAAGGAAGAAAGCTAAGTTTATCGAAATCGAACTTGTCGATGATCGTAATTGCTACTAGTTATGATAGTGATGTTGTGTACTTATTTTGGTATAGATTGAAATGTGTTGCAGCCCGGTTACATAACCTTGTTAGTACTAAATACTCCAAGGTATGTGAAGGCTATCCCTCTTTCTTGTTTTTGGCATGATTTCCTCATCGAGTTAGTTTCGATCCAATCATTTTTGGGTTATCGAGACTCTACTCTAGTTTTTCTTCCTAGTCGAGAATGAGTTCCTGTTAACCATGTTTAGTTAAGTAAAAGAACGATATAAATCATGACTATAGCCTATATAGAATTACAGTCGCCTCCGGGGCTATGATGGTTGCCTTCAGGCTATGATAGTTGCCTCCGGGGCTATGATATTTTCCTTCGAGGCTATGACAAATTACCTTCGGGGATATTGGCCATACCGATCACCTACGGGGCTATACAGACACAAATTGCCTTTAGGGCTATACAGATGTGTGTTTCCCTTCGGGGCTATAGAGATACATGTTGCCTTTGGGGCCTATCTATGTCTAGGTACCTTATACGAGGCTAAGTAATGGATATTAGTTCTGTAGTTAGTTGACGACAAAGGAAGATAAGCATAGCCAATTTTCTTTTAGTAGCTCATTAGTTTATATTCAGATTGTTTTACATTTCAGTACAATTCAGTTTCAGTCGCCTTACATACTCCATACATTATCTCGTACTGATGTCCTTTTGCACGCGATGTAAGTCTGGGGCACTCCCTCTTGAAATGTCCAATCTCTGCACACTCAAAATAGGTCCTGGCCACTAAAGGCTGATGAATAGAGATAGAAGAACCCAACCTCTATAGTCATAATATTGAGACTGAGAACCCCTGGATGACTGGCCCCCACTATAACCACTATACCTCATAGAGTAACCATCAGTAATCTGTACAGCTGCCTGAATTGGCCAACTAGGATGCGGCTACTAATATCTCCCCTAATACCTATAACCATGGAAAGTAGAACAATTAAATGACAATGTAGCCTCTCTCTCTTATCGGGCTTATATCTGGCATATCACCCCTCAGTGACTCTACCATCCTGGCATGCACTGCTACTATCTTAAATGAAGCTCTAAAAGCTACCAACTACAATGTGGACAACTGAAGGGGAATACTCAATCCTATGACAAAACACCTCACTCGCTCAGCCTCTGTAGGTAGCAGCGGTGCTATATAGTGTGATAAGGCATGGAAAACCTCCCTACCTAATCTTCTTAAATTCATCACCCTTGTGCAAACGCAATCTCAAAAGCACATACTTCTCCAAGAAGACGCTGTAGAACCTAACCCAAGTCAATGGAGGTGACCCCGTAGGCAAGCAATCAACATACGCCCTCCACCACTATTTTGCATCCCCCAAAAGCTGAAGGGCCAAAAAATTAACTTCGTGAGTCTCAACAATACCCAACATATGAAATCTCTCATGGCTGCTCATGATGAACTCATACGTGTCCTCATCAGACTGACTATAAAACACTGGAGGCTTCATGTTTGAAAAGTGCTCCCAAATCTTCCGCTCATCGAGGTCATAACTATCCATCCAATATATTGGGGGCCAAACTCTGGACCATGAACCTCATAGATACGGGGCACTTACATCACCACTGGCTAAAGACCATGCGTATGAAACTCAGGGGTCTGTGTCACACCCTAAACTTTGGGGGTTGCTAACACCCAACACCCAAAGGTCTAAGCGTTCCACTGTAGTATCCAAACCCCATGATATGAATCTTGGGCCAACAAGTCCTCTAAAAACCCATATAATATACTGAATGACAATTTGCACACATAAGCGTCTTAATAGGATACATATATATCAATAGCCGGGGCCGGCAAGACCACTAGATGAGTATATTGATAACAAAAAGAGATGACAAGGCCACGCCATATCGACATCCACTGTACGTAAGTCTGAAGGCTTGTGAGAGTAACATATACATACAGACAGGTCGGGACAGGGCCCCGTCATACCCCAAAACACTAGTAGTATATATAATAGTACCTAAGGACTCATGTACTACGACTCAAAGAGAAGAGAGTGTGACAACCATAGTTGAGAATTACTAATTTATTATATATACCTGCTCTGTGTATATATACCTGCGGGCATGAAACACAGTACCCCATAAGGGATATCAGTATGAAATACGTACTAAATATGTAGGGCATAATCAACAGTAAATGAAGCAACAACAAAGAAAATAGAGATACCACCAGAACCTCGTATATGTCTCACCACACTCATCTGTGTGTTTATATAAGTAATATGTCGCGTATATAATTTCATAGGCCTCTGTAGGCAATATTCTGTATATAATAGGTCGTGTATGTAATGCCATAGGCCTCTATGGGCAATATCATTAGTATTATATCTGTATAGCCGCGGATATAACGTCATAGGCCTCTAAGGGTAGTATGTATGCATAATGTATATGTTTGACCAATAACTAAAGGACATGTCATGATGACCAATCCAGTTAGAGTGAAATAAGATTGTTACACCTCTGATCAACATTATGAGACTGACATCATTATATCATTACATGACTCTACCAATATTACAACCCATGACTAAATTTCTGAAAGCGACATTTTATGATTATGAATCAACAAGGAGAACTCTAATTGTCAAGAAAGGAATTGTGATGGAGTAAAGTTGTATTTACATCACATTTCTATAGTTCATGTCGAAAGAGGAAAGAGAGCCCTACATAGCTTATCAAAAATGTGAGATATATCCCGTGAAACCTCACACTTCTTACGGATGGTTAATATCATATAAAAGGTTGATATTAATATCGAACACAAATCTTATAAAGAAACTCACTTTGGTGTCTTTCGATAATTTCAAACATATAGGGTTCTTAGATTCTTCAACAAAGAGTACTTAGGTAGTTTGATATAATAATCCTCCGAACTATTCCTTCTCAGCTTTACAATATGAACAATAAATTTACTTATCAAATTCCAATTCATAACTCAAACAAACAGCCCCCAAATCATACTACAGTTATTTCATAGGTTTACGGGTTTCGATTACGAAAATCCTTTCACAAGTTATCCCAAATAATGAATTAATCTTTATAACATGTAGAGGAGGATACCTCCTTTTCTTTATGTATCCGAATCTACTTAGAACAACAAGTTGCCCCAATTTCAAGGGTTTCCAAAATTGCTTCAATACAGAGATAATGATTTCTACGATTACTACAGGGATTATCATGTTAATCTTGAATTATTTGCCTTTGGATTGATCTAGGAATGATATAATATGATTGAAAGGGTTTGGAGAGAGCTTGAAATCTGATTTTGGAGGAAAAATGAGGGTTAAGTCGACTGAACCCGTATGTAACCCGAAAAAAATTCTTCACTGCCATGAAAAGATGGTTCATTTGATGGACCATCAAATTTTGACGGTCCGTCACTCTTCCTATCAAACTGCCAGGAAAATTGACGGCTCAGGGTGGGAAGTTTGATGGTCTATCAAACTTCCCGTCAAATTACCCAGTTTCCAGTTTTCGTCAAAATGTACTTTCTTCGATCCGTTTGACTTCCCTACGCTTCGGAACTTTCATAAACAATATGTAACCCTTCATTACCCTTTCATAAAGACGTACCACTTCCTAAGACATCAGTATCTATCAACGACACGACGAGATGCGAACTACGAGGTATAACATCCTTTCCCCCTTAGGAACATTCGTCCACAAATGTTAAGGATATCCTTAATTCTCAAGGATTCTAAAAACTTTGGTAGAGTTCCCTTTGTAAACAGGACTATCCAAAACCTGTTAAACAGCCCAAACATATATCCAATGCCACACAAGGTAACATAACAGTAAGATAATATCAACTAGGTCTCACACTACTGTCTATATATGACAAAATCAAGAAAGTTAACCATAACTCACCTCACTATCCTCTGCCGTACTCTGAGCTACACCTGCAATATCTACCTTGATAATAATACCTAAACAAGTTATAGGATTTAGGATGGTCAAATAGAATAGAAATGATAGAATCATATTACACGAGTATCAGTGTAAACCTGAGGACTGAAAAAAGTAAGGGTATCTGGATCGCATTTCTTCTTCGGCCTCCCAAGTCATCTCTTTTGTATTGTTATTCCTCCACAGAACCTTAACAGATGCGACATCCTTAGTTCTCAGCTTCAAACTTACCGATCCAAAATAGCTATCAGAGTTTCTTCATAGGTTAAAGCTTCAGTAATATCCTATGCACTTACGCAACATCAACATATGAAATACCGTGTGAACTGCTTCGAATTCTGAGGGTAGTTCAAGTTCATACGCCACTAGGACTATCCTGCGGATAATATATAGAATATCATAACCCTTTTCATTAGAGAAACCTTTAAGAATATTGAATTGCCAAATACAAAATCTAAGTCACAACATCGAACGTCTGAATAAGATTTTTGCCGACTTTGGACAGTCAATAAGTATTCTTGAATTAGCTTTACCTTCTCCATTTCTTGCTGGACTAAATCAGGACCTAGTAACCCGACTTCACCCATTTCAAACCAGCCAATTGGGGATCTACACTTCCGTCTATACATTGCCTCATACGGGGCATCTTGATACTAGAATGATATTTATTATTGTAAGAGTACTCAATAAGGGGAAATGATCATCCCAACTACCTTTGAAATCCAATACACAAGCTCGTAGCATGTCTTTGAGTGTCTGTATTGTGCGTTCGGCTTGACCATCGATCTTTAGATGGAAAATTGTACTAAGACGACCTCCAAAAATGAGACATAAACTAAGCACCTCTGTCTAATATGATAGAGACCGGAACACCACGTAATCAAACTATTTCCTTGATATACAATTTGGCATAATCCTTCATCGAGAAAGTAGTAAGAATTAGTAGAAAATGACATAATTTTGTTAGCTTGTCGATGATAACCCAAATTGAATCAAACTTCTGATAAGAACGGGGAAAACCGGTGATAAAATCCATATTAATCATTTTCTATTTCCAAGTAGGGATTTAAATATGTTGAAGCAAACCTCCAGGCTCCTAATACTCAAACTTAACTTGCTGACAATTCGGGCATTGAGCTACAAATGTTGCAATATCTTTCTTCATCTCAGCCATGATTTGCTATTGGAGTGCTCCTACACATGGTACACATAGCTGACCTTGATATCTAAGGACTCCGTCTTCTATAAGTTCCAGTATTGACTTTTTTAATCCCTTCTTTGATTCAGACAAACTAGGGGTCATCGCATTGCCTCGCTTTTACCTAAACTATTAAGGATGATTATGCAGTATTTTTCACCACCGCTCCTCTGTCATCCGTATCTACAAGTCGCACATTTAAACTTGCTAGGTGATGTAGTTCTTTGGTCATCTCCAACATATTAGCTTCAATACCATCCAAACTCCCCATAGACTTGCGGCTTAAGGCATTAGCTATGACATTTGCCTTACTAGGGTGATATAAAATATCGACATCGTAATCCTTTAATAATTCCAACCACCTTATTTTCCTTAAGTTCAGCTCCTTCTGGCGGAATATATATTGTAGACTCTTATGATCTGTGAATATGTCCACATGGACTCCATATAAATAATGACGTGACATCTTCAGGGCAAAGATTACCGCTGCCAACTCAAGGTCATGAGTCAGATAAATTACTTCATGCTTCCTTAGCTGTCTTAAAGCATATGCTATGACCTTCTTGTGATGCATCAAAATACATCCTAGACCGACTCTGGAGGAACCACAGTAAACCACATACCTATCGCTGCCTTCAAGCAGAGCTAACACAAGTGTGAATGTCAAGACATAATAAGAAAGTCATAATGGCCATATCTAGTCTAGAAAATGGTCTTTGGAATATGTTTCTCCTTAACCGCAACTAATGGTATCCAGATCTGAGATCAATCTTTGAAAAATACTTGGTGCCGTGCAGTTGATCAAACAAATCGTCGATTCGAGGGAGCGGGTACTTGTTCTTAAAGGTTACCTTATTCAACTGATGGTAATCAATACACATCCTTAATGAACCGTCTGTCTTATGAACAAACAACACTGAAGAACCCCGCAGGGAAGTACCAGGCCTAATAAAATCCTTTTCCAGAAGATCCTTCAGCGGAGCTTTTAATTCTTTTAGCTCGGAAAGAGCCATTCGATATGGATGAATATATATAGGTTGGATATCTGGAAGCAGGTCGATAGCTAATTCAATTTCCCTTTCGGGAGGAATACGAGAAAGTTTATCATGAAATACATTGGGAAATTCACTAACTACAGGAACTGACTGAAGAGTTGGAGGCTTTGCCTCCGCGTCCTGAACTCACACGACATGATAAATATATCATTTTGAGATCATTTTCCAAGCCTTAAGGTAGGAAATAAACCTACCCTTAGACACTGCAACATTGCCTTTTTACTCATGTATGGGCTCGCTTGGAAAGTTAAAACGAATGATCTTCGTTCAACAATCAACATTAGCATAGAAAGAAGCAAGACAATCCATGCCCATAATAACATCAAATTCCACCACCTCTAGTTCATTTAGGTTTACTACTGTATGGCGATCCCTATATACTCGCTTAACAATCAGAGGTTCACCCATAGACGTAGACACTTTAAATGACTTATATAACAATGTAGGCTCTTTCCCACACTTACCAGCAACAAAGGGGGTAATATATGACAAAGTAGAACCCGGATCTATTAAATCATATACATCATGAGAGAAAATAGATTTTATACCTATAACCATATTTGGAGAAAACTCAAGGTCCCGTCGACCTGAAAAAGCATAAATAGGATTCTAGGGACCGCTTGAACTTGATACTGCTCCTCTACCTCTGCCCCTACTAGATGGTGCATGTGTACCCTGTCTTGAAGGGTGTACTGATGAATAAGAAGCTGCCACAGATCCTGTAGGCTGGGCCATGCCACCTCTACCTCTCATCGGACAATCCCTAGTAAAGTGCCATAGGTAACCATAATAATAACATTTATCAAACTCTCGATGACATTTCCCTAGATGGGCCTTGCCACACTGGGCACATCGGGGTAACGCTGGCCTGAACTGGGTTGAATCTCCTCTTTACTATGGGCCTGGTGGCCATGAACTCTGATTCTGTCTAGAATAAGTGGTCGGATCATGACGCTGATCCTGACACTACAATGGCACACTAGTCATCCGATAAGATGGGCGTCTAGGAAACTAAGGCCTAAATATGCCTCTAACCCCCCTGCATCACCTGCGGACCGAGCCCTTTTGTGTCGGCCTCTGTTATACTCATAATCATCCCGTTGTTGCCTCTTGTGATCCTCTAGATTCTATGTGTAGTTCTAAATATGGGACATGTCCATATTCGGGTTTAACGAAGTTGTCGTGCACTCATTCACTAGGTGTGGCCCTAAACCATTAATAAACTAGTGTACCCGGTCGCTCATATTAGCAACAATCATGGGAGCACACCTATCCAAAGAGTTGAACTGCAAGCTATATTCTTTGACACTCATATTGCTCTGCTCCAGAGCTAAAAATCTATATCGCTTGGCTCATCGAAGCTTGACCGGTAAGTACTGTTGTAGAAATGCCTCATAGAACTCACTCCAGCCCAAATGTGAGGCCTGGGTTCCCTGAGTATGCTCCCAAGTCTCAAACCAGGTCGCAGTCATATCTCGCAATCTATAGGAAGCCATCTCTACTGTCTCAGTATGTGTTGCGTACATAACTCATAAAATCTGTTGCATTCTATTAAGAAAATTCAGTGGTTCTTCATTCGGGTCTATTCTCGTAAATACCAAAGGGTGCAGGTTAACAAATCCCAAACTCTTGCACTCACAGCTCTGTCAGAAACACTAGGGGTCTGCCGCTGGGCCTGAGAGGCCACATATCTAGTTAATAGTTGCACCACACTCCATAAATCTAGATCTTGATCGGGGGAAACTAAAGAAGGAACCGTCGGTACATCAGCTCTCCCCTGTCCTTCTAGAGGTGGTGGTGGGGGTGTAGTCCTGGAGGCCCGAGATACTGCCTCATCTTGATTCTCCTGTCTCCCTAGGTCAATGGGTGGTGCTTGATTGGTACCCTCTCTTGCCTCATCGTCTACCCTTTGTAGTGGTAGGCATAACTAGGAAGCTAAACAAGATGGAGATTAGGAGTGAACACTTATCATTTAGTTCTATTGCACAATCTAGATAAGGAAGAAAAGTAACCACCCTAAATATCCTGTAGCCTCATTCTTCTAAGTGTGGTACACAACACACCCATAAATAAGACTCTACTAGATACGGCTTGTAGACTCCTTAGGACAGATCTGCTCTGATACCAAGTTTGTCACACCTCAACCTTTGGGGGGAGGGGGTGGCTGACACCCAGCACCCGAAGGTCTGAGTGTACCACTGTAGTATCTAAACCACGTGATATGAATCTTGGGCCAACAAGGCCTCCAAAGAACTATATTATAGACTGAATGACAATCTGCACACAGAAGAATCTTAACATGATACATATATATATACAGATAACCAGGACCGACGAGGTTTCTAGATGAGTATATTGATAACAAAAAGGGCTGACAAGCCCATAATATAACAACATCCATTGTATGTAAGTCTGCAAGCCTCTGAGAGGAATATATACGTACCAACAGGTCGGGACAAGGCCCTTCCATACCCCAAAATACTAGTAGCATATATAATAGTACCTAAGGACTTATGTACTGCAACTATGAGAGAAGGGAGTGCGACAACTACAACTGAGCAGATCACCTACTGAGGAGGAGCGCCACTTTGTCTATCTATACATGCGGGCATGAAACATAGTGCTCCAGAAGGGATATCAGTACGAAAGATGTACTGAATATGTAGGGCATAATCAATAGTAAATGAAGCAACAACAAATCAAAGAAATCAAAGATACCACCTGAACCTCGTATATGTCTCACTAGACTCCTTTGTGGGTATATATAAGTAATATGTCACGTATATAACTTCATAGGCCTCTGTGGGCAATATTTTGTATATAATGGATTGCGTATGTAATGTTGTAGGCCTCTGTGGGAAATATCATTAGTATCATATCTGTATGACCGCATATATAATGCCATATGATTTGGAGGGCAATATGCATGCATAATGTATATGTATGACCAACAACTGAAGGACATGTTATGCTTATTAATCCAGACGGAGTGACATAAGGTCGTTACACCTCCGATTAACATTATGAGACTAACATCATTATCACTACATAAATATATCAAACTCACAACCCATGAATAACTTTCTGAAAGCGACGTTGTATAATTATGAATCAACAAGGAGAACTCTAATTGTCAAGAACAGAATTGTTATGGTAAAGTTATATTTACATCACTTTTCTATAGATCATACCGAAAGAGGAAAGAAAGCCATACATACCTTATCAAAGACGTGAGCTATGTCCTATGAAGCCTCGCACTTCTTACAGATGGTTATCTATATCATATAAAGGGTTGATATTAATATCGAATATATATCTTATAATGAAACTCACTTAAGCTTCTTTCGACAATTTCAAACATATAGGGTTCCTAGATTCTTCAACAAAGGGTACTTAGGTAGTTTAATCTCACGGTCTTCCGAACTATTCCTTCTTAGATTTACAATACGAACAATCAATTTACTTGTCAAATTCCAATTCATATCTCAAACAAACAGCCCCCAAATCATACTACAATGATTTCATAGGTTTACGGGTTTTGATTAAGAAAATCCTTTCACAACTTACCCCAAATCATCAATTATTTCTTAATAACAAGTAGAAGAGGATAAATCCTTACATTTAGGCATCTGAATCCTCTTAGAACAGAAAGTTTTCCCAATTTCAAGGGTTTCCAAAATTGATTCAACACGGAGATGATGATTTCTATTATTACTACGGGGATTTTCCCGTTAATCTTGAGTTATTTTACTTTAGATTGATCTAGGAATGATATAATATGATTTAGAGGGTTTGGAAAGAGCTTGGAATATGATTTTGGGGGGAAATCAGGGTTAAGTCAACTGAACCATTATTTAACCAAGAAAAATTCTCAACCGCTGTAAAAAGACGGTTCATTTGACAGACCGTCAATCTTTCTAACAAATATCCCATAAACTTGATGGCTCAGGGTGAGAAATTTGACGGTCTGTCAACCTTCCGGTCAAATTGCCCAATTTCCTATTTTTATCGAAATGTACTTTTTTTGATTCATTTGACTTCCTAACACTGCCGAACTTTCATAAATAAGCAGTAAACCTTCATTACTCTTTCGTAAAATCATACCTCTTCTCGAGACATTGGTATCCATCAATGAAATGATAGGATGCGAACTACGAGGTGTAAGAGTCTGAGTCTGCCCCCCCCCCCCAGTATAGGTTTGAGAACCACCCGGAGTAGTAGGATGTATGCCTATCGGAGCAAATCAATCAAGAACACTCAATAACCTGACCAGTGTGTCCTGTAGAACCGGAGTAGCAATTAATACAGGATGATCCTAGGCTGGCCCCATCTCCTCCTCAAGTAACTCGTCTTGAGGCTCAATATAAGGCTCTGGGGACTATGACCGGGCATGAGCCTAACTGGCTCTCTGTGCTCCTCTCTTAGATGGAACATCTCTTCAAGATTTATCCCGACCCCGAGTGCATGCTCTACCATGTCCGCGCATGACCGGAGCCGATGCCTATGCCTCCTCTCTCACTGTGTCTACATGAGTCCTCACCATATTTTAGTGAATAGAAACAAAGGTTAGATACCAATTTGATTCAGCTTAGCACGAAATGAATGAAGAAAGTGAAATTTCCTAAATGTCCCACATCTTCTCGAAGAAAAGTAGGGACGTCTCCGCACTGATTCGCAAGACTCTACTAGACATTGCTCTTGTATTTAATACTGTTTAACCTAGGGCTCTGATACCAAATTTGTCTAACTCCTTTTCAAGAATCGTGACGGCACCTACACAATACCACCGGTAGGTGAACCACTCCTAAATCATTCGCAAGATAAGAGATAAGTAAAGCGGAAGATAACAAAATACTATATAAGTTGTCTAAAATAAAAATGCAAAAGAAATATAAGTCTAATACAACTATAGAATCCCCCAAGAGATCTGGTATGTAGATACAAGAGCTCTAATAAAACGATACAAGAGCTCTAATAAAATGATACAAGTCTGAAATTCAAGGCATTAAGTGCCAACTGAATACATCAGTTGTAAGTCTATAAACATGTCTCTAGAACAGAAGTAAAGACAACAAAGAGATAGATCAAATCTAAGGTATGCTGAAGATACCATCCTCACCCTGAAAGCTGGAGATTGACTACTCGAACTCAGCCATGTGGTCTCGAGCTAGTCGCCGGATCTATATCTATATAAAAAGATGTAACAAGCGTAGCATGAGTACACAACATACCCCCGTAGACGTACCCCCATAGATATCATAGGCGAAAGATGATGGAAGATACGCAAAAAGAGAAAAATATTGGGAGTTCATATGGACTTCTTTGTTTAATTTTCATTATAAATAGAAGTTGTATTCAGGTTGTGATTGTAAATTTTATTCTAGTTGTAAATTTAGAAGCTTTTGTAATATTCAAACCAGATTCCTTGGGTAGTGTAGTATTCCGCATTATCATATATCTATGTTTTAGACATCTATTTCTCTTATTATTTATTTATGTTGTTGGATGAATTTATAAGGGACAAGTTCACCTACTAGGTGGGAAAAGGGTAGGTGCCCACGCGTTCCCCGATTTGGGATGTGATACTAATCCTTCAGGGAGTGTGAGAGTAGGTGCTGGGGTTAACCTGCTCTTCAACTCCTAGAAACTTTTCTCACAAGAATCTGACTATTGAAATTTAGCTACCTTATGCGTCAACATTGTCAATGAAGTGGCAATATAGGAGAAATTTTCTACGAGCCTCCAATAATAACCTGCCAAACCCAAGAAACTACGCACCTCAGTAGGGGTTGTGGGCCTTGGCCAATTATTTACCGCCTCAATATTCTGAATATCCACCTTAATGCCTTCATCCAATACTATATGACCCAAAAAAGCCACCGAGTTTAACTAGAACTCACATTTAGAGAACTTAGCATACAACTTGCGATCCTGGAGCGTCTGTAATACCACTCTCAAATGATCCGCGTGCTCCGCTTCTGAGCGAGAGTATACCAAGATGTCATCAATAAATACTATTACAAAATATCCAGAAATGGTTTGAACACACGATTCACCAAATCCATAAAAGTTGTTGGTGCGTTAGTTAAACCGAAAGACATAACCAGAAATTCATAGTGGCCATAGCAGGTACGAAAAGATGTCTTTGGAATATCCTTTTCCTTAACTCTGAGTTGATAGTATCCAGATCGAAGATCGATATTTGAGAAATACTTGGCGCCTTGTAATTGATCAAACAAATCGTCCATCCAGGGAAGTGGGTATCTATTCTTAATAGTCACCTTATTCAGCTGACGGTAATCGATACACATTCTCAACAAACTATACAGATGAATAACACCAGTGCACCCCACAGAGAAGTATTGTGCCTAATAAATCCCTTATCCAGAAGATCTTTTAGTTGAGCTTTCAATTCTTTCAGCTCGGTAGGAGCTATTCAATACGGAGGAATAGATATAGGCTAGGTATCTGGGAGCACGTCAATAGAAAAATCAATTTCCATTTTATGAGGAATACCAGGTAGTTCATCAGGGAATACGTCAGGGAATTCACTAACAAACGGGAACTAATTGGAGGGCTGGAGGCTTTACCTCCTCATGCTGAACTCACACGAGGTGCTAGATATATCCTTTCAAAATCGTCTTTTAAGCCTTAAGGTAGGAAATAAACCTTCACTCAGGTGTTGCAATATTGCCCTTCCACTCAATGACAGGATCGCCCGGAAAATTAAAGCGTACGACTTTCGTCCAACAATCAACATTAGCGTAGAAAGAAGCTAATCAATCCATGCCCATATTAACATTAAATTCCACCATTTCTAGCTCATTCAAGTCGGCTACAATATGACGATCATAGATCTTAACATCACAATTCCTATATGCCTGCCTAAAAACTATGGGTTCACCTACGGACGTAGACACTCCATATGATTGAGGTAACAACTCAGGCTCTTTCCCAAACTTACCAGCAACAAATGGTGTAATATATGACAAGGTGGAACTCAGATCTATCAAAGCATATATATCAAGAGAGGAAATGGATGATATACCTGTATCCATATCCGGAGATGGCTCAATGTCCTGTCAACTTGACAAGGCGTAGATGCGGTTCTGGGGACTACTCTAACTAGATGTAGCTCTTCTGCCCTTGCCTTTACCAGCCGATATTTGTGTACCCTACGCAAAATGACGTATTGATGAAGAAGAACCTGCTACAGATCATATAGGTTGTTCCATACCACCTATACCTGTCATTGGACAATCCCTAGCAAAGTGCCCTGGGTAAGCACAAGAATAGCATACATCTGACTCTCGATGGCATTGCCCAAGATGGGCCTTGCCACACTAAGCACATTGGGGTAAATGTGTCCTGATATAACTTGAATTTTCTCTATATTATGGGGCTGGTGCCCATGAACTCTGACCTGGACCAGAATAAGTGGTCGGATGATGACGATTGTTCTAAAACTGCAGTCTTCGGATAAGATGGGCACCTAGGAAATAGAGGCAAAAATTTGCCTCGAAATCCCACTGTATCACCTACAGACTAGGCCCTCTTGTGCTGGACATTATCATACTCTCGAATGACCCGCATAGGTATGGATGCAGGAAATATCCATATTCGAATTTAAAGAAGTTGTCATGCACTGATTCACCAAATGTGGCCCCAAACCATTAACAAATTGATGTACCTAGTTGTTCATATTAGCAACAATTGTGGGAGCGCACCTGGCTAAGGAATTGAATTTCAAGCTATATTCTCTAATGCTCATATCACTCTACTCTAAATGTAAAAAATTATCATGCCTGGCTCGTTGAAGCTTGACCGGCAAACACTGCTGCCAAAATGCCGCGTAGAACTCCCTCTAGCCCATAGGTGGGGTTTGGGGACCCCGAGTCTGCTCCCAAGCCTCAAACCAGGTCACATCCACATCACACAACCTATAATAAGGCAACTTTAATGACTCAATATTTGTAGCGTGCATAACTCATAAAGTCCACTGCATCCTATCTAGAAACTTTTGTGGTCCACATTAGAATTTGTCCCTATAAATACTGGAGGATCCAGGTTAACAAAATCCCAAAATCTTGCACTCACAGCCCTATTAGCAACAATGGGAGTCTGAAACTAGGCTTGAGAGGCCACTAGTGGAGCAATAGTTGCTTTGCACTACGCATATCTATATCTTAGTCAAGGGCAACCAGAGGAGGAACTAGAGGTACATCAGCTCCCCTCTACCCCTCTAGAGTTGGTCGGGGGAGAGGGAGGGGGGTTGAGTTCTTGAGGCCTGAGATACAGCCTCATTATGGTGATTCTGTCTCCCCAGGACAGTGGGTGGTACCTGACTGGCACACTCTCCGCCATCTCATCTAAACTCTACAGAGCCTCATATCGTATAGTAGTAGCAGGCATAGCTAAGAACATAAACAACATGAAGATTAGGAGTGAACACTTACGATTTAATAATATCGCATGATCTAGATCAAGAAGAAAAGTGACCATCCTAAATATCTTGTAGCCTCCTTCTTATAAGTGTGGTGCACAATACACCCATAATCAAGACTCTGCGTTATACGACTTGCATAGACACCCTAGGATAGACCTGCTCTAAGATCATGTTTGTCACACCCCAACCTTGAGGGGTATGGCTGGCGCCCAGCACCCGAAGGCCTGAGCGGACCACTATAGTATTTGGGACTTGTAATGAGCAACTTAGGCCAACAAGGCCTCCATCTAACCATAATAAGTCAAGAATAGATAACAACCTGCATAAAGAAGAGTCCCAATAGCTTATGTATAGATATATAAGGCCGTCAAGGCCAATAGAAGAGTACCACTAACAAAAGGGCCCGACATACATATACCCACTATACACAAGTTTGCACGTCTTTAAGAGTAATCTATACACAACAAGTCAGTACAAGGCCCCGACATACCAAAAACATTAGTACCAACAACAATAGTACCTAAAGACTCCTGTAATGCAACTCTGAGAAGGAAGAGTGACAACCATAGCTGAACCAACAACCTACTAAGGAGGAGCGTCGTTGTGTCTATCCATACCTGCGGGCATGAACATGGTGCTCTAGAAGGGATATTATTACAAAAGATGTACTGAATATGTAGGGCATAATCAACTGTAAATAAATCAACAATAATCAAGAAAGTCTGAAATACCACCCGAAACCTCATAAGTGTCTTATTAAACTCCTCTGTGGGTACATATAAGTATTCAATCACATATATAATGACATAGGCCTCTGTGGGCAATATGTTGTATATAATAGATTGTGTATGTAACATCGTAGAAGTTTGTGAGAAATATCATCAGTAACATATCTGTATATATACGTATATAACGCCATAGGCCTCTGTGGGTAATCTAAATACATAATATATGCGTATAAGATCCATACCAAGCCTATAAAGGACACATCAACAAGTCGGGGTGACATAAGGTCGTTGTACCCCCGACTACTCTTATGTGGACTCATATACTCTTTTACCTTGTGACGATCATTCAAAGAAGACATTTTCCCTTAGTTTCTTAATCATGAAGTACTAAGTCTTACTCTACACATAGAAGGGAACAACATCAATGATGGCTTATAATCTTAACGAACGACAGATGCATACATAATCAAAGTGTGGATTAACCTCAAGTGTCTTCTTAATTGTTATAGAAAGGACATGTTTGTATCGATTGTTATAGAAAGGATCATGCCATAACGGAGAAGAAGGTAAGCCCTACATAGATTGTCGATGAAGCTGAATATATTCTGAGGATCCTTGCACGTGGTATAAATGATTGCCTACATTAAACGAGGGATTTGTATAAACGACAAATTCATGTCTCATGGAAGTTTATTTATAGCACAACTCTATACATAACACCACAATTCCGTTCATGTTTCCCGATTTTGTCATTTATGTTCATAGAGAAGACTCATAACTTCATTACCATCAATAACACAACAACTTCAAGATTCCCACTCTCCTTTCTTGGTTCTTTTGTAAAATGAAGTCTCGACTACTGGCACAACTTAAGTATGTAAACAAAGAGAGAATCCTTGCCTTAAACACTAATGTTGCAACTTGAACGGTAATCTTACACTTAGGTTAGTAAAATCCTTCACCAAGGTTTAGACAAGCTAATAGGGATAGAACTTTGTATTATGAACTTCTTGCGAGAATTTCACGTGGTTTCTCCTTCTAGATTGCGCTTAGACAAGTATGAAACCCTAAGGACCTTTTGGGATTTTAGGGGGTCTGTTCTGGTGAGAAAATGAAGTTAAGTGAGCCCTCATCGACTTAAAAAGGATTGGCATCGCCTCACCATCCAACTTTTACGGTGGGTTTTACGGTGGCTCTTCCCACTGTAAAATATTTTATGGGCCATACAAGGCTACCGTGAAACACCTCTACCTCCACCAACTTTCTGTTATGTTTTATGGTGGAGGTCTCAGAGTTTTACTGATCGTAAAACACAATTACTATCGTAATTCTCACTGTAAATCATAGGAATTCTCCAAATCGTGACGAACTTCATTTTATTATTCAATTTACCTTTATGCCTCTTGATACTTCTATAGACAAACTGAGGACCTTTATTACCCCTTCATAATATCATATATCTCCCTGGGGTGTCAGATCCTGTCGAAGGTATGGCTAGACATGAAACTACGAGGCATAATAAGTGGGACCCCCAAACACACAAAATACCCCCTCAATATTTATAACTAATTAAGCACTTCTATCGAAGTCTTAAAAAACTAAACCGTAGCCTAACTCTGTGCCAAAAAGGAGTGCTATATGATCAAACCTCGGTGACAGGCTTGCCCTTCCTCTGTGCGTCATGATAGTCAAAGTCTAATCATGCATATGCTATTCGTTAATACAAAGCTTACACAATAATAAAGACACAACCCTTAACAAATCAAAACCACAATTACCGAGCGTGAACCTACTTCACCAAGACTCAAACTTTAATACCCAAAAATCACTAATACATACTAGATAATCATATCCTTAAATTAATTGAAAAACTATACATATTTGAACCCTCAATTGAACATTATTCAAAAAAGCCCCAAATTGGAAACTCTAGAAATTTCCCCCATTTTGAAATAGGTTTGTGTACTCAAATTAAGCCTTACAACATGAACATCTAACAATATTCATCACTAATTCACAATAATACAAGTAAACTAGTCCATAAAATCCTCACTAATTATTGTTTTAACCCTCTTATTCTCAAATGGAATCATATCTTACCCAACTCATGAACAAGCTAAACCTCCATTAAATAACTTTTAAACATAACTCAAATCACAAAGGAAAGAATCTCTTACCCCAAGAATGAAATTGCTCTTAGACTTCTGAATATGGTATTTGGCGGCTCTAGTTTCGTGCTATTCTAATTTGGGAAAGAAAATATGACCCAAGGAATTTATAGGACACATGATAAAGTGTTTCTTCCCTAGTAGAATCGATCTCGCTGGAGTAGATGCAATGCCGCGAACAAAACCCTCGCTAAGGTGGTGTCACTTGACACCTCACTTCAGCGCCACATCGAACTTGACTCCGCAGAGGCAGACTCGCCCCTGCGGGCATGACCTCCTCCAAGGTGGAACTCCACACTTTTCCAACCCCACGCTTTAATGAGCTAACCTCCCACTGAGGCAGACACCAAATACCAGATCCTAGAAATCAGTCCAAACTCCTATCAAACACCTGAAACACTCCCGAGACCCCCCCCCCTCCCGGACACAAACCATACATTCTCATCTAAGGTAAATAGTGCCACTAACTCACCCCTACTCTCGGAATTCTCACTTAACTGAGCTAAGCCATACTTTTCTAAAGAATTGTCCAAACGAAATCAAAATCCAAACATTAGAAATAAGGCCACAAATACATTTTATTTCCTTGGAAAGCGAATCAATGACTTTACTAAGTCATAAATGACCTTCCGGAACTTTAGAAAGCGACGAAACCCAGAAACAAATCCATTTAGTCAAAAGTCAATTTTGAGTAAACTAACCAACTCTAAGTTTTTAGTTTTTGTTTTTCATCCAAAACACATATAAATGGATATCGGGATCCATGACACCCATCCCGGCACACATCACAAACCCCACAAAGAGAACACAAGAATAGTAAAATAGACAAATAAGGATCTTTAGCAAAAATGACTAGGTGGGTCATTACAAAATATAAAAGAAAAACATGAAAACAAAACCAAACTAACTACATGACAGTATAAGAAATCAAGGAAACAACCTTCTGTCTTGTAGTAATTGGAAATCACATCATGGATTAGAATTGAGCTGTGGCAGTAACCCCTGCCATTTCTTCAAGTCCTTCCCTCTGATGTGCACAAAGATTGAAATTTCCTTGCACACTATCTGTAAAATATCTACACTGTTGGAATCTCAGCAAATTCATCTCCCACCATATGATAGCCATAAGCATAGCAAATACAGAACTAAGAATTGCACCTTTTCCAAAATTTCTGCTAGCCCACATGACTTCTTCATGGCAAGTCCTAATAGATCTATGAAACCCCATCCAAACAAGTAATCGCTGCCAAAGAGATCTAACAACAACACAAGTAAAGAATAAATGGTCTAGGGTCTCATATGCTGTATTTCATAAAACATAGGTGGAGGGACTTGAATGCCAAACTTTAGCAACCTATCAATAGTTGCAAGCCTTTTCATGACAGCAAGCCATAAAATAAACTTGTGCCTAGGATGAATATTGTGATGAAGCACAAGGTTTTTCTAGGGAACCTTACGATGATCCAACAACAAGGAATAATAAAGCTTCCTAATTAAGAACTTATTGTGCACAACAATTGAGTCAAGTCTGCTTTGGAGGTTCCCTTACATTGTAGGTGCTTGCATTATATACTTTCTGGATTCAAAGATATTTCTGATGGCCCAAATGGAATTCCCAGGGATGTCACAAGTATCAATTGGTATCTGCTTCATATAGTAGATATGGACCCACCTGATCCACAAGCAACCCTTCTTCCAAATTATATACCATAACTGTTTAAGAATTGCAGATCTATTCCGCACTATAAGATTCATGATATTTAACCCACCAACTGCTCTTGGATAACAACCTTTTTCCCAAGAGACAAGAGTTTTTTTAGATAACTCAGCATTTCCAGTCCATAGAAAGGTTCTACATACACCATCAATAAGCTTTAAGATTCTCTTAGCTAAAATGAAAATTTGAGCCGAATAAGTTGGAATGCCAAAGATCACTGATTTTATGAGCTGGAGTCTACCAGCATAAGACAATAGCTTTTAGACCAGTACATAGTTCTCTTTGCAATCTTCTGCACTAGGGGCATGGGGCAGTTCTAGGTACTTAAAAGGGATTTCCCCTTCACAAAAGCCTAAGAATTGTAGTATTTCAAGCTTACGATGAGGCTTAACCCCAAAAATGTATATAGAACTTTTCTCAGTATTAGCCTGAAACCCAAAAGCTGCTGAAAACCTATGAAAGGTCTCTTGAAGAAGTTAAATACATTGAATATCAGCCTTGCAAAACATCAAGAGATCATCTGCAAAATAGATGTGCATGACACGCAACTTCTTGCATCTAGGATGAAACTAAACCAATATATTAGTAGCTTTGATATTCATCCCCCTTTGCAAGTATTCCTTAGCAATAACAAAAAGATAGGAAGATATAGGTCCCCTTGTTTTATCCCCTTTTGCCTTGAAAAGGTTTTGAGAAACCACCATTGATAACCAAGGAATAAGATATAGTGGTAATGTACCCCATGACCCATTGAATGAATTTGTAGGGGAAGCCAAGTTCAACAAGCATACATCTTATAAAACACTGTTCAATTGAATAATATGCTTTCCTGAGGTCAACTTTCATGTCACATCTAGGTGAAAGCCTTTTCCTAGAGCACCATTTAATTATCTCATGACTGAAAAGAATTTTATCTATAGCACTCATTCCTTCAATAAAAGCATACTGTCAAGGAATAACAATAGTATTAAGAGTGGCCAGTGGGCCGGGCTCGGGTCTGGCGGGCCGGGTCTGGCGGGGTCGGGGTCGGGACGGGAGAAGGGGTCGGGGTCGGGGCGGGATACGGCGGGTTTTCCTTTTTATTTTTTGTTAAATAACATATGTATAAAAAAAAACTCAATAAACAAAACAAGATAGTGTAATAAAAACATCCCAAGGCTGTTTTTGTGCCTCTTATATTATTTAATAGACATATGATTTTTTTGTAATACAAATACAATTGTCTAAAATCTAAATTGCAACTTTGTGGTGTTGTCCAAAAGTTGCAAATTACATAATAAAATTACAATTCTAAAATTCCATTCTCAAAAAACCCTGTTCTAATTGCTTGATGATTTCATGTGGTTCTTCGGTTGGAATTGGTATTTGTTGGTCAAATTGATCCACGTCGCTTCCACTACCTTCGGTTAAGATTTCGTTGTAGTTTTCATCATCTTCTTCGTTGATCTCCGGTTGACCGCACCTTCTCCGCTCCGCTCGTATCCTATCTCTGAATAATACTGCAATTTCCAAGCTGTCTCCGGCTAATGAGTGTCTGTGGTCTCCTATTTGATATCTGCCTGCAGAAAAAGCGCTTTCAGACGCAGTTGACGACGCTTGAATGTTCAAAACATCTCGAGCCATCAATGAAAGTATCGGAAAGGTCTTCTCATTCCCCCTCCAGTATTTCAGCAAGTCTTCATGTCCATCTTCATTGATAACTTCTTGATACGGTACAGAACCCTGCAAAACAAAAATATCCAACTCGCTAATTTGGTTAGTAGTAGAGGTACGACCGCACATTCTATTTCTGAGGCTTTCAATACTAGCCGCAGAAACAGCATGTCTTTGAGGTTGTGTTGAAGATGAAGAAGATGGTATGGAAGCTGGTAAGTTACTAGCATTTTCTTGTTGATAAAATCTATATATATTTTTGCATTGGTGTTCTACGCTAGACAACACTTCTTCTTTAGTTTGTTCAATAGGTGGTGGGTGATTTAGATTTTTGGGACTTGGAGGTGGTAGTACTTCTATACAATCGTAAATAGTTTCAATTAGTGATTTAGTACCGTCTATTTTAATAGTAGGATTTAATCTGAGTAACCAATAATATAAATAGAGGGAATAGGAATAAAATATTTTTATTTTGAGAAACATTTTTTAATAGCTGCCTTATAATTTGGTTTTCCATATATTCACTAAGTAATAAAAATATTAGAGTTATATAAAATAACATAGTTGAAATAGTAGGATAATATATACCGGAAAATTCTTTTGTTTCTTGAAAAAATTTCTCTAAAAATACAATAAGTTCGGAAATTTTTTCCCAATCACTATCTAAAATCATATCAGCTGGCTTTTTATTATGAGAGTTAAAAAATAAAGTTATAGGTAATTTATAGTCATAAGCAACAAGTAGTTACTCGTATAAAGAATTCCACCTAGTGGATACTTCTTGTGGAATTTTTTTATAAGGTAGTCCACAATCATGACAATTTTTTTTATATTCTTTTCTACGTTGTACTTTATTACTTTTAAAAATAAAGTTTATAGCAAATTGTATTTTACTAAGAATGTCTTCAAAAAGTGATAGACCATCCTTTACAATTAAGTTATATATATGGCACGCGCATTTTATATGAAAATGGTCTGAAAAAGATGGAGTTAAACTATTTTTTAAAATTGTAATTGCGTAATTGTTATTAGAAGCGTTATCTAATGTAATAGTCATAATTTTATCGGTAATTCCGTAATAATCGCACACTTGATAAATATTTTCTGCAATAAAAGTACCAGTGTGCCTATCATCTATATATCTATACGCTAAAATACGTTTTTGCATAGACCATTTATAATCTATCCAATGACAAGTTACAGTTAAATAATCATGGCCGTTAGTACTACGACCTATATCAGACGTGATAGATACTTTGCCATTAAAATGATATAATGAAAAACGTAAATATTGTTGATATTCATGCGCGAATTTAAATACATCTCTCTTAACAGTTGATCTAGGAAAACCGTTAAAAGCAGGATTATATATATCTCTAATGTAATGAATAAAACCGGAGATGAAGGAAATGAAAAAGACAAACCCTCCACAAAGAACTAATTTTGATATTGCTTCCCTATCTCTATGTTTATTGTATTTAGAGCCTACAATTCCCCGTCACAGGTTAATTTGACCAGATTGTGGTCCTGACAAGATGCGGTATGTGAACCTTGTCCCGATGGAGCGGGCGTTTGCGCACCCGGTTTTGAAGCCTGGTATTGGGCATACCTAGCTGGATGAGCACTTACTACGTGTCTAATTAAACCCCCCGTCCCACCGTGACCTTTTCCAGTTTTAAATTTTAAAACATTTTTACAAATTTTACATATGGCTACTTGATTCTCTACGTCCCTATCAAAAAATGTTCATGCATCTGATTTTAATGGTCATTTTGCTGGACCTCGTCTCATACTAGGGGGAATAGGAGGTATTTCAGTTGAAGGTGCACTAGTGGGTGTGTTGTCATCAACATTAGTGGGTATATCATCTAGATCATCGTCTAAATTAAAGTCTTCTTGAGTTCCAGAAAATAGCTCCTGGTCTAAATCTAATGGTATTGTAGGAAAATGTTGAGTATCAACAAAATCATTCTGTGTAGGAATAAGATGACTACAAGAAGTACCCTTACCCTGGTTGCCCCTACTAGAAGAAGCACCCTTACCCTTACCCTTAAACATACCTTTTAATCCTTCCATTTTAATTATGATAATAAATAATTAAAGATAATAAAATTAAGTGCGCTAAATAAAATAAACAGATAATAATAATTTAATGAAGGAACGAATGTACCAAACGCCGACGTAACGTCGACATGTAATCGAGAGGTTGAAAATTGAAACGTTGCTCGATGGAAGATCCTCAAGCTAGTTGCCAACTTCACTCCCAATTCCCAAATGAATAAATAAAATTGAATATTTAGCAAACAATGTAGACTTGTAGAGAGATATATTGAGAAATTAGAGAGATTGTAGGAAGATTTGTGAGAAAGATGAAGAGAAAATGAGTTATTTATAGTTGAAAAATTGGGTTAAAGGGTAAATATAATAACTTATGGGTTAAAAATAAATATTAAGGGGTAGGGGGATTGGGGGAGGGGGGGCTAAATTGTGGAAACAATTCTTTAATTGTTTTTTTCTTATAAAATTAGATTTTCAAATAAAGTCCTTTTATCTAAAAAAGTTGAGTTTGGGAAAGGTAAAAGAATATTGTTAATCTTCTTTCAAAATAAAAAGTCTTTTATACAAATTTATAGTCTTTGATAATCCTTACATATGAAAATATGAGTATTTATAAAAAAAATCAATGGTCTATTATTTTTCTAATAAAATAAATATTTCTATTCAAAAGGAAAGTTCCAAATAGATTTTCTTCTTACCTTGAAAAGAAAAGTGTTTTGTTAAAGAGTGATTTTTGGTGGAAAATGATTTTAAATGCTATGACTACACCTACAATATCTTAAACACCTTTTAGACAATTAAAAAGCAAATTCTTATTTTTTTAAACCCGAAGGTCAATCGTATTCTGTGGATTCTTAACACCGGGGTGCCTAACACCTTCCCTGGGGAATCACCTGAACCCTTACCAGAACTCTGTTTTCTAAAGGATTTTTTCTTTTGTTTGAAAAATCCCTGTTTTACTTGGTTTTCCTAATTTTCCTATAAATTAGGTGGCGACTATAAAAAATAAAATAAATCCAAGAGTCCACAAGCTATGTAGCACCTTTTATGCCTCGCATAAAAGTGAACTATAACAGATGGCGACTCCGCTGGAGATTTCGAATAGGTTCTAACCATAAGGATTCCAATAATAAATCTGGTTTGTTTACTTGTAAAGGTATTTATTTTATTGTATACATAACATTCATAGCATGCATATCATTTTCCGCCAAATGGCACACACACACACACTCGCATCAGTGCAAAAAGACGATTATGAGATTTCGCAATCGTCCTCTAGTAAAAAAACCAACTACTTTCTTGGAACTTTTTAAGGACGTAGTTTGTTCGATGTCTTCTAAAAATAAACAACGGTTCACCTCGAGCGGTCTACACATGTCCCAAGTTATTTGAAAAGCCCACTCTAGTCAACTTAGGGTAGAGCGAAGCCAAATCCTGACTACTTAGCGCATACTGACCCAGGAGGACTTGAACATTTGAGACGTGTTTAAATCCTATTAGAAGACTACCTTTCATGTCTATATGGTCTCTGACCGAGTATACCGCATCCAACTATGTTCTAATTGAGAACATGACTCACGCCATATGTGTTAAACCATTGTCCGACAGGCGGGGATTAACTTTGCTCTTTTGTGTAAATATCTACCAATCTCCGATTTGACATGGTCCTCGAGCACATGAGATGTTGAATATTTGGTGGGCCGGGTTAAATATCGAGCAGCAGAAGAAATCCACTAGTTGTTTAGGTCATTTACCCTCCCTTATGTCCATGAAGGATTGTAAAGCACTCATCGAGGTATTAACCAATTATTGGGATAGTGATAGGATGGTATTCAGATTCGGGAAATAGAAATGACCCCAACTTTGGAGGAAATCTGAGATTGTATAGACAGTAATGGGACTTGTATGAGAAGAAGAAAAGAACTCAACCATAACCTTCTATCCCTAAATAAACCTACCCTGGCCGAAAGCATGAAAATGCTTTCCTTAACCTAGTCTCATTGAATCTCTGGACCATTGGTAGCATTCCGGAATTCATACCGATGTTTTGGAACCAAAAGGGGATTCATAGAGTACTCCTTATAATTCCACACTTAGAAATACTAGGAAGTCACCCGACCCTTAGCCTTCGTTATTTGCCTGTTTGGACTTATAGTGTTCCACAAAAACATATATCTTGCCATTGATACCTCAGTCATCTCAACCACCCATGCCATTTTCCAAAGCATAACCACAAACGGAGAAACCAAGTATTTCGACCTAGTCCCTATCATGGTCGTCGATATGTACCGAGCCTTAGGTTAATGCAGAAATCAACTTAGGTATTTCCAAAGGTGTAACCTATTGCTACAATGGTGGATCTTAAAACATCTACATAATTTCGAATAACCTACATGCCTGCCCAGTCATAGTAGAAAAGATGACCTTAAGGATCACCGCCTAAATTTTAGTCACTGAACCAAAGAAGAATGGTCTATCATTTTCTCGGGGCTCAAGGAAGAGAACATACAATGGAGGTTTTTAGACTTTACTTCAGTATTAGTCATGGCCAAGGGAAGAAAATGTCTATTTCTATCACTCATGGGTATCCTAGGGGTCTGCCATTATGCACCAACTCAGGTCTTGTGATAGTTCGGGAGAAAACAAGAGGTACCCCAACTGGGAAACATTGGATGGTACGTGATTGATCACGAAGAAGACAAAATATGAGATGTCAGGAAATACATCTGAGAGTGGAATAACTGTCTAATATGGGGGCTGAGTACTGTCGCCGAGGATAGTCTATGCCTAAGGTGCAATGATGATTACAAAGATTGGTTGAGAGCGGACTCGTAGGGTACAGTCCCTCCAAGAATTAACCGCTACCATCATGTTCATGATAGAGAGTCTAAAGCTAAGATTAAAGCCCATTTGGTTCAATGACGAGCTAATGACAGAGACGCTAAGTATTTGGAGAAGATAGAGCATGATAAGGCCATTATATCTAGTATGGATCGAGAGTTGGAGATCACACATGAGTATCTAGGAGACCTCGATTATCGAATGAGATAGGCGATGGACGAGATAGCGTAATTTCCATTCAGACATAGGATTCTCATCAGCCATCGGAGGACATTTCTATTGATTTATGCTTTTTAATCATCTTTTTAACCCCTCGGGGAAATATTATTATTAATAAAAATCTATGATTATGGGGACAATAGTTTGGTTTGACATATTGGCGCAATCATGTCAAACGTCTAGAAAGACTTTGGTGTAAAAAGGTCTCAAGAATGCGCGTAGCTTTATAATGCAATTATATTATTATATGCAAAATACCTAATTTTTTGCTTTCACGCATTTTCGAATATGATTGATTCGACGTTCCAGGAACCACCCCGAAAAGAAATACACTCGTATGCCTTACACTACTGAAAGTGCCACCTCCCCCAAAAATTTATGCTCCTTACCTAACCCAATTGTTACTCCCAAAGGTTCACTTTGTTGTGTTGGACGTCCGACGCAACTGAAGCACCAACATGCCCGTCGTCAATTTGAGTAGTGGAAATAGAACGAGGATTCGCTCAGGTAGAAGATCATCAGTCTTGAAAGAAAGATCAATTTGGTCAAGTCTAAGATTAAGGAAGCTGACTATATTCTGGATCTGGTAGGGAATCCCCCTGAGGAAATTACTCCTGCTGAGTGCTAAAACAATAACATCCTGGATGAGGTTAAAATGATGGTGAAAAACTATATGCCCCTTTTGGGAAATTTGATAACTTCTAACACTAAGACACCGAAAGAGGAATCTGAGAGTTGGCCGTCTAGAAAGGCCACCACTGCAGCCTCCGTCGTTGTTCCTAAAAGAAACAAAATTTCACTAACATCAAGCTGAGCATCTTCCCCGATATGGTTGTATTCACCCTCAAAGACTACACTTGTCCTTTCTAGGTCACTCCAGTACCCGTGTCATGCTCTGAAGTCAATGAGACTATAAGGTCCATGGGGACCACATATCCAAGCGAGAAGAGACTCCCGCCATGCGCTCCAGTCTACGGACATAAGAGATGTGTGTTCCATATGAACCAGCCTGGACACACTACTGATGAATGCATAGCCCTTAGGATAAGGGTAGTAAATATGATTGATAACGGAGCAATTCATCACATTTGGGGACTGCACTTATTGCTGGTACATGACCCAATCGGTCCAGTAGAGGGCATCACTCTCTGCGTCCAACTCTGGAAATATGACTTCACCATTTTTTAGGATCGTACTCTAACATATTCTATATATTTGTCATCACCAAGAAGATCTGCCCCATAGGGACCACTTGGAAACAATCTCGCAACAAGCCTAACAAAAAATGAGGTTTCTTGTTTCACTCTGGAGCACCGGTTCACGACATTGAAGAATGTGAAGCTTTCATGTTCGAGCTCAAACATTTGGTCAGCAATGAGGATATCTGGGTGGTTCTCCCTCACTACTACTAAGAAATAAGGGCTAACGGCCGAATGCATGGTTGTAAGTGTGACAACCCACCATGACTTTAAGGAGAAGTCATTTTTTGGTAGATTTAGGCACCCCCTATGAATCAAATGTTATCCCGTCCTTTTTATGTGTAAAAACTATGTCTGACCTGATGTCCCAAGGGGTATACACAGGAAGCCCTTATCAGGCCTGGTCTAGAGTTTTGGGTAAGAATCGGCTAAGGAAGGATATTTATCATTATGTAAATTCAACTACGGAAGGGACTAACTTCTCGCGGCGGGATACATAGGCAGTCTACGTAAGACTCGGTCCTTATATTATATAAATATATATCTGACCAATTTTCGTCAGAGCAACCAAGTCTAGCTGGCAGGTCAATCATCAGTGTTTTCGTATGAAGCAAGTCAACCAAAATCCCCAAATCAAAACTGCTAAAAAATGAAAACACCCAATAACGCCCAAAACAAAGAATCAATTGAATATTCGTATCTGAAAGCATGAATTTGTGTGTTTATTTGCATAATTATGTGTGATTATTTTGCACTTGGGATTATTATTGACTAATTTACTGACATCATCAGCGTTTGAGTTTTTCTTTTGTTAAAGAGTAGGTTGGGTCGTGTCATGCCACACTAGCGTACTTCATAAGGTCTAAAGCTAAAACATCTCTGTCTGAGCAAAACAAAGGAAAAGAAATAATGACTGGTACATCGGAGGAAGAACGCAACAAAAACAAGAAACAACGCATCATGAAGACATGATCAACTTCTTGTTTGAAAAGGTCAAGGAACTCCAGGAAAAGATCACACAAACGTAGAAGGCCCATGATTCCAAAGAAATTCCACCTAAAGAGAGAAGGCCTCCACCGCCTTTTCTATCTCTATTCTCTCCGGTGCCAGAGAATTTCTCCAATTACCCTGCGGGAACTAGTCCCTCAACTCACAATCCATCTACATCTAACCCTCACCATATTGGTACTTCTTACCATACTCCTTCAACCGCCAACGCCATTTAAATGCCCAGAACTAATCATTATATCCCTTTCTACCAATCTCCATTTCCCACTAGCTCCACTATGCACCAAAACACCACTACCAATATTCCCCGTAAAAACTCCACAAGCCCAACTGTATGGTCGGGTGACCATTCTCAGAATTAGTCGAAATGGGAAAGTCTATAAAAGGCGGCCTCAAGTTCGGAAAGATCAACAGCCTAACCAGCAAAGGCTTAGAGTCAAATGTCGTTGGGCCCTTGCGGGAAAAAAAGGACGTGGTGAATATATCCCACACATGAAGCCCCAAACCAAAGAAGTGGGAAGAACCCGTCCCGCCTATGGAACTACTATCGGATTTCCTAGCTTTTCGAAAGAGAAATACATTGAAGCTTGGAGCTTCCAATCGGAAGGGCAACCGCGTGTGCACCTTATAGTAGATAAAGACTTCATATATTCTAACCTGTAAGTTTATGCTTTATGTTACAGGTTTGATTAACTCTGCAGGAGGATTATTGGCCTTAACCACGCTTTCCTTAGCAAATAATAAATTTTGAAGGACTTGATCCTGAACCAATGGGTAGAATGTTGAGCTTGGTACTGCTAGATCTTTCGCACAACAGGCTCTCCGGTACAATCCCCAATAGCTTGGAGACACTCGAGTACCTCAAGTATTTCAATGAGTTAAGTGAAGATATCCCCGCTGATGGCCCATTCAAAAACTTCACAGGTCAACATTACATCTTGTACTACCAGTGGAGCAAAAAGGAAAAGAATTAATGTAGCTATATGAGCATCAATGGGAATGACATTGATGATACTTCTGTTGGTCCTAGCATTTTTGCTAGTTAAATTGTGAGAGAGAAAGAATCTTCCACGCCAAAAATATATACAATTAGAGATATATCATACTTTGAACTTGTAAAAGCAACTGATGGATTTAACCAATGCAATTTGATTGGTTTTGGGAGCTACGGTTCTGTATACAAAGGAGTTATTGCCAATGGGATAGTTTAGCTATCAAAGTTTTCAATTTGCAGATAGAAGGCACTTCCAGTAGCTTCTACACAGAATGTGAAGTACTACGTAGCCTCAGACATTGAAATCTCACCAAAGTCATCAGTAGTTGTTCTAACCCTGATTTTAAGGCATTGGTGCTTGAATACATGTACAATGGGCGCCTTGAAGAATGACTACATTCAAATGATAATATCTTAAATGGCATTCAATGATTGGACATTATGATAGATGTGGCAAACGCGTTAGAGTATCTTCTTCATGGCTACTCAACGCCTGTGGTCCACTGTGATATGAAACCTAGTAACGTCTTACTAGATGAGGATATGACTGCCCATGTGACTGACTTTGGAGTGTCAAAATTACTAAGCGAAGGATAGAGCATTTCTCATACAAAGACCCTGGCAACTTTATGTTACATTGCACCAGGTAATGATTTTATTTTTTATATGTGCAATTTGAAACCCAAAAACAAAAAAAAAGACGAAGCTAACTTAAACTATTCTTACAAAAGCATTTTGAGATCTAATTTGGAACTAAGGCGGAGTTAATATTGTTGTTTTGCATTTTGGAATCTTTTTTCTCTAGAGTATCGACTACAAGGACTGGTATCCACAAAATTTGGTGTCTATAGCTTTGGAGTATTGTTGATTGAAACCTTTACAAGAAGGAGGCCAAGCAACGACATGTTTTTCGGAGACTTGACGTTAAAGTACTGGATAAGTGATTCAATGCCCAATGACCTAATTAAGGTCATCGATCCTGATAGTTGTTCTATCATGGAATTGGCTCTCCGTTGTTGTGCAGAATCACCCGGTGAGAGAATTAACATGACAGATGCTCGTGTGGCTCTTGAAAAATCAAACTTTGGTTGATGCATGGTTGACAGGGACCTACCAAGTGAACACAAGCTGCATTCTAGTTTGATCTATTGCCTTCTAGATTAATGATTACTCTATTATTTTCCCTTTCAAGTATTTGATCAGTTGAATAAAGAGAGAGACCAGAATAATTAGGAATGGAAGAATTGTGATATATTTCAATGATAAAACTGTAGGATTTACAAGATATATATACAAGGTAAAGACTCTTAATTATTTCCTAATTACTAGCTAATGACTGTTAGCCATTAATGTGAAATTTTGAGAAGATCCCTGATATAGGGCTGCTAATTACATGGAGGTTAGGAAGAAAATAAGGTATAGTTAACACCCTCCCTCAAATCAATGTTGTGTATCACAAAGTATGAGTTTGGACAGAAGATAATTGTGTCGACTTCTTGACATGACCTTTGTAAACAAATCAGTCAGTTGATCTTTGCAGGATATATATTTCAGGTTAATGCTCAAATCTTCAACCAATTCTCTCATGTAGTGACAGTCTACATCTATGTGTTTGGTATTTTCATGATGAACGGGGTTAGTTGCTAATCGGAAAGCACTGGTGTTGTCTCCGTACAATGTGATTGATCCTTTCATTCCATGTTAAGTTCTAATAATAGCATTTGTAGCCAAATAATTTCAGAGCATGCAACAGACATACTTCTATACTCTACCTCTGTGGATGAATTTGATGTTCGAGATTATTTTTTGTTACGACCCAAACCAGAGGGTCGCGACTGACACCCGAACCTTACCCGCCGGGTACCACTAATCCCACTATCAACACCTAATAATAATTAAATACGGACTAAGCCGAAAAAGGACTATGTAAAATCTTAATCAGAAAACCAACTTATATATATATACATACTCATACCAAGGTCGACGAGGCCGTACATGACTACTACACACATGACACCGTCTAGAAGCCTCTAAAAGAGTGCACAACATCAAAAAGGTCGGGACAAGGCCCCGCTATACCCGTATATACAAGCAAAAAATTACCGTACCAAGATAGACCGACACTCTGAAACAAGGGGAGTTGTCCAAAAATCCGCTGAGTCAGCAACCTACTAACGTGGATTGTCTCCCTGCCTACGTGAACCTGCCGGCATGAAACACAGCGTCTCCCGACAAAAGGGACATCACAACTTATGTACTAAGTATCTCAGGCATGAATAATAGCATAACAAGGATATAACAATAACTGAAACAGAAACAGCCGACCAACAGTAAATGCCTCTGAGGGCCCTAATACATATGCCTAAATTTTATGCACAATGCAAATGCTGTATACATATAAATATTGGCCACACAAGGGAATATTCCTTCCCATAACCGCCTCTGTGGGCATCAGGTTATATTGGCCACACCAGGGCATCATATCATATTGCCACACAAGGGCATCAATATTGGCCTCATAGGGCTCTTTCTTTACGTGATAGTTTGTACCAGCTACAGGTGGTGTACGTATATAACGCCTTCCCTTTTCCCATATCCCGTACATATATGCAATATTTACCATGTGCATAGCATAAGTGGGTCCACGGTGATACATGAATATAATACAAATAAAAATGCATAAATGACAATACAACATTCTGAACTTATCGGATAACATAATATCCTTGCACCTTCGGCTAACACTGTGAATATCAACATCTTTCACATATACCTCAATAAGGATTTAGGACATGTTTAGACATGTTTTTAATATAGGAATCAATAACATGAATATCCTTAACTACTAGGACTAGAATAATTTATGGAATAATAGCATATTTATATTTTGTTACATGGAACATGCCAAAAGAGGAAATAATTTGTCTTAACATACCTCAATAATAACGGAACCAACCCCTTTTAATATTTGCTTGCTGGAACGTTGCTTGAACAATATTTGCAAAATGTTCCGTTCTAACCAAAAAGTAGGAACGAATTGCTTCTCACCTAGTGAACTAACTGGCAACTTTTATTTATGATCTTTCTTCTCTAACACAATAAAATCGAAATGCTCACAAAATGAAATGTTAAAGGCAACTTATACGTTCCTTTTGGTCTTCAAGAATTCTCAAACAAAGATATAATTCCCAAAGTGAGCACAAAGTGGACTATCATCATAATGTCTCCCACTTAGCCAATCTTGGCGGTGGAGAGCATTAGTTGATGCCACATGCACACTAACGTGCCACCCTACTCCACTAATTAAGTGACTTGCCTCCGTATAATTTATCAATCACACATAATTAATTTCGTGATCCCAATTTACTTAAATTTTGATGATTTATAAAACTTTCTTATACTCAATGTCATAATTTTGTGATATAACACTCGTCCATAACCTTTTTGGGGATATACAACTATTATTATTAATCCCCATCATCACACTTGTTAAGTTAAAAATTATTTCGGGGTTGCATCCTTTTATATATTAATCTCTTTATTAGCATACATAAATATAGCATAAATTCCCCGAGGCTTGGGTCTACTTACATACATTTAGGTGCGCAAACCGTCGCCCAAAATTATGGGATGTTACATCTTTCCCCCCTTAGAAGCATTCTTTTTCGAATGTTGGGGTGACATATCTAATACTTGTTGCGTAACCAGCGAATACAACTACTTTTTCACAACCATATATTGTAACATACATCATTACATCCGACCTCACATTGAATTAGAATAGTAGGAATTAGAACTCACCTTAGGTTTCTCTTGGAACCTCGGCGTTAGTCTGGAATATATGTGGATATTTGCGCATCATCTCCTCTTTCGCCTCCCATGTCATCTCTTCCACGTTCTTATTTCTCCATAGAACTTTCATGGAGGCTATTTCTTTAGTCCTCAACTTGCGGACTTGTCGATCCAAGATAGCAATAGGAACTTCTTCATAAGATAAATTCTCCGTAATCGTCACATCCTCAATTGGCACAACTCGGGGAGGATCTCCAATGCACGCTCTCAATATTAAAACATGGAAAACTGGATGAACAAACTCCAATTCCGAAGGTAAGTCCAACTCATACGCTACTTGACCAATTCTTTGAACTATACGATATGGACCTATATATCTTGGGTTGAGCTTTCACTTCTTTCTGAATCTGATTTAGTTAGTCTGTCAACGATTACCCAAATAGAATAAAACTTACTATAGGAGCGAGGTAAACCCATAACGAAGTCCATATTAATCATTTCTTATTTCCACATCGGAATCTCAATATTCTGAGTCAAACCACCGGGCTTTTGGTGATCTATTTTTACCTGCTGACAATTGGGACACTGCGCTACAAATTCTGCCACGTTCCTATTCATGTCGTTCCACCAATAAATTCTGTTTAGATCATGATACATCTTAGTAGATCCCTGGTGAATATAATACTGTAAGCAATGGGCCTTTGTCAAAATTCTATCTTATAATCCCGCTACATTGGGAACACATAGACGGCCTTGGTGCCTGAGAATCCTATGTTCGTCAATCTCAAAGGTCGTGGTTTTCTTCTATTAAACGCCTTCTCTGATTTTTCACAAACTGGGGTCTTCCCATTGACGTTCCTTAACTTCCGATATGAGGGACGATTCTGACATATTCCGAATCACAAAACCACCATCCTCCGAATCCCTTAACCGGACTCCCAAACTAGCTAACTGATGGAGTTCTCTTACTAACTCGTTCTCGACCTGCACTGGAATCGAGCTGACCATCGACTTACGACTGAGCGCGTCTGCTACAACATTAGCTTTATCGGGATGATATAAGATGTCCACATCATAATCCTTCAATAATTGAAGCCACCTCCTATGCCTCAGATTCAACTCCTTCTGTTTGAATATGTATTGCATACTTTTATGATCCATGAAAATGTCCACATGAATACCATACAAATAGTGCCGCCAAATCTTCAGTGCATAGACCACTGCAGCCAACTCCAAATCGTGTGTCAGATAGTTTTTCTCATGTTTCCTCAATTGCCTCGAAGCATAGGCAATTACTTTACCATGCTGGATTAGCACACATCCTAAACCTACTCCCGAGGCATCACAATACATAACATAGACTTCTGGACCCTCTAGGAGAGTAAGGACTGGTCGCGATGTTAGTCTATCCTTTAACTCTTGGAAACTCCACTCACAAGCATCGGACCACTAGAATTTTATAGCCTTTTATGTCAACTTTGTTAATAGTGCTGATATGGTAGAAAACCCTTCTACAAACCTCCTATAATAGCCGGCTAAGCCTAGAAAGTTGGGAATATCTGATGGAGTCGTAGGCCTCGGCCAATTCTTCACCGCTTCAATCTTCTGAGTATCAACTCTTATACCCTCGTCTGACACTATATGACCAAGGAAAGCCACTAAATTCAACCAAAACTCACATTTGGAGAGTTTAGCATACAACTTATAGTCCCGAAGCGCCTGTAGTACTATCCACAAATGATCCACATGTTCTGCCTCTGAGTGAGAATAAACCAGGATATCATCTATAAATACTATCTCAAATACATCCAGAAATGGGCGAAACACGTTGTCCATTGATCCATAAATGCTGCTGGTGCATTTATGAGTCCAAATGACATTACCAAGAACTCGAAGGGCCCATACCTTGTCCTGAAAGCCATTTTTGGAATGTCCTTCTCCTTAACCCTTAGCTGATGGTACCCTGACCTTAGGTCGATCTTAGAGAAACATCTTGCACCTTGTAACTGGTCAAAATAATCATCAATTCTGGGAAGAGGGTACTTTTTCTTGAGAGTGACTTTATTCAACTGCCGATAGTCGATACACATCCGTAACGAGCCATCTTTCTTTCGTACAACAATACCGGCGCACCCCAATGAGATATGCTAGACCTAATAAAGCCTTTCTCGAGCAGATCCTTTAATTGCTCATTTAGTTCTTTCAATTCGGCTGGAGACATTCTCTAAGGAGGAATAGATATCGGCTGAGTGTCTGGCAACACGTCTATACTGAACTCAATTTCCCTTTCGGGAGGAAGGCCTGGAAGTTCGTCTGGGAATACATCAAGAAACTCATTAACCACCGGAGTTAATTGAGAAGTAGGTGGTTCGACATCGACGTCTCTAGCCTGGACAAGATGGTATATACAACCTTAGGAAATCATCTTCCTTGCCTTAAGGTATGTTAAACCTAGCTTTTGGCGACGTCGTATTATCCTTCCATTCAAGGACTAGCTCACCTGGAAACTGAAATTTAACAATCTTTGTTCGGCAATCAACATTAGCGTAGCACAATGCCAGCCAATCCATACCCATAATGACATCAAAATCAACTATCTCTAGCTCTACCAAATCCGCTAGGGTCTGACGGCTACAAACTAATACTACACAATTCTGATAGACCCGTCTGGCAACTACCGACTCACCAATGGATTAAAAGGTATTATTATTGTGAAATAGGGTTGGATGATGATAGATAATAATGTTTTAGGCTCAAATTTATTATAAAAGATTGTTTTTAATTGGGGGAATTTTTTAGGGTTTCAAATTAGAGCCTTTGGATTATTGTTCAATTGAGGGACCAAACGTGAATAGATTTTCAATTAATTCAAGTATATGACTATGTAGTAAGTAATCTTGGTTATTGTGTATTAAAGTTTGAGTCTTAGTAGTGTGGGCTCGGGATGGGTATTTAAAGTCATGTTTTTGTTGTGTTAGCTTTATATTAATGATGTAATATGCGTGAATAGACTTCAACTATTACGAGGTGAAAAAGAAGGGCAAGGCTATCACCAAAGCTTGATTTTATAGCGCACATGCTCGAACTTGAGTTAGGCTACGGTTTAGCTTTTCGAGACTCTGATAGAAGTATGTAATTAGCTTTAATTATTGAGGGGTAGTAGGTATATTGGGGGGTCCCACTTAGCTGGTTGTGATGAATATTTGAGAGGCTACCGGTGTTGAACTGTGTTGATGGGTAGGTTTGAGGGATAAGCCTCGTGTTAGTTCCGACTGCTGTTTATTTAGGATTGTTGCCATATGTGGGCTTGTCGCCATATTTGCCATTGGGTGTTACTCAACACATATGCTTTCGATATGATACACTGATTTAACTTAGATTTTCTTATGTGTTATTGAATTCATGAAAGTATGTGGTATATCACCTATTTACTTGATTGCATCTCATTATATCATAATGTCTTGCCTTATATTGTCATTGCATTTATACACTCATTGTTTCATGACATTGTTGTGAGAGTGGTAAGGATATGTTGTTCCAAGAGACCGAAAAGGTAAGAATACTATGAGATTATGGCTTTTGAGATGGCATTCATATGCGGGGAGCAGAGTTTCATGCCAGCAACATGATTGAGACTCGACAAATGAGTCATGGCTCTAGCCATATTCTTGTGTGGAATTCTGACTGGCTAGGAGCGGCATATGGACTGCACGAGTCCCCTATGGGTGTACGGATCATTATTAAACCTTGACATACTATATACCAGGTTTAGAAAGGTACCTTGCATATGCATTGTAATCATATCATACATACTTATGACATTTCATTGATGAATTATGATGAAACTGTGTATTGAGTGATTATGAACACCATGGGTGGATTCTAAAATTGGAAGGATTATTCATGCCATTTGATATCTTAGATACGGTTGAACTCTGTGAATAACATGTTGACTATGTGACGTGCTTGGGTTATTGAAATGTTAGCATAGGATTATTTGGTGTCAACTTGGTATTTATCTCTGATTATGTATCTTTCATCATTGTCGGCCTATGATATATACGGGGGTAAGTTGTGTACTCATGCTACACTTGCTGCATTCTTTTTGGATGCAGATTCAATACCTTCCACCTCTGCAGGACCACGTGGTTGAGTTAGAGTTGTGATCCTCAGTATTCAGGGTGAGGATGCTCATTCCAGCATGCCTTAGATACTCTATCTGTACTTACTATCTTTTGTTTGTATTTGAGAGATATATTCAGACTAAGTATTCAGTTTTGGCCTACATGCCCATTTACTCAGACTTGTATTTCTTGATTAGTGCTCTTGTATGCCCAGACTAAATCACTTGGGGGTGTTATTGGATGTTTCAAACTATCATTTTCTTCCGCGTTATATAATGAAATAGTGATTATATATTTGTATTCTTCTGCTTTTTTTTATATCATATCTTGCAAATGATTGGGTAGTGTGATATATATAAAGATGGGTGAGTGAGGGTAAATGGGTCAAAATTTAGTTGTAATCGGGTTAACCCGAAAATGGGACGGAAATAGGGTTGTCGGATTCTGCCGGCAGTGTGGTATTTGGTGGCTGTTTTGGGTAGTTATAGAGAGAGTTGGATTTAGTCATTTTATGGGGTTATTGTAGACATGTTGAGGGTTGTTCTGGTGATTGGGCTTTGTTAGTTTAGTGTTGCAGGATGTCGGAAGTTTACTGAAACAATGAGGTTCTCGGTTGGGGTGTGTAGTGGGTTGTTTGGTGTTGTCGGGATGACACGGCTGATTGTGGATGGTTTCGGTTGGTGGCTTTGAGTATAGGTATTTGGGAAGTCTTGTGGGATGCGATGGTAGAAAGGAGATGGTGGTTTGAACAAAGAATGAACACGGGATTCTAGGTGCAAACCCGAGTACAAACCACCAAGTATAGGACGGTCGATATAGCAAGCATGATGACACGAGGGTTCTAATGCTCGAGTCGACACCAAGATGAGTTTGGCCAATTGGAAAAGGACTAGACCGAGGTTTCTAAGTACAAGCTTGAGAACTAACGAAGTGAGGGTAGCCAGTAACCTTATGATAGACCCTAGGCTTGGGTTTAGTTAGATCACACAAGTTCCAACGTCCACTTGCACCAAGGGGGTACCTTAAGCTTGGGCTTAGCTAGGTCACACAAGTCCAAACTAAACTTATACCTAAGGGACCTTATCTTGGGTTTAACTAGGTCACACAAGTCCTAGCTTCAACTTACACTAAGAGGTTGGTTAACATAAGAACAGAAGGCCCACACAAGGACCAACTAAGGTAGATAACACACAAGTTGAATAACATTGCAATTCAGTAAAACTCAAGTTTTTCTATTCATCAACTCTGTCATTTACAATATCCTAATGGTCCTGTTTATAGTAATACATGGACCTTTCTAGAAGAATAATAAAAGACACAAACTACATGGCGTAGGTGGGGACAAATGGGGAAGGGTTCAGGTATATTTGCTGATCAAGGAACTTCTTGGCCATTGTGGGAACAATGGGAAAGGTTTTGGTTTTACTTGAGACAAGGATGAACCCAATCTCTTTCACACCCTTTTGTGTTTCCCATCTAGAAGAATGCATGAACTTGGTTCTTCCAAAAATCTCATCTTCTTGGAATATGTTTGGAAGCTTCCCCTTGGACAATTTTGATGTCTTCAAGTAGCCATATTCATGATCTAGTTGGTTCATGAATTGCCTTCTAGAAAGCCTTATCTTCTAGATCATTCTTGTACTTGCCACCTTATCCTTAACCTTTCGGCCTAGTCATCCCTTGGAAGACTTTTTGTCCTTGTTATCTTCTTCCCTATTACATGGCTTATTAATTATGACCTAATGGGAGCTAGGAGTTATTTATACGTTACATCATGTCCTAAGGATAACTACAAGCTAAGCTAGGAATTAAAGATAAGCTAAAATAAACAAAGTGGTCTTCGGCCAAGACCTACATAAAAAGCCAAAAAAGAAACATGTTTCTCAGATCTTCACGTGACAACACCCACTCCACTCCATTTTCCATGTCACATTAGGCATGTAAGTGTATATTGATGGGACATCATTGGCACCCTTAGTAAATACCCTTTTAACTTAGGTAGAGAGTTTAAGTCTGCGGGCTTTCTTACATCAATCTCCACTTCTTTGAAAGAATTTGTCCTCAAATTCACGCCGTATGAATGTGAGGACACTTTATAACATGTTGAAACTTCATCTTTGCCCTGAAGGTTTTCATTGTATGAGCTATTTCGAAACTTGGCCAATACCGTGAAAGATCCACACAACAAATAGTCCCCCCATTGGATCAAGGAGTCACAAGCTAATGTATTAAGGTGCGCACCTCTCAATCATCGTAGGAAGCCTCGGGTTCTCGCTCTTGGATTAGGTCGGTACCAACTTCCCCAATCTCATGTTCAACTTTAAATAGTAACCCCATGATCGGAATAGGGACAACAAAGAAATCACAATCTCGGGTGACATGATGATGGGAGAGATTTAAACTGTAATCTCTGACATCACTTATATTCTTGGACCAACTTCGGAAACTTCCCACCTCGGGTGGATTGACATGAAGATCCACGTTATAGGTAGGATAACGATGTCGTGCACCACTCAATTTTACACTAGAGAGAAAGATAACACCAACACCAATTCCGCTAGTTTCACATTCAACTTCATATTACCCTTCACGGCTTGCTAGAGTCGGTGCTACACGTATCCTTCCTCATGTGGTTTCCGATGTCCCTCGAGATTATTCACACTCATTCTTTCACAAAAGCTCATTTATAGGGGTAGCCATGGTACAATAACCCCGGATGAAATGATGAAAGAAAGAGGCCAATCCAAGGTAACCATTTACCGCAATTATACCCGTAGGTTCGGAACAACTTCGGGTAGATTTCCCCTTGGGTGGGCTGGCATCAATGTCCTCAAAAGATATTAAGTGTCCCCAGTATGGGCATGATACCTCGTGTAAAGAAGATTTTGGAACGTCACCCTATTCAAAAGGTATTACAAACCAATCGTCCAAACCACACTCAATTTCGAGGGTCATCTTCCATGCATCTTCTTCTCGAGTTCCCCTTAGATGGTATCTTCTCCTCGAGTCTATCTTGTAGAACCATCTGGCTCCACTTGATTCTTCAAAAGGAAATTTCATCTTCGGCACAGAAAGTTTGCATTTCATGATGTTGTCAATCGCTTGGATGATACCACATGTGTGCGAAGTCTCTTTTCCCCTTTGTACTAACAAGGTGGGTACCGTTTCCCTCTCTGGATGGTGTCTATAGGCATGGCGATTAGGAAATGAACTTCTTGGAAATAATCCATGAGTATGTCCAATTCTTTCCTTTTGTGATGGTCTGGTTGCAAATTCAGCCAAAAGATATTTTCATCTTGGAATCGTGTACTTCATAGTGAGGTAATCAACCCCTTGGAAATTAATACATATGTGTCAAATTTCATCTCTTTTTGGCAGCAATACAGCGGAAGCCGCACGCGGACTAAGGCTCTTTTGGGCGTAGCTTTCGCCTATCAATTCTTGGCCTTGTAATCTTGGTTCTCGGCATCTATAGACTTGGTGAGTAGACAATGAACTTCTTGAAAATAAATCAAGAGCAAGTTCACTATATTTCCTTGGTAGAATTCCGGATGTGAGGTCCTTCAGAAGTTCCTTGTCAGCATTTTCCTCCATGTCTCCTACGAGACCTTTGTTGCCTACCAATGAGTCTATAAGACTCCCCTTCTTTGAATCTTCTTTCATCCTTCGTGCATCAAGTAAGAGATCCTCGGCCTTGCACTTCTTTATACTTTAGATTTTCATGTTCTTCACCTCGTTGGGTGGCATTGGCACTAATCGGATCTTCTTATTATCTTTTTGAAAGGAATAAGTATTCCTTCCTTCATTATGTTGTGCCTTCGTGTCAAGCTTCCACGGTCATCCCAATAAAATATGGCACATAACTATAGGGAGGACTTCACACCATATTTTATCTTCATATATTCCAATCTGAAAGCTAACAAGAGTTTGTTGTACTACTCTTAGCTCTTCGTCTTGGTTCACCCATTGGAGATCATATGGCTTCGGATGATTGCGGCTAGGTAGTTTGTACTTGTCCACCATTTCCACGGAGGCCAAGTTGACACCACTTCTTCCACCAATAATCACATTGCACACTTTATCATTTACTTTGCAATGCGTGTGAAATAGTTGCTCCCCTTGTGTCTCCTCATGTACTTCAAGTGGAACACTTAACACATGTTGGGGTACTAAATTTTCACGCTCTCTTGCAAGAGTAACCTATTCTTCCAAGAACTCAATTACAGATTTCTCCATAAAAGGAATCCCTACATTCGTGACTATACAATGAATTATTAAAGGTGGCACTGTCCTCTTCTTCAACATCATATAGTGGATTAGCGAAAGAGGTACTGTCCTTCTCATGCCTTGGGCTGATTTTCACAACCCCGAATTCAGCATTATTCATCATGGCATGCTCCGTAAGTTCCTCTCTCAAGGCTTGTGCACATTCCACAAAAATGTCACTTACGATCCTCCTTAGTCTTTCTTTTTATGGGAGCCATAGCATCAAAGTGTAGGATGGGATGGCCTTGCTCTGATACCAATCTGATATATATAAGATGGGGTGAGTGAGGGTATGTGGGTTAGATTTCGGTTGTAAATGTGTTAACCCAAAAATAGGACGGAAATGGGGTTCTCGGTTTCTCGTATTGTGTCGGTAATGTGGTGTTTGGTGGTCGCTTTCGTAGTTTTATAGAGAGTTGGATTTAGGCACTTTATGGGGTTATTTTAGACACGTTGATGGTTTTTTGGGTGATCGATATTTGTTATTTTAGTGTTGGATGATATCGAAAGTCTACTGAAACAGTGAGGTTCTCGATTGCGGTGTGTAGTGGGTTCTTTGGTGTTGTCGAGATGACACGGCTGATTGTTGATGGTTTCGGTTGCACCTAGCATCCCGTGTTCATTCCTTGTTCAAACCACCATCTTTGAACAAGGAATGAACGCGGGATGTGGTGGTAGAAATAAGATGGTGGTTTGAACAAGGAATGAACATGGGATGCTAGGTGCAAACCAGAGTACAAACCACCAAGTATAGAACGGTTGATATAGCAAGGATAATGACACGAGGTTTTAATGCTCGAGTCGACACCAAGATGAGTTTGGCCAATTGGACAAGGACTAGACCGAGGTTTCTAAGTATAAGCTCGAGAACTAACAAAGTGAGGGTAGTCGGTAACCTTATGATAGACCCTAGGCTTGGGTTTAGTTGGATCACACAAGTTCCAACGTCCACTTGCACCAAGGGGGTTTCTTAAGCTTGGGCTTAGTTAGGTCACACAAGTCCTAACCAAACTTATACCTAAGGGACCTTAGCTTGGGTTTAACTAGGTCACACAAGTCCTAGCTTCAACTTACACTAAGAGGTTGGTTAACATAAGAACAGAAGGCCCACACAAGGACCAAATAAGGTAGACACCACACAAGTTGAATAACTTAGCGATTCAGTAAAACTCAAGTTTTTCTATTCATCTACTCTGTCATTTATAATATCCTAATGGTCCTATTTATAGTAATACATGGACCTTTCTAGAAGAATAATAAAAGACACAAACTACATGGCGTAGGTGGAGACAAATTGGGAAGGGTTCATGTATATTTGCTGATCAAGGAACTTCTTGGCCATTGTGGGTACAATGGGAAAGGTTTTGGTTTTACTTGAGACAAGGATGAACCCAATCTCTTTCACACCCTTTGTGTTTCCCATCTAGAAGAATGCATGAACTTGGTTCTTCCAAAATCTCATCTTCTTGGAATATTTTTGGAAGCTTCCATTCTTTGTATTTGCTTTGATGAATCATTCGCCAATTCTTGATCTTCCCCTTAGCCAATTTTGATGTCTTCAAGTAGCCAAATTCATGATCTAGTTGGTTCATGAATTGCCTTCTAGGAAGCCTTATCTTCTAGATCATTCTTGTACTAGCCACCTTATCCTTAACCTTTCGGCCTAGTCGTCCCTTGGAAGACTTTTTGTCCTTGTTATCTTCTTCCCTATTACATGGCTTATTAATTATGACCTAATGGGAGCTAGGAGTTATTTATACGTTACATCATGTCCTAAGGATAACTACAAGCTAAGATAGGAATTAAAGTTAAGCTAAAAGAAACAAAGTGGTCTTCGGCCAAGACCTACATAAAAAGCCAAAAAAGAAACATGTTTCTCAGATCTTCACGTGACAACACCCACTCCACTCCATTTTCCATGCCACATTAGGCATGTAAGTGTATATTGATGGGACATCATTGGCACCCTTAGTAAATACCCTTTTGACTTAGGTAGAGAGTTTAAGTCTGCGGGCTTTCTTACATCAATCTCCACTTCTTTGAAATAATTTGTCCTCAAATTCTCGCCGTATGAATGTGAGGACACTTTATAACATATTGAACCTTCATCTTTGACCTGAAGATTTTCATAGTATGAGCTATTTCGGAACTTGGCCAATACCGTGAAAGATCCATACAACAAATAGTCCCCCCATTGTATCAAGGAGTCACAAGCCAATGTATTGAGGTGCGCACCTCTCAATCATCGTAGGAAGCCTCGGGTTCTCGCTCTTGGATTAGGTCGGTACCAACTTCCCAATCTCATGTTCAACTTCAAATAGTAACCCCAGGATCGGAATAGGAACAGCAAAGAAATCACAATCTCGGGTGACATGATGATGGGAGAGATTTAAACTGTAATCTCTGACATCACTTATCTTCTTGGACCAACTTCGGAAACTTCCCACCTCGGGTGGATTGACATGAAGATCCTCGTTTTAGGTAGGATAACGATGTCGTGCACCACTCAATTTTACACTAGAGAGAAAGATAACACCAACACCAATTCCGCTAGTTTCACATTCAACTTCATATTGCCCTTCACGGCTTGCTAGAGTCGGTGCTACACGTATCCTTTCTCATGTGGTTTTCGATGTCCCTCGAGATCATTCACACTCATTCTTTAGCAAAAGCTCATTTATAGGGGTAGCCATGGTACAATAACCCCGGGTGAAATGATGAAAGAAAGAGGCCAATCCAAGGTAACCATTTACCGCAATTATACCCGTAGGTTCGGAACAACTTCGGGTAGATTTCCCCTTGGGTGGGCTGGCATCAATGTCCTCAAAATATATTAAGTGTCCCCAGTATGGGCATGATACCTCGTGTAAAGAAGATTTTGGAACGTCACCCTATTCAAAAGGTATTACAAACCAATCGTCCAAACCACACTCAATTTCGAGGGTCATCTTCCATGCATCTTCTTCTCGAGTTCCCCTTAGATGGTATCTTCTCCTCGAGTCTATCTTGTAGAACCATCTGGCTCCACTTGATTCTTCAAAAGGAAATTTCATCTTCGGCACAGAAAGTTTGCATTTCATGATCTTGTCAATCGCTTGGATGATACCACATGTGTGCGAAGTCTCTTTTCCCCTTTGTACTAACAAGGTGGGTACCGTTTCCCTCTCTGGATGGTGTCTATAGGCATGGCGATTAGGAAATGAACTTCTTGGAAATAATCCATGAGTATGTCCAATTCTTTCCTTTTGTGATGGTCTGGTTGCAAATTCAGCCAAAAGATATTTTCATCTTGGAATCGTGTACTTCATAGTGAGGTAATCAACCCCTTGGAAATTAATACATATGTGTCAAATTTCATCTCTTTTTGGCAGCAATACAGCGGAAGCCGCACGCGGACTAAGGCTCTTTCAGGCGTAGCTTTCGCCTATCAATTCTTGGCCTTGTAATCTTGGTTCTCGGCATCTATAGACTTGGTGAGTAGACAATGAACTTCTTGAAAATAAATCAAGAGCAAGTTCACTATATTTCCTTGGTAGAATTCCGGATGTGAGGTCCTTCAGAAGTTCCTTGTCAGCATTTTCCTCCATGTCTCCTACGAGACCTTTGTTGCCTACCAATGAGTCTATAAGACTCCCCTTCTTTGAATCTTCTTTCATCCTTCGTGCATCAAGTAAGAGATCCTCGGCCTTGCACTTCTTTATACTTTAGATTTTCATGTTCTTCACCTCGTTGGGTGGCATTGGCACTAATCGGATCTTCTTATTATCTTTTTGAAAGGAATAAGTATTCCTTCCTTCATTATGTTGTGCCTTCGTGTCAAGCTTCCACGGTCATCCCAATAAAATATGGCACATAACTATAGGGAGGACTTCACACCATATTTTATCTTCATATATTCCAATCTGAAAGCTAACAAGAGTTTGTTGTACTACTCTTAGCTCTTCGTCTTGGTTCACCCATTGGAGATCATATGGCTTCGGATGATTGCGGCTAGGTAGTTTGTACTTGTCCACCATTTCCACGGAGGCCAAGTTGACACCACTTCTTCCACCAATAATCACATTGCACACTTTATCATTTACTTTGCAATGCGTGTGAAATAGTTGCTCCCCTTGTGTCTCCTCATGTACTTCAAGTGGAACACTTAACACATGTTGGGGTACTAAATTTTCACGCTCTCTTGCAAGAGTAACCTATTCTTCCAAGAACTCAATTACAGATTTCTCCATAAAAGGAATCCCTACATTCGTGACTATACAATGAATTATTAAAGGTGGTAATCGCCCTCTTCTTCAACATCATATAGTGGATTAGCGAAAGAGGTACTGTCCTTCTCATGCCTTGGGCTGATTTTCACAACCCCGAATTCAGCATTATTCATCATGGCATGCTCCGGTAAGTTCCTCTCTCAAGGCTTGTGCACATTCCACAAAAATGTCACTTACGATCCTCCTTAGTCTTTCTTTTTATGGGAGCCATAGCATCAAAGTGTAGGATGGGATGGCCTTGCTCTGATACCAATCTGATATATATAAGATGGGGTGAGTGAGGGTATGTGGGTTAGATTTCGGTTGTAAATGTGTTAACCCAAAAATAGGACGGAAATGGGGTTCTCGGTTTCTCGGATTCTGTCGGTAATGTGGTGTTTGGTGGCTGTTTCAGGTAGTTTTATAGAGAGTTGGATTTAGGCACTTTATGGGGTTATTTTAGACACGTTGATGGTTTTTTGGGTGATCGATATTTGTTATTTTAGTGTTGGATGATATCGAAAGTCTACTGAAACAGTGAGGTTCTCGGTTGCGGTGTGTAGTGGGTTCTTTGGTGTTGTCGAGATGACACGGCTGATTGTTGATGGTTTCGGTTGCACCTAGCATCCCGTGTTCATTCCTTGTTCAAACCACCATCTTTGAACAAGGAATGAACGCGGGATGTGGTGGTAGAAATAAGATGGTGGTTTGAACAAGGAATGAACATGGGATGCTAGGTGCAAACCAGAGTACAAACCACCAAGTATAGAACGGTTGATATAGCAAGGATAATGACACGAGGTTTTAATGCTCGAGTCGACACCAAGATGAGTTTGGCCAATTGGACAAGGACTAGACCGAGGTTTCTAAGTATAAGCTCGAGAACTAACAAAGTGAGGGTAGTCGGTAACCTTATGATAGACCCTAGGCTTGGGTTTAGTTGGATCACACAAGTTCCAACGTCCACTTGCACCAAGGGGGTTTCTTAAGCTTGGGCTTAGTTAGGTCACACAAGTCCTAACCAAACTTATACCTAAGGGACCTTAGCTTGGGTTTAACTAGGTCACACAAGTCCTAGCTTCAACTTACACTAAGAGGTTGGTTAACATAAGAACAGAAGGCCCACACAAGGACCAAATAAGGTAGACACCACACAAGTTGAATAACTTAGCGATTCAGTAAAACTCAAGTTTTTCTATTCATCTACTCTGTCATTTATAATATCCTAATGGTCCTATTTATAGTAATACATGGACCTTTCTAGAAGAATAATAAAGACACAAACTACATGGCGTAGGTGGAGACAAATTGGGAAGGGTTCATGTATATTTGCTGATCAAGGAACTTCTTGGCCATTGTGGGTACAATGGGAAAGGTTTTGGTTTTACTTGAGACAAGGATGAACCCAATCTCTTTCACACCCTTTTGTGTTTCCCATCTAGAAGAATGCATGAACTTGGTTCTTCCAAAAATCTCATCTTCTTGGAATATTTTTGGAAGCTTCCATTCTTTGTATTTGCTTTGATGAATCATTCGGCCAATTCTTGATCTTCCCTTAGCCAATTTTGATGTCTTCAAGTAGCCAAATTCATGATCTAGTTGGTTCATGAATTGCCTTCTAGGAAGCCTTATCTTCTAGATCATTCTTGTACTAGCCACCTTATCCTTAACCTTTCGGCCTAGTCGTCCCTTGGAAGACTTTTTGTCCTTGTTATCTTCTTCCCTATTACATGGCTTATTAATTATGACCTAATGGGAGCTAGGAGTTATTTATACGTTACATCATGTCCTAAGGATAACTACAAGCTAAGATAGGAATTAAAGTTAAGCTAAAAGAAACAAAGTGGTCTTCGGCCAAGACCTACATAAAAAGCCAAAAAAGAAACATGTTTCTCAGATCTTCACGTGACAACACCCACTCCACTCCATTTTCCATGCCACATTAGGCATGTAAGTGTATATTGATGGGACATCATTGGCACCCTTAGTAAATACCCTTTTGACTTAGGTAGAGAGTTTAAGTCTGCGGGCTTTCTTACATCAATCTCCACTTCTTTGAAATAATTTGTCCTCAAATTCTCGCCGTATGAATGTGAGGACACTTTATAACATATTGAACCTTCATCTTTGACCTGAAGATTTTCATAGTATGAGCTATTTCGGAACTTGGCCAATACCGTGAAAGATCCATACAACAAATAGTCCCCCCATTGTATCAAGGAGTCACAAGCCAATGTATTGAGGTGCGCACCTCTCAATCATCGTAGGAAGCCTCGGGTTCTCGCTCTTGGATTAGGTCGGTACCAACTTCCCCAATCTCATGTTCAACTTCAAATAGTAACCCCAGGATCGGAATAGGAACAAAGCAAAGAAATCACAATCTCGGGTGACATGATGATGGGAGAGATTTAAAGCGTAATCTCGACATCACTTATCTTCTTGGACCAACTTGAAACTTCCCACCTCGGGTGGATTGACATGAAGATCCTCGTTTTAGGTAGGATAACGATGTCGTGCACCACTCAATTTTACACTAGAGAGAAAGATAACACCAACACCAATTCCGCTAGTTTCACATTCAACTTCATATTGCCCTTCACGGCTTGCTAGAGTCGGTGCTACACGATCCTTTCTCATGTGGTTTTCGATGTCCCTCGAGATCATTCACACTCATTCTTTAGCAAAGCTCATTTATAGGGGTAGCCATGGTACAATAACCCGGGTGAAATGATGAAAGAAAGAGGCCAATCCAAGGTAACCATTTACCGCAATTATACCCGTGAGGTTCTAACAACTTCTGTAGATTTCCTTGGGTGGCTGGCATCAATGTCCTCAAAATATATTAAGTGTCCCCAGTATGGGCATGATACCTCGTGTAAAGAAGATTTTGGAACGTCACCCTATTCAAAAGGTATTACAAACCAATCGTCCAAACCACACTCAATTTCGAGGGTCATCTTCCATGCATCTTCTTCTCGAGTTCCCCTTAGATGGTATCTTCTCCTCGAGTCTATCTTGTAGAACCATCTGGCTCCACTTGATTCTTCAAAAGGAAATTTCATCTTCGGCACAGAAAGTTTGCATTTCATGATCTTGTCAATCGCTTGGATGATACCACATGTGTGCGAAGTCTCTTTTCCCCTTTGTACTAACAAGGTGGGTACCGTTTCCCTCTCTGGATGGTGTCTATAGGCATGGCGATTAGGAAATGAACTTCTTGGAAATAATCCATGAGTATGTCCAATTCTTTCCTTTTGTGATGGTCTGGTTGCAAATTCAGCCAAAAGATATTTTCATCTTGGAATCGTGTACTTCATAGTGAGGTAATCAACCCCTTGGAAATTAATACATATGTGTCAAATTTCGTCTCTTTTTGGCAAAGAATACAATGGAAGTCAAGACGCGGACTAAGGCTCTTTCAGCGTAGCTTTCGCCTATCAATTCTTGGCCTTGTAATCTTGGTTCTCGGCATCTATAGACTTGGTGAGTAGACAATGAACTTCTTGAAAATAAATCAAGAGCAAGTTCACTATATTTCCTTGGTAGAATTCCGGATGTGAGGTCCTTCAGAAGTTCCTTGTCAGCATTTTCCTCCATGTCTCCTACGAGACCTTTGTTGCCTACCAATGAGTCTATAAGACTCCCCTTCTTTGAATCTTCTTTCATCCTTCGTGCATCAAGTAAGAGATCCTCGGCCTTGCACTTCTTTATACTTTAGATTTTCATGTTCTTCACCTCGTTGGGTGGCATTGGCACTAATCGGATCTTCTTATTATCTTTTTGAAAGGAATAAGTATTCCTTCCTTCATTATGTTGTGCCTTCGTGTCAAGCTTCCACGGTCATCCCAATAAAATATGGCACATAACTATAGGGAGGACTTCACACCATATTTTATCTTCATATATTCCAATCTGAAAGCTAACAAGAGTTTGTTGTACTACTCTTAGCTCTTCGTCTTGGTTCACCCATTGGAGATCATATGGCTTCGGATGATTGCGGCTAGGTAGTTTGTACTTGTCCACCATTTCCACGGAGGCCAAGTTGACACCACTTCTTCCACCAATAATCACATTGCACACTTTATCATTTACTTTGCAATGCGTGTGAAATAGTTGCTCCCCTTGTGTCTCCTCATGTACTTCAAGTGGAACACTTAACACATGTTGGGGTACTAAATTTTCACGCTCTCTTGCAAGAGTAACCTATTCTTCCAAGAACTCAATTACAGATTTCTCCATAAAAGGAATCCCTACATTCGTGACTATACAATGAATTATTAAAGGTGGCACTGTCCTCTTCTTCAACATCATATAGTGGATTAGCGAAAGAGGTACTGTCCTTCTCATGCCTTGGGCTGATTTTCACAACCCCGAATTCAGCATTATTCATCATGGCATGCTCCGGTAAGTTCCTCTCTCAAGGCTTGTGCACATTCCACAAAAATGTCACTTACGATCCTCCTTAGTCTTTCTTTTTATGGGAGCCATAGCATCAAAGTGTAGGATGGGATGGCCTTGCTCTGATACCAATCTGATATATATAAGATGGGGTGAGTGAGGGTATGTGGGTTAGATTTCGGTTGTAAATGTGTTAACCCAAAAATAGGACGGAAATGGGGTTCTCGGTTTCTCGGATTCTGTCGGTAATGTGGTGTTTGGTGGCTGTTTCAGGTAGTTTTATAGAGAGTTGGATTTAGGCACTTTATGGGGTTATTTTAGACACGTTGATGGTTTTTTGGGTGATCGATATTTGTTATTTTAGTGTTGGATGATATCGAAAGTCTACTGAAACAGTGAGGTTCTCGGTTGCGGTGTGTAGTGGGTTCTTTGGTGTTGTCGAGATGACACGGCTGATTGTTGATGGTTTCGGTTGCACCTAGCATCCCGTGTTCATTCCTTGTTCAAACCACCATCTTTGAACAAGGAATGAACGCGGGATGTGGTGGTAGAAATAAGATGGTGGTTTGAACAAGGAATGAACATGGGATGCTAGGTGCAAACCCGAGTACAAACCACCAAGTATAGAACGGTTGATATAGCAAGGATAATGACACGAGGTTTTAATGCTCGAGTCGACACCAAGATGAGTTTGGCCAATTGGACAAGGACTAGACCGAGGTTTCTAAGTATAAGCTCGAGAACTAACAAAGTGAGGGTAGTCGGTAACCTTATGATAGACCCTAGGCTTGGGTTTAGTTGGATCACACAAGTTCCAACGTCCACTTGCACCAAGGGGGTTTCTTAAGCTTGGGCTTAGTTAGGTCACACAAGTCCTAACCAAACTTATACCTAAGGGACCTTAGCTTGGGTTTAACTAGGTCACACAAGTCCTAGCTTCAACTTACACTAAGAGGTTGGTTAACATAAGAACAGAAGGCCCACACAAGGACCAAATAAGGTAGACACCACACAAGTTGAATAACTTAGCGATTCAGTAAAACTCAAGTTTTTCTATTCATCTACTCTGTCATTTATAATATCCTAATGGTCCTATTTATAGTAATACATGGACCTTTCTAGAAGAATAATAAAAGACACAAACTACATGGCGTAGGTGGAGACAAATTGGGAAGGGTTCATGTATATTTGCTGATCAAGGAACTTCTTGGCCATTGTGGGTACAATGGGAAAGGTTTTGGTTTTACTTGAGACAAGGATGAACCCAATCTCTTTCACACCCTTTTGTGTTTCCCATCTAGAAGAATGCATGAACTTGGTTCTTCCAAAAATCTCATCTTCTTGGAATATTTTTGGAAGCTTCCATTCTTTGTATTTGCTTTGATGAATCATTCGGCCAATTCTTGATCTTCCCCTTAGCCAATTTTGATGTCTTCAAGTAGCCAAATTCATGATCTAGTTGGTTCATGAATTGCCTTCTAGGAAGCCTTATCTTCTAGATCATTCTTGTACTAGCCACCTTATCCTTAACCTTTCGGCCTAGTCGTCCCTTGGAAGACTTTTTGTCCTTGTTATCTTCTTCCCTATTACATGGCTTATTAATTATGACCTAATGGGAGCTAGGAGTTATTTATACGTTACATCATGTCCTAAGGATAACTACAAGCTAAGATAGGAATTAAAGTTAAGCTAAAAGAAACAAAGTGGTCTTCGGCCAAGACCTACATAAAAAGCCAAAAAAGAAACATGTTTCTCAGATCTTCACGTGACAACACCCACTCCACTCCATTTTCCATGCCACATTAGGCATGTAAGTGTATATTGATGGGACATCATTGGCACCCTTAGTAAATACCCTTTTGACTTAGGTAGAGAGTTTAAGTCTGCGGGCTTTCTTACATCAATCTCCACTTCTTTGAAATAATTTGTCCTCAAATTCTCGCCGTATGAATGTGAGGACACTTTATAACATATTGAACCTTCATCTTTGACCTGAAGATTTTCATAGTATGAGCTATTTCGGAACTTGGCCAATACCGTGAAAGATCCATACAACAAATAGTCCCCCCATTGTATCAAGGAGTCACAAGCCAATGTATTGAGGTGCGCACCTCTCAATCATCGTAGGAAGCCTCGGGTTCTCGCTCTTGGATTAGGTCGGTACCAACTTCCCCAATCTCATGTTCAACTTCAAATAGTAACCCCAGGATCGGAATAGGAACAGCAAAGAAATCACAATCTCGGGTGACATGATGATGGGAGAGATTTAAACTGTAATCTCTGACATCACTTATCTTCTTGGACCAACTTCGGAAACTTCCCACCTCGGGTGGATTGACATGAAGATCCTCGTTTTAGGTAGGATAACGATGTCGTGCACCACTCAATTTTACACTAGAGAGAAAGATAACACCAACACCAATTCCGCTAGTTTCACATTCAACTTCATATTGCCCTTCACGGCTTGCTAGAGTCGGTGCTACACGTATCCTTTCTCATGTGGTTTTCGATGTCCCTCGAGATCATTCACACTCATTCTTTAGCAAAAGCTCATTTATAGGGGTAGCCATGGTACAATAACCCCGGGTGAAATGATGAAAGAAAGAGGCCAATCCAAGGTAACCATTTACCGCAATTATACCCGTAGGTTCGGAACAACTTCGGGTAGATTTCCCCTTGGGTGGGCTGGCATCAATGTCCTCAAAATATATTAAGTGTCCCCAGTATGGGCATGATACCTCGTGTAAAGAAGATTTTGGAACGTCACCCTATTCAAAAGGTATTACAAACCAATCGTCCAAACCACACTCAATTTCGAGGGTCATCTTCCATGCATCTTCTTCTCGAGTTCCCCTTAGATGGTATCTTCTCCTCGAGTCTATCTTGTAGAACCATCTGGCTCCACTTGATTCTTCAAAAGGAAATTTCATCTTCGGCACAGAAAGTTTGCATTTCATGATCTTGTCAATCGCTTGGATGATACCACATGTGTGCGAAGTCTCTTTTCCCCTTTGTACTAACAAGGTGGGTACCGTTTCCCTCTCTGGATGGTGTCTATAGGCATGGCGATTAGGAAATGAACTTCTTGGAAATAATCCATGAGTATGTCCAATTCTTTCCTTTTGTGATGGTCTGGTTGCAAATTCAGCCAAAAGATATTTTCATCTTGGAATCGTGTACTTCATAGTGAGGTAATCAACCCCTTGGAAATTAATACATATGTGTCAAATTTCATCTCTTTTTGGCAGCAATACAGCGGAAGCCGCACGCGGACTAAGGCTCTTTCAGGCGTAGCTTTCGCCTATCAATTCTTGGCCTTGTAATCTTGGTTCTCGGCATCTATAGACTTGGTGAGTAGACAATGAACTTCTTGAAAATAAATCAAGAGCAAGTTCACTATATTTCCTTGGTAGAATTCCGGATGTGAGGTCCTTCAGAAGTTCCTTGTCAGCATTTTCCTCCATGTCTCCTACGAGACCTTTGTTGCCTACCAATGAGTCTATAAGACTCCCCTTCTTTGAATCTTCTTTCATCCTTCGTGCATCAAGTAAGAGATCCTCGGCCTTGCACTTCTTTATACTTTAGATTTTCATGTTCTTCACCTCGTTGGGTGGCATCGGCACTAATCGGATCTTCTTATTATCTTTTTGAAAGGAATAAGTATTCCTTCCTTCATCATGTTGTGCCTTCGTGTCAAGCTTCCACGGTCATCCCAATAAAATATGGCACATAACTATAGGGAGGACGTCACACCATATTTTATCTTCATATATTCCAATCCGAAAGCTGACAAAAGTTTGTTGTACTACTCTTAGCTCTTCATCTTGATTCACCCATTGGAGATGATATGGCTTCGGATGATTGCGGCTGGGTAGTTTGTACTTGTCCACCATTTCCACGGAGGCCAAGTTGACACCACTTCTTCCATCAATAATCACATTGCACACTTTATCATTTACTTTGCAACGCGTGTGAAATAGTTGCTCCCCTTGTGTCTCCTCATGTACTTCAAGTGGAACACTTAACACATGTTGGGGTACTAAATTTTCATGCTCTCTTGCAAGAGTAACCTATTCTTCCAAGAACTCAATTACAGATTTCTCCATAAAAAGGAATCCCTACATTCGTGACTATACAATGAATTATTAAAGGTGGCACTGTCCTCTTCTTCAACATCATATAGTGGATTAGCGAAAGAGGTACTGCCCTTCTCATTCCTTGGGCTGATTTTCACAACCCCGGATTCAGCATTATTCATCATGGCATGCTCCGGTAAGTTCCTCTCTCAAGGCTTGTGCACATTCCACAAGAATGTCACTTACGATCCTCCTTAGTTTTTCTTTTTATGTGAGGCATAGCATCAAAGTGTAGGATGGGATGGCCTTGCTCTGATACCAATCTGATATATATAAGATTGGGTGAGTGAGGGTATGTGGGTTAGAGTTCGGTTGTAAATGTGTTAACCCAAAAATAGAACGAAAATGGGGTTCTCGGTTTCTCGAATTCTGTCGGTAGTGTGGTGTTTGGTGGCTGTTTCAGGTAGTTTTATAGAGAGTTGTATTTAGGCACTTTATGGGGTTATTGTAGACACGTTTATGGTTTTTTGGGTGATCGGTATTTGTTAGTTTAGTGTTGGAGGATATCGGAAGTCTACTGAAACAGTGAGGTTCTCGGTTGGGGTGTGTAGTGGGTTCTTTGGTGTTGTCGAGATGACACGGCTGATTGTTGATGGTTTCGGTTGCACCTAGCATCCCGTATTAATTCCTTGTTCAAACCACCATCTTTGAACAAGGAATGAACACGGGATGTGGTGGTAGAAATAAGATGGTGGTTTGAACAAGGAATGAACACGGGATGCTAGGTGCAAACCCGAGTACAAACCAAGTATAGAACGGTTGATATAGCAAGGATAATGACACGAGGTTTTAATGCTCGAGTCGACACCAATATGAGTTTGGCTAATTGGAAAAGGACTAGACCGAGGTTTCTAAGTACAAGCTCGAGTACTAACCAAGTGAGGGTGGCCGGTAACCTTATGATAGGCCCTAGGCTTGGGTTTGGTTGGATCACACAAGTTCCAACGTCCACTTGCACCAAGGGGGTTCCTTAAGCTTGGGGTTAGCTAGGTCACACAAGTCCTAGCATCAACTTACACTAAGGAGTTTATTTACACAAGAACCGAAGTCCTACACAAGGACCAACTAAGGTAGACAATACACAAGTTTAATAACTTAGCAATTGAGTAATACTCAAGTTTTTCTATTCATTAACTCTGTCATTTACAATATCCTAAGGGTCCTATTTATAGTAACACATGGACCTTTCTAAAAGAATAATAAAAGAAACAAACTACATAGCCTCGGTGGGGACAAATGGGGAAGGGTTCGGGTTTACTTGGTGATCAACGAACTTCTGGGACATTGTGGGAACAATCGGAAAGTTTTTGGTTTTACTTGGAGACAAGGATGAACCCAATCTCTTTCACACCCTTTTGTGGTTCCCATGTAAAAGAATGCATGAACTTAGTTCTTCCAAAAATCTCATCTTCTTGGAATATGTTTGGAAGCTTCCATTCTTTGTATTTGCTTTCATGAATCATTCGGACAACTCTTGATCTTCCCCTTAGCCGATTTTTATGTCTTCATGTAGCCAAATTCATGAACTAGTTGGTTCATGACTTGCCTTAGAGGAAGCATTGTCTTCTAGATCAGTTTTGTCCTTGCCACCTTGTACTTAACCTCTCGGTCTAGTCATTCCTTTGAAGACTTTCACCCTTGTTACCTTCTTCCCTATTACATGGCTTATTAATTGTGTCCTAATGGGAGATAGGAGTTATTTACACATTACATCATGTACTAAGGAGAACTACAAGCTAAGCTGGGAATTAAATATAAGCTAAAAGAAACAAAATGGTCTTCGGCCAAGACCTACATACAAAGCCAAAAAATAAACATGTTTCTCAGATCTTCACATGACAACACCCACTCCACTCCATTTTCCATGCCACATTAGGCATGTAAGTGTACATTGACGGGCCATCTTTGGCACCCTTATAAAATCCCCGTTCGACTTAGGTAGAGAGTTTAAGTCCGTGGGGTTTCTTGCATCAGAGTGGTTCACCTACTGGTGGAATTATGTAGGTGCCACCATAATTCTTGAAAAGGGGTCGTGACAAAGTTGGTATCAGAGCCTTAGGTTAAACATTCTTAAATACAAGAGCAATATCTAGTAGTCTTACAGATCGGTGCGAAGATGTTTGTACTTATCTTCGAAAGGCTATGGGGAATTTAGGAAATTTCTCTTTTTTTATTCCTTTCATGCTAAGTTGAATCAAATTGGTATTTGACCTTTGTTTCTATTAGGAATCATGCCGACATAGCGAGAAAGGATGCACCGGCACCAGTAGTGTGTGGTCATGGTAGAGGTTATGCTCAGGGTTGAAGTAGAGCCAGAGTAGTAGTACTAGCTCGGGATGGAGCATAGAGAGTCGGTTAGGCTTGTGCTAAATCTATTTCCCCTAAGTTAGTTATTAAGCCTCATAATGATATGCTAGAGGAGGAGATGGGGCCATCCAAGGATCATCCTAGATTCATTGTTACTCCAGTTCTACAGGACATACTAGTTAGGTTATTGAGTGTTCTTGATGGATTTGCTCAGACATACGCATGTCCTACTACTTTGGGTGGTTCTCAGACCCGTACGGGAGTGGGGCAGACTCACACCGTTGAGTTTTATACTTTCAGGGTTCACCCAGCAGCAATGTCAGCTCTCCATATTTATGTAGTTCATGCTCCAGAGTTTCATCCCAAGCCTAGAGGAACAACTATGACCCACGATGAGCAAAAGATTTGGGAGCACTTTTTGAACATAAATCCTCTGATATTCTATGGACAACCCGAGGAGGATGCGTATGAGTTCATCATGAGCGGCTATGAGAGGTTTCATACTCTTCGAATTATTGAGTCACCGGAGTTAGTTTCATAACCATTGAGTTGTTAGGAGATGCGAAATAGTGGTGGAGGGCATATGTTGATTGTTTGCCCATATAGATGCCTCTATTATCACGAGTTTTGTTCTACAGAGTGTTCCTTGAGAAGTATGTACCTTTGAGTGTATGTTTGAGCAAGCGTGATGAGTTTCAGAAGATTGAGCAGAGGAGTTCTATTGTTGCATAGTATGAGGCTCGCTTTCATGCCTTATCACGCTATACAGCGCCATTATTTCTTACGGAGGTAGAGCGAGTGAGATGTTTTATTAGAGGGTTGACTATTCCAATCTAGTTGGATACGCTGTAGTCGGTCACCTTTGGAACCTCTTTTGAGACCGTTGTTGAGCATGCTAGGATGATAGAGTCTATGAGCGGCAAGTTGCACAGACATGAGCCCGACAAGAGGGATAGTCACTTTGGATAGTTCAGTGGTTCTACTTTCCATAGTTATGAGTATTAGGGGAGATATCAACAGTTGCAACCTAGTGGACTAGTTCAGGCAGTTCTTCAGATTACCGATGGTGGGGCTCAAACTTCGAGGGTATCTCAGTCTAGATATTCAGACCATGGTGGTTTAGGTTCTTCTATATCTATTAAGCAACCCTCAGCAGCCAAGACTTGTTATACTTGTAGAGAGGTTGGGCACTTCAGGAGAGATTGCCCCATAATATTTTCGGGTGGCTCTCATACACCTAGGACCCTAGCATAGACATCTAGAGGTGGTAGTTAGAGTAGTCAGGGAGAATCTTATTCGGGCCATGGTAGCCATCATTTTGGTTGTGGTGGATCCTAGTCAGGGAGAGATAGAGCTCATTCAAGCTGAGGTGGCTAGTAGAGTACTCAGTCTGAGGTAGGGCCCACTCAATGCCACATATTACCTAGTAGGGTTAACTATGAGGCATCAAACGCATTCATTACAGGTATTATCTTAGTCAATCATTGAGCTGCTACTGTGTTATTTGATCCAAGGTCTACTTTATCTTATGTGTCTACCTACTTTTCTGCTAAATTGGAGATGTGGCATTATATGCTTGATGTTCTTATTCGTGTGTCCACACTAGTCGGTGATTCAGTGATTGTAGACAGAGTATATCGCATGTGTGTAGTTACTTTCATGGGTTATGACACTTGGGTAGATATGGTGGATTTCAATGTTATATTGGGTATGGATTGCATGTCACCATATCATGCGATTCTAGACTGTTATTCCAAGATGGTTACTCTAGGTATGCTGGGTTTTCTGAGGTTAGAGTAGAGTGGCACTCCCAGCCCTGCTCCTAGGAAAGTTCTTTCTTATATTCGAGCTAGAAAGTTAGTGGACCGCAGTTGTTTGGCTTATCTTATGCATATTCGGGATACTAGTGTGGAGACCCCTTCCCTTGATTATGTTCTGGTAGTTAGTGAGTTTGCGGTGGTCTTTCTTTCAGATTTATTGGGTATGCTGCCAGACATAGATATTGACTTCTGTATTGATCTTGAGTTGGGTACTTAACCCATTTTTATTCCTCCGTATCGAATGTCTCCAGCTGAGTTGAGGGAGTTGAAGAAGCAACTTCAGGATTTATTGAGTAAGGGTTTTATTCGACCAAGAGTACCTCTGTAAGGTACTCATATCTTGTTTGTGAAGAAGAAAGATTGCACTATGCGTATGTGCATTGATTATAAACTGTTGAACAAGGTCACCATGAAAAATAAGTATCTGATTCCGCATATTGATGACTTGTTTAGTCAGCTTCAGGGTGATTCGGTATTTTCGAAGATTGATTTGAGGTCTGGTATCATCAGCTGAAGATCTAGAAAGAAGATGTTCCTAAGATGGCTTTCCAAACTCATTATTGGCATTACGAGTTCTTAGTGGTGTCATTCAGGTTTACTAATGGCCTCGCAGTGTTCATGGACTTGATGAATGAGATATTTAAGTCATACTTGGATTATTTTGTGATTGTATTCATTGATGACATTTTGATATATTCAAAGAGTCGGGAGGACCACGAGTGTCATCTAAGAGTAGTTCTTGAGATTTTATTGTAGAAGAAGCTTTTTGCGAATTTCTTGGGACATGTGGTGTCCAATGATAGGATCACGATTGACCCAAAGAAGATAGAGCCAGTCAGGGACTGACCTAGACCGACTTATGTGATAGGTATTTGGAGTTTTGTGTGTCTTACTAGCTACTATCATCAGTTTGTTAAGGGTTTCTCTTCTATCGCTTCACATCTGACGTAGTTAACTTAAAAGAAAGTGCCATTTCAGTGGTCCGATCAGTGTGAGATCTTTCAAAAGCTCAAGACTCTTTTGACCACCGCCCCAATTGTATCTCTTCTGGTGGATGGGAAAGGCTTTACTGTGTACTGTGATGCTTCTAGGATTAGGTTAGGTTATGTGTGGATGTATGATGGTAACATTATCGCTTATGTATCGAGGTAGTTGAAGGTGCATGAGAAAAACTATCAAGTACATGATTTGGAGTTAGTTGTCGTTGTGTTTGCCTTGATGATTTGGAGGCACTATCTTTATGGTGTCCATTGTGAGGTGTATATCAACCACCGCAGTCTTCAATATGTGTTTAATCAGAGGGACTTGAACTCTAGGTAGTGTTGATGGTTAGAGTTGTTGAAAGATTATGACATGACTATTTTGTATCATCCGGGCAAAGCTAGTGTAGTGGCGGATTCCTTGAGCCGAAGGACGGTTAGTATGAAGAGTTTAGCTTGTTTGGCTATTTCTGAGCGTCATTTGGCATTAGAAGTCCAGTCTCTAGCCAATCATTACGTGAGGCTTGATTTGTCGATTCCAGGTAGTATTCTGACTTGTGTAGAGGTGAGGTTATCTCTTTTGGATCAGATTTAGGTGCACTAGTATGATGATGTGGAGTTGTGTAAGATTCGAGATAAGGTGATGAGTGGCGAGGCCAAGGAGGCCATGATTAATAGTGAGGGCATTCTGAGGATTAAGGGTAGAGTGTGTGTGCTTCGTTTAGGAGATTTGACTAGATTAATTATAGAGGAGGCCCACTGTTCTAGGTATTTAATTCATCCGGGTGCTACTAAGATGAATCATGATTTGAGGTAGCACTATTGGTGGGGGAGGATAAAGAGAGACATTGCTGATTTTGAGTCTCAGTGTCAAAATTGCCAGCATGTTAAGTATGGGCACCAGCATCCCGGTGGTGTGTCTCAGAGAATGCCCATTCCTGAGTGGAAATGGGAGAGGATTGCCATGGATTTTGTTGTTGGGTTGTACAGGACTTTGAGAAAGTTTGATGCTATTTGGGTCATTATTGATTGATTGACCAAGTTCGTGCATTTTGTTCCAGTCTATACAACTTATAATGCAGAGAAGTTGGCTAAGAACTATATCCGCGAGATTGTTCATCTTCAGGGGGTTCCTATTTCTATCATTTCAGATCGAGGTACTCAGTTTACTTCACATTTTTGGCAAACTTTGCAGAGAGAGATGGGTACCCATTTGGATCTTAGTACAACATTTCACCCTCAGACTGACGGTCAGTCCGAGCGAACTATTTACGTATTAGAGGATATGTTACGGGCATGTGTGATTGATTTTGGTGGTCATTAGGACCAGTTCTTACCTTTGGCAGAGTTTGCGTACAACAACAGCTATCACTCCAGTATTGACATGGCACCAATTGAGGCCTTGTATGGTAGGATATGTCGATCTCCCATTGGTTGGTTTGATGTATTCGAGGTCTATCCTTGGGGTACTGATTTACTAAATGAGTCTTTGGAGAGCCTGAAGGTAATCCAGGACAAGCTCCTTGCAGCGTAGAGCAGACAGATGGAGTATGCGGATCAAAAGGTCCAGGATTTAGAGTTCATGGTTGGTGACAAGGTTCTTCTGAAGGTTTCACCCATGAAGGGTGTGATGAGATTCAGCAAGAGAGAAAACTGGAGTCCGAGGTATATCAGACCACTTGACATTCTTCAGAGAGTTGGGGAGGTGGCATATAAATTGTCTCTACCACTAGGTCTTTCAGGCATTCATCTAGTTTTCCATGTATCTGTGCTGAAGAAGTATCATGCCGATAATTCTTACATTATCCAGTGGGACTCAATATTACTTGACCAGAATTTTGAGTTCTAGGATTAGCCTGTGTCTATTTTAGATGGGCATGTAAGGAAGTTGAGGTCGAAGGAGATAGCTTATGTGAAGACATCATCTTGTTGAGGAGGTGACTTGGGAGATCGAGACTGATATGTAGAATAGATATCCAAGATTATTCACTACTTCTAGTATGTTTCCCTATTGATTTCTCTCCGTTCGAGGATGAACGTTATTTTAATTGTTATCTGATGTAACGACCCGTCTGGTTCTTTTGGCTAAAGACCCTTATTTGCTTATTTGACTCTTCTCGTAGGCTCTTTGTGGGATTTGTGATATGCAGGGATGGGTGAAATGGATCCCGAGGTCCATTTATATGAGTTTTAGATGAAAACCCAAAACTAGAAACTTAGAGTTGGTTAGTTTGACTCAAAGATGACTTTTGACTAGATGGGTTAGTTTTTGGGTTTCATCGCTTCCGGTACTTCCAGAGGGTCACTTATGACTTAGTTGGGTCACTGGTTCTCTTCTCGAGGTAATCAGATGTATTTTGAGGCCTTATGTGTGAAATTCGGATAATTGGTTTTTTCCTGGATGATTCTTTAGAAAAGTATGCCTTAGTTCGGTTATTTGTGAAATCTAAGGGTACGAGCGAGTTTATAGCACTGTTTACCTTAGATGAGCATGTTTGGTTTGCGTCTGGGGGTTTATAGCACTGTTTACCTTAGATGAACACTGTTTACCTTAGATGAGTGGGTCCACTCCAGCGGAGTCGATTCTGCTGGGGCGTAAATATTATTCAGGTGTCCTATATATTCCCTACGTCATTATATTCTTTCCCAAATTAGAAACCCTCGAAACCAGCGCCGCTTGGGAGCATTTTTAGAACCTTAGGAACAATTCCAACCTTGAGGTAATAGATTGTTTCCTTTTATTGACTTAAGTTATGTTTCTAAGCTCTCTAATGGTGGTTTAGCACATCTAAGTTGGGGATAATGAGTTATTCATATTTTGAGATCAAGAAAGCTATGTGGTTGATTTTAATTGAGGGTTATGGATTAAAAGGTATTATTATTGTGAAATAGGATTGGATGATAATAGATAATCATGTTTTAGGCTCAACTTGATTATAGAAGCTTGTTTTCAATTGGGGGAAGTTTCTAGGGTTTCAAATTAGGGCTTTTTGATAATTGTTCAATTGAGGGACCAAATGTGAATAGATTTTCAATTAGTTCAATGATATGATTACCTAGTATGTAATCATGGTTATTTTGTATTAAAGTTCGAGTCTTGGTAGCATGGGTTCGGGATGGATATTTATAGTCTTATTTTTTTTTGTGTTAGCTTTATATTAATGATGTAATATGCATGAATAGACTTCGACTATCATGAGGCGCAAAGGAAGGGAAAGGCTATCAATGAGGCTTGATTTTGTAGCGCACCTGCTCGGCTTTGAGGTAGGCTACAGTTTAGCTTTTTGAAACTCCGATAGAAGTACGTAATTAGTTATAAATATTGAGGGGTATTGGGCATGTTTAGGGATCCCACTCATCCAGTACGTTTGAGTGAGTACCAGTGTTGAACTGTGTCTATGGGTAGGTTTGGGGGACCAGCCTCGTGTTGGTTCTAACAGTTGTTTATTTGGGTTTGTTGCCATATGTGAGATTTTTGCCATGTTTGACACTGGGTGTTTACTCGTCAAACATACTTTCGATATGATATCCTGATTTGACTTGGATTTGCTTATGTGTTATTGCATTCATGAAAGCATATGGTATATTAGCTCTATAATTGATATTATCTCATTATATCATGATGTCTTGCCTTATATTATCATTACATTCATACACTCATGGTTTTGTGATATTGTTGTGAAAGTGTAATGGATATGTTGTGTTACAAGAGACCGAAAATGTAAGAATACTATGAGATTATGGCACTTGAGATAACATTGATACGCGAAGAGCGGAGTTGCACGCCTGCAACTTGATTGAGACTCGACAAATCAGTCATGTGCTCTAGCCATATGTGGGTGTGGAATTTCGGCTGGCTAGGAGAGGTATATAGACTTCGCTGGTCCCCCATGGATGTATGGATCATAATTAAACCTTGATGTGTTGTATATCATGTTGAGAAAGGTACCATGTATATGCATTGCATTCATATCATACATACTTATGACATTTCATTGATGAATTATGATGAAATTGTGTATTGAGTTATTAGGAACACCATGGTTGGATTCTGAACTTGGAAGGATTATTCATTCTATTTGATATATGATATACGATTGAACTTTGTGAACAATATATTGATTGTGTGATGTAATTGGGTTATTGAACTGTTAGCATAGGATTATTTGGTGTCAACTTGGTATTTATCTCTGATTGTGTATCTTCCGTCGTTGTCGGCTGTCTATAGGGGTACGTTGTGTACTCATGCTACACTTGTTGTATTCTTTTTAGATATAGATTCAGTACCTTCCACCTCTGCAGGACCACGTGGCTGAGTCAAAGTTGTGATCCTAAGTATTTAGGGTGAGGATGCTCCTTCCAGCATGCCCTTGGATATTCTATCTCTACTTACTGTCTTTTGTTCATATTTGAGAGATATATAGACTATATATTCGGTTTTGTCCTGCCTGCCAATTTACTTAGACTTGTATTGCATGATTAGTGCTCTTGTATGCCCAGACTAGATCACTTGGGGTGTTATTGGATGTTTCAAACTATTATTTTCTTCCGAATCATATTATGAGACAGTGATTATAGTATTTGTATTCTTCCACTTTTGTTTATATGATAACTTGCGAATGATTTGGGAGTGGTTCACCTACTGGTGGGATTATGTAGGTGCCACCACGATTTCTGAAAATGGGTCGTGACACTCCTGAACCCCTCGCGACTTGAACCATCGACCTGACTAAGTCAAAATTATGTTCTAAACCTAATGGAAACAATGGAATTTTGATACTAACACATTTACCCCTGATGTTTACTTCGGTCAATTTCTCATTCTTTCAACTTAAGAACTTCCATTTCCACTAATTTTGATTTGATGCCAACATGATCGCCTCAGAAATCGTGTCACCCATCCATGTATGTCATAAATATTAAAATGAAGCTAGGGGAAGGATACTTGGGGTAAAATGATTTAATGCATAAAATGACCTAGAGAGTCATTACATCATCCACCACTTAAACATACATTTATCCTCCAACGGTAAAGACACGAAGATACGTGAACGAATGAAAAGCTAGGGATATCTACTCCCAATGTCCGACTCAGTCTCTCGAGTAGCCTTCTCAATCAAATAATGCCTCCATTAAACTTTCACAGAAGATATCTCCTTTGATCTCAACTTCCTAATCTATCACCCTAAAATGACTATCTTTGGTCAAGTAACAGAATCCCATTGAATCACAAGAGAACCATCTGATTGGTACATCTTTAACATCAAAATGTCTAACACGGGAGAAACACTTGACAACCCATGGGGTAAGTGTAACACCCCGTACCATACGTTAGCGTTACGATGTTATTATAGTTGTAAGTTTGAGCAACTTTGAAACCATTATATATTGCCTTGATATGGTATTTTCATTTAAGTGATATTTGTTTGATAAATATGATTTGCATACTTATTAATATTACTACTTTTTGGACATGCTTTAAATTATATAAACGACACGAGGAAATTTATAAATGTAATTTTATTTATTATATGAATAGAAATTATTTTCTCAGGAGAATAGTTATTTTCTCCCATTTTGAGGATTAATAGTACAAAAATTTATACTTAGTATTAGACTGGAAAAATTAGAATTTGATAAAATATAATTTTTGAAGTATTTGTATATGTCATAATTTTATAAACTAGACGTGATTTATTACCAGTAGTGGGTGAAAGACTAAATGTCTCTTCGTGTCTTTTTTTGTACATCAATTATAGTAGTAATTTAATATTATTATAAGTGCGGTCCCACTGATTAAATGGCTATTCAGATCAATAGCATGGATTAGGACCAAACACTTGGTCTAAAATGCCTAATATGTGTATACATATTACATATACAACCTATGGCTCATTCTATGTAAATGAATTTTTAACTTAAGTAGAAGGTCGGTCCTATCTATTTTACACTTCAAACTAAGATAAATAACATTTCATTTTTGGATTCTATTATGAAACAAAAATCAGTTTCGGCCTTGAAGGCCATTCTTTGGAGACTTCGTCTAAGCACTCATTTGGAGATAGTTTAAAGTTAGATGTCTATTGGAGGGATTGAGTCGTTTTAATCATCCATATATTCATTCAAGGTATGTTAAGAAAAATTATTTCTTTCTTTCGCCATGCTCCATCTAACGAAACGTAACCGTGATATTGTTCCATAAATTTTTCTACTCTTAGAAGTTCAGAATATTAATGTTATTGATTCCTATGTTAAAAGCATGTCTAAATATGTTCGTAAGTCCTTATTGAGGCATAAGAAAAAGATGTTAATATTTACAGCGTTAGACGAAGGTACAAGGATATTGTGTCACCCAGGATCAGCTATTGTTATTCATGCATTTACATTTGCATTGCATTCATGTTTTACCCGAGACCGTATATTGGGAACGAGAAACGGGATACGCAGACCACCTGATCAGCTGGGCCAATATATATATATATATATATATATATATGTGTGTGTGTGTGTGTGTGTGTGAGAGAGAGAGAGAGATTGGGAGGAAGATGTCGTTGTATGGCCAATATATATGTATTTACCGCATTGTGCATGACATGTAGACATATTATGCCCACAGAGGCCGACATGAAATGATACCCTCATAGGCTGTTATGGTAAAGAAGATGCCCGAAGAGGTTGATGTATATGTATACTGCATTGTGCATAATATTTAGGCATACGTATTAGGGCCCTCAGAGACATTTACTGTTGGTCAGTTTTTTCTGTTTCAATTGTTGTTATATTCCTGTTATACTATTGTTTATGCCTGACGTACTCAGTACACCAGTCGTACTGACGTCCCTTTTGTCGGGGGACGCTGTGTTTCATGCCCGCAGGTTCAGTTAAAGAGGGTGAGGTTCACACTAGTAGGTTGCTGGTTCAGCTGATGTTAGAGCACTTTATTTGTTTTAGAGTTGCAGTTGATCGTGGTACAGTATTTTTGCATCCGCATAAGGGTATGGCGGGGTTCTGTCCCGTCCTTGTGATGTCATGTATACTTTAGAGGCTTGTATACATGTGTCCTGTGGTTAGTTGTCATGTGTGGCCTTGTCGGCCTTGGTATGGGTATGTATGTATGAAAATTGGATTTTTGGTTAAGATTTTCTATAATCTTTTTTGGCTTAGTCCGTATTCAATTGTAATTAGAAGTTGGTTATATGATTAGCGGTACCCCGCGGGTGTGGTCTGGGTGCCCGTCGCGGCCCTCCGATTTGGGTTGTGACAGTAAGGCTAGCTCATAAACTACCGCAGTGATACACTGAAAATCTCAAATGGCCCAATATACCTGGGAATCAACTTGCCATTATTTTCGAACCTCATTACACCCTTTATAGGTTAAACTTTCAATGATACTCGCTCCTCAATCATAGACACCCAATCGCGAACCTTCCGATCTGCATAACTCTTCTACCCACTCTTTGTAGTGAGAAGCATGTCCTTAATCAACTTCACCTTGCCCAAGGACTCTTTCAACAAGTCTGTACCCCACAGCCTAACCGCAAAGGCATCGAACCAAACAACTGGAGAATGACATTTTCTACCATATAAAGCCCCAAATGGGGTCATCTCAATACTCGAATGATAACTGTTGTTGTAAAAATACTCTACCAAAGGCAAAAATAGATCCCAACGACCACCACAATCGATAACACGGGCTCGCAATATATCCTCCAAAACCTAAATAGTCTGCTCGGACTGGCCATCTATTTGAGGGTGAAAGGCTGTGATGAGTTCCACCTGAGTACATAACTCCTTTTACATCGACTTCCAAAAGTGAGGCATAAATTGTGCCCCGATGTGAAATGATAGAAATGGCAACTAATGCAAGCGAACTATCTCTAGGATGTAGATCCTGGAATTATTTATAGTCTAAACTGGGATGAAATGAGCCGACTTAGTCAACTGATGCACAATAACCCAAATAGCATCAAACCAATCCAAGGTCTGTGGTAATCCTACCACAAAGTCCATAGCAATTTGCTCCAACTTTCACTCAAGTATAGGCATCTTTTGAATCACACCGCCAGGCTTCTAGAACTCATACTTCACATGTTGGCAATTCAAACATCAAAATACAAACTCAACAATGTCCCTCTTCATCTGACACCACTAGTAATATTTCTTCAAGTCACGGTACATCTTGGTAGCCCCAGGTGAAGAATATCTCAAACTATAAGCCTCCTCTATGATCATCCTAGTCAAGTTACCCGTCAAAGTACACAAATGCGACCCTTAATCCTCAAAACACCCTCATCATCAAGAATTACCTCATTGGCCTCTCCTCGCAACACATTATCACTGAATTTTGCATAACTTTGCATTGTCAAACTGTTGAGCCCGAATCTACTCCAATAAGGATGACCTCGCCTTCACACAAGCTAAAACTCTATCCGGTTCTGAAATATCAAGCCTAACAAAAATGTTGGTCAATGACTTAACGTCAATAGACAAAGGACGCTCTCCCATCTGTAACAAAGCTAGACTATCCATACTTACCGCCTTCCGATCAAGGTGTCCACCACCATATTGGCCTTGCACGGGTGATAAAGGATAGTCATATGATACTCCTTGAGCAGCTTCAACCATTTTCTCTGCCTCAAATTGAGATCCCTCTAACTTAATATATATTAAAGGCTGTGATGATCTATGAAACCTCTCAATGCACCTTGTTACCTCCAAATCTTCAAAGCAAATACAATGCCCGCCAACTCTGAATAACATGCGGTGTTTTTAACAATTTTGATCTTTCTATTGCAATTATAGGCCAAGAAAATATGATATAATTCTACTCATTTGTTTTTATATAGTTAAGAAGAAAGTAAAATTTTAGATGGATCATCTTCGTAAATATATATAGGACAAGAGTGAAAGTTAATGAAAAAAAGGTAAAAAGCGAAAAATACGCCTAAACTATTTTAAATAGGTCAACTTTATGCCATGTTACATTTTCGGATCAAAAATATCCTTGTCGTTATGTTTTTGGCTCAAAATTTCATTAAACTAGCTAAATAGCTCAAAAATATCCTCCTACTGACGGTTGCTTTAAAACAAGAAAAATGAGTCAATTTAGCAATAGAAATTAGCTTCGCTTTTAAATGCTCTCGGCACAGGTTAAGTTAACTGTGCTAGATAGGTCATCAGCAATAGCGAGAAGACGAGGACGATAATGGCCTAGGAAGGTACCTATAACAACCTTTAGTAGCTCTGTAGGAACACGGCTAACTCCAGGAGGACCACGAATAGGGCAAAAAAGAAAACCCCAATTCTGACAAAGGAGATAACTGCAGAATCAACATTAGGAACCAAATTAGTTAGTGATATTGCAGTGTTGTCTACTCGGGTAGCTACAGATCATAATCGTACAGCTCATCTTACAGGTTTTGCAACTAAAAATACTAATGGAACAGTAACAAGAGAGCTAATGAAGGAACCAGAACCATCTCCAGTTCAAGCTCCACCGACTTAATAGCCTGATGAGGTTAAATCTCCTGAGGTAAGCAGATAGGATACCCAACCTTGGGTCAATTTGTTTACTAACAATAAGGTTGTTGCGAATGGGTTTAAATGGAACTACATACCACTTCAAATTATTAATGGATGACCTATCTTACAACTGGACAAATTGGAAGTGGATGCGGAGATTAATAAACAGAACAGTGCTATTATAGCTTATTTTATTAGATATACACCTATTTTTAACATAATGCGAAGATATGTGACGTAAAATTAGAATAGTGTTCCTAAACAAGAGTTATTCCAACATGAAAAGGGTTACTATGTGATAAAATTCCAGTCGATTGTTGATATGCATAAGGTGTTCTACTCAGGACCCAACACAATCAACAATACACCTATCATTTTCAAACCCTTGACTATTGATTTTGACTTCAGCATGGAGTATCCTACTGAAATTCCTCTATTGGTGAAATTCCCTAAACTTTATGTGTCTTGTTAGAGTACTGATTCATTTAGTAGAGTAGAAAGTACTATTAGATACCCAGTTTATGGAGTTGATTGTACTATGGTGAGCAATTAAATCAATAGGTAGACTATGATTATAGGCCTAAATTCTATGAAAAATGTCAAGTAATTGGGAATAAATGCCACCTGCCAGTGAAGGCCATTAGAGAATTATCAAAGAGAGTTTTTCATGAATGGAAATACAAGAGTCAGATTCCAGAGCCATGACATGGTACTACTATACCAGCACAACATACAACAACAATAACATATCCAGTGAAATCCCACAATGTGGGGTTTGGGGAGAGTAGAATGTACACAGACCTTACCTCTACCTTGGTAGGTAGAGCAGTTATTTTCGAGAGATCATCTGCTCCGGACAAGCAAAGAAAAAAACAATCAGACCCGGTCAAAAACTTAAAGCAGTAAGAAAATGATGATAGCACACGCGAATACGCCATGATATCACATCCTGAAAGAGAAGCAGTAACTAATGCAAATAAATTAGATAAACCACGTACATTAAAGAACGCATAGCAGACGAAATAAAACTAGAGAAGACTATAAAGCAATACTATGCCTATTCGTATGATATGTTAAGCATGCCTATAGTAATAACACAACAACAACCAATTTGTAAGTGTAAGTAGGACTACTACTACCCTTCTACCTTAATTTGTGTCCTCCACAATCCCCTATCTAAGGTCATGTCCTCAGTAAGTTGCGCATGTTCCATATCCCGTCTAATCACCTCTCCTCAATATTTCTTCGGCCTACCCCTACCCCTCCTGAACTCGTTCATAGCCAACCTCTCATACTTCCGCACTGGGGCATTTGTGTTTCTCCTCCGCACATGGCCAAACCATCTCAACCTCGCTTCTCGCATCTTGTCTTCCACCAAGGCCACTCCCACTCTGCCCCGAATATCATCATTTCTAATTATGTCCCTCATCGTATGCCCATACATCCATCTGAGCATTATCATCTCCGCCACTCTCATCATTTGAGTGTGCGACGTCTTAACTGGCCAACACTCTACCCCATACAATATCGTCGGTCTAACCACCACCCTACAAAACTTGCCTTTTAGTTTTGGTGGCACCTTTTTGTCATACAAGACTCCAGATGCAAGCCTCCATTTCATCCACCCTGCCTAATACGATGTATGACATCATCATCAATCTCTCTATTCTCTTGGAGGATAGACCCGAGGTACTTGAAGCTTTCTTTCTTTGGAATGACCTGAGCCTCAAGCCTCACCTCCACACTTATCTCACGGTCGCTCCTGTCGATGAACTTGCACTCTAAATATTATGTCTTGTTCCTACTCAGCCTGAACCCTTTAGATTCTAGAGTCTGTCTCCAGACCTCCAGGTTAGCGTTCACCCAGCTGCAAGTCTCATCAATCAGGATTGTGTCATCTGCGAATAACATACACTATGGCATCTCACCTTGAATTTATTGCGTCAGTCCATCCATCACCAAGGCAAATAAGAATGGGATAAGAGCTGATCCCTGGTGCAGCCCCATCATCACTGTATATACCATGGTTTTAGCTACATCATACATATCCTTAATCGCTCTAGTGTGTGTCACAGGTACACTTTTATGCTCCAAACATCTCCAAAGGACCTCCCTAGGGACTTTATCATATTTTTTCTCGAGGTCGATGAAAACCTTATGTAAGTCTCTCTTCCTCTCCCTATACAGCTATACCAACCTCCTAATAAGATGAATGGCTTCTGTAATTGAACGCCCCGGCATGAATTCAAACTGGTTCTAGGAAATAGACACACCTCTTCTCACCCTCATCTCCACGACCCTTTCCCAAACTTTCATAGTGTGGCTCAGCAGCTTGATACCCCTCTAGTTGTTGCAACTCTGGATATCACCTTTGTTATTGTACAAAGGAACCATTGTACTACACCTCCATTCTTCGGGCATTCTCATTGTCTTAAATATGACGTTCAATAACTCAGTCAGCCACTCCAAGCTTGCCCTGCCTATGCTATTCGAAAATTCAATTGGGATCTCATTCGGCCCGGTCGGTCGTCCCCTGCGCATCCTGCAAATAGCACCATTAACCTCCTCAATCTTGATGCTTCTACAATACCCAAAGTCCCGGTATCTACCAGATTGCTCCAGATCTCCCAGCACAATATCTCTATCTCATTTTTCGTTCAAGAGTTTATGAAAGTAAGAATGTCACCTCTGCCTAATATGTGCGTCCTCCACTAGTACTTTTCCATCCTCGTCCTTGATATACCTCACAGGATCTATGTCGCGGGCCATCCTCTCCCTCACCTTGACTATTCTGTACAACTTCTTATTCCCTTTTTTTTCCTCTAATTCCACGTGTATGCATTCAAAAGCCGTCGTTTTCGCCGCCGTGACCACCAACTTTTCCTCATTCCTCAACATCTTATACAGTTTCCTATTCGTCCATTTTTCCACCTCATCTTTTCTTTCTACCAATTTCTCATACGCCAGTTTCTTAACATCCACCTTCTTTTGAACTTCACCATTCCACCACTAGTCCCCTCGACACCCACCACGGCTACCCCGTGAGACCCCTAATACTTCTTTAGCCACCTCTTGAATGTAACTGTCCATTTTGTCCCATATATTGGTCGTGGCCCCATTACTCCCTCATGCCCCCTTGGCCGTCAACCTCTCCCCCATCTCCTTTGCACTAGCTATGGTCAAACTCCCCCACTTTATTCTCAACCTGTCATCCATAACCTTTATCTTCTTCTTCATCTTGATCTCCAAATCCATCACCAAAAGCTTATGTCGGGTTGTAAGACACTCATTTGGAATAACCTTGTAGTCTTTACAAAGACCGTTGTCAACCTTCTTAAGGAGCAAAAAGTCTATATGAGTCTTAGCCACTGAACTACGGAAAGTCACTAAGTGCTCCTCCTTCTTCAGGAACTTCGAATTTGCTATCACTAACCCGAAAGCTCTAGCGAACTCCAAAAGTGAGACGCATTCCTCGTTTCTGTCCCCGATGTCAAAGCTTCCATGCACGTCGTCGTAGCCCCTTGAAAGTGACCCGATATGTCTATTGAAGTCCCCTCCCACAAATAAATTCTCAGTGGGTAGTACACCTACCACCACCTCGTCCAAGTCCTCACAAAATCACCTCTTCTCCTCCTCGGCCAAGCCCATCTGCGGTGCGTAAGCACTATTAATATTCATAGTGGACCTTCTAACTACCAACTTAATTGTCATCATCATATCGTTGACCCTCCTAACCTCTACCACTTGGTCCCTAACCTCGTTATCTACCAAAATGCCTACCCCATTCCGCTACCTCGACCTACCAAAGAACCATAACTTATACATGTCCACCTCCTTAGCCTTAAATCATACCCATATGGTCTCCTGGACACATGCTATATTGATCTTCCTCTTCTTAGGAATCTTAACTAACTATATGGACTTCCCTGTCAGAGTCTTAATGTTCCAAGACCCTATTCTCAACCTAGCACCGCCCCTACCCACTTACCCCCCTAACCCTCGCCCCAATCCTCAATCGAGAACATGACCCTAGTCTACCATCAGTCGTCAGAACCACTAAAGCATCTATAGACTAATCGGCTATTTACCCTAAGACAAGAGGCAATCAATGCGAAGCACCCAAATCAATACGTAAAACACAAATTAACAAGAATCAAGACTTGAGTCTAGCCACTATGATAGGACCAATATGGCTAAGGAGAAGACTAGTAATGGAAAGAATGTAAAGTAAATATACAATTTAGCAAAGTCGGTAAAATGTAACTATGAAGGTAAGGGCAAAGAATGAATATGGTCACCTAGAGGTACCAATTCCAGGTGAATCTAACCTGCTCGCAGCCTAAAAATCACTGTTCAACTGTGCAAATATCTGTCCTCTGCCGGTAAATTCTTGTTCACCGCCGAAAGTTACTGTTCACCACTGGAAACTTGCGTTGCTATGTAAACCTACCCGAAACCACTGTAGGGTTTCTGTTTTGAGCTTAAGAACCCGAATAAACCTGGTCTTATTCATTCATCGGAGACCGCAGGAACAACTCCGGATGTCGATGATAGCAAAAAGATAGAAAAAAAGTAGAAATGAAAGAAAGATAAAAGAAGGGAACAGGTACCGTACCTGGTCACCTATGGTCAGCAACCATTGCAGCGTCAACGGTTAGTGGCCAATGGTGGTAGTCACCGGCGATGACACAACCACGGTGGAAGAAAGAGAAAGAAAGAGAAGGAAGAGAAAACAGAGAACAATAGTGCTAAAGGTAGCGTACCTGGTCACCGGTGGTCGGCGGATGGCGAACGGCGCAGCGTCGGCAGTCGGTGGTGGTGGTGGTGGTGTTGTTGTGTCGATGGAAGAGGGGGAGGAGATGTTACCATTATGGAGGATGTACTTAATAATACAATGAATAGTGTTGATGATATTTCTGGTCCTTCTAGACCAGCTCTATGCTTACCTAAGAAGACTCCAGCTCTATTCCTCAGGAGCAGGATGAATCCAAGTAGGAAATCCCATAGTTAAATCTTGCAAATTTCTCAATCCTAGCTATTTATCCTCTAAAGATAAAGTAGGAACGTAAGAACTGTTGAGATATAATTGTTTTAGGGAACGGGAAGTAAGTAACTATTACAATAATAGAAAGGATAAACTAACTATTACAACTAGAAATCAAGAACTTAACCGATTTCTTGTGTGATTCGTTGAGTCGAGTGATGGCACTCTTTCTTTAAGACAAGATTGCCCCGTATATCTCCTTTTACGGTGTTGAGCAATAGTCTCCCAAGATACAACAGAAACTTTAACAAGTGAGCAAATGAAACTCAAGTGTTACTCTTGAAGAACTTTGAGTATAGTGACATTGCTAGAGAGGAAGAATATGAAATCAGAAAATCTGGAGAATTTTCTAAGTGTTGAGTGTAGTGTGTTTCAATTGAGCCAAAGGTCTCAATTTATAGTGTAAGTAGAAGACCCCTCAACTAGCCAACTAATGGCCTTCAATAGCCATGTAATTGCACTTAATTAAGGGGTTACATTCAGCCAAATAATGGTTGAATTCATGTGTCAAGTAATGGAGAATCAATGCTCCAAAACCAGCCCAAACGTCAGATTTTTCCAACTTCCCGTCGCAGCAATCTGCCTCCGAAGCGCTGTGGCTCCAGTGACTGACCAGCCAATTTGCATCGCGGCGCAGCCTGGGAGGTATCGTGGTGCTCCGGTGCCACGGCGCTCCGGCGTCGTAGCTCCGACGGTGTGGCGCCGCGGCCCTTCACGGCTCCGCTGCGATTTCTGACTCGTTTTATTGTACACTTTGTAACCTTTTTCCTTCATTTACCAACGTGAAATACTTTGTCATTTGGCCAATAACCGTCCATAATTCTATGTCTCAAATGTATTACATACGTACCAATATCTCTTTCACTAATGAAATTTGTGATACTTGGCACTACGTGTGCACGTGTGTGAAAATGACGTTTCTGACTTGCGGGCCCAATTGTTCGAGTCATAAATTAATGGAATATACTTAATTCCACATTTAGTAAATTTCCAACAATCGCCTCTTGAAAGAGATTTTGGCGCACACGTTTGGTGCCTTTTCTAGCAATCTTTCAACGGACCAATATTGCATCTGGATAGGTAGCATACGCCTTGAACCTTCCATAGTTGAATACCATCATACTTACTTACTGCGCAATGAATGTGATGTCTTGAACCGTTAGTGTTTAGTGTAAGCCAAGTCAAATGTATCAACACAACAATTTCTTTTACTCAGTTTTTCGTAATGTTTTGTCCGTTGTGGCCGTGGACACTTCTTAGATTCTTAAGTGCGTTCATTTGAGGCGGCCTGTCCTCGCACTTAAATAGGTGGTCTCCTACAAGGTATCCTGCTATACCCCACTTTACAAGTGTTAGGAACCATTAAAAATTTCCCCAAACCTAACCTCAACCGGTGAGGATCATTAAAGGTTTTGGAAACTTAACATTCACCCACACTACAGATAGCACTTATTATCTATCGTGGGAACGGCTTTGGATAGGTAATCAATGGATATTATACCCGTTGTGATCAACTATCTAACGGTCTTATGCCTCCGTCGAATATCACGAGACTTGCCGTTGTACATAGCATTCAGTGCCCTTCCTAGAGCCGATTGGCTATTGCAGTGGACCATTACAGAAGGTACGGGTTTGTTCCAACAAGGAACATCCTCTAAGAAGTCGTGAAGCCACTCAGATTCTTCTCCTGCTTTGTCTAAAGGGATAAACTCCAATTCCATCGTGGATCGGGCGATGCAAGTTTGCTTAGAGGATTTTCAAGACAGCCCCACCACCAATTGTAAATACATACCCACTAGTGGACTTGGTGTTCTCTATATTAGATGTCATATTTGCATCACTGTACCCCTCTAGTACAGCTAGATATCTCGAATAATGCAACCCATAAGTTAGCGCGTATTTCAGGTATTGAAGTACCCGATTCAACGCCTTCCAATGATCATCACTCAGATTATGGGTAAACCTAGCCAACTTGTTGACTGCATAAGCGATATCAGGTTGGGTGCAGTTTGTTATGTACATCAAACTACCGATCACCTGTGCATATCGCTCCTGGCATATGGGTGCACCACGATTTTTATCAAATTTTTTATCTCTATCCATTGGTGACTTTATAGGTGAACTGTCTAACATCTCAAACTTTCTCAAAACATCCTCGATGTAGTGAGACTGAGATAAGACCAGTCCGTCAGACATCTTAGAGATTTTTATCCTTAAGATGACATCTGTGATACCCATATCCTTCATGTCGAAGCATCATTTCAACATGTTCTTAGTCTCTAGAATTATGCTAGGACTGCTCTCTGTGATCAACATGTCGTCTACATAAAGGCATATCATAACAAATGATTCAGAGTTCCCTTTCATGTAGACACATTTGTCACACTCATTAATGGTGAAACCCACAAATTTTTTCATGCCATTACTTCGCGGCTTGTTTCAGCTCGTACAGAGATTTGACAAGCCGACAGACTTTCTTCTATTGCCCTTGAACCACGTACCCCTCGGATTGGTCCATATAAATTTCTTCTTCCAAATCACCATTTAGGAAGGCTGTCTTTATATCCATTTGATGTATCTCAAGGTCACGCAGCGCTGCGATCGCCATGAATACCCGTATGGACGTCATCCGAGATACCGGGGAGTACGCGTCAAAGTAATCAAGACCTTCTTTCTGCCGATAGCCCTTGACTACCAACCTGGCCTTGTACTTATCTATAGATCCATCTGTTTTATACTTCCGTTTGAGTATCCATTTATAACCCAACAGTTTATTTTCCGGAGGAAGATCAACCAACTTTCAAGTATGGTTATATATAATAGAGCCTATTTCACTCTCAATAGCTTCTTTCCAGAGCGGTGCTTCTGGAGTTGACAATATTTCAGCAATTGTCCTTGGTTCATCATCAACCATATAAGTTACAAAGTCATGACCGAAGGATTTATCCTTCCTGGCTTTTTTACTACGCCTTAATTCCATCTCTAGAGTCTCCAAGTTCTGAGAATCTGGAATACTAAATTCCGGATATTCAGCCACTTCGAGATCCACTAGATCTGAACCATCTAGATCCGGGCCGTGAATGACTCCCGGTTCCTGAGAGCTTTGTTCATAACTTCGTTTGTGAGAGGTTATGTCTTTTTCCTTTCTAGGAAAGATACCTTCAAAGAATTGAGCATTCCTTGATTTCATAATTGTACCTCCGTGGATATCTGGAATATCTGACTTATGCACTAAGAAGCGATAAACACTACTGTTATTTACATATCCGATGAATATGCAATCTACAATCTTAGGCCCAATCTTGACTTGCTTAGGCTTGGGTACTTCAACCTTTGCCAGACAACCCCACACCTTTAAATATTTATAGGTGGGTTTCTTTTCTTTCCATGATTCATATGGAGTTTTGTCTTTATCCTTATGTGGGACTCTGTTAAGAATCGTATTAGCGGTAAGGACAGTTTCTCCCCACATGTTTTGGGGAAGACCGGAATTGATGAGCAAGGCATTCATCATTTCCTTCAATGTGCGATTCTTACGTTTCGCCATACCGTTCGATTAAGGTGAGTATGGAGCTGTCGTATGATGAAAAATGCCTTCTTGGGCATAATATTCCTTAAATGGCTCTACATATTCTCCCCATTTATCGATACAAATGGATTTAATCTGCATGCTTAGTTGGTTCTCAACTTCTGCTTTGTAACTTCGGAACTCTTCAAAGGCTTCATCCTTACTTTTCAACAAGTAAATGTAACAATACATTGTGCTATCATCAATGAAAGTCACAAAGTACTTGTTCCCCCCTCTAGTTTGTGCAAACTTCAAATCACATATATTTGTGTGAATAAGTTCTAGAGGAGCGGTATTCCTTTCGACGGATCGAAAAGGAAGCTTTGTGAGTTTTGCCTCTACACACACCTCACACTTATGTTGAGGGTTTACGTCGATGGATGACAACAACTCCAACTTTACCAACCTTTGAATGGACTTGTAGTTGACATGTCCTAATCTATGATGTCATAAATTATAGGACTCAAGCAAGTAAGATGAAAAGGCTTTAATATTATTGATTTTACGTAGTACAGACATGGTGTTCACTTTGAAGAGACCTTCACAGATGAATCCTCTACCCACAAATGTTTCATTCTTAGTGACTACAAATTTATTGGACTCAAGCACTAGCCTAAAACATTAACCAATAAAGGACCTGAAATTAGATTTCTTCTAATCTCAAGAACATGCATCACTCCCTTCAGAGTGAGCTCTTTTCCAGAAGACATCTTCAGGACTACATTTCCTACCCCTAGCACGTCAGAGGAAGCATTTTTGCCCATGAACAACTTCTTGTTTGTAACCGGTGTATAAGTGGAGAAGACATTTATGTTGGAACAGATGTGTCTTGTAGCACCTGTGTCCATCCACCATTGCATAGGATTCTCAACAAGGTTTGATTCTAGCACCACCGCTGAGAACTTCTCAATCATGTCATCCAGAAACTGGTCCTTGACAATGTTAACCTGAGCCTTGCCCTTAGACTTGGCCTTCTCTTGTTGCTCAGTCTTGAGCTTACGGTAGTCCTTGATCATATGACCAGGTTTCCATAGTGGTGACAGTTTCCTTTGAACTTTTCCGCTGCTTGGGTCTTGCCGTCTTTCTAGAACTTGCGCTTATTGCTTAGGTTCCCTTTGGCCTTAGCCAGATTTGCCTTTGTCTTAGCGGGTTGTTTACCCCTAGGCAAGGCCTTCTTATTATCTTCCTGAATTTGGAGTTTGATAATAAGTTCTTCAAAGGTCATCTCCTTTGTCTTGAGCTTTAAGTAGCTCATAAACTCATTCCACGAAGGAGGTAACTTTTCAATCAGTGATGCAACCAAAAATTGCTCGTTTGGCTTCAGACCTTCCAAATCCAAGTGATGTAAAATCATTTGGAATTCCTGGACTTGGGACATCACTGTCTTACTATCCACCATTTGAAATTTCAGAAATTTCCCAACGATGAACTTCTTAGTACCTGCATCTTGTGCGTTGTACTTCTTTTATAGCTTCTCCCACAACTCTTTGGCAGTGCCAACGGTGCAATACACCGTGTAGAGAGGGTCTGAAAAGCAGTTCAATATGTAATTCTTACACATGAAATCACTATGACTCCATGCATCAAGAACCATCTTCAGCCATTAATGACATGGATACCTAGGCCCCCTTCACCCGTTTCAGAAGGCGAAGGGTTCATTTCATCTCCAGCTTGTGGAGGATCTTTTGTTAGGAAACGTGTCATTCCTATAACAGTCAGATAGAACAACATCTTTTGTTACCATCTCTTAAAGTTTGACACCATGAACTTTTCAGGGCGTTCATGGTGAAATCCAGCGGGTGGAGGAACGGCAACATTCCCTTGAGTGACAGCAAAGGCGTTAGATGAGCCTTGATTAACCGGAAAGGCATTAGGAGTGCCTAGAGCAGTGGGGAAGGCAGAGGGATTGTCTTGAGAAGAAGCAGCAGAATCAGAAGCAGTTTGATTTATGCCAGTCATCTTTCTAACTTAGTTACTTACAACAAAATCTTGTCTTAAACTTGTTGGGATACAATTGTTGTAGTGAACGGGAAGTAACTAACTATTACAATAATAGAAATGATAAACTAGCTATTACAATAAACTGTAAATCAAGAACTTAATCGATTGCTTGTGTGATTCGTTGAGTCGAGTGATGGCACTCTTTCTTTAAGACAAGATTGTCATGTATATCTCCTTTTACTGTGTTGATCAATAGTCTCCCAAGATACAACAGCAACTTTAACAAGTGAACAAAGGAAACTCAAGTGTTACTCTTGAAGAACTTTGAGTATAGTGACTTTGCTAGAGAGGAAGAATATGAAATCAGAAAATCTGGAGAATTTTCTAAGTGTTGAGTGTAGTGTGCTTCAATTGAGCCAAAGGCCTCAATTTATAGTGTAAGTAGAAGACCCCTCAACTAGCCAACTAATGGCCTTCAATAGCCATGTAATTGCACTTAATTGAGGGATTACATTCAGCCAAATAATGGTTGAATTCATGTGGCAAGTATTGGAGAATCAATGCTCCAAAACCAGCCCAAAGGTCAGATTTTTCCAACTTCCCGTCGCAGCAATCTGCCTCCGAAGCGTCGCGGCTCCAGTGACTGGCCAGCCAATTTGCACCGCGGCGCAGCCTGGGAGGCGTCGCGGCTCCGACGGTGTGGCGCCGCGGCCCTTCACGGCTCCACGGCGATTTCCGACTCGTTTCATTTTACACTTTGTACACTTCTTCCTTCATTTACCAACGTGAAATACTTTATCATTTGGCCGATAACCGTCCATAATTCTATGTATCAAACGTATTACATATGTACCAATATCTCTTTCACTAATAAAATTTGTGATACTTGGCATTACGTGTGCACGTGTATGGAAACGACGTTTCTGACGTGCGGGCCCAATTGTTCGAGTTATAAATTAATGAGATATACTTAATTCAACATTTAGTAAATTTCTAACAAGAACCAGAATGGTGCTACTGTACTAGTAAGAAACCAAGATTGGTGTGAGAAAATTGAATCAATGGGTTATGCCAACAAAAGACAAAGAGGATGTGAATCAGAATACTCAAAGTGTTGTTAAACCTGTCCTACCCCAGACAAAGGATGGGGGCTTTCATTTAATGTGTTGGCTATTCTGGATCATAAGAGGTTTAAATAAGAGATACAAAAAAAATGAATTTAGAAATCACATAGCTTCCACTAGAATAAAGCCGGCAGGGATTATAGAAAAAGCGTTAAGGAACACAATTTCAAAAAAGTTCATAAGAATGTGTTTGTAAACTGGGGTCTTCATACAAAATATGGGAAATGCCTAAAATACACCCCAATCTTTATCCGGATTTGTTGTAACACACCTAATCTTTGGCCCAATTACCCCCTTGAATATATTTTTAAAGCATTTATCTGAAAAAAATGAATCAAAATCCAATACGACATAAGTCAATACTCGATTATAAAGAAATATAGTGATTCACAACATCAAATTCCAAGAGAATCATCTTCTTTCTCCATGAAAAAAATTAAAAGTGTAGGAGAGAATTCTAATTTTTTTTATTTATTCGAAGAGTGAAATAACCTGAAAATGACTAGGCTCGTTTGTTTTATGACCTTTTGTTCAGCATATGTTTGAATTGTTATCCAACTCACTCGATAAATGTCAAAGAAATTCCATAAAATATATCCATGGGGATAATAGGGCCCCCGTAAAGATTAGGTGTGTTACAGCAAATTCGGGTAAAGGTTGAGGTGTATTTTAGACATTTTCCCTACAAAATATTAGGGTGCTACAAATGAAAGAATTTGGCTGACATGGGATACCACCTGTTACAAGATCCAACTGTTGAAATTGATGCACATACAATTCATTGTGAAGTCCACAGTAAAGCTGGTAAACTTTGATTATGTACTTACTGTCATCTATGGTTTTAATACTATAGAACAAAGGAAAGCATTATGGGACAGTTTATAAGTCATATCACAAGGAATCACTAAACCATGGCTCCTCTGTGGTGATTTTAATGATGTTCTACATCCTTACGATAGACTTGTAGGCAACTCCATCTCCCACATTGAGATACAAGATTCGTGATCTACATTTATCATAATTGACTTGGAGAGGGGAATACTATACTTGGACAAATAGAAAATATAAGATGGATAGAGTCTGTTGTAGAATTGATAGAGCACTGGGAAATCATGAATGGATGATGCAGTAGGACATGTTTGTATTGAGTATGCTCTTCCTCCCATATTACATCCACTGAATACCTCCCAACTATGAACAGAGAGATAATGAGGAAGTGACCAGTATTAACATACCAACAGAGAATTTCACTTTGTGATGAGGTGACTAAAGAAGAAATATAGAAGGGACTATGTTCTAATAGGTAATGACAAAGCTCCAAGGGTTGATGGCTACAATATAGTCTTCTACGAAAAGCTTGGCCAATAATTAAAGATGACATTACTAAAGTTGTTAAGGAATTCTTCTTACATAGACGGATGTTCAAATCATTCAACTGCACATCAATCACTTTTGTGCCTAAAATTGTCAATCCATTAACAATAAAAGAATATCGACTAATTTCTTGTTGTATTGTGATATATAAGATGATTGCAAAGGTGATAACTGTCAGAATGCAAGATGTTATGGCCTACATCATTAGTCAAGCCCAAGATGGTTTCATACCAGGCCTGAAGATAGATGATAATCTCTTGGCTCAAGAACTAGTGAAAGGATACACTAGAAAGCATGTATCACCCAGATGCATGCTTAAAATTGATCTACAAAAGGCCTATGATTCAGTAGAATGACCATTTTTGGAGCACTTATGGTATGTTTACGATTTCCAACTCAATTTGTGAATTGGGTGATGGGATGTGTATACACTGTCAATTATTCAATACTAGTGAATGGTAAGCCTTCTAGTCCATTTCATGTAAGGAAATACCTCAAGCAAGAAGATCTCATGTCTCCTTTTCTATTGCAATTGCCATGGAGTACTTAAGTAGGCTCCTCAATGATCTGAAAGGGAACAAAGATTTTAAGTTCCACCCCAAATGTAGTGAATTGGGAATCACTCACATGTGTTTTGAAGATGATCTTCTCTTTTTTGCTAGAGAGGCCTTGCTTCTATTCAAGCAGTATTCCAGTGTTTCCATGTCTTCTCTGAGTCTTCTGGTTTGCAAGCTAATATGCGAAAAAGTAGTATTTACTTTGGAGGTGTTCGAGCTGGTGTATAGTAAATGATTAAGCAACATCTTGATTTCCACATTGAGGAATTGTTTTTCAAATACTTAGGTATATCCCTATCTACCAAGAAACTCACATTTGTCCAGTGAATTCCCTTGATTAAAAAAGATAGTATCAAATATTACATCACAGACAACTAAAACGTTTTCCTTTGCAGGGAGAACACGACTAGTCCAATTAGTGTTATTTGGAGTACAAGCCTATTAGTCCTAGTTATTTCTTATTCCAGTCAATGTTTTAAAAGAAATTGATGCCTATTGTAGATCTTACATCTGATCTGGTACAAATACTATCACTAAAAAGACCTAAGTAGCATGGGAAAGAATTTTTCTACCAATTTCAGCAAGTGGCCTTAATTTGATCAATATTCAGTTATGGAACAAAGCAGGGATTGTTAAAACATGTTGGAACTTAACAAGTAAACAAGACAAGCTCTGGATTAGATGGATTCATGTCTTTTATATCAAGAATTAGGACTTCCCAATGCAATCATATCTCATCAATCCTCTTGGAGGGTTAGGCAGTTATTAGAAGCCAGAGTTACTTTCAACCAAGTTTAGATCAATGTTATGTGGTTACAACAATATCAGGAAACTGAAAGTAAGTAACTATTACAAATTGCTAGAAAGGATAAACTAAAGATTACAACAAACTGGAATCAAGAACGATACAAACTCCTTGTGATTTGATGAGTCGAGTGATGGCACTCTGTCCTTAAGACAAAATTGCCCCATATATATCATTTTACGTTGTCGGGCAATAGTCTCCCAAGCTACAACAGCAACTTAACAAATGAGTAAAGGAAACTCAAGTGTTACTCTTGAAGAACTTTGAGTATAAAACTTGCTAGAGAGGAAGAAGAAGATTTCAGAAAATTTATAAGTGTTGAACAATTGAGCCAAAGGCCTCAATCTATAGTGTAAGGAGATGACCCATCAACTAGCCAACTAATGACCTTCAATAGCCATGTAATGACACTTATTGAGGGGTTACATTCAGCTAAATAATGGTTGAATTCATGTGCCAAATAATGGAGATTCAATGCTCCAAAACCAGCCCAAGAGTCAGAACTTTCCATCTTCCTGTCGCAACATTCTGCCTCCGAAGCGTCGCGGCTCCACAAATTAGCGCTGTGGCACCTCGGCTCCAGTAGCCAAGCCACCATTTAGCGTCGCGGCACTGCCATGGTGGCGTCGCGGCCCTTCACGGCTCCGCGGCGATTTCCGACTCATTTCATCTTACACTTCTACCTTCGTTTACCAACGTGGAATACTTATCATTTGGCCAATAACCGTCCATCATTCTATGTATCAAACGTATCACTTACGTACCAATATCTCTTTCACTAATAAAATTTACGATACTTGGCACTACGTGTACATGTGTGTGGTAACTACGTTTCTGACATGCGGGGCCCCAATTGTTCGAGTCATAAATAATGGGATAAACTTAATTCCACATTAGTAAATTTTTAACAATCCCCTCTTGAAAGAGATTTTGGTGCACTCACAAGGTGCCTATTTCCAGCAATCTTTTAGCGGACAGATGTTTCATCTGGATAGGTAGCTTCTGCTTTGAACCTTCCATAGTTGAATACTATCGGACTTACTTACTGCGAGGTGAATGTGATGTCTTGAACCGTCAGTGTTTAGTGTAAGCCAAGTCAACGGTACCAACACAACAACTTTCCTTACTATGTTCTTCATAATGTTTTGTCAGTTGTGGTCGTGGATACTTCTTAGATTCTTAAGTGCGTTCATTTGAGGCCTGTCCTCGCACTTAAATAGGTGGTCTCCTACAAGGTATCCTGCTATACCCCACTTTTGAAGTGTTAGGAACCATTAAAAGTTTCCCCAAACCTAACCTTAATCGTTGAGGATCATTAAAGGTTTTGGAAACTTAACCTTTACTCACACTGCAGATACCACTTAACGTCTATCGCGGGAACGACTTTGGATTGATGTTTCTTTATAGAAATTACTATCCGAAGTGCTCATGCTTCCACCGAAGTGCTCAACTGAACCTTTACAGCTTAGTTTTCCCATTGAACCTGATTCCTGGGATCTCCAGTCAGTAAGGTTGGGTTACCACTGTATTGGTCCTTATAGCTTGGGTTTTAAGCCCATTCCCCTAGAAAGGCAGAACATTTGATCTATGGGTAAGACATTTGTCAGTGGGTCCACTATGTTATCCTTTGATTTAATGTAATCAATGGATATTATACATGTGGTGATCAGCTGCCTAACGGTCTTATATCTCCATCGAATATAAAGAGACTTGCCATTATACATAGAACTTTGTGCCCTTCCTAGAGCCAACTGACTGTCGCAGTGGATCATTACAGAAGGTACGGGTTTGTCCCAATAAGGGACATCCTCTAAGAAGTCGTGAAGCCACTCAACTTCCTCTCATGCTTTGTCTAAAGCGATAAACTCTGATTCCATCATGGATCGGGCAATGCAAGTTTGCTTAGAGGATTTCCAAGATATAGCCCCACCACCAATTGTAAATATACACCCACTGGTGGACTTGGTGTTCTCTATATCAGATATCCTGTTTGCATCACTGTACCCCTCTAATATAGCTGGATATCTCGAATAATGCAACCCGTAAGTTAGCGTGTATTTCAGGTATCGTAGTACCCAATTCAACGCCTTTCAATGATCATTACTCGGATTACGGGTAAACCTAGGCAACTTGTTAATTGCATAAGCAATATCAGGTCGGGTGCAGTTTGTTATGTACATCAAACTCCCAATCACCTGTGCATATTAGTCCTGGCATACGGGTGCACCACGATTTTTATCAAGCTTTTGATTTCTATCCAGTGGTGACTTCATAGGTGAACTGTCAAACAGCTCGAACTTTCTCAACACATTCTCGATGTAGTGAGACTGAGATAAGACTAGTCTGTTAGACATCTTAGAGATTTTTATCCCTAAGAAGACATATGTGATACCCATATCCTTCATGTCGAAGCATTGTTTCAACATGTTCTTAGTCTCTAGGATCAAGCTAGGACTGCTCCATGTGATCAACATGTCATCTACGTACAAGCATCATGACGAACGAGTCAGAGTTACCTTTCGTGTAGACACATTTGTTACACTCATTAATGGAGAAACCCTTTGATAGTAGAGTACTATCAAACTTTTCGTGCAATTGCTTCAGAGCTTATTTCAGCCCGTACCGAGATTTGACGAGTCGACAAACTTTCTTCTCTTGCCCTGAAACCACATACCCCTCAGGTTGTTCCATATAGATTTGTTCTTTCAAATCACCATTTAGGAAAGATGTCTTAATATCCATTTGTTCTTCCAAGTCAAGCAACGCTGCAATCGCAATGAATACTTGTATTGACGTCATCCTAGACACCGGGGAGTACGTATTAAAATAGTCAAGGCCTTATTTTTGTCTATAGCCCTTGACTACCAACCTAGCTTTGTACTTGTCTATAGACATATCTGTTTTATACTTTCGTTTGAGTATCCATTTACAACCCAACGGTTTATTTTCCGGAGGAATATCAACCAACTCCCAAGTATGGTTATGCAGGATAGAGTATATTTCACTCTCAATAGCTTCTTTCTAGAGCGGTGCCTCTGGAGTTGACAATGCTTCAGCAATTGTCCTTGGTTTGTCATCAACCATATAAGCTACAAAGTCAGGATCGAAGGTTTTATCCTTCCTAGCCCTTTTACTTCGCCTTGGTTCCATCTCTGGAGTTTCCAAGTTCTGAGAATCTGGAATACTAGATTTCGGATATTCATCCACTTCGAAGTCCACTAGATCTGAACCATCTATATCCAGGCAGTCAACGACTTTTGGTTCCTGAGAGCTTTATTCATAACTTCATTTGCGAGAGGTTATGTCTTTTTCCTTTCTAGGAAAAGTATCCTCAAAGAGTTGAGCATTCCTTGATTCCATGATTGTACCCCCGTGGATATCTGGAATAACTGACTTATGCTCTAAGAAGCGATAAGCACTACTGTTATTTGCATATCCGATGAAAATACAATCTACAGTCTTAGGCCCAATCTTGACCTGATTTGGCTTGGGCACTTCGACCTTTGCCAAACAACCCCACACCTTTAAATATTTATAGGTGGGTTTCTTTCCCTTCCATGATTCATATGGAGTTTTGTCCTTACCCTTATGTGGGACTCTATTAAGAATCGTATTAGCGGTAAGGACGGCTTCTCCCCACATGTTTTGGGGAAGACCAAAATTGATGAGCAAGGCATTCATCATTTCCTTCAACATGCGGTTCTTGCGTACAGCAACACCGTTCGACTGAGGTGAGTATGGAATCGTCGTTTGATGAACAATACCCGATTCGGCACAATATTCCTCAAATGGTGCTATGTATTCTCCCCCTCTATCGCTACGAATGGATTTAATCTACATGCTTAATTGGTTTTCAACTTCTGCTTTGTAGTGTCGAAGCGCTTCAAAGGCTTCATCTTTACTTTTCAACAAGTAAAGGTAACAATACCTTGTGCTATCATCAATGAATGTCATAAAGTACTTTTCTCCCTCTAGTTCGTTCAAACTTTAAATCACATATATCTGTGTGAATAAGCTCTAGAGGAGCGGTATTCCTTTCGATGGATCGAAAAGGAATTTTTGTGAGTTGTGCCTCTATGCATACCTCACACTTATGTTGAGGGTTTACGTCGATAGACGGCAACAACTCCAACTTAACCAACCTTTGGATGGACTTATAGTTAACATGTCATAATCTATGATGCCATAAATTAGAAGACTCAAGCAAGTAAGAAGAAGCTTCAATATTATTACTTGCACGCATTAGAAACATGGCGTTAACTTTGAAGAGGCCTTCACAGACGAAGCCTCTTCCCACAAAATTTCCATTCTTAGAGATTACAAATTTATTGGACTTAAATACTAGCCTAAAACCAGCATTAACCAATAAATGACCTGAAATTAAATTCCTCCTAATCTCAGGGAAATGCATCACCTCCTTCAGAGTGAGCCCCTTTCCAGAAGCCATCTTCAGGACTACCTTTCCTACTCCCAGCACGTCAGAGGAGGCGTTGTTACCTATGAACAGCTTTTTGTTTGTAACTGGTGTATATGTGGAGAAGGTATCTCTATTGGAATAGATATGTCTGGTATCACCCTTGTCCATCCACCATTGCAGGGGATGCTTCAACAAGGTTTGCTTCAAGCACCACTGCCGAGAACTCCTCAATCATGTCGTCAAGAAGCGTGTATTTGACGACGTTAGCATGTGCCTTTCCTTTGGCCTTGGCATTCTCTTATTTCTCAGTCTTGAGCTTGCGGCAGTCCTTGATCATATGACCAAGTTTCCCACAGTGGTGACAGTTCCCCTTGAACTTCTTCGTCGTTTGGGTCTTGCCGTCTTTTTAGAACTTGCGCTTTTTGCTTGGGTTCCCTTTGGCCTCAGCCATATTTGACTTTGCCTCAGCGGGTTGTTTTCCCCTAGGCAAGGCCTTCTTATTAACTTCCTGAATCTGGAGTTTGATAATAAGTTTCTCAAAGGTCATTTCCTTTGTCTTGAGTTTTAAGTAACTCATTCCACGAGGGACGTAACTTCTCAATCAGTGAGGCAACTAAAAACTGCTCATTTTGTTTCATACCTTCCAAATCCAGGTGATGTAGAAGCATTTGGAATTTCTAGACTTGGGACATCACAGTTTTGCTATCCACCATTTGAAATTTCAGGAATTTCCCAACGATGAATTTCTTCGTACCAGCATCTTGTGCATTGTACTTCTTCTGCAGTTTTTCCATAACTCTTTGGCGGTGCCTACAACGCAATACACCGTGTAGAGTGGTTCTGACAGACAGTTCAGAATATAGTTCTTACACATGAAGTCACTATGACTCCAAGCATCATAAACCATCTTCATGTCATTGACGACACGGATAACTTGGCCCCCTCCAGCCGTTTCATTAGGCTGAGGGTCCACTTCATCTCCAGCTTGTGGAGTATCTTCTGTTAGGAAATGAGCCATTCCCATAACATTCAGATAAAACAACATCTTCTGCTTCCATCTCTTGAAGTTGGAGCCCATAAACTTCTCTAGGCGTTCATTGTGGAAACCGGAGGGTGGAGAAACAGTGACATTCCCTTTAGCAACTGGAAAGGCATTGGGTAATACCAACATAATCTTAAACAATAGCTAGATAAACATCACCTACTAATGCAGTGAGCGAAACTTAAATAAATTTCAGTAATACCAAATTTCAGCATATGTTGTAATTCCTTCATCCTTGTAGAACAATATGAACTTTTAACCATCTTTAGCCTTGTTTCTTGATCAGTCGCTATGAAAATATCAATGATTCTTTTTATGGCTAGACCCAAGAAATTCCTGTAAAATAAATTAGTTTGTTTTTTATACCAAAATTTTTTTGGGTCCTTCATGGTTAGTATGAAAGTATGTATGTCCTAGATACAATCATTATTAGGGACAAATATACTTGAACACATTCGTATTATTAATAAGATTAATATTTATTGCAGTTGCAATTATTGAATTATTATTTGATTATTTGTATTATTCATTAATGTGCATCCCTTGAGCTTACGTTGTCATTAATATAGTGAGATATTGATGATAGAGAGTAACTCTAAAAGAGCCTCGACTAATGATCATCGAGAATGGGATATCGATGATATGTTATAAGTCAACATGTGGTCTGCGTCACATTCTTAGAGAATGTAGTATGTCTCACCTGCTACTAGTAATGGTTACTAGTGATGAACACATGGATACTTTTGGAAAGTATCGATATACCATGCTGATAAACTATTTGTTATACATGTCTAAAGTGTTATCAGCGTGTGGGAGATGAAGGTCCTTTGACTTGAGGTCAATACGCACCTTGTTTACAGAGTAATGTACTTTGACCCTGTCGTAAGCTTAAACTCCTTATAGGATAAGATACGGTTTGTGTTGGGTGCATTATAATGTAAATTAAGGTGGCAGTTGAGCCAAGAAGAGGATTCATTCCTCGATTGAATATTCGAGAGAACACTCAACTTCTCAGTGATATTAGGTCGACCAAGTCATTGGCCAATGCAAGAGATATATTTAGAATATGGTCTAGTTGTTGACTAATATGGATGAGATAAAGTGATCAAGCCATTTGGATAGACATATGAAAAATCCTAAGCTTGATCGAGTGTGTCACGAAAGAAAGAAATTTATCATTTCACATAAAGGTTATGTTTGCTGGATTCATGTAAACATACTTCACATATTGAGTACGTCATACGGCGCAGTCTAGGAGTTCCGTATGGACCTTAATTGGATTAGTGTCGATATGTGTAGGCCTATAGGGTCACACTATGTCGATTGTCTTTTCGGTCTAAGGGTGTATTGAGAAAGTATTAAATATTCGATTTGGAATCGAGATATTTAAATTAATAATAATTATGGGATAGTTTCTATTAGATGGAAATTATTTAATTAAATCAAAATTGGATTTTGGATTTAATGTGTTGAATATATTTATTAAATGAAAATGGGAAACAGAATTTCACGTAAGGCGCCGCGGCGCCTACTAGCCTGCTAGGCGGCGACAACCTGGCAGTGGGCCCAGTCAAACTGGCCCACTGCACCTCAGTTTTTGGGCCAGGCTTAGAGCCCAACCCTAATCTGATTTGTGACCTAAAAACCACTATATATACAGCACTAATCTCTAGTTATTAACATACTAAGAACACTAATAATCATAAACAATTCTAGACTTAGAGTCTAGGACGAAACTCTCTCAAACCTCTGCCAAGATTTCCTGGCTTTCTTGACATAGGAATACACCATAGCATAGTGCTTGAAGTCGAAGGGACTGTCGCGTGTAATCCCTTAGTAAAGACTCCAGATAATACAACTTGTAAGTATTCATGTTTTATGTTACAGGATTTGATTGTCATATAACCATACCAAAAGAAATTATTGGGGTAAGTAGAACAAAATTTTAAACTTTCGATGTGCTTACTTATATATTTTGAACCCAACAAAACCCTACAGTAGTATCAGAGCCCAGGCTGGTTCAATGGTTATATAACACTTGAATAACATAATAATATGGGTTAAACATAAAATTAGATTAAAACAAGGCTTCTTGAAATCCTACATATCTTGACCGAATGTTAACCTTTTTTATATCACCCTAAATTATCTCCTACGCTAACTCGAGGAAGCCATTCCGTTCTAACTCGAACTAAGCCAAAAGTGCAGATATTTGGCTCATTGCACGGTACACGATGAAAAATGAGTATGAATGGATGATGGTCGATATGTGCGTTATTGATAATGGTGGGTGAGGATAAAAGATATGTGATTTGATCCCTAATTTGGATTTAGGGCTCGAACGATTTTAGAAAATCAACACATACACATTTTGTCAGGACGTCGGCACCGCGGCCCTATGGTAGTGCACCGCCGCGCTTGCTAGGGTTTCAAGGCGGCGCCGTGGCTCCATGGTGTAGCGTCGCATCCCTAATGCTTCATTTTTTTATTCTGGACTTTCTGGACATTAGGCGTCGCGGCACCATGGTGGAGCGTTGCGGCCCTAATGCAAGCCGAAAGGCTTCTGCCTTGCCAGCGTCGCGGCTCTAATGCATTGTAGAAGCAGAATTTCAGCTTCTGCCTCACTGGCTCCGCGGCCCTAATGATTAGTGTTGCAGCCCTATCGGTCCGGAAAAAAAAATTGTTCAAAATGTTTAATCCATGATTATTATTATACAGTATATTTGATAAGTATATTGTTTATGTGCTAAATGATTGTCATTTATATTACTAGAATAACGTCCGCAAATAACTGTCTGGGTAGGCGACATACAGTATGTGTTTAAACCACTTAATATCATGCTTGGGCAAGCGGTACCCAATAAGTGCTTAATAGACTTTGCATGATAATTAAGATGTTATATTTGATATAATATACTATAGTTGATCTTGGTTAAAACTCTGAATTTAAATGTTCCCTAAAATTTTAATACAAGTCTCATTTAAAATGAACGTGTCGTCCGTTATAATTGATTATAGTGCAAAATCCTTTTCGGCGAGATGAGTATTTATGCCACAGCATTTGCTCTAAATCTACGAGGACTCAGACTCTTTCATAGGTGCATGTTAAATGTAGAAGTGGGTGATAAACCTTCATGAGTATTTACACCACAATGTTTGCTCTATAAGGCAAAACTCACTTAGATACATAATTACAGTCGCATTACGGGGTTGACTTGCTAGGCTGTCTTGGTGCCACAGTGTCGGATAAGCCGAGGGACGCAGATCGATTATTTAGAACATTCGGTCAAACATGAGTTACAAATTATTTGTAATTGGTTTAGAGACCTACCAGATTGTGTTGTTGAAGTTATCATCCACAGCAAACGTGGAGATATGATGAACCTGGATCATGACCTATTATGACCATATTTGATATGAGTCTGTATTCTTCCATGGGGTCGAAGAGTATGTTAAAATAGTGGGAGCTAATTAAACTAAAGGCCATGTTAGTTTGTTAACGAATGTGTTCAATACAAATTATATTAGAGTTCAATTGCAAGTTTATTTGTTTCTTCAGTCGTATAAAATGACGAATCTATCACTGAAAATGTTGGTCGAGACAAACAAGTTGACTGGATCAAATTACCCTAACTGATTAAGAAATCTGTGATTGGTGTTAAGACTAGAAAGACCTGAGTATGTGTTAGACACAGTATTACCCACAGTCCCTGCTGAAAAATCTGATGAGTATGCCCTGTTTGACAGCTTATCAGAAACATTTGAACAATGCTACCTTGGCAAAATGTGTGATGTTGTCTTCCATGACTATAGAGTTACAGAGGCAACATGAAAACATGGGCCCCAACGAAATGCTCTAACACTTGAAGAGTCTCTATGAAAAACAGTCTCAAACAATGGAGTATGAACTGTTAAGAGACCCTTTCAAATGTAAGTTGAACGAGGGGGGACAAGTGTCAGCGCATGGTCTAAAGAATGACTAACAGCTCCAAGAGGAGGCAAAGCACTAGGTGTTTCTACCTGTACTGGACAAGGTATGTTTGTCATTGAAATAAATATGTCTATAAGTAACTCCCACTGCTGGGTATTGGATACCGCTTGTGGCTCGCACATTTGTAGTAATGTGCAGGACCTAATTAACAACAGAAAGGTTGGACCTTGGGAGGTAGACCTGCGCATTGGAAATGGAGCACGAGTGAATGTTGAACGCGTGGGAACTTATAGACTTGATTTACCTTCAGGGTTTTGTTTAGAACTAAATAATTGTTATTTTGTTCCCTCATTAACGAGGAATATCATTTCTATCCCAATGTTAGACATTGAGGGGTTTTCCTCATTTATTGCTAATGGCAGTTATGTACTGTCTTTTAGTGGTTTTATTTGTGAAAATGCTCCGCTTGTGGATGGATTGTATAATTTAAACTGTAGTCGTGAAATTTTCAATGTGCAAAATAAATGAGGTAAGATAAATAATCCAAGAAACCCCACCTACTTATGGCACTGCAGACTTGGTCACATCAATGAATCAATGATAGCAAGATTAAGAAAGTTAGACTACCTGAAACCATTTGACTTGGAGTCCTATGGTAACTGTGAATCTTGCTTAAGAGGAAAGATGACCAACAAGCCACTTTCTGGGAAAGGGATGCGAGCCAAATAGGTACTTGAGTTGGTCCATACTAATGTATGTGGGCCATTAATAACTCAAGCTAAGGGAGGCTTCCCTTACTTCATCACTTTTACAGACGATTTCATAAGGTTTGGACATGTGTATCTTATGAAACATAAGTCCGAAGCCTTTGACAAATTCAAGGAGTAGAATTCAGAAGTAGAAAAGCAACTTGAAATAAGTATCAAGACCCTTCGATCAGATCAAGGAGGTGAATACTTAAGTAAAGAATTTCTGGATTACTTGAAGCTTCATGGAGTCCAATCACAATGGACACCTCCTGGAATGCCACAAATGAATGGTGTTGTTGAAAGGAGAAATCGAACCCTATTAGATATGGTTAGATCCATGATGAGTTTCTCAGCTCTACCAACATACATTTGGGGCTATGCATTGCAAAGCTCAATTTATATTCTGTACAGGGTTCCTTCACAGTCAGTGGAGAAAACTCCATATGAGATATGGAATGGCAAGAAGTCAGCACTTAAACACATGTGACCCTGGGGGTGCCCTGCATATGTAAAGAAGATGCTTACTGACAAGTTGGAATCTAAAAGTGAGAAATATTATTTTGTGGGGTATCCAAAGGAAACTAAGGGATACTATTTTTATCTTCCTGGAGAACATAAGGTCATTGTATCCAGAAATGCAACTTTCCTTGAAGAAGACTATGTCTACAAGGAACGGAGCTGCAATAAGATAGAACTTGAAGAAATTCAAGAACCACAAAATAACACAGAAGTTGAACCCTTGTCGAATGACCTAGACAAGGATTTAGTGGGAGTATCTGGTGAAGATTGGGTACTTAGAGTACGCCCTTCAACTAGTGGGAATGCTGTGAGAGATAGTGCAGAAATGCAAGGCTCTCATACACAACCAATGGAAGATGATACAATGGTTGTACATCATTCCATTCAGGGAATACATGAAAATGACATTTCTGAAAGCTCTCAAGGTGATGGATTGTCTAGCACATAAATACCTTCTCACAATCAGAATGCAACAAACACTCAAACGCAGAATAATCAACTTTGTAGGACCACTAGGACTCATCGTCCGCCTGAAAGACTAAATCTCCTTGTTGAAACACACAATGAGATAGATATTCCTGATGACGATGAACCTACAACGTACAGCGAAGCTATGTTAGACATTGATTCACGGAGATGGCAAGAAGCCATGAAATCTGAGATGGACTTGATGTACATCAATCAAGTTTGGAACTTGGTTGATTTGCCAACAGGGGTTAGACCCATATAATGCAAATGGGTCTTCAAGAAGAAGATTGATGAATATGGCAAGGTACAGACTTATAAGGCAAGATTGGTGGCTAAAGGTTATAATCAACGGCTTGGGGTCGATTATGATGAAACCATTTCACTTATTGTGAAAATTAAGTCCATTTGAATTTTGCTTGCAATAACCGCATACTATGATTATGACATTTGGCAAATGGATTTTAAAACTGTTTTCCTCAATGGTAATCTAATTGAGGAGGCATATATGATACAACCTGGTGGTTTTATATCCAAGAGTAAGCCCAAATAAGTATGCAAGCTACAGAAGTTCATTTATGGACTTAAGCAAGCCTCAAGGAGTAGGAATATTTGCTTTGAAAAAACAGTCAAATCGTTTGACTTTGTTAGAAGCGAAGAAGATCCCTGCGTTTATAGTAAGCACAAGGAAAGGAGTATTGTCTTCATTGTTATATATGTAGATGGCATATTAATAATGGGAGACAATAAGACTCTCATGCAATCAGTCAAGAAATGGTTATACAGCATCTTCATAATGAAGGACTTAGGTGAAGCCTACAACATTCTTGGAATTAGGAGATAGACCTAATTGATTGTTAGGGCTGTCACGGTCTGAATATGCCTTCATTTTCAATGGTGGAGCAGTGAGTTGGAAAGGCTCAAAGCAAGAAACCACTGCTGATTCGATGACTGAATCCGAGTACATTGCTGGATCGGAAGCTTGTAAAGAAGTTGTCTCGATATCTGAGTTCTTAAAAGAAGTAAGGGTTGTTCCAAGTGTCAGTTATCCAATAACGATTTATTGTGAAAACATTGGTGCGATTGCGCAAGCTAAGGAACAAAGATCAACAAATAGAAACAAGTATGTACCGAGGAAATACCACATACTCAGGGAGATGGTAGAAACTGAAGAAATAGGATTAGACTATGTTCCCACATATGATAATCTAGCTGACCCGTTTACTAAACCATTAAGCTTAGTTAAGCGTAATGGTCATTTTGAAAACATGGGTATTAGATACATCGGAGATTGGCTCTAGGCCAAGTGGGAGATTGAAAGTATGTATGTCCTAGAGACAATCATTATTAGGGACAAATGTACTTGAACACATTCGTATTATTAATAAGATTAATATTTATGGCAGTTACAATTATTAATTGATTATTTGTAATTATTCATTAATGTGCATCCCTTGAGCTTACGTTGTCATTGTTAGAGTGAGATATTGATGATAGAGCGTAACTCTAAAAGAGCCTTGACTAATGATCATCGAGAATGGGATATCGATGATATGTTATAAGTCGACATGTGGTCTGCGTCACATTCTTAGAGAATGTAGTATATCCCACCTGCTGCTAGTAATGGTTATTAGTGATGGACACATGGATACTTTTGAAAAGTATTGGTATACCCTGCTGATAAACTATTTGTTATACATGTCTAAAGTGTTATCAGCGTGTGGGAGATGAATGTCCTTTGACTTGAGGTCAATACGCACCTTGTTTACAAAGTAATGTTCTTTGACCCTGTCCTAAGCTTAAACTCCTTATAGGATAAGATACGGCTTGTGTTGGGTGCATTATAATGTAAATTAAGGTGGTAGTTGAGCCAAGAATATGATTCATTCCTCGATTGGATATTCGAGAGAACACTCAACTTCTCAGTGATATTAGGTTGACCAAGTCATTGGCCAATGCAAGAGACATATTTAGAATATGGTCTAGTTGTCGACTAATATGGATGAGATAAAGTGATCAAGTCATTTGGATAGACACATGGCAAATCCTAAGCTTGATCGAGTGTGTCGCGAATGAAAGGAATTTAACATCTCACATAAAGGTTATGTTTGCTGGATTCATATAAACGTACTTCACATATTGAGTTCGTCATACGGCGTAGTCTAGGAGTTCTGTATGGACCTTAATTGGATTAGTGTCGATATGTGAAGGTCTATAGGGTCACACTATGTCGATTGTCTTTTTTGTCTAAGGGTGTATTGAGAAAAGTATTAAATATTCGATTTGGAATCGAGATATTTAAATTAATATTAACTATGAGATAATTTCTATTAGATGGAAATTATTTAATTATATCAAAATTAGATTTTGGATTTAACGTGCTCAATATATATATTAAATGAAAATGGGAAACGGAATTTTACGTAAGGCGCCGCGGCGCCAACCCGACAGTGGGCCCAGTCAGACTTGCCCACTGCACCTCAGTTTTTGGGTCAAGCTTAGAGCGCAACCCTAATCTGATTTGTGACCTAAAAACCACAATATATATTGCACTAATCTCTAGTTATTAATATACTAATGATTAGGACACTTTAATTGATTCATCTTCGTCACTCCAATCTCTTCATATGATTCATCTTTGTCACTCCAAGTTGATGTTCTGACATTCTTTTTCTTGGTATTAGGATACTTTAATTTAGTATGTCCAAGTTTATCACATTCGAAGCAGTGTATATTTTTTCTTTGTTGCCCCTCATGCTTCTAGTCCTCTTGAATATCCTGGATGGATTGAGGTCTCCTTTTCTACTTCTTTTCTTTTTGACGTTTCTGGATTTCTTAGCCAAGTTTTCTTCAGATTTCTTATTTTTTATGGTGCCCTCATGAATAACTTTCAATGTGTCCCATATTTCTTTAGCAGTTTTACAAGTGGATATTTTCTCCTATTCTTCTTCATCAACAGCACAATAGAGTAGGTGGATTGATCTAGCATTTGTTTGCATAATATCCAAATGTTCTTCTGTGTAGTCAAACATGGATGGTTTTCTTCCCATCTTTTTTCTGTCATTATTGTTCAGAATAGGTTGTGGCTCATTCTGAATAACTAGCCAGGCTCTATAATCTATTGATTGAACATATGTCTTCATTCTCGTCTTCCACTCACTGTAGTATAAACTATTAAAGTATGGTGGCCTGCTTGTTGATAGTCCCTCTTGAAGTATGGCTTCAGTAATTTGCCATGGATATTTCCTCACTTGTTGTTAAGAAAAATCACAAATGTGTCACGACCCCAAATTCTATTGTGACGTGAGAGAACCTATCCTAACATGTAGGCGAACCCAAAATATACTATACAACAATGCGGAAAATAAAGAGATAAAGAAGACGTAGTTTAACAAGTCTCAACAGTAAATATATAGTCTAACAAGAAATCCACTAACTAGATCCGGTAGTCATGAGTACAAGCTCTAATAATATCATAATACAACTCTGAATGGGAAATACATAAAATGTCCGAATATAGCAATACATCAGCTGTCTAGAAATAACAAGAACATAACATAAGGTAGAATGCAGTTCCAGTGTTGGGGAAGAAGCTGCGGCCCACCCTGGACTCCAAATATCATGCTCTCCAAAGCGGTAAATCAAGTTGCTCTAGTGTAGTCTCCTGGCTCGGTACCTGTACATAGAGTACAACAAGTGTAGAGTGAGTACGGAAACATATGTACTCAGTAGCATCATCGATCTACCCTAACTGTAAAGATGGAGAGGGTTGGTACTTTCTGATACCTCTCTATTAGTTAGTCACTTAAGCATAAAATAAATTAGTTAAACAATCTACTAGTAAGTCTATGGTTCATTAGTACATAAATACTCTCAAGTCCTTAAGTTGTACAAAGTCCAGCCTAAACCCCATTGATGGTGTCTAGACCTATCAAACCCTACAAGCTAGCTTTTGAGATTAAGTTAGGCCAAAGATCCATTCTTTACCTTTATGCCTTCATAATGATCTACTTAGATCTGACAATTAGACTAATTCCATATAAATTTGACGTACAGATGTGAAATAAAATACTCTAACAGTTTAAGTAATATGTATATGTACTACAAAAGTTATAATATGTGCATGCATATAAACCTATATATATATATAAAGCATAAGCGTCTAAAGCGCCGTGGACCACTTGGAAAGCCACAGAAAATTATAATTTCGTTAACATTTAGCTATGCTGTTTTATCGTATTTAAAGAATATTCCATTCGAAAAACTCCAATTCTTGAAAACAAGTAATGCCAAATTGTCACAACAATGTTGCCACCCGCATAATATATAATAAAAAAAATAGAAAAAGAAATAAAAGATAGACCAAGAAAATTAATGTGGTGTAAGCGTGATATATCCTTGATGCACGCCGAATTTGTTTAAGGATCGAATGTTATAAGTGCAATTTCAGTTTCCAATTAAACGTATGAAATTATACTAAATATCCAAATAACTAACGTGCTTAAAGTCTAGGAAAGTTATTATTAGTAGTCGTTATATCTTATTTAGTAATTTGTATTCATTTTTTATTTATAAGTTACGAAAGATACTCCCTTCGTCACATATTTTATGTGATGTAATTTGACTGGGCACGGAGTTTAAGAAATAAAGAAAGACTTTTGAATATGTAAAACAAGTTAAAAATATTTGTGTGGTTATAGATCATCTCGTTAAGCGTAAAAGATAAAATTTAAAATTAAATTATTGACAAATATGAAAATGTGTCATTCTTTTTTGGACTGACTAACAAGGAAAGTAAGTCATATAAATTGGGAAGATATGTTTCAAAAATATTTTTTCTCTGTTTTAATCAAATACGTGAATAAAGATATTTAACAAAAGTATTTATCTTTTTAAAAAGTTTAATAAAAATAAATACATAAAAACTTCTTATTTATAATTTGTATGAATTATATTTTAATATACTTAATTACGAATATACCCCATAGGGGTTAGAATATGATATAAGGGGGTACAAGTCTTTGATTTTAAAATATATGGAGTGTACTGAGGCGTCCCTCTTGGCTAAAGTTCCATGCAACGACTCTACTGATCATTTGTGTATATATATGTGTGTTTTTATGACCATTGTCTACTTATAACGGGAAATTCATCCTATGATTTCTATTCACTTTTATTAACGGTAAATACTTATCTGCATCAGATATTTATGGCTATCCAAGTAGAACCGAGACTTCCTATCATTGAGTTCACGGATGATAACTTGATGGCTAGCACAAGCTCTTGGATATCGACGTCCGGAGAAATCCGACGTGCGCTGGAAGAGTACGGCTGCTTTGCGGCGGTGTACAAGAAAGTCTCGCCGGAGCTACGGGAAACCATGTTCGATCACTGCAAGGAGTTGTTCCAGCTTCCCTTGGAAACTAAACTACAAAATACATCCGATGTTTTTGGGTTTGGGTATGGTGGGAATTTCCCTAACATGCCTCTTGCTGAATATTTTGGGATTGAAAATGGTGCAACATCCAAAGTGTTTGGCCCAGTGGCCAATACATTAGGGTATTGCTGTCTGAGGTTCCGTGTTCGAGTCCTCTAATCAGCGAGAGTGGAACTGTGTTCCCCCAAAAAAATCCCTCCATACGCGTAGGGCCAAGCGGTGTATACTAATCCGTAGGGCCAGGCCGGAGGTGGGATTTTCTGGGGTATGGGGCCGTAATGCGGTGGGACCAGTCACTTTAAAAAGTTTACCCTACCTTAGTTTTATCCAAAGTGTTTGGCCCAGTGGCCAATACATTAGGGTATTGTTGTCTGAGGTTCCGTGTTCGAGTCCTCTGATCAGCGAGAGTGGAACTGTGTTCCCCCAAAAAAATCCCTCCATACGCGTAGGGCCAAGCGGTGTATACTAATCCGTAGGGCCAGGCCGGAGGTGGGGTTTTCTGGGGTATGGGGCCGTAATGCGGTGGGACCAGTCACTTTAAAAAGTTTACCCTACCTTAGTTTTGTCCGCTGGGCGACTCAATTGGTTTCAAGGGGATATTTGGAATAAGAGACCAAGGATCGAATCCGTCGTGGCGGTGTGGGGGTTTCTTCTTGAAATAAAGGAGGGCCCCTTGTGCGCAGCGTGGTACTGGTCTAACCTTTGAAATCAATTGAGTCACCATGATTTACCTCCTTCACAGACCTGTCGGACCGGGGTGTGGGGGCTCCTGGGGTGGGAGATTCCACCTTTTGGAATAAGAAAATGGTGCAACTATTGACTCAATCAAAAAGTTCGCCAATCAGATGTGGCCAAATGGCAACATCAATAAATTTTGGTAAGTACTCTATAGTAGCACTTTTAGTTTTTCGAAATTCGAACGGTACAAACTGTCTTTAAAATATTTTTAAATATATTTTTTAATTATGTTTATATGAGAAAAATTGCAACTTATAGTATTTTTCGTATAATTTTTTAATATTTAAATTTGAATTTTAAAATATTGCATTGATCGTCTAACTTAATTCAGCTTCAAATATTAGTCAATAACTGCTCCTCCCTCCCTCGGTTCTAATTTATGTTATGTTTAGTTTGACTGATACAAAATTAAAGAAAGAGATAAAGATTGTTGAAACTTATACTTTTAAACATATTATGTGACCATAAAATATCATCAATATTAAGCATAAAATGAAAAGACTAAGGTTATATTTGTTTTAAAATATAGAAATGTGTCGTCTTTTCTAAACAGACTAATAAACAATAGTATCACGTAAATTGAGATTGATTTAGGAATTGATAGATGAAGTAAACTTAATACTTTTGTAACCTAGATCACAAGTTCAGGGCATAGTCTCTGTTAAACAGGGTATATACCCCGTGATATACACTTATATCACGGGTAATTAAGGACTGTCACGGACTGGGCTACTGGCCCATCTCGGGTTTGGCCTGCTTCAGCCCATCATGGGCAGAGGTGTATATTAGGTAAGTATATTGATGTATATTGTAGTGTAAAAGTTACCTTAAGTAGACTTGTACACTTACCATAAATTGTATATTTAGTATCCAAGTAGAATAAGGATTTAGGAGTAGAATAGAAATAGGATTCTCCTATTATGAAAATATGTAAAGTGTATATATAGTCTTTCAATTAATAAAAATAATTAAGGGGATTATTTCTTTCAGTCTCAAATTGCAAGGGGATGTTGGGTTCATATATACCGATCCTTCTGTGTGGCCACAATAATTACCAAGGTGTATTTTGTGGATGGAGTAATTGAGCTCTTTTAGTAAAATACATTCCTAAAAAATAAGAATTAGCGACGGATAAATTTTGATGTTAAACAGTAAAATTCGTTGCTAATTTTATTCAGTGATGGTGTATCCTATTAACTATGAGCAAATCAGCGACGGATTAGCGATGAAATTCGTAGTTAATTTCATAAATATTTATGTATATTTTGTTGGTTATGTTGTCTTTTGCAGTGAAGAAACGCTTTCATATTCTAAATTAATAGCTGAACTGGACGATGTGGTGATTCAAATGATATTGGGAAGCTATGGCTTAGAGAAATATTACGACCCTCTAAAACATTCTTATATGTATTTGATGAGATTCATTAAATATCGAAGCCCAAATATAAATGAGATAAACATAGGTCATTTACCTCATAGAGATAAGTCATTCATGGGGATTATTGACACTAATCAAGTGGGAGGTTTGGAGATGCAAACAAGAGATGGCAAGTGGATGACCTTTCAACCCTCCTCTTATAAGACTGTCGTCTTCATTGCTGGCGAGCCATTCACGGTAAGAATTACTTTCTCCGTTTTAATTTATATAATATTTTTCGCTTCTCCTAAATTTTAACTCAATTTTTTTTTAGTTTAGATATTCAAAATTATAAGTACAAATTAAAAAGTACTATAGTCAAACCTCTCTATTATTGTCATTTGCTATACCAGCATTTCACTATAACGGCCTGATTTTCTGCCTAACCGATTTTTCATGTTGTATTTTACTTCTATCTATAACATCATTCTACCTATAACAGCAATGTCATTCATTATAGCGGTACACTTTATATAAAATTACCTCAATATAACATCCATACTCAAATATTGTGTAATAATATTTGTAAGAAGTATATTATGTATACAAAAATAAAATATTAAAATATTTATGATAATTATCATTAATGTCATGCACATAGTAAATTCAAGTATGAATATCTAAAAGGAAAAAAAATTATTTCTCATAGTGATCTGATTTAGACTTGAAGTGTTATATTATCGCTAAGAGACTTGAATTTATGAAACAACCTATAATTGTAGAATTCTTACGTCAAACTTGAAATTGTATTTAAATTATCAATTAATTTTAAATGCATATATTCCTTAGATTTAAATTCTTTACCGGTATGGTACAACTAGTTATGGATTTATTTGTAATTTATTATGTCTTTTTAATTTTTAATTTTTAATTTTTAATTTTTAATTTTTAATTAATGAGATATGAAAATCAATTGAGATGTTAAAATTAACAAGTATATTATTTTCGTTTATAGCGTAAAAAGTACAAAAAAATAATTCTTTGCATACTCTTGTTTATAATAACTAAATGAAAAATATATGCGTTAATATCCACTAAATATGTAAAAATGTTAATTTTGAATTCAGTAACTGAAATTGATCAGTGATTGCAGTGGTATCCCGAACCCATAAAATTTAAATTTTGAATCCGCCTCTAAAAATAATTTCAGTTACCAGGGAAAGTCATTTTCCTTACAATTATCTTTTACAATATTTAACTTCATATTACTTGCTCCAACTAACACTTCAATATATTATTATTGATCTTTATCACTCGAATTTTTCATATCAAAAACAGAGACTTTCTTCTTCTTCTTCTTCCACCACCACTACTACTACTACTACTACTATTATTATTATTATTATTATTATTATTATTATTAATATATACAATTAGTTTTTTTGAAAAATATTTTTAACTGACCAACCAAAATAAATTAGAACAAAACCATTGTCTAAAAGTAAAAATTTACTGATGACAGGCATGGAGCAATGGTAAGGTGTATGCTCCGATGCACCGGGTGATTATGAAAGGATCTAAAGATAAATATTCGTTAGCATTGTTCTCCTTTATGAGAGGGATTGTGAAAGTACCAGAGGAGCTAATTGATGAAGAGAACCCACAACATTTCAAGTCATTTGATCACTTTCAATTTCTGAAATATTGTGCAACAGATGGCTGCAAAGAGAAAAATCCCATCAAAGCCTATTGTGGTGTTTGACCCTTTGAAGATTTATGATTTTTGTAATTTCATGTTGTTTCTGGTTTCTATGTTCAGCTTTGTGTTTTGCTCTTTCTTGTCCTTGTATTTTATGTGATTTTAGTTATTGCGGAATAGAAAATCTCCTTGAATAGTGGTACGTATTCCTGTTTTAAGGTAATTGGAATTTATTTTCTAAAGCAAAGCACCAATCTCAGAAATTCTACAATAGGAAATGAAAGACCCCTGCTTCATGTTTGGTATAAAGGAAAACGAAAATAAGCCATTTTCTGGCAACCAAACACCAAAACTATTTTCCTTTTTCATTCAAAGGGGAAATGTGATCTTTCTCTTTGAAATAGCGTTGGATAGTGATGCACTTCTCTCTGAAAAATATTACTCACTGAATGTCATTTTATACTAGGATTTATGTTACATGCACTAACTGTGTAAAACAATTTTACATTGGCTATAGCCGCCTATAGCATATTAACATATTAAACTTGCACCAGTATAAAACTCTTTTAAGTTAACCTCATGTTGTAATGCATAAAACTTAAACTGAATCTTGTAAACCGGGGAACAAACAGGGAGCAGCGTAACATATTTTAGGATGGTACAGTAGTATGAATTACAACTAACACGACAGGCTATTGGTGTTAAATATAGTTCAAAGTTTTCAGAAAGGATACACACACTGGACACTGAAAATTACCAATGTGATTGCCCCCAACACTACGAATAGAAAGTAATTCTATTAGCAAGGACCATTATAAATTCCACCATTGCATCAAATAGGAAACAAACCAAAGTCTTGAAAGAAAATTATTATTAAACATCTGAGCAAGCCATGCTCTCTTTTGACCAAAACAATAGAAGATCCAAACCCTGAAAGTATCCATCAAATGACTAGCAGTGACAACATTAATTAAAGCTGCTAACGGAAAGCTCGGAAAGACCAGTTGACAGTACATATAGAAGAATAACTTCATTTACTAGAAAGTAGCTGCACAACTTCTGGACCCTTCACCACTCTTTGAATGATCATTTGTTGATGCCAAGTGACAATTCTGACTTCATTCACTGAAAGGAAGCCATGCCACAAGAACCTGAGTCAAACTATATCATAAACAACTTATCACTCATATTTTTAAAAGATAAGAAACACACAAAGTACAAGGTTTAGAGCTATGTAATGCTACCACATATTTATACAGATAACTACCACCCGTCAAGCTGCAGAGTATCTTTCAACGTGAAGCAGCATGAGCAGGCAATGTCATGCAAATCTGGATAGCAAAATCCAGAATCAGAATGGTATAACGGGTTATAGGTACAAGAAATGAAAAAGTGAAGTTGTACGGGTTAATGTAAAATAAAATACTCTTTGATACAACACGAATTTAAAGCTAGACAAAAAAAAGTCACATGAATTTTATTAAGTTTGACATTCCCCCTTATTGGCCAATAAGAGTGCCTTTTCTTTATTAATTATTTTTCTTTTCTTACGTCATTTTTTGGAGGATAAGGAGATGTGCAGCAGTAATGCAGACCCCTTTAAGGATGACATTTTCTGGAAATTTCAAAATGCTGGATCATTTGGCAAAAAAAAAACAAAGAACAAGAAAATCGACCGGATTGAAGTCTGGGAGCAAAATCATTACCTAAAGCACACCTAATACATGAGAGGTCCACATGCTACAGATCAACATTTGGAGGAAACGAAGGGCCAGAGGGAACAGCTGCAGCACCACAAGCTTCTTTAAGAGATTTGCAACATCCAACTAGAGATGGAATATTCAACTGTAAATTTTGACCTTAATCTGTTTATTCAAACTGCTTCAACCAATGTAACTATCTCACTGGTCAAACTTCATTTCCGTATATCTGCACAGAAAATTGAAGGAACTCAACATTCTAATGGAAGCATATAAGAACAGCAGTTCGACAAAGAAAATGGAATTATGATTATCTCATTTTAGCAATAATACAATATGCAGCTTGCCTGCAGAGATTCTTCTGTCGCAGTCTGAAGTCATCATTCGTGAGCACTGGTAAAGAAATAGGGGCAGACGAGATCAAAAATATACAGGGACAAGTTTTGTAGCACATGCTTTGCAAAAAACAAAAAATTGAACAAAGTAATAAGGGTGGGTATACCTTACCAGGCATCAGTTGGGGCTTCGGTTCACTATTTGGTTTACTTGCATTATTCTCTTTGCTGCAGACAGGAAGTACGGTTAAGTTTCTTTACAACTTAGTAGGTCTATAATCAAACACTGCTTTGAACATCTATAGCTGCAATACTTCAAAAAAAAGTAATCACTCTAGAGAATGTTGATTGTTTTTCAAAAAAGTGTACTAGTAAATGCAGATGCTGAATCATGTACAGATTTAACTATCAGTGCAAAAACATGGTACAAGAATTCTCTTCAAGATAGCACACTCTTGACACAAAAGCTTCCACTCAGATTTTCAAAAAGTGCCAAAACGGATAATAGTCACTTGAAAACTTAGAATTGCAAACACTACTTTGCCAAATTCTTTTGGACACACAAACAGGAACAAGCTTGGCATTTAAAGCAAATGCTCTGATTGGGGACACTTTTTTCCACTTTGTCCTGGCTCCTTGTATTCTCATGGTGAAACTTCATGCAAAAGTCATGATAAGAGTTAAAAGTAATGTTAAATTGAAAACAAGGTACTGATGAATATGAGCGAAAAAACAAGAGAAAAAACAAAGGAACAAGAATAACTGCATTGAATAGGAGTATGACATATACATGCCAGCAGAAAGGAACACAACGAAATCAGAATATCATGACAATCTGCAAAGCATTCTACTGACATTGGAGCAGCACCGAGAGATGATATCTGTTCACTAGGGCGAGGATGATAAGCACCATCAGCAGCAATATATGGTGAACAGTAAGGTGCGCCTAGTGCTCCAGCAGCACCAGCTAAAACAGGCAGCCCGAAAAATTCAAACCAATATTATCTAGTGACACCCAGTTACGCAAACTAATAAAGCCGTCTCTAAAAGATCAGAAGAGGACAGGAATTTTATTACATCCAAGAATTTAGAAGATCCTACACACCATACAGCTGTCATTCACCCCCTCAAAAATGTGAAGCATCAGACTAAACAACCTACGAATAAAAATCTCCATACACTACATGGAAAATACGTCTTTTCTGTTTTTCCTTCGAGTTTTTTTTTTATTTGAGGGGCGGGGGGGGGGGGGGGTGTACTTTATGGTTAGCGTCAGATTATAACCTCACCATGTCATTTTTTGGAATTGCCAAGCCCATCTGGTTGACAACATATCCAGGGAAAGCCATGCCAACAGCAGGAACTCCAACGCCACCGGAATGCTGGCCTCCAAATTGCATGACTGCAAATCCCATTACAGAAAAGAATACTTCCTTAAAAGTACAAATATCATTCTAGTACAAGAAGTGATACGATAACCAGTTTATAACACTTACTGGACTTGATATTACTAGAGCGTAACTTATGGAAGAGAAAACCTAGCTACTAAACAAAACAAGAGAAAGAATACAGAAATAACATGCTGCATGAACCATTTCAAGGGGCAAATGAAACTTTAAAGTTTGTCTAAAGAAGATTGCTACAGGACAAGTATGCTCAAGAGAGTCTTTTTCATAACAAGACTCATTTCCATCTTTTTCGTATGTATTGATGCTGGCTTAAAAAGAGCTACCTGGCAGAAAGGTTGGAGTCCCAGAAAAGTTCTGATTACTGTGACCACTACCCATGTTTCCAGGTGCACCCACAGTTTGAGTCCCATATCCCCTTCCAGCACCCTGAAGACTGTATTTCCCTTTTGCAACCATACAACTCGTTGATTTAATGGACTCTGAAGAAAATTCAAGCTCTGCAGGTTCACAAGTATTCATAGGTTGTGCTGTTTTGGGGAGAGATGAAACTTGAGATCCAGTACCCGATTGCTGTTCTAACTGCTGACCAGTTACTTGCAGAAAAGGTTGCCCTCGACTTTAAGCAGAATATCGCTGGGCAGGGTGGAGCTTGTTTGGCAGAGATACCCTGTTGACTTGCAGGTGATTGATAATTCCTATGTGGCGATGCATTACAACCTCTCCCTTGGCCTCTCAATGCCTGAGAATGAGTTGAATTTATTGATGAAGACAACCCCAATGGCAACTGCAAACTAGATGAAGGCTTCCCAGCAACTGCAGGAATAAAATCATCAATATTAAGCTTGTTTATGCCAAGGGAATCATTCAGATTCTTCCGGAATATTGCAGTTGATTGTGAAGAAGCAGTACTGTGGCTACTTGTCTCAGTTTGCATTTCCGTCTGTGTTATTATAGTCTCTTTGCTGGAAGAGCTAGAAGGATAAAATGGAGGAGAATCATAATTCAATCTTGACATAAACCTTTGCTTTGCAGCCATAAGTGCATCTTTTTCTAAATCTGATACAGGAGCAGATGCTTTATTTGTGCTATTAAGTGAAGGTTTGTCAACAGAGAGACCAGATCTGAAAAATTAGATTTGACAAGAAAAATTGAAAAAGATACTTCACAAGGAAAAACGGAGAATAATAGTTGAATTGAAACTTACTCGTTGTTTAGTGGAGGAGGTGTGTCAATGTTGTCCTTAAAAGACAGTCTGTACCTCCTAGGCCCCCAACCTCTGATAGCTTTTGAAGGATTATTCTGAATCTTCTGCTTATTATCCTTAGTCTGATCATTACCATTAATGTACGCTTTTGGTCTTCTTCCTCGTGAAGCTCCACTATCAGCCCCTCGAATCCTACCACGACCTCGATAGTGACCCCTTGATATCCTCCTATCCTGAGAATTTTGATAGCTTATTAAGATCATACAAAATCTTTTGAGCAAAAGATTAGGTCACAGGGAAAAATATAATGCCAGAATGAAAAGCAAATAAATAAAAGCAGTCACCTCATCATAACTCCTCTCCTCCACAGTCAACTCTTCAACTTGTCATGCCCCCATTTACGATCATCTTTTGATTACAAAAAACTTCTTCCACCAGACATTCTCCCAAACAAAATATTTTTTTCATGATCAGTTGCCTAGAAAAAAATATTATATGAGAGGATGACATAAACTAGTCATAATAAATGAAGTCTACTTACTTATAGTGAAATGTCATAGAAAATGGAGTCATAATTATTTTTGATAAAGAAAATGGAGTCATAGTTACAGCCTACAACATTCAGCGCAACTACGACCTGAACAGGATGGGCCTCGGAGAGAAAGATAGGCAGCATGATAAATTAAACTGATATGTAAAAGCAACTAAGGAAACACACTTTTGTTTGGCTTACTAACAGCACTGCCCTTGTATACACAAGAATATTCGTAAATGGACAAAAGAAGCATGCTAAGTTCTAAAAGATTGAGCAAATATTCCAACTATGAGAGGAACGCGAGAACAAGATTTCAGTCCTATACAAGTGATCGTGGCACCAGCCATTAATGTCCTTCCTTCAAATGTCATTGACTCGTGTTGGCACCTCATCACTTACCAGACAATTTTTAATCTTTAAGAGCTTTTGCTTATTTAACTCCAACTTTCATTCAGTTACTATAATAATGTGGCCAGGAAAAGGAGAGATCAAAGGTAATGAGGGAAAGCACAGCCAATGAATAATTACGTAAGAGCTTCTGAGAACAAGTAAGTCAACAGAAAAATTAAGATTTCAGATTTCTGAATACCTCACTGGTGCCTAACGAACAGTACTCATTGAACGTATGTCAACTGCTAAAGCAAACAATTTCAGGAAGAGGATTACCTGATTCTGGATATTTCTCTTCCTTCCAGGGTTTAATTCGTACAAGAGGCTGGGGAAGATATGGTCAAGGAACCACTATATTTCTAGTCTTTGTTTCAAAGAAAAATTAATTAATTAATAACAAAAGTGTGGCACAGTTTTATCTTCACATAGGGGAAACATACGTAAAGCACACTGTTATGCATTTAGCGAGCTGCAGTTTTAAGTCAGCTGACCCTCATTAAACCTTTTCAAGGAGGTTTGCGTTGTCGTTTGGATCGGGAAACCATGAAGTGAGCAAAGGAGCAGATATCACAGTCAGAACTTGGAAGCAATCAAGAAGGTAATTAGCTAGTGTTTTGGAAAACTTTCACCAGAAAATTGGCTTTTAACTTTTAGAGGGAAAATCAAACACATAGTCAAGGTATAGTTATCCTTTATAGAGGATCTTTTTTTTTTGGTTTAACCATCCAGTATCCCGATTCACGTCGCGTAGGGCCCGACACAATCTCTTTCAGCAGAGGTTTAACTAAAATCTACGCAAAATCAAACACTTAAATTATAGGTGTCCAAAATAATAACATTAGCTCTAGTATAGTTATATGAACCTCTGCAGACAGGGAACCAACCTAACTGCTTTCTGATTAATTTCACTAACCATCAAGACTTACATACAAAACAAACACCTTACACACATACCATGTACACTAATTTACTCTCTCAAAGTCCCATTTGGTGTAACAACCGATTTGGTGTGATCATGTCGCCTTATTTTTTTTTCTCATTTTGTATTTGCTTATTATGTAATAATCCTATTTTACACTTTACCTTACGTTTTTACCCTACTTTCTTATAGATGTGAGACATATGTAACGACGAAAAATGTTACAGTCTATCCAAACGTTGTACTTGACAAGACAATACATTACTATGATACAAAATAAAACAATATGTAACAGCCATCCAAACAGAGTGTTAACGTAAAACTTACTTGTGTGGGCCGTCTACATTGTCTCCAAACCGATCATCGTGCATATAAAAAGCTCCAGCCTTGGGTACTGCATAGGGTTCATTCTCTTTCTTCTCCAAATTATGTTCATTTCCATCATCAACCCGCTCCACAACTTCCTTAACTCCTTCCTCATACAATTCTTCCTCGTACTCCACTTCTTCCTCGTACACCGCCGGAGCGCCTTGTCCCTCCGACTCATTATCAGAGTCAATGCTGCTCCTTAAGGGCATTTCTGTCTTTTCCTCCTCATCATTACTTGCCTCCTCTCTCCTCCTCATCTTCAACGACAGCTTCGTTTCCTCCGCATCGCTCTCGTATTCCTCTTCTCCATTTCCCATCATCGTTTGCAAACGAACAAAGCAGCACTTTACACTAACACCATAACCAAATTAAACAAAATTCAAAATAAAAAAGGAATCTTTATCAACACTCCGTGGAAAATGGAGCAGAATTTGAATGAAAGGTTAGGCTTTTGGGCCTCTGCGTTCTGAATATCCAACCAGAATTTTGTAGGGTTAGGTTAAGATATTAAACGAAAGATTGGGTTTTTTTCGGATCATAATAATAATAATGTGTGTTGTTATTTTTCACTTCTCTTACGTATCGTCGTTACGTGCTATCACATTCATCCCGCCAAGTCTTGGTTGGAATTATCCATAGTTCCCTTTTAAGACATTTCGATCGAAACCGTCTTTTTTCAACAAGATCATATTTATACAAAGACAGGTCATAGGTATGGGTGGTAAAATTAGTCCAAACCCAAATGATCCCAAAGTTTTATAGGTTTATTCGAGAGTGATTTTGATGATGGGTTGGTTTGGACTAATTCAAATTCACCTATCATAAATCAGCAGTCCAAATAAACTCATGATATTCAAACTTGACCCACGAGAATGCTCAATCTTAACGATTAGAGTTTCATATAGATTAAATTTTTTGTTTACAAATAATTATTTAAAAAATTCATTTATTATTTCGGAATAATAAAAATACATCAATGCACCCCAATTACCCACCACATTATCCATCCATCCTACCCCTCCCCTACACCAAGCCCCAACGAAGCAATGAACTACCCTCACATCTTTTCCTCGTACCTTGCCTACTTCACCCCACCCCCGACCTCCCTACCACCTCTACCCCACCTACCCTAATCTACCCTACCTCCCGCCCTACCCCCCCCCCCCCCTGCCCTACCACAATCTCAAAATTCTATTTTATCTTTTTTTTTTCTTTTTTAAAAAAATTATAAAAATATTAATTTTTTCTTAACTCCACCCCTCCCCTCGCTACCAACACCTATCCACCATTGATCTACCCCTATCCTCAAAATTCTATTGCATTTTATTTTTATTTTTATAACAAATATGAATTTTTTTGTTACCTCCCCCACCGTCCGAACCCCCACCTACCCCCTCCACCCTCACCCTATTCCTCAAAATTCTATTTCATATTTTGTTACTTTTATAAAACAATTATTAAAAATATAATTTTTTCTTACCTCCCATACCCTCACTCCATGCCCTACCCCCATCCTCAGCATGATCTCTGCCTTTGTTGTTAAGTCATTTCCTAAGACGGCTCCTCTTATTCTACGATAATCCAATTTCTATTTCATATTCTTTTTATTTTTATAAAAAAATCTTACCTTCTCCCCCTACCTCTACCCCTACCCCCTCCCCATGCCCTACCCTCATCCTCAAATTTTTATTTTATACTTTTTGTTACTTTTATAAAAAATTATTAAGAATATGAAAAAAAAAATTACTTCCATCCCCCGCCCTACCCATACCCATTGCCTTACCCCATCCTCCAATTTCTATTTCATTTTTTTTTACTTTAATAAACACTCTATAAAAAAATATGTAATTTTTTCTTACCTCCCTCCGACCCTACCCCCCCCCCCCCACCATTTCCATTGTCTTACACCCATCCTCAAATTTCTATTTCATTTTTTTACTTTTATAAAAATGAATTTTTCTTACCTCCCCTCCTACCCCCATCCTCAAATTTCTATTTCATATTTTTGTTACTTTTATAAAATAATTATTAATAATATGAATTTTGTTTCTTACCCCCAGGCACCCACAACCTACCCCCTTCCACCCCCACCCCATTACTCTACCCCATCCTCAAATTTCTATTTCATATTTTTTACTATTATAAAAATATGATTTTTTCTTACTCCGCCCCCTACCCAACCCCCACCCCTTCCATCTCATCCCATCCTCAAATTTCTATTTCATTATTTTTGTTACTTTTATAAAAATATTATTAAAATTTTGAATTTTTTTCTTATCTCCCCCTACCCCCACCCGATGTACCCCCATCTATTTGATATTTATTTTACTTTTATAAACAATTTATAAAATTATATGAAATTGTTTCTTATCTCCCCTTCCCCCCTCCCGCCCTACCCACACCTACCCCATTGCCCTACCCCATCCTCAAAATTTTATTTCATATATTTTTTTTACTTTTATAAAAAAAAAAAAATCTTACCTCCCCCTTCCGCCCCTAACCCTCACCTACCCCCGCCCATCCTCAAATATCTATTTCATATTTTTTGTTACTTTTATAAAAAAGTATTAAAAATATAAAAAAAATTCTTACCTCCCCTACCCCGCTCCACCCCACCCCATGCCCTACCTCATTCTCAAATTTCTATTTCATATTCTTTTTACTTTTATAAAAAAAATTATAAAACATATGAAATTTTTTCTTACCTCCCCCTTCATCCCATGCCCTACCTCATCCTCAAATTATAAAAAATATGAAACTATTTTACTTTTATAAACTTTTTATAAAAAAAAAATGAGAAAATTTTGCTTACCCCATCCCCACCCCCTCCCCCAACCCGAAGTTTTTACTTTATATATTTATTTTATTTATAAAAAATGAGAAACTTTTCTTACCCCACTACCCAGCCCCCTGCCCCCCCCCCACACTATTTTATATATTTATTTTACTTTTATAAAAAATGAAAAAATTCTTTAAAATATTATTTTTAATTAAAAATTAAAGATATGGAAAAATCAAATATAATACAAAATAAAAAAAATCATAGAAGTTAAATTTGAAATTTATAAAAGTAATGGATAAAATTGGGCAAGTTGGATTATGACCATCTTAGCTCATGTAAGCTTTGGGCGGGTTGAACATTGACCTATCTATTAATTCAGCTCATTTTAATCCGCTCAACTTCAGTTCAAACGACTCATTTGACACCCCTAGTAGTAGTAGTAGGTAAACCAATACAATGTTGAGTTATTCATCACTGCCCGTACTTCCCTGCGTACACGTTTTCATGTTCACAAGCTTCGAGCCCTTCTCGAAGACAATCATCTCGATGAGTATCCTCTTCTAAATCCAAAGAGGGATGTTCCTCAATGAGAAATTCGCCTGTTGTCACATTGTAAAACAGCAAACGACCCTTATTAGTGCGCGACGGTAACAATACAATTCTTGTCGGTTCACCTTCTTTTACCACAACCACACAATTGGAATAATGAAAATCACCAAAACTAGTCTTGATATCCAATTCAAGCACTTTTCACTTTTTTGAATCGAGGTCATAAATTTCGCCCCAGTAATTGTCTGTATCCCGAGGTTCCTCTAAATCAAATCCTCTTAGAACGTATAATTGTCTACCAATCGAAGCGACAAAGGGCATTGATCGGGCAAAATTCCTGGAAGAAGATGTGATTATCCAGCCAGAACTAGGATTTCTCGCGTTGAGTTTAAGCAAATTCCTAGTGTTTTGCCTATTATATGACCCTTCTGTATAATTGATTCCGCCAACATAGTAGAAAACTTCACCATCAATAGTCCAACTTCCTCGCTGTTCAGAAAACCTCATCTTAGCAATGGGAGAAAGTTGCATGGGCTCCGGATGGGGCCGTATCGTCATAGCATAACACTTGGAGCATTCCGTTTTAGGTTTATTGGTGTCGATAACAGAATGTAAACGTAACGACTCAACGTCAATGGGATACCACACGTCTCTCCTGTCACAACCGTTACCGTGCAAATAAACCACTGGAGATTTATTCGTGGAGCTTGTAGCCTCTACTTTCTTTTCCATTGAAACTGCTCTAATAATATATTCAGAATTAGGGTTTATTGGAATAGTGATCATAGTAATTAAACTAGGTTTCAATAGGTGGATTTATTTGTGTCCTTTTTCCAATTAATACGTGAGTTGCAAGAAATACGTGTAGGAAATATTAACAATATCAATCAGAAAATTAAATAAAAGGATAGAATCAATTTATCGGATTAACATTTCGTCGTGGTAAGCCACTGTCTTGAAAGCGATTTCGGCCCTACTTTGGTGCAAATCTTTAAGACCGATCGCTCTCCAAGGTTTCACAACACTCCCAATTGCACTAACGGCCGAAAGTTTGGAGTTGCACAAAATCAATTGCCCAGAAACAACTCAAGAGGAAAGATGAGAAAAGAAAATGTTTTTTGTATCTCAACAATTCACCATTTTGTATCTCAACAATTCACCAAGAAGATAGGTTTATGTAGGCTGAAAATCTAAAGGGTCAAAGAAGGTTAATGAGCCATTAACTCAGTCATCAAGGAGAATTTAATGTGCCATTAATCTGGCTATTAAAATCAACAATAAATCAGCCTTTAAAATGGAATTGAAGAATCGGTTACAAATATGGAATAATGACTCATTATATAGAATGAATCAAGACATTTTTTGTAGTAACTATTGCATTACCAATGTAGGAATAAATAATTTCACATGAAATGGATTCATTCATTAACTTTCACAACAATCGTAATTTGACCTTCTGTGGCTGTGAATTAAAGAAAGGAGAAGCTGAAAGTCACTTGATTGATCCCTCACTAATGCAATGGTAAAGAATAAGAACAATTTTTGGGCAAAAAAAAGGAGCATGTACTTAAGTGTTAATATCTTTCAATTTGAATTAACACGCAGTGAAATGAGGCAACAATAAATATCAAAAAAGTGAAGTACTCTTGAACTAAATGGATATAAGTTGAGAACCCCACAACACATATTATATCATTAATTCGTGCAAACTCCGCGATACTAACACCGTACTTTTATGGTCATGCACCAAACCTCGGGTCTCATGAATGCTCTAGAAAAATAGCCCAAGTTTTTCATAAAATGCGGTCAAACCTTTACATTCACGTAGGTGATCCATTAAGTCTATCTTCAACATAAACTACCATAAGGCTATGAAATCATTAAGAGTAGAATAAGCTCAACCTTTCTCATATCAAGCGGTGAATCCATTAAGTGTTTCTCAATAGCACCACCACAACGGGTTATAGAAACATCAAGAATAAAATTCAAGTAAATCCATCAAGTGTGTCTCAAATAGGGCTGGCCAGTGGGCCGGGCTCGGGTCTGGCGGGGTCGGGGCGGGACGGGAGAAGGGGTCGGGGTCGGGTCTGGCGGGGTATGGCGGGACTTGCTCCAGTCCCGTCCCGATCCCGATCCCGTCGGTATCGGGGTGGGGCGGGGTCGGGGTCGGGCTCGGGGCGGGGTCCGGCGGGTTTTCCTTTTTTTTTTTAAATAACATATGTATAAAAAAACTCAATAAATAAAACAAGATAGTGTAATAAAAACATCCCAATGCTGTTTTTGTGCCTCTTATATTATTTAATAGACATATGATTTTTTTGTAATACAAAATTACAAATACAATTGTCTAAAATCTAAATTGCAACTTTGTGGTGTTGTCCAAAAGTTGCAAATTACATAATAAAATTGCAATTAAAAAAATTACATTCTCAAAAAAATATATTCTAATTGCTTGATGATTCCCTGTGGTTCTTCGGTTGGAATTGATATTTGTTGGTCAAATTGATCCACGTCGCTTCCACTACCTTCAGTTAAGATTTCGTTGTAGTTTTCATCTTCTTCTTCGTTGATCTCCTCTTTGTCGCACCTTCTCCGCGCCGCTCGTGTCCAAGCTCTGAATAATACCGGAATTTCCAAGTCGCCTCCGCTAATGAGTGTCTGTGGTCTCCTATTTGATATCTGCCGGCAGAAAAAGCGCTTTCAGACGCAGTTGATGACGCTTGAATGTTCAAAACATCTCGGGTCATCAATGAAAGTGTCGGAAATGTCTTCTCATTCTCCCTCCAATATTTCAGCAAGTCTTCATGTCCATCTTCATTGATAACTTCTTGATACGGTACAGAACCCTGCAAAATAAAAATATCCAACTCGCTAATTTGGTTAGTAGTAGAGGTACGACCGCATATTCTATTTCTGAGGCTTTCAATACTAGCCGTAGAAACAGCATGTCTTTTGTGAGGTTGTGTTGAAGATGAAGAAGATGGTATGGAAGCCGGTAAGTTACTAGCATTTTCTTGTTGATAAAATCTATATTTTTTTTTGCATTGGTGTTCTACGCTAGACAACACTTCTTCTTTAGTTTGACTTTGTTCAATAGGTGGTGGGTGATTTAGATTTTTGGGACTTGGAGGTGGTAGTACTTCTATACAATCGTAAATAGTTTCAATTAGTGATTTAGTACCGTCTATTTTAATAGTAGGATTTAATACAGAACCAATAATATAAATAGTGGGAATAGGAATAAAATATTTTTTTATTTTGACAAATATTTTTTTAATAGCTGCCTTATAAGCTGATTTTTCCATATATTCATTAAGTAATAAAAATATTAGAGTTATATAAAACAACATAGTTGAAATAGTAGGATAATATATACCGGAAAATTCTTTTGTTGCTTGAAAAAATTTCTCTAAAAATACAAGAAGTTCGGAAATTTTTACCCAATCACTATCTAAAATCATATCAGCTGGATTTTTATTATGAGAGTTAAAAAATAAAGTTATAGGTATTCTATAGTCATAAGCAACAAATAGTTGCTCGTATAAAGAATTCCACCTAGTGGATACTTCTTGTGGAATTTTTCTATAAGGTAGTCCACAATCGTGACAAGTTTTTTTATATTCTTTTCTACGTTATACTTTATTACTTTTAAAAATAAAGTTTATAGCAAATTGTATTTTACTAAGAATGTCTTCAAAAAGTGATAGACCATCCTTTACAATTAAGTTAAATATATGGCACGCGCATTTTATATGAAAATGATCTGAAAAAGATGGAGTTAAACTATTTTTTAAAATTGTAATTGCGTAATTGTTAGAAGAAGTGTTATCTAATGTAATAGTCATAATTTTATCGGTTATTCCGTAATAATGGCACACTTGATAAATATTATCTGCAATAAAAGTACCAGTGTGCCTATCATCTATATATCTATACGCTAAAATACGTTTTTGCATAGACCATTTATAATATATCCAATGACAAGTTACAGTTAAATAATCATGGTCGTTAGTACTACGACCTATATCAGACGTGATAGATACTTTGCCATTAAAATGATATAATGAAAAAAGTAAATATTGTTGATATTCATGCGCGAATTTAAATACATCTCTCTTAACAGTTGATCTAGGAAAACCGTTAAAAGCAGGATTATATATATCTCTAATGTAATGAATAAAACCGGGAGATGAAGGAAATGAAAAAGGCAAACCCTCCACAATAACTAATTTTGATATTGCTTCCCTATCTCTATGTTTATTGTATTTAGAGCCTACAATTCCCCCCGTCATAGGGTTAATTTGACCTTGTACTTGATCCGGACAAGATGTCGATGTGAACCTTGTCCCGATGGAGCGGGCGTTTGCGCACCCAATTTTGAAGCCTGGTATTGGGCATACCTAGCTGGATGAGCACTTACTACGTGTCTAATTAAACCCCCCGTCCCACCGTGACCTTTTCCAGTTTTAAATTTTAAAATATTTTTACAAATTTTACATATAGCTACTTGATTCTCTACCTCCCTATAAAAAAATGTCCATGCATCTGATTTTAATGGTCGTTTTGTTGGACTTCGTCTCATACTAGGGAGAATATGAGGTATTTCAGTTAAAGGTGCACTAGTGGGTGTGTTGTCATCAACATTAGTGGGTGTATCATCTAGATCATCGTCTAAATTAAAGTCTTCTTGAGTTCCAGAAAATAGTTTCTGGTCTAAATCTAATGGTATTGTAGGAAAATGTTGAGTATCAACAAAATCATCCTGTGTAGGAATAAGATGACTAGAAGAAGTACATTTGCCCTGGTTGCCCCTACTAGAAGAAGCACCCTTACCCTTACCCTTAAACATACATTTTAATCCTTCCATTTTAATTATGATAATAAATAATTAAAGATAATAAAATTAAGTGCGCTAAATAAAATAAACATACAATAATAATTTAATAAAGGAACGAATGTACCAAACGCCGACGTAACGTCGACGTGTAATCGAGAGGTTGAAAATTGAAACTTTGCTCGATGGAAGATCCTCAAGCTAGTTGCCAACTTCACTCCCAATTCCCAAATGAATAAATAAAATTGAATATTTAGTAAACAATGTAGACTTGTAGAGAGATATATTGAGAGATTAGAGAGATTGTAGGAAGATTTGTGAGAAAGATGAAGAGAAAATGAGTTATTTATAGTTGAAAAATTGCGTTAAAGTATAAATATAATAACTTATGGGTTAAAAATAAATATTAAGGGGTAGGGGGGTTGGGGGAGGAGGGGAGGGGGGGAGGCCTAAAATGGTCGTTGGCCAACGATCAAAATCTAAAATGGCCATTGGTGCAACGGCCATATTTGCAAAGGGGGGACAAAGGGTGAGGTCGGGGTCGGGTCGGGGCGGGCGGGCCTGGGGCGGGCTCGGGTCTCGCGGGACGAGACATTGTCCCGTCCCGAGTTCGAGGCCCGCTAACATTTTTTTTTTGTTAGCGGAGTCGGGGCGGGACCGGGGTCGGGCCGTCCCGGCCCACTGGCCACCCTTAGTCTCAAACACACCCCAACAACAGGCTATGAATTAAGAGTAAAACTCAACCTTACAAAACACTACCACACGTCATAGGGATACGAAATTTAGTGTCTAATGACGGCATATATGGCTTCGTTTTGACCACAAACAGGTATCCACCATATTACCTCAATCCGTGCGATTAAGCCCTATCGCCCTTGATGTTTCAAGGATCATTTTCCTTGTTAAACCCTTAGTTAGAGGATCCACCAAATTTCTTTTGAATCTTACGTATCCAAGGAGATAACACCATGTTTCAGCAATTATCTAACTGCATCATGTCTGATGCGAATATGTCTTCTTTTTCCATTGTATACATTGTTCTATGCAATTTCAATTGTCGTCTGTGAGTCACAATGTAAAGAGACTAGTAAAGCTCGTCTTCCCTACAACTGCACATCTGCCAAAAGGTTTTTCAACCACTCAGCTTCTTGGCATGTTAACTCAAGAGCAATAAACTCAGATTCCATGGTAGAACGTGTTATGCAAGTCTATTTGAAAGACTTTCATGAAATAACACATGCACCTAAAGTAAACACATAATCACCGGTGGAGCTAACTTCATCATTATCAGATACCCAATTTGCATTACAGAAACCTTCTAAAACAACAAAAAAAATTATTAAAATGCAAACACCAATCCATAGTACCTCTCAAATACCTTAACAAATGATGAAGATCATTCCAATGTTCATTATTAGTTGCAAGAAATACGTGTAGGAAATATTAACAATATCAATGAGAAAATTAAACAAAAGGATAGAATCAACTTATCTGATTAACGCTGCGTCGTGGTAAGTCACTGCCTTGAAAGCGATTTCGGTCCGATTCCGGTGCAAATCGTTAAGACCGGTCACTCCCCAAGGTTCCACAGCACTCTCAATTACTTGCACTAGTGGCTGAAAATTTGGAGTTGCACAAAACCAATTGCCCAGAAACAACTCAAGAGGAAAGATAAGAAAAGAAAAGGTTTTTTGTATCTCAACAATTCACCAAGAAGATAGGTTTATGTAGGCTGAAAATCTAAAGGGTTAAGGAGAACTTAATGAGCCATTAACTCAATCATTAAGGAGAACTTAATGAGCCATTAACTCAACCATTAAGGAGAACTTAATGTGCCATTAATCTGGCTATTAGAATCAACAATAAATCAACCTTTAAAGTTGAATTGAAGAGTCGATTACAAATATGAAATAATGACTCATTAGATAGATACACTTAATATCAACAAAATGAATTAAGACATTTTTTGTAATAATCATTACATTACCAACGTAGGAATTCTACAATAGAAATAAACAATTCCAACAATACGACTTCGTGAAATTAGGAAAACTTAAAAACGCAGCTAGCTTCCTTATTAGGTGGTTTTTCAGTTGAGAGTTTTAGGGTTCAATCTATATATAAGTCGGTGTGTTATATATTTTTGTATTTGTATTATAATAATTTTCACTGGGCTCAGTTTCAAAAAAATATATTAAACTCCTTTTTCCTGATAAACAGATTACCTCATGCGAATCAATGCATATTTCAAGTGGCACAACATTGTTGTTAAGCGTAGCCCATAATCCTTACAACTAGGGGTGGGAAACGGGCGGGTCAGGTCTAATATGAGCGGATTAAAAATGAGTTAAACAAAAATGGATCAATTATCAAATTCATTCATATTTAACACGGATAAAAAATGGATTAACCCGACGGATAATATTGATATCCATATTTATTTATATTATTTAAAGTTACTTTAAAGATGTTGGTTTCATATATCTAATATGGAGAAAATTAATTTACCTTCTTGTCTACAAATTTAATCCCTAATACATAATTGCACCTCAACATTTGCGGGAAGAATAGAACTTCGAAGTTTTTCAATGACACGACCTCCCAGAAATATTTTTCAAAAAATAACCACCATTCCCACCCCATTGCACCCACCCTCCATCACCCACCTCACCCACTCCCAACTAAATCTCACCCCACCCAACCACCACCCTCGAATGCACTTCATCTTCACTCATCCTTATCCCACACCACCACCCACCCCAACCTCACCCCACCCAACATCACCGCCCCACTCAACCCCCCTCATGCCAGCCCCCTCCCAAATTTTAAACTCTATATATTTTATTTTGATAAAAATAGAAATTATTTGTTACCCCCACACCGTGATACAAGACGAGTTTCATCAATATAATGCAAACCAAGCCGAGCTAGGAATCACTACTTTGGAGGTTTAGAGGTTGCTTGGAATGAAGAAACGAAGCTCAAGAATGTGCTAAAATGAAAGTATAGGCCTCATTGGAAGAAGTAGGGAGAAGAATGCCTTTTTCATCTTTTGAGAAGACTACCAACCAAACAAGACTCTTACTTCATTAAAGATATTATTGTAATAGTCATAGTAGTCTTCTTTTTCTAATTAGTATAAATACTACTTTAGTTTATGTCAGGTAGACTTTTATGATATGAAATATTGAAATTGTGATACTCCAATGGGAGCATGAGATATGAGGACTTGTGGAATACATTGATTGAATGCTTGTTGAGAGGGTTAGTTGTTTGGAAACTTTATTTTCCTTGAGGTCACCTTAAGTATGTAGTGGATATATTATGTTGTTATTATTATTGTATTGATTAATTATGATTTAGTAATAAGAGTGTATTTATTTTTGAAATTTTCTTGCTTACATGAGATAATTTTTGAGTTTGAATAAGCTAAAGGGTCCATTAATATATTATCCGATATGCAATATACCCCATGAAAGAAAACGGATAAGCTCAAGATAGTTTCTTTATTTTAAGAAGTTAATCAAAATAATTTATTTTAAGAAAAATTAGATTTTTTGGAAGGGTGTTGGGGTGGGGGGTAAAATCAAATAAAAAAATTAAAACTTTTTTAAAGAAAAAATAATTTTTTTGGAGGATGGCGGAGTGTGGGTAGGGTGGGGGGGGAGGGGGGTTAGTGGTGTAGAAAACAAAAAAAATATTAAAAACTTTTTTTGGAGGGGATGGGGGGGAGTTTGGGTGGTGGGGTGGTTGGTGAAATGTCACTGGTGGGACTTGTTTTCCCTAATGTTATTAGGAAAGTCATTTTTCCTTACTTTTAAGGAATTTGTTTTACTAAAGTTGTGAGTTTTGTCCATTTTACCCATTAAGTTTATCATATTTTAAATGAATAATACGAATTGATCCATATTAAATCCATTTTAAATGGATTGAATATCCAACGCATTTTAAATGAATTAGATCGGATGAATATCTATATTTTTACCCATTTTACCGCCCCTACTTGCAACAAAGCTAACAATACCGACCTTGTACTAGTTGAATAAGCTAAGCCCTTCATAATACCGAAACCTAGTTACCTCTAGCATTCCTAAACACTTCCCCAATACCACTATACCTGGATTGCCTAGACCTGAGCCACCTGCCTTCAATTTGAAACAATTCATTATTGGAGGTCCCCATTTAACTGATATGTTAGTAGTGGTCCTACCATTATTCGGAATACTGGGTAAACAATTGGAACTCCATGGTTCGCATAATGGCATTCTTTACACAAAAAATATAAAAAAAAATTAGAGTTGTTGAATTGGTTTTGTTTCAGTATTAGCCAAATATCCCAAAGGAAAAAGGCTGTTCCAGATCGTATATGCATTAAGACATTCAAAGAAGATGTGATGATGGTTCGTGAGAAACCTTCCATGCTGGTATAAACACAAGAAAAGATTAATCTTATTTGGGGTCTTTATTTTCTAAATCCAAGATAATGTGTGGCTATGGTGATCGTGATATGAGTTTGCCTCAAGTATGGCCATCTAGGCATTGCAGTAAAGAGGATCAGGTAGGTTTTGGGATTTTGGGAGCTATCCAATTGAATGTAAGAGTTCGTGAAGTATTCTGAATCTCTTTTGTTCAAAGGATATACTGTTTAATCATCATAGTCTTTTGATTACAATTGATTTGATTTCTTCTCAGCTTTTGAAACCCAAGTGCAAGAATAATATGTGAAAGCTCCAGCACCTTCAGCATCGCCCTCTCTTGCTTGAAGCAGATTTTAATAAAAATGAGATGCAAATTAAAACACTTTCTGCACTATTCCCGCTTTTATATATGGTATAAGTGTCACTACATCCACAAGGGCACATAAGAATTTGGAAGGTATGAATTTACGCATCAAAAGAATAATGTAAAAGCTATGAGGTGTCTTAAGGCTAATTACTCAAGCTGGAAACAAATGTCTTTCTACAGCATCCCGATAAAACTCATTGCTACAAAATCACACCACTGGCAGAGCAGGCATCCGGTCCCATGAACAGTCCCTTTAAGGCAGCAGAATCTTAGAATGAAAACTAGAAATCATCAGTAACGTTAGGAAGAAAAAACAAGAAAAGTTGCAAAAGGAGAAATTATTAGATTTTCTTTCAATATTTAAGGACAGCCCGGTGCACTAAGCTCATTATCTTGTGGGTTCCTGAATGGGCGGACCACAAGGGTCTATTGTACACAGCCTTACAATATTTAATGGAAGGCAAAAGAAATTGACACAGTGAGGCAATGGCTTAAAGGAGCTGAATATTCATTCCACTTAATCCTCTACCAATGAAGTATAGAGGTAGTCTAGCCAAATATTTAACTACCACTATGAAGGTTGAGAGATGCAGAACACAACCAGAAAAATTTGTATGACATGTACTCTTGCTTAAAAGATAATGAAGGAATCAGGGTATTGCCTCGTAGCATGCCTTTCTTCGATTTTATTGCATCAATCCCAAGAAAGTTGAACAAAGAATTTGGACGCATTTCAATCAAATAATATGTAAAACAGTGTTGTTAAAGGCGTATTTGAGGCAGGTTTAGACCCTAAAACTAGGTCTCGCATGTTGGGAACTTCATTTAACTTAGAAATACTTTGGTGGAGGTACCAAGGCTTATATAACATGCACCACAGCACTCATGCGCTCTATGTTAAAGAGGACGACACTAAACAGTTAAACACTAACTATAGCTGGCAAAGTAAAGCGTTGATAGCTAAGTACAATCGAAGAACAAAATAAGAGATTAGGAATATAAAATAAAAATTTTGGTTTATGAGATTGCTCTTTCTAAAATTCGTTTGACCATATAATTAGTGTGTTTATCATTTTTCCTTGAAGTATAATTTATGTATATATGTATGCATTTCTGCCTTCGCAAAAAATCTTTAATTGCATTTTGTGCTGAAAACGCCAATAAAGTTTGACACTTCTTTACCCTTTCACCTTGAAAAAACTGAGTACAAGGGAGGTCCCTCAAACAAATTAAAATAATAATGTTTCACACACAGAGAGTTGGAAAGTAAAATGAGACATGAAGTTCCCTATTAAGTAGGACATATAGATTGACTAAGAACATTTTCCAGGAAATAATCAGATCATGATTACAGTGTATGCAGAAATTCAATTCTCACCTTAAGAACGGATTACATACAACTGGAACCATCTGTCTTGGCTGAACCTAATGACATGGTGCAAGGTCTACCAAAGCATCAAAACAGAAAAGTATGAGAGACGAAAGAGAGAACAATGGCAACATTAATAAGCAAAAGATATACATCAAGCAGTGATGTTAGAGATGTGTGCAAACAAGCTGAAGAAGAATCGCAGGCAACTGCCCTAATTTGTGCCAAGATTAACAGAAAGCAGACTAAGGTGGGCCACAACACGATGAAAAGCTTAGCCACTTGTAGCAACATTTCAAGCTCAAATGACACAAGGATGTCAAGAGTAGAGATGAGATACCCAAGAAAGATTGATTAGAAAAACAACTGTGTAAAGCTTCCCACACGGAAGAAGAACAAACATCAAACACTACAGTCTCTTACACAGCTGTGCTACATGTTTTCTCCTTTCCATGGAGGGGGTGGGTAGTGAGATGATTGTTTAAAATGTTCCAATCCGGGGACAAGTATCTTACATTTTGCAGACAGGTATAATGACAGTATGAAATAAGGAACCATGAAAAAGAAGAGAAGAATTTTGAATCTATGAAAGTGAAATGTAGCAACTAAAGGAAATTTAATTAATCACCAGCAACAAAACTAGGATTTCACACCAACCCAACCAATTGCTTTTAGGCTGACGGTTTTCCTTCAGTATTCGTACCCACTCTTCTTCAGCCTCATTTCCATTAACAAGTACTGCACCATCAGTAGAGTCAGCATCCACCACAACCGCCTCTTCTTGGACCTCTTGTTGAAGGTCATCTTCAACCTGTTCTTGCACCTCATCACCATTCTGTTCTGCAACCTGACCAGTTAAACCAAGGGAAACAATCACTTAACTAATTAGCTTTTACCAACAACAGGTTTAATATTAACAAATTGAACTGCTAACTCTTTCTTATTTAAAAAGGAAAAAATTATCAACTTCACATAATCCTAGCCACGTAAAAGCAAATGGCTTTTCTTTTATTTCTTATTTTATGAAAAAGATCACATGTAAAAATCAGTTCTCACAAGCAGGAAAATAGAAACTTGTCCATCTTATACCTCATGATCCAACTCTCAGTTTTCAAGCGGTTCTTCATCCATTCTCATATTGCTGAAAGCTTCTACGAGGTTAGTAGTTGGTCTATCAGCATAATTTACATAATCTGCCGCTGCCGGATAGACACCCCTACATAAAATAAGGAAAGCAACCAAATTGGTACCAAATATAAAAGCTCTTTCAAAAGACCATACATACTGGAACTAGAATACATCCCTTTTAAGTTCATACTCCAAGCAAGAAAGAAAACAAGTAACAAATTGTGCAGAAGATGTGAAAATTCCAAGCAAGAAAGAAAACAAGCAACAAATTGTGCAGAAGATGTGAAAAACAAAGGAAAAACAGGAACTTCCATACACCAAAGCAGGTTCAACCAAAGAATTATTATTTTGAAAAAGACACTAGCAGTTAGCGAAGAGAACATAACAAGATACATGGAAAGCAGAAAGAGATGTATACTGATTACCTTTCCTCCGCAACTCTAGCTTCAACAGCATGTGCAATTTGCCAGTGCTCAAACAGGTTAGGATATTCTTCAGGGTCAGCCAAAGCTTCTGCTGCTTTCTGGTTAACCTGCATGCAGAATTCATGCAAAACAAGGTCAAGATTTTGCGCTTATGGCCATGGAGAACAATTGGAAGTTTACAAACAGCATGAAGTCTAAACAGTAAACATGAAATTTTCATTAACAATCAACCTTTGCATTTTCAAACTTACGGTCAAATCCTTTAGTTAAAGTAATCATTCAGGCCATTGGCCTTTCCAAAACTTATGAAGAAAAATGTTTTGTCTTGAGCCGAGGGTCTCTCGGAAACAGCCACTCTACCTATCAAGGTAGAGGTAAGGTCTGCGTACACTCTACCCTCCCCAGACCCCACGTTGTGGAACTTCACTGGGTATGTTGTTGTTGTTGTTGTTGTATGAAGAAAAATGCTTGTGGCACGCATAATATAAAATAGAATGCACAGTAGTGAAAGAAAAGTAACTACGCCTGGATTTGTTTGATAACTCGCTACCACATGCGTAAATGAGCCTCATTAAAGAGTACAGAGGTCTGAAGTTTCTTTGAACCCATTAACTTAATGGTCAAGAAGGTTCATACTACATTAAAGTTGAAAGTCCAAGTGACCGCTAACGTAGAGAATAAGCTAGCTCTGGGAAAACTTTCCACAGTGCACAAAGTACACAGAAAAGCAATCACAAAAAGGAAGATCACTAACCTTACTGAGGTCCTTTCTCCAAATTGAAACTATTTCAGGAACCTTACTAGGCAGATAAGATCTTGCCATAAATGCAGCCTCGGGTATCCGATTGCTGCAAAGATAATGTCACATGGAAATAATTACAATATGAAAAATACACATATGTAGGATTATGAGAAATGGTACCTGTCAACCAATAGCTGAATGCACTCCTCCACTTTACCCAACAGGAACATGCAAAGGAATGCAACATTGTTTTTCCCATGCTCTTTAGCGAAAGAAGATAGTTCAGTTATTCCTTCAGCATCTCCTAGAGAAGAATAGAGTAGCAACAAACCACTCAAATCATTTGCATGCTTCAAACACTCCTCTGCCATCTCAAGCTGCAAAACATAGTAAAACAGCAGCAGTTATGAAAAACTGATGAAAAGTAAACAAGCACATGCATTTTGCAAAGGAACATTACTAGGATGCTGCAGAAATCAACTACAAAGCACCCTCTGCTACTTCACAACAGAAAGAACACAAACAAAATTCCTTTCTAGGCTAGTTGAGTTGGCTATTTCTCTAAATCCATTTCGCTCCACCCCGAGCTTGTTTCATTCAAATACTCAATAATTTGGGGTCTTCCAACATTTCTATTGACATGCAAAAAATCTAAACAGACTAAAAACACTCCAAGCAAACACTACTTGGCTACAAACAGAAACAGATGGGATAACTTTAATAGATGACAGGACAACAGACAGAGTAGTCAACTATTATCCTATACAGAGTGATATACTTGACTCTGCTTCTTCTGTCAACCAATATTCAGAGAAGTGTTAATCGGTAGCAACCACAATAGCCAGTGCATCATCCTTACGAATATTAAGTATAAATTTCTCCAGCAACAAAAAGTCTATGAATCAAAGGTTTTCTGCAAAGAAATTTTTGGATACCAGAATTCACTTGAATGTTAAAGGAAGAAGCTTTAACATTTAAATTTCTACATGTTCTCTCTTTAAAATTCAGTAAAATTTCACTTCCGCTTGTCATAATTCCTTTATCAAAAATGGATCAAAGTGGCAATAAGTACAGTTACCCTTCCACTAGACATGGCTAGGTCACCCAACTGCTTCCATTTGGACTCACTCTGTGCCACTGCAGCAATTTCCTGCATACATAGAAAGAGCCGCAACTTTTAACAACATATAGTTTTTTTTCGCAGCAATAATTCTAAAAGAAGAGGTGCTGCAATGAAAACCATAGTTCACTAGTTATTAGCCTTCACCTGTGCAATCTCTAATTTACCCAGCTGTATGGCTAGTTCAAATTTGTAGTCAGTGTCTGTAGCAACTTCTAATGCTTCCTCTATCATTCCACGTGATTCCAAGAAATGAGCAACACTGGTAGGAAAAATCATTCAATCAGACATCAGGGAACTATATACAGACAAAGCAATGCCTCCACCCACCAACCCCCCACCACCCACCACCCACCACCCAACCCCAAAGTCGCAAAAACAAATGGGGAGACAAATAAATAAAATTTCAGCGAAAAGAGGTTAATAATTCTACTCAGGTTTAAATGAGTAAAATATATAAAGGTTACTTTGTATAAAGCTATATTGACTAGAAATAACAATGCCTTCGAACATAGGCAAAAATCAAGATCTACAAACTAGCTGCATTCCACACAACCTTTTATAGGAGCCACTACAGCACCAGATATATACATTTTACAACATAAAATTACAACATCGGCATCTCTAAATTTAAAGACCCAGTTCATCACATTCTACAACCATGTTGAAAGATTTAAATTTTAGAAGGAAAAAAAGATGCATTGCCAAGCACAATTGATTTATCATGTTCCCTATAAAAGTACATCATAAAGAGTTAAACACGCAATATACCTGTTGTGATGCTCCTTTGGAATTGATGGTAAGACCTCATTTGCTCTGTCCCAGTCACCACGCATCACAAGTGTCTTGTACTCAATCAAGCCAAGGAGTAGAGTATATCCCACAACACTACAGGAAAGGAGATGAGTTCATGTATCTATTGAAACAAGTCCTGGTTTCCCTTATTAAAAGATCACACAAGCTTACTTAAACTCCTTGTCAATCAGAAAAACCCTGCTCTGATTAGCAAGATATCCCAGCAGGTACATGGGTCGATCAAGGTGAAACATTGTGGTGACCTAAAATTATCAAAAAATATGTAACTCACTCAGCATGAGAATGGATGTTCTGCAGATACATTGCCCAGGGGAGCAGTATAAAGGATCTATCATACCTCACCGCCAACACAATAGTTAAGTCTCCAGGAAGAATTATTGTAAATGAAGCAATCCCCAACCCAAATCCCAGTCCTGACCCGTTCATTGATCTCATTAAGAAGTTCAAAAGCTTCTTCAACACCTTGTTCATCTACTGATCTTCCACTATCTAAATGTACCACATCTCGCTGCAGGTTTATCATCAAACAGTAGGAGGATAGTTAATACGAAAATGCACGGGAAAGAAAAAACTTCACTGCATGTAACTTAAAATTAGTGAAAGAGAGCTCTTATATTATACTTAAGTATGTAGAATGATGTATCACTTGCAATTGCCACCAGATCACCACTGTCAGCCCAGTATAGATTCTGAAGAAGTTGAAGCAAAAGAACACAACAGAAAATCAGAACTACCAGCTAAAAGAGTAAAGCACCACTCTACTCTATATCGAGGTAAAGCTTTATATATCTTACTTTGACATTAACATCAACTCGCCGTATCAACCTGCACTCAGCCCAATCATAGAAACAAATGAAATCATTTGAGCACATTGCCAATAAAGTACCCCCGTAGATGCGCTCAGCAGAGAAAGTAGGCCGGATGCTCTTCTTCTCCTGGAGAATACATTCATAATTTACATTTACGTCGGAATGTGTAAAGAAATAAACTAACTACAACTTTTTACTTCAGCTTCAAGATAATGAGAAAGTAAATGCATTTAAAAGTTAAAACTCTATTTAACTCATTGGAGGTGAACTAGTAACTTTCTTGTCAAGCTCAGTCCAATATAATTCATTAAAAACAAGGGGTTTAAAGCAGAAAGCGAGGGAAGAGGGGCTGGGGCTTGGGGGAATCGGATTCCAATATTTGAAGAAATGTATCACGAGACGGATCAAATAACAGCTAATGCAAATCACCAAATAATTGCAAAAGATTTTGAGGTGTTTGGAAGGAAAAATTTGGACCTGGAAATTTTTGCTGAAGATCTTATTCTTTGAAGTACTTTCCCTCACAGCATATTCTCCATCCGAAGACCAAACAAATTCCAAAGCTGAGCCAAATGACCTATTTCTCCAAGCAAGAGCAGTATATATGATATATTCTCCATCTCCACAAACAACGACAAACCTTCCATTTGGATTATGTTTCAAGCTCTGTCAACAAGTGAAAGATTTTCAGTAAATGAACTTCAGTAGTCAATCTTCTAATGCTAACCCAATTGAAAAAGACAGAAGACGGCAACTACTATATTATACCCATACTCTTTAAACTACTATAAGATGAAAGCCCAACAAGATTAAAATGAATTCTCCATGGTTATTAAAAATGAAACAAAGGAAAATAGGAAACATAAACCAAACATCTTTTGGGAACAGCATTAATAAAGATAAATCACCCATTCTACATATAAAGTTCACTAATGGTGTGTATGCTTTGAAATATGTGGACTGCTCGTTTGACTAAAAGAGTAATAACAACAGCCTTTCACTAGGAACTGATCTAATTCACTTGTTATAAAACAGGTTATACAAAGTACACCAATATGCATATTCAGTAATCAAACTCACTTGTGGGTAGAGGTCACAAGATCCCAATTCCTTGACAGCCAAAGGCAATCTTTCTCCATCAGCGACCTGAGAGATACAGCAGACAAAGAATTCATATAACACCACTGAGGCGGTAAGAACAATCAGGTGAGCAAAAGTAGAGGTAGTGTGATGTGAGACCTCATAATCTGCCCCAACACTCTTGATGTTAACAGTCTGAACTTCATTGTGCTTAGCCCAAATAACTTTTCCACTGCTATCCATACTGGCAACAGGTACTTCTCGACCAAGTTTTACCATGATGGTTCCCTCATCATAACCAATTACAACCCTGTACATATAGCACAATCATCACAACTGCAACTAGAACTAAACAAATACAAAGAGCACAATTAATATGACGATCCAATTCTTTTCTCTTCATTAGTTGCAGATATTTTGTTAATTTGTTAGCCACGCAGTTAATAGTGGCTTTTCCCTGTTTCCTCGTCCAGAAAAACTTTTCTAGCAATGAACAAGAAGAAAACTAATTGAAAAGCAAATTGAGTTACAAGCAAATGTGCGGACTTCCAAAGAGAACAAAGATGCCGGAATAAATAACTTGAAATTAAATTGGGTATCCTTAATTGCACATCATAGGGCTTGAAAAAGCATGTGATGAAATTTATCAATTGAGTTGAAAAACATTTGATAACCAAATAGACCCATTATTTAGAACATGAATGCTTCCTGATTGAATTAAGTAACATCCCAATTACATTCTTTCTCCGAAGACATCACAACCCTAGTTGCCTCTTAATTTGATAATCTAAATCAATTGTTGTGCTATAATTTAATTCAATCGTTATTACAAAAATCAATATTTTTCTCTCGTACCTTTTGAAATATAGACTAATCGTTGATGCTTGAATTTAAATTGTACGTTTCTCATCGTATTTCCTGTGGAATTCACCCCAATCTTCTTAGGTTCTATATTTGGTCAACGACCGCTTTACATCCTTTCTAAGGTGTAATTTGGGCGTATCAATTTTTTGCCCCGTTGTCGGTGACTACGGTTTAGAAATATGCAAATTAGTGTAACTCTCTACTTTTAGTCTTTATTTCTCATATCACTTTCATTATTATTTTTATTGTGTAAGTGTTATGGCATTTGATTTCAAATACGCTGATGAACTCGTGGGGGCATATAGATATACAACTGCTATCCAACCTCCACCACTTCAAGGAAATATGAATTTCCACTTCAATACCACATTGTTGCACCTACTCAACACTAAGGGCCTATTTAGAGGTCCACCCACTGATGACCCGAATAGGCACCTTAGAAACTTTCTTGGGCTGTGTGCCACCAATGTTCAACTGAATGTATCAAGCAAGGCCATCAAGTTAAGGCTCTTCCCATTATCTCTCAGGGGAGAGGCCACCACATGGTTAGATGATCTTCCATCTGGTTTCATCGCCACATGGGCGGAGTTGACTGAAGCATTCCTCTAGAAATTGTTTCCTCTATCCCGGATGTTGCAACTCCGAGATGAAATCAACAACTTTTGTAAATTTCCTAATGAGGATCTTCATGAAGCTTGGACTCGATTCAAGAAGAAATTCAAAAGTTGTCCAAATAATGGGTTGCTTGATAATGTTATTCTCCAAACATTTTGTAGGTCACTTGATTCGGTGAACAAACCGGTGGCTAACAATATTGCGGAAGGGTCCGATATGGATAATTCTTATGATATGGTGAGCTCTCTACTCGATAAGTTATCAGAGACCAATGAAGCTTGGAATATTTGAGAGGCGAAAGTAGTTGGAGGAGGTTCTTCCAAGGTCTTGTTGTCTAAAAAGGCAAGTAAGAGGAAATAAGAGAGATATGAGACCATGGAAAAGCTAATCACTCAAATGGAGCTTCTTACTAGGCATGTAATGGGAGCATGATCTAATAAGGTGAATGCGGTTGGGTCTTGTGAAGGAGGCTCTCCGGATGAACAATGCTACCAAGTATATGATGAAAAAACCAATTTAGTAAACAATCAATCGGGGGGTTCCCGACCTAACTACCAAGGTCCTAATCAAGAGGCTTGGCAGTAAGGTCAAGAGAATCAAGGTTTGAACAAATATCAATAAGGCTCGAATTGGAGGGATAACAATCAAGGGGGTTACAACAATAACTATAACAATCACTGAAGCAATAATGTCTATGTTCCACCAAAGGGTAGCCAACAAATTTCAAACCAACCATCAACTAGTGATTCTGCTAGTTCAAAGATTGAAGATATACTCTTGAAAGTGTTGAGAAAAGTTGAGTCAACCGACACCTTTGTCAAAGAGGTAAAGGATGTTATGAAAAGTATGAGAACTGGCATGAGCACTATGGGGAAAGTTGTGAGCTCTCACTCTACTTCCATCAAGAAATTAGAATCCTAGCTTAGCCAAATCTCGGCTACCCTAAACCAAAGACAAAAAAGTACACTCTATAGTGACACAATAGCAAATCTAAGAAACAATGGTGACCATGCTTGCAAGATATCACTATTAGGAGTGGAAAGGTACTTGGGGAAGACAAGTTGGTGAAAGAAGATGTGGTTGTTGATGATGAGACACCTATTGTAGAACCCATTATTGTGGAAGAAGATAGTGTTCCGAAGAAGAAGCGGGCTAGTATTGAAAAGCCTATTATCATTGAAGAAGTATCTACAAAAGATTAGATCCTGGAAGTTGTGGAACCTATTCCTAAACCCCCACCACCATTCCCTCAAAGGTTAGCCAAGAAGGCGGATGATGGGAAAATTATCAAGTTAATTGAAAAATTGAAACAACTCTCTATTAATATCCCATTGGTGGAAGCCCTTGAGCAAATGCCAGGCTATGCAAAATTCATGAAAGATCTTGTTACCAAGAAAAGGTAAGCTAGCTTTGAGATGGTGGATGTGATACATCATTGTAGCTCTATCATCACTAAGGCTCTAGTTCAAAAGAAAGAAGACCTTAGAGCTTTCACTATTTTGTGTACCATTGGGGTTTATAAGTTTGTAAAGGCTTTATGTGATCTTGGTGCAAACATCAACTTGATGTCGCTTGTAATATTCAACAAGTTGGGTTTGGGCACTCCCCATCCCACAAATATAAGGTTACTAATGGTGGATCGAACCAAAAAAAGCCGGTGGGAATTCTCTTTGATGTTCTTGTTCGAGCGGATAGATTCATCTTTTTGGCCGACTTTGTTATTTTGGATTGTGAGGTGGATTTTGAAGTTCTCATAATCTTGGGATGACCATTCTTAGCTACAGGGAGAGCTCTTGTTGATGTTGAGAGGGGTGACCTTAAATTCCGGATGAACAACGAAGAGATTATAGTCCATATTTGTGAGTCAATAAAGCAATCGGCGGATATGAGTGTGGCGTCGGTTATTGAAACAATTGATGAAGTTGTGGAGACTACTGTTGTAAATGAATATGTTTGTGAAGTGTTGGCGGTGGTGTTGATGAACTATGATGGAGAAAACTATGAAGAATTTCAGGAGATGGGTAACACTTTAGTTGGATTGGGGTCATACAACTACAACCCCAAAAAGCTTGATCTTGACTTAGAAAACCGAGAGACTCCTCCCGCAAAAATATCAATCATTGAACCAACTACCATGGAGCTCAAACCTCTTTCTTCACATTTGAGGTATGAGTTTCTTAGTCCAAACAACACCTTGCCCGTCATAATTTTCAACCGGTTAACGGAAGTGCAACATAAGAGATTATTGATTATTTTGAAGATATACAAAAGGGCCATTGGTTAATTAATTACAAAAATTAACGGAATTCCTTATGGTATTTTCAATCATAAAATCAAGCTTGATGTAGAATATATTCCTAGTGTTGAGCATTAAAGGAGGTTTAACCCTCATATGTAAGAAGTTGTGAAGAAGGAGATAATTAAATGATTGGATGCTAGTGTGGTGTACCCAATAACAGATAGTGAATGGGTGAGCCCGATCCAATATGTACCTAAAAAAGTGGTATTATCGTGGTCCTAATGAAAAGAATGAATTGATACCGACTCATACGGTTATCGATTGAATAGTGTGTATTAACTACCAAAAGTTGAATCATTGGAAATTGAGAGATCATTCCCCAATGCCATTCATGGAAAAAATGGTCGATAGACTCGCGGGGAGGGACTTCTATTGCTTTCTAGATGGTTATTCAGGATATAATCAAATCACTATTGCTCCCGAGGACCAAGATAATACCACCTTCACATGCTTGTATGGCACCTTTATTTTTAGAAGAATGCCCTTTGGTTTATGCAATGCTCCCATTACTTTCCAAAGGTGTACGATGTTCATCTTTTCCGATATGATGGAGGAATCCATTGAAATCTTCATGGATGACTTCTCTGTGATTGGAGACTCTTTTGATGCTTTTTTAAAGAATTTGGCTCGAGTGTTGAAACATTGTGAAGAGATCAATTTGGTTTTAAATTAGGAAAATGTCACTTTATGGTCAAGGAGGGCATCGTTCTTGGGCACAATATTTCAAAAAAGGGAATAGAGGTTGACCAAGCAAAAGTTTAAGTGATTATTAAGCTTCCTCCGCCCATCTCCGTCAAAGGTGTCCGAAGTTTTCTAGGCCATGTCGGGTTTTATACGAGGTTCATCAAAGATTTCTCTAAAGTGGCTAACCCTTGTGCAAATTATTGGAGAAGGAGTCCAAGTTCTTGTTTGACGAAGCATGTCTCAAAGCTTTTGAGTGTTTGAAAGAAAAACTCACTTTGGCACCTATAATTATTGCTTCGGATTGGTCAAAGCCATTTGAGCTAATGTGTGATGCACATGGTTTTGCTATGAGGGATGTTCTTGGTAAAAATTGAGATAAATTTTCCTTCCCATTTATTATGCAAGTAAGACTCTCAATGGAGCGCAAATGAACTATACCGTCATCCAGAGTTTCTTGCAATTGTCTATGCTTTTGATAAATTACGAGCCTACTTGTTGGAAACTCATTTGATTGTATACACCGATCATGCAGTGCTCTGATATCTCATGGATAAGAAAGATGCTAAGCCTAGGTTGATACATTGGTTCTTACTTTTTCAAGATTTCAATTTTGAGGTCAAAGATAGGAAGGGGCATGCAAACCAAGTGGCAGACCATTTGTCAAGACTTGAAGAAGGGGGGAAGCCAAGTGATGGGCTTGAAATAAATGATTACTTTCCGAATGATCATGTAATGGCAGGGTCACATGATATAATTCCATGGTATGCCGATTTTGCAAACTCTCATGAAAGTGACATTATGCCAAGTGATCTAACCACCCATTGATAATAATAGTGATAAAATTAGTGTACTTATATTCTTTTCTCAGTGTTTTACAGGGTTTATATGGTTGAAAAGTGATTAGGAAAAAATCAAGTGAAAAATAAGTCAAATTGAAGAAAATGAGAAAAGTGATTAGAAGTGCAAAAAGTATTCAAATTTGCAAATCTGAAAAATAGGGGCTACTTTGGTCATATTTTGAGTTGAGAAAATTGGGAATTTATAAAAGCAAAACCTAGGGACAATACCGCTCATCTTTGGCCACTCTTCCAAGCTTTGGAGCAAGAAACTACACCTAGGGTTTGAAGATTTGGAGGCACTCAATGAGAATTTCTTTCCAATTACTTCACTCTTGTTTTGTATGGCATATCTAAGTATGTAGTATTTATTTCTATGACTTGAATCTTATTTATGGGAATATTTATGGTTAAAGTTGGAATTTAAACTCTAGTTTTGCTTATGTACTGAATGATTTTATTTTTAATGAAGTGCGTTTAATGTTGTTTTAATTATTCTTGTTCTTTAATATTTCTTAAGGGAATATCTAACCTAGGACTCGCCCTTTTACTTCGATTTAAACTCGGAAGAGGTGCACTCGGGGTTGGAATAGATTTATTAACAAGAATTTGAGGCGCTAACCCTCATCTAAAGGAATAGACCTAGGGATAGGCGACACCACTTGTATCCATATTTGGGTGTTCTTAATGCTCATAATTGCTTTAGGGATATTCAATTAGGTAGTCTAGTTAGTCTTCAGAAAAGTTAATTTAGAGTCATTATCCGAGGCTAAATAACATTAGCTCGCCATTATTTGTAAATCATGAAATACATTGGATCTTTACTTGAGAGTAGTTTCCTTTGTATCCATGTTTGTGGTCATTGATCATTTTACTTTCTTTCTAGGTTAGATTTATATTTTTGCATTAGTTATAATTTTCTCTCTAGAAACAACCCTTAAAGTGTATGACTTAGCGTAGTTGGTGAACATTCCTACTTTTCTTGACCGCCTACATATTGTTCTCTGTGGGATCGACCCCGACTTATAGTTAGGTAAATTATATTGCATACGGCCATGTACACTTTTAATTAATAGAGTGAATTTGGACGTTATCAATTTTGACGCCGTTGCCCGGGGAATAATTTAGCGTAATTAAGCTAATTTGGGAAATAAGCTAACTTTCTTGGTACAAACTTGTGAAATAACTCTCCAAAGCCCATCGAAAATAGGCCAATACTTAGAAAAATATTCATGTTGGCACAACTAGCTCGCTGAGCAATCTCTAAAGCGAACAACATCTTCGCCATAGCCTTCCCTCATCAAAGCTGCTTTACATTCCCATACTTTGTCAATTTTCCCCATGTTTCCTTTGGCCACATCCTAGCTCACTGAAAGAGCTCTATAGCATGACTTCCTCTCGCTGTGCCTTCACTCAGTGAGGCATTCCTTGCTCTTCTTACTTAGCCAATTCTAAACATCCTTTTAGCTCTTCACATCTTGGCTCTCTAGGTGAAGCCCATAGTGAGATGTTGTTCCATTTTGGACCTCACTGAGCGAGGTACCTTTAGCTTCTGGTACTTAAAAAACAAATTCCACGCATATTATTTAGCTTCATCATTGGCTCATTGAGCGAGCAATATGGAGAGATAAGATCTCGTTTGAACCTTGCTCAGCGAGGTCCCGTTGTCATTTCATGCCTTAGAGATTTATTTTGTTTTTTTCCTCTGAATCGACACATTTTCCACGTAAAGTATCTAAATGCAACAAGAAAGCACGTATCAACTCAGAATGCATGATGTAATTTAAGTTAGGTAATATATGTTAGGTGTATTTAGTCCTCAAAATAAGGTAGAACTATGGGAAAAATACGGCGGATAGGCTTATAAATACACCTAACATCACCATCCACACTTGAACCTTTGTTCGTCTTCGAACAAACACTTGACCACACCCAAACCTACACAAAACTCGGCGAAATATGCCAATTCAAATAGGTCTAATCAGGTTAAGGCTACTACAACTATTTAAACATTTACGAGCAAGTTTTCAAACATCTTGTGCATCACATCAACTTCAAGTACGTTAACAACTTCTTTGAAACAATCTAGCATGTAAAATCGACTCATTAATATAAATTTAGGCAAAACTGATTATGTCACTAAGAAAAGAAATCAACCACTTCACCTATCTTTCACCATTCATGTTCCCTCACCACTCACAAGAGATTCCCAGCAAAAGATTTATGCGACCGAATCACATCAAGGGCATATATATAGAAAGACTTTTCACTCGCTCTCAATAAAGAAATTCACATGCTCATACAACGTACCATAAACTTTCCCTTAGTGTTATACTCTATTAACATAAATACGTCAAGTCTACGATGAAATAGGACTTAAATGGTTGTAATGCCGGCTAACGGATGGGTAGGAATTTTTTAGGTAAATAGTGACTCACCTCCCTAAGAACTTTTAAAACATGACTTATTTACACTTATACGCTTTCCATTGTTCCACCAAATATTTCAACGGTTGTTCTTTTCACTTCATCTTATGTCCCTTTTTTTTATTAAGCACTTTCTTTATTTTTGTTTGTATATCATTAGCAAGGAATAATTTTATATTGTTCTTTTTTTCAAATATATACATTTTTCTTTTCTTTTTCTGCTCCCGACTAACAATGCACACTTAATTATTTTTCAACTAGTGCTCCCCTGACAACCTTACTCTAGTTTCCAATTCAACTGCCCTGTGTGTCAATCTCTCACTTCACTTCTAAGCGCTCGATCTCTCAAGTGCTTTAGGAGTTTGGGATCAAATTTTTCAAGTTATACCAACAAAAGGATTAGGCTAAAGATGTGGCTACCAAATAAATTAGGCTAACGACTCAAATGGGTTTACTAAGGATATTACATAAGGGTAGGTAAATAGACGGTCAAAAATCATAGCTCACAATGAAATGCCTAAATCATCTCCTAAACTTAACACGCTTTGTTTCACTTCATACACACACCAGCCAAGTTCGAGACATCAATATAAACATGGAATGCAACAAAAAATCTCAACTCACATAGCACACTTATGGCTAAAGACTAATCTATATCGACCTTCTACTTAGTAAACACTAGTAAAAATTCAATCCAAGCATTTGTAAGCCACCAAAATTGTACAAGGGTCAAATAGAAGAGACTAGGTGTCTCTAAAGGAGTTATTTTTATTTCTATGCAATTATTTTTTTAAAATTCTTGAACTCGCTTATGTTGCTAAAAGTGCACCTAATCCCGAGTACCTAGCATCTGAATGACCTTAAGAATGTTCTTTTTTTACTTTCATCCAAATAACTATTTCCCCTAAATATCATTTTCACCCATCCATAGTTGGGAACTGCGTCTCCTATGACTAAAAAAATAAAATTTCTACGGTTCAAATACCCCTTGGAAAAGAACTGAAAATAAAAACCAAAGTATGTGCTAACTACTTGCATGTCACTATATTACAAAACTACTAAAATATTAATTACCAATTATTACAAGCCATGAATAGTAGTCAAGTACCATAACCTATAATTCCTACAAAGCAGAAATAAATCATAACAATGTCAAGTGACAAATATAAAAATAGTACGAATACATGCCGAAAATAATAAGTTTACTTCCCCACCCTACAATTAAAAATGTGCATTGTTCCCAGAGTAACCAAAATATGGGGAGAAGGAACTCCCTATCTGCTCACCATCGCTTGTTGCCTCATAATTCACATTATTTCATATCATCACTGCTCGTGAGAGCCTGATCAGTACCATCATCCTCACTATCGTGATTATGCTCCTCTGCAGCATCTACAACCTCTTCCTCACTATCCTATTGCACACGATAAAGGGTAAGAATATCATCATCTAGTGGATCTTCAAAACTGGGTCCAATCTTGCACAAAAATTGTGCATGGTCACTGAGTGAAAACCGCTCATTAATAAGGGCTAGCTCACCGTCCGCCGTCGGTCTCCCACCAATGCTCGACAACTTGAATCAGTTCTGGTCCTCCAATTGATATAAACCCTTCACCTGCTATACCCAAGACTTGATTTGGGCCTTCCCAACTTGGCCCCATTTTCTTGGTGTTAACTTCTCATGTATTATTCGGCACTTTCGGAAGAACCAAGTCCCCAACCTTGAAATATTGAAGGTTTTCTAATCTATTATAATATCTCTCCATTCGCTGCTATTGCTCTACCATATGAACAAAAGATATGTCAAGGTGCTCCTCAAGTAAATCCACTTTAATCAACATTGCCTCATTGTTCTCCGGTGTATTAGCCCGCGAGTGCCTTAAACTTGGATCCTCAACCTCTATCGGAATCAAGACTTCGGTAACGTAGATAAGAAAAAATGGTTTTCATCGGTACTCATCTTTTCTGTGGTGGATACACCCACAAGACTTTGGGCAACTTTTCAGGCCACTTGCCTTTGACGTCTTCCAAATTCTTCTTCAGATTTTGAATGATGGTTTTATTAGTAGACTCTTTTTTGTATTAGTAGACTCTGCTTGTCCATTAGTGCTTGGATGATAACGAGAAGATGTAGTTCGTTTGATTTCCAATTCTTTCGTAAATTCGATCACCTTGGATTCGATGAATTGAGGCCCGTTATTACATGCAATATCTATTTGGACTCCAAACTGGCATATGATGTGTTGCCAAATGAAATCTATCACTTTGCATTCATGAACCTTTTTATAGGCTCATTCTTCAACCCATTTTGAAAAGTAATCAGTCATAACCAATACAAATTGTACTTGACCCAATCTCAAATGCAGAGGATTGACTATATCCATTTCCCAATTTCATGAATGGCTATGGTAAAGACAACAGGATGCAATATCTCTCCCAAATGATGAACCATTTGAATGTGGCATTGGCACTACTAACACTTTTGCATGATGGAATTCATATCCTCCTTCATCTGGTGCCAATAGTACCCAACTTGTATTAACTCTTAACTAGTGAGTCCACTCAATTATAGTTATCGCATACCCCTTTATGGAACTCCCTCATTACATAGTTGGCTTCGTCGAGGCCTAGACACCAGGTCAAGGGTTCTTAATAAGACGTCTGATATAATTTGTGATGTAGTACTGAATGACTTTTGTTCTAAGGGCGCAAAAAGCCTTGGAATCTTTGGGTAACTTCCCGAACATGAGATAATCTAAAAACCAATTTCGCCAATCCCAAACCAAACTCATGTAATCACTTCATCATAACTAGTGACATCCACTGCCAAGTGCAATAACTACACAACTTAGTCGGAATCTGGCCCCTATACTTCAGTAAAAAAACCCCGTTTGCTAAAGCATCTGTCTCTATTTTTAATTTTTCTAGGAACATGGATCATTCTCTATTAATTGAACCGGGAAAGAAATGTCTGGACCTTATCCAAGTACTTCTGCATCCACTCCCCGTTGTCTTGGAAAATCCCATGAACTGGTTAACTACTACTTGAGAATCACACTTTACTTCAACGATCACAGAGCCTAGTCCCCGGGCTAACTCAAGACTTGAAATCATAGCCTCATACACGACTTCATTATTAGTTAAATGAACACTGTGTATTGCCTACCTTAAATTTCTATAGATAGAGTTTGGAGGACAATGCCAAATCTGGTCCCCTTAACATTGGATGTTCCATCCGTGCACAAGGTCCAGACACCGAGGACAATCCCCGATACCAGCACATCTTCCTTTTCAACTTGTGGTACTAATCCCAGATTGAATTTAGCCACGAACTCAACTAAAAATTGTGACTTGATTACAGTCCAGGGTCTGTATTTAATATCGAATTCACTTACTTCCATTGCCCACTTAACCAAGTGCCCCAAAAGATTAGGTTTGGGTAAGATGTTTCATAGCGGGAAGGTCATCATAACGGAAATTGGGTGGCACTGAAAGTATGGCTTAAGCTTCTAAAATTCTATTACAAGAGCCAAGATCAACTTTTCTAGGTGCAGGTATCGTATTTGTCCCGATGATAATATTTACTCACATAATAAACTGAAAATTATGTACTTTTTTCTTCACAGACCAATACTACACTTACCACAACCTCGAAGATAGCTAGGTAAATAAGAAATTGTTTGCCGCCTTTTGGTTTTGACATTAACGGAAGGCTGGACATGTATTTCTTCAAGTCCCACAAAGCTTGTTAAAACTCTAAGGTACATGTGAAATCATTCTTCTTTTTTAGCAAAGAGAAGAACCCACGACATTTCTAGGATAACCTAAATATGAAGCTGCTAATGGCTGCCAGTCGGTCGTTCAACCATTGTATTGTCTTCATGTTATCCAGGTCATCTGAAATATCTTCAATGGCCTAAATTTTGTCTGGGTTTACCTCAATTCCCCTTTGGGAGACAAGGAAACTCAGGAACTTTCCAGATTCGACTCTGAAAGCACACTTCTCCGGGTTGAGCTTTATATTTTACTTCCTTAGGATGTTAAATATTTCCTGCAAATGACTAAGGTGGACCAATCCAGATATTTTATGACCCATACATTTTACCCAGAGAGAACGTACTTATCTATGGGACATTGAGGACCCCCTGTTTAGGAAATACAAACCAAATATACGGTCTGCACAATTATGAATGGTCCGTACAAATGGCCATACTTTATGTCGGCAAATTATTTTCAGCTTCTATATATATCATTTTCTCGACCAAAAATTATTTCTCCAAAATATTCCAAACCCTAAATAGTTCCTAAAACATTTCTTAAGATTCTCCAAGGGTCCTAAGCAAGAATCAAAGATAAATTACACAAGTTCGACGTGGAGAATCCCGTGAACATTATTAGATTGTCTCCTTCCTTGTGCAATAATTATTGAGGGAATCTTGACGAAGTAGTAACTATTGTTTTGGAGTACTTCTTGAGGTTAAAGGTAAGTTTTATCTCCATCTTTATGTTGTTAATATTATTCAAGTGTTTGGGGATTGATTGTTGGAGGAAGTTCCATAGAACATGATTTGTGAACTTAAAAGTTAGGACAAGTTGTGTCTGGCTGTTTTTGTTAGAATTAAGCTTGGTATGAGATCGTGAAGGTGTTATTTATGCTATAGATATGAATAAAAGTAGTTTGAGAAGTTATGGTGTTGAAACATGTTTAGGTTGCCTTATAAAAGAGTATATAAATCTTGTGCACGTTAGGTGTTCGACAAAAGGTTTCAATGAGTTATTCTTATGACTTAAGAATCCGTTATTGATATAAATCATTCGTATAATGTAGATAATCATTCATAGAGCGTGCGAGAAATCGTGGGACTAATATAGTTTCAACGACAAGGTATGTAGGGATACTTTCTTTCTTCTGCATGATTTGGATACATCTATTTTCTTAAGACGACATCCTTCTTGTTGAATCGAGATGATCATGTCTCTGTTTATATTGAAGTAACTCATGTTTTTTGTTATCCTTTGTCGAGTGAACTTTCAGCTTCTATATATCTCTTGATGTTTGGTTAGAAGTTGGTGAATGTAGCGACAATAATGATAGTCAGAGGATAATGACCATAGGTCACTCCGACACTGTTTATGGTATCCCTTGAGATCTATCTTGGATTTCACTTATATATATATGTATCTATTTTCTTACTGAGCCACGCTATAGTTGGCCGGGTATGACACTTATAAATGCACACCACTGTAGTTGGGTACGATATTATCGAGTTTTATATGGCTGGGTATGGTATGATGCAATTGCCTCACAAACAGGCTTGTACTGTATTATATGGCCCCATAGAGTGGACCAATTTTATTTTCATCCATATATTCATGATTACGTCAGTTGTATGCCCTCAACGGCATTTGCTAAGTTTCAAGTTGACTTCTGTACCTTTATTTTGCATTATATTTATTATTTATATGTTTTATCTACCTCACATATTCAGTACATTATTTCGTACTGATGTCCCTTTTTAGGGCGCTGTGTTTCATGCCCGTAGGTGAAGATATACATACCAATTTATGTCCAAAGTAGGAAACCTGTTCTCATTTGTTGATAGTCGTACTTCACTTCTCTGGAGTTGCTACATAGAGTTGGTAGGCACTGTTGTATATATTTATGGCTATTTTTGGTAAGGCGGAGCCCTATCCCAATTGGTTGATGTATTGTAGTACTACTAGAGGTATGCAGACTGGTGGTTAGTGTATATTCATTTTTCTTGGCCTTGCTGGCCTTCCTGTTCGTGGTTGATATGCTTGTTACTACCTTGTCGACCTCAGTTATGTATATATATATATATATGTTGTTGTTGGGATTATTTTGCATTCAGGATATCAGTGCATTCTATCTTGTTATTGTTAATTAGAGGCCTTGTCGACCCTAGTCTCGTGTCATGTGGATCAAGTAGTACAGTTGGTATGCTCGGGCCTTAGGGTGCCGGCCACACCCCTCAATATTGGTGTGTGACAAACTTGGTATCAGAGAAGGTCTGTCCTAGGGAGTCTGCAAACCGTGTCTAGTAGAGTATTGTTTATAAGTGTGTTGTGCACCACACTTATAAATAAGAGGCTATAGGGCATTTAGGATGGTTACCTTTCTTTTAATCTAGATCATGCATTATAGCTGAGTTATAAGTGTTCAATTCCTAATCCCTATCTTGTTTATAATTTCAGTGATGCCTATTACTAGATAACAAACAACTATTCATAGGTAAGATGTGGAGGCGGTAGAGGGTGCTAGTCATGTACCACCTGCCAATTTGGGGCAACAAGAGCATTAGGATGAGGTTGTATCTCGTGCCTCCAGGACTCCACCCCTACTATATCTAAAAGAGTATTGGGGAGCGGAAGTACCCCCAGTTATTCCCCAGGTTGCTCCTGATTATGATATAGATATACAGAGTATTTTACAGCTATTAACTCGACTAGTGGCCTCTCAACCCAACATCAGACACCTAGTTCTTCTAATAGAGCAGTCAACACTAGAGTTTGGGATTTCATCAACTTGGACTCTCCGGTATTCATAGGATCACATCCAATTATGGATTCGTAGAGCTTTCTAGACCAAATGCAGTAGATATTACGGTTATGCATGCCACTAATTCTGAGTCAGTAGAGCTTGCTTCTTATAGGTTTCCAGATGTTGTCGTGACCTTGTATGATACTTGAGAGCAGACTCGGGGGCTCCATGACCCACCAACAGGAGGGAGAGAGATCTTTGAGGCATTCTTGCAGCAGTATTTGCCGGTCGAGCTTCGATGAGCCAGGAATGATAGGTTCTTACATCTAGAGAAGGTTAATATGAGTGTATGAGAGTATAATTTGCAATTTAACTCTATGGCTAGATATTGTCCTAGGATTTTGGCTGAGATGAGTGACTGGGTACATCAGTTCATTAATGGTTTTGGAACACACTTGGTTAATGAGTGTACTATGGCTTCTCTTAATATAACTATGGATATTTCCAGCATACATGCCTACACACAAAATCTATAGTATTGTAAGAGGCAGCAAAGTGTTGATTGTTAGCGGTATAGGGGCTAACATAAGAGGGCCCGATCCGCAGGTGATACAAGAGAGTTCAAATGTGGATTTAGGCCACAGTTTCTAGGCTGCCATCTTATCCAACAGCCAGTGCACCACTACAGTTTCAAGGCCAGCGTCATGATCGGACCATTTAGTTTGGGAAAATCAGGGCCAGAGTTTATGGGCATCAAAACCCACAGTATATAAGAGACTTTAGTTAGATGAGACCTTTGATTCCTTATTGTGATTGATGTTGTAGAGCCTATTTTGGGTAATGCCGTCATGATTCGAATTTGTGTTATTCTTGTAGATAGCCCTATCATATTATGCAAAACTACCCTATGAGAGGCGAAGGTGGTATGGCGCACCTGACAGGATCTGTAGCTGCTTTTTCTTCATTTGTATGGCCTCTTAATCAAGGTGCACAGACATCAGTTGGTAGAGGTAGAGGTAGAGACAGAGGTAGAACGTCTAGCTCAGGCAGTCATCAGAACTGCATTTATGTCTTGTCAAGTCGATATGATCTAGAGTCGTCTCTTGATGCGATTATAGGTATATTATCTGTCTTTTCTCTTGATGTGTACGCATTGATAGATCCATGCTCTACTATGTCATATATTACTTCCTTTGTTGTTGGTAAGTGTGGTAGGGAACTTTAGTTATTGTGTTACACCTTGTGTTTTGTGTGTCGTCATTACTATAATGTTAGCCGACATGTTCCATAGATGATAGGACCTCTCCAAGAGACTTATAAGGGTTTGTGTATGTGTTAAGTAAGTTCGGACGGGTTTAAGCCTTATCAGATTCAAGGAAGTGAGTGTTGATGAAATTCGACAAGTATGGGGGATATACGGAGCAATACGCCTCACAAAGTTGGATATGTGCCGCATATTGGCACCACATATTAGACCCTGAAGTCAAGAAATCACTATCTCAGAAAAATGGTAGGATCTACAGCCACATATGGTTATATGCTCCGTAGATCAGGCCACATATCTGAGACAATGGCCAACTTTTCAAGGTTATTTAAAGGGTAGCTCGACCTCATTCCCTCATTTCTCAACCAAGACATAACCTAAACATATCTAATCTCTCTCAAATCATTTCCTCTTGGTCTCAAGCAAATCCAAGGTTAAAACACTCATCCTTTCCATCAAAGATGTTGTAAGCAAATGAAAACTTGATTCTATGGTGTTGTCGCTAGGTTGTAGAATGTTCCAAGCTTGAAGGTGATTGCTTCACATCCTCTCCTAACTTTTTAAGGTATGTTCTGCCACCCTATCATGGATTTGGACATGTTTAAGTCTTAGGTAAGTTTATGGAATGAAAGAATACAAGATGGCAATTATGTGAGTTATAGGAATGGTTGAATTGTCGTTGGGTTGTGTGGACTGCTTGTATGAAGTTATGACTGTGAGATGAAGTTTTGGATTGATGTTGATGTTGTGAAGGTTGAGGATAAGGAATGGGAGAATTGATTGTGTTATTTCAGGTATAGGTTAGCATGTAAAAGAGTATGTGAAATCTACGCCTATAAGGTGTTCGACGAAATGTCTAAATGGATCTTCTTATGCGTTATGAATTATATATTGATACAAATCCTTCATATAATGTAGATAATCATCTGTATAATGTCCGAGGGCTCGTGGACCGCAAATAACTTAATCGACAAGGTATGTAGGGCTTACTTTTTTTCCCCTTTTGGCATGATCATCTTTATAATGATAACTACACCCATGTCATAGTAAGAACTCTATTCCTGGTTGTTAAGAAAGCATGTGTGGCTTATTCCGTTTCTTTATTGTGTATGTATCCGTCCTTCATCCAGGTTAGGCTTCATTTTTGAAGTTATACCCTTTTCATGAGTAAAAAATTTTCATTTATGTCATGTTAAAGAATTAAAGGTAGGGAGTCCTCTCTCATATTGATCATAATAAAATAAAATGTAATGTGTAGTTTGCATAAGGATAGTCGGGGGGTGTAACGACCTTACGTCACCCCGACGTGTTGATGCGTGTGTCGTATGCTTCGTATGGTCTTTATATGTATATGTTACAGATATGTATTGCCCTCAGAGGCCTATGGAGTTACGTACGCAACTATACATATTTGATATTGATAATATTTCCCACATAGGCCTACGATGTTAAATACGTGATATACTATATACAGGGTATTTCCCATAGAGGCCTACAGTGTTGTACATGTAATAAATATTTATAAATATATGCAGTTTGGCCTATTATGATGCTTTTGAGCATCAAGTGGTATCCCATGTTTCCTTCACATATTGTTGCTTTATTTACAGTTGATTATGCCCTACATATTCAATACATTCATTCGTACTAATGCCCCTTTCTGGGAACTATGTTCATGCCCGAAGGGACATATAGACACAACGGTGTACCTCCCAATAGGGTCCCTATTTCAGCTGTTGGTTGTCACACTCTACTTCTTCGGAGTTGCTGTACAGAGTCGATAGGTACTGTTGTATATATTTCTAGCATTTTAGGTACAGCGGGGCCCTATCCCGACCAATTGATGTATCACAACACTCTTAGAGGCCTGCATGCTAATGTTTTGTGTGTATTCATTTTATTTGGCCTTGTCGACCTTTTTATTGGTTGACGATAATTTTGTTATAACCTTGTCGACATGTTATCTACATTTACTGTTGTTGGGCGTCTTTTGCTTGCAGGTTGTAGTTACATTCTTGTCATGTTATTGTGGAGGCCTTGTCAGCCCATGTTTCGTGTCAGAGATTTTAGGTACTAACATTAGTTTGCTCGGGCCTTCAAGCGTCAAGTGTCGGTCACACCCCCCAAGGTTGGGGTGTGACAAATTTGGTATCAAAGTAGATCTATCCTAGAGATTCTGCAAGCTATGTCTAGTAGAGTCTTGTTTATAGGTGTGTTATGCACCACACTTATAAACATGAGGCTATAGGACATTTATGATGGTTACCATTCTTCTTGATCTAGATCGTGCGATAAATATGAGTCATAATTATTCTGTCCTAACCTTCATTTCTTTACATTCTCAGTGAAGCCTGCTACTACTAGACAATAAGAGGCTATATGGAGCTTAGATAAGGAGGCAGGAGAGGGTGCGAATCAGGTACCACCCACTGATCTGGGGAGACGGGAGCATCAGGATGAGGTTGTATCTCGGGCCTCCAAGACTCCACCTCTAGAGGGGAATAATGGAGTTGCGGTTGCTCCCGATCAGGATTTAGATATGTGGAATGTTATACAATTGTTGACCCAATTAGTGGCCTCTCAGGCCGAGCGTTAGACCCTTTGCACTTCTGATAGAGCAGTTAGTGCGAGAGTTTGGGATTTCATCAACCTGGACCCTCTGGTATTTGTCACATCCCAGCCTTGGAAGATGTGGTCGGCACTCATTACTCGAAGGCCTGAGCATACCACTATAGTATTTGAACCTTCAAAAATGAAACTTGGGTCGGCAAGGCCTTCAATTACCAATATAACAAGACTGAAAGATAACCTGCATACAAAAGAGTCCCAGTAGGATATAAATATATAAAAAGATAGACAAAGCTGACAAGGCCATAATACGAGTATATTGTTAACAAAAAGGGCCACCAAGGCCACGATATACCAACACCCACTGTACATAAGTCTGCAAGCCTCTGCGAACACATGTACATAACAACAGGACAGGACAGGACCCCACCATACCCCAAAATACTAGTATCATATGCATCAGTACCTAAAACCCCTGTAACGCAACTCCGAGATAAGGTAGTGCGACAAAAATACAATTGAGCTGATCACCTACTGAGGAGGAGCGTCGCTCTGTCTATCAGTACCTCCAGGCATGAATATAGAGCCCCAGAGAAGGGCATCAATATGAAATATATACTGAATATGTAAGGCAGGTAAAATATGTGAACATGAGATATAACATGAGACATGAATATAAGAATCAACCTGAAATTCATAACAGGCTCTGGGCCTTACTTTGTCATAATCATAAACATATGTAAGCATGTCTGTAAATATCATGACACTCTATGGGGAAAACCATGGCATACTATATATATATTGTACCCGGACTTGATGAGGACTCGGTTGTACCCAACCCAAATGTGGGACTCAATAATATCAAAACCAACTGCAGTTGGATGCACATCTACGTGTTGTACCCGACCGACTAAAGCGTGGCTCGATAAGAAATAAATATATATATATAAGTGCAATAAAATATAGACTCTAACATGTACCATAAGCAGAGCCGGACTGACCTATCGTTGTTATCCTCCGACTATTGTTATTGGCGCTACGTTCAAGGATATATGTATAAACACTTGAGACCTATATAACCTGAGAGATATTATGAACGAAAGAGTATTAAAGAATTATGATTGTTTTTTCAAAGAAGAACTTTTGCTACTTCATTTCGCCAAAGAGATTTCTATTCAAGAAACGACGTATCGAGTCATGCCAAGAAAGAAGGTTTGACTTACATATCTTATCCTTGAAGTTAAAATCGCTTTACAAGCCCTCGTACGCCTTACAGATAGTTATTTATAGCAATAAAGGGTCGATATCAATATCGAATCCATATTCCAAATAAGAAACTTCATTTAGGCATCATTATTGATAATCTTAAAACAGAGAATACTTGGACTTGTTAACAAAATGACACTCAGGTAATTCGATCTCACAATTATACGAAACATACTTTCTTAGGTTAACAACGCCAACAATCAATATACTAATTAATTCCAACTCATATCTTGATCAAAACAACCCACAAGTCTTTATAAGATGATTTCTTAGGTTTACGAGTTTTAATTACGAAAATCCTTTCACTCCTTACTCCAAATCGCCAATTAACCATAATTATAGATAAAAGAGGTTAGATCTTACCTTTACACATCAAAACCTTCCTCAAATAGCAAGTTGCCCTAATTCCAAGGGTTTCCAAAATCTCTTCAACACGGAGATAAAGATTTCTTCGATTACTAAGATAATTATTACATTAATCTAGCTTGTATCGACTTTCGATTGATCTAGGAATTATATGGTGTGATTGAGAGGGTTTGGGAGAGTGTTTAAGATCATATTTGGGGGAAAATGAGCTTCAAGTTGACTGACCCACTTTTAAACCCTTAAAGGTTTCTCCACTACCGTAATTCGATAGTGGGATTGGCGGTACCGTCAGTCTGTCAATCTTCACATTAAACTGCTAGGGTATTTTACGTCTCAAATTGAGAAAATTGATAGTCCGTCGACATTCCCGTCAAATTGCCCGGTTTTTTGGTTTCGTCGAAACGTACTTTTGTCTATCCATTTGACTTCTCAACACCCCTAGACTTTCATAAATAAGCCTTACACTTTCATTATCCTTTTGTAAGGTCGTACCTCTCCTCGAGACATCGGTATTTGTCAGTGACCCGACATAACGCGAACTACAAGGTATAACATCCTTCTCTCCTTAGGGACATTCGTCTTCGAATATTGAGGATATTCTTTAACTCGCAAGGGTTCTGCAAATTTTTGCAAAGTTTTCTTTGTAAACAGGACTATTCCAAAACCTTTTAAACAACCCAAACATATATCCAATTCCACACAAGGCAACCTAACAATAAAACAGTATCAACTAGGCCTCACACGACCGTCTGTATATACCAAAATCAAGAAAGTTAGCCATAACTCACCTCAACTCTCCTCTGTTGTACTCTGAACTACACCTGCCATATCTACCTCGATATTAGTACCTAAGCAAGGTATAAGATTTAATATTGTCAAATAGAATAGAAACAAGAGAATCATATTGTACGAGTATCGATATAAACCTGAGGACTGAAACAAGTAAGGATATATGGATTGCATATCTTCTTCGGCCTCCCAAGTCATTTCCTCTGTATTGTTATTTCTCCATAGTATCCTGACGTAGGCAACTTCTTTAGTTCTCAATTTTTGAACTTGGTAATATAGAGTGGCTACTGAAGTCTCTTCATAATTTAAATTTTCGATGATTTGCATATCCTCTATGGGAGTAATATGGGAGGGATCTCATATGCATTTACGTAACATTGATACATGAAACACCGGGTGAACAGCTTCCAATTTTGAGGGCAGTTCGAGTTCATAAGCCACTTTGGCCTGTCCTCGAATAATCTTATATGGTCCGACGTATTTGGGACTAAGTTTCCCTTTCTTGCCAAATCTCATGACTCCTTTCATTGGGGAAACCTTTAAGAATACCCAATCGCCAACTGCAAATTCTAAGTCGCGGCGCTGAACATTTGAGTAATATTTTCGTCGAATCTGGGCAGTCAATAGGCGCTCTTGGATTAGCTTAAGTTTTTCCATTGCCTAATAGACCAAATCGGGACCTAGTAACCCGACTTCATCCACTTCAAACCAACCAATTGGAGATATATATTTTTGCCCATATAATTCTTCATATGGGGCCATTTTTATACTTGAATGATAGTTGTTATTGTAAGCAAACTCAATAAGGGGTAAGTGATCCTCCCAGCTACCTTTGAAATCTAATACACAATCTCGTAACATGTCCTCGAGTGTCTGGATTGTATGCTCAGCTTAACCATCAGTTTGTGAATGGAAAGTTGTACTAAGGTTCACTTGAGTGCCTAAACCTTTATGAAATTACCTCAAAAAATGAGTGATAAACTGAGCACCTCTGTCGGATATAATAGAGACCGGAACACCATGCAACCGACCTATTTCCTTAATATACAGTTTGGCGTAGTCTTTCACTAAGAAGATAGTATGAATGGGTAAGAAATGAGCAGATTTCATTATCTTGTCAACGATAACCCAAATGGAATCGAACTTCCGATAAGAATGGGGTAATCCGGTGATAAAATCCAAGTTAATAATTCTCATTTCCAAGTAGGGATTTCTATATACTGTAGTAAACCCCCAGGATTCTGATGTTCGATCTTAACTTGCTGATAATTTAGGCACTAAGCTACGAATATTGCGATATCTTTCTCCATGTCATTCCACTAGTAAACTCGTCAAAGGCCATGATACATATTTGTTGATCCAGGATGGATGGAATATCACTGGTGGATTTTGGCCATAATTTGTTCTCAGAGTCCTCCTACATTTGGTACGCATAGTCGACTCTAATACCTAAGGACTCCGTCTCCCATAAGATCCAATATCAGTTTATTCTATATAGGAATTCCTTCTTTCATCTGTACTAACTCGGGGTCCTCAAACTATCTCGCATTCACCTCTGTTATTAGGGATGATACTGGGGTGTTCTGCATTAATGCTCCACCGTTATCCGTCTCCAAAAGTATCATATTTAAATTGGTTAAGCGACGCAGTTCTTTGGTCATTTCTTTCTTATTAGCTTCAATCATGTCCAAACTTCCCATAGACTTACGGCTTAAGGCATCAGCTATGACATTCGCCTTACCGGGTGGTATAAATATCAACGTCTTAGTCCTTTAATAATTCCAACCACCTTATTTGCCTTAAACTCAGCTCCTTCTAGTGAATATATATTTTAGGCTCTTATAGTCTGTGAATATGTCAACATGGACTCCATATAAATAGTGACGCCACATCTTCAGGGCAAATATTACCGTCACCAACTCGAGATCGTGAGTTGGATAGAATACCTCATGTTTTCTTAGTTGTCTTGAAATGTATGCTATGAATTTCCCATGCTGCATCCAAACACATCCCAAGTTAACTCTGGAGGTATCACAGTTAACCATATACTCATCGGTACCTTCGAGAAGGGCTAACACCGGTGCATATGTCAACCTGCCTTTCAACTCTTGAAAACTGCGCTCACATGCATCTGTCCATTGAAACTTAGCTTCCTTGTGAGTAAGCTTGGTCATATAATATCTTGCTAAGCCCAAGAAGCTATGTACTTCGATAGGAGTTGTGGGTGTCAGCCAATTTTTTATGACTTCAGATGGTCCATCTTAATACCTTCGGATGAGATAATACGACCCAAAAAGGTGACAGAATTCAACTAGAGTTCGCATTTGGAAAACTTGGCATATAACTTTTGGTCTTGAAGCATCTACAATACCGCTCACAAATAATCCACATGTTCGGCTTCCAATCAAGAATATATCAGAATGTCATCAATAAACACTATTACGAAGATATCCAGGAATGGCTTAAATATTCAGTTCCTCAAATCCATAAAGGTTGTCGTCGTATTAGACAGACTAGAATACATAAGAAGAAACTCAAAATGGCCATATCTAGTTTGAAAACGATCTTTGGAATATATATCTCCTTAACCTGCAACTGATGGTACCCAGACCTGAGATCAATCTTCGATAAATACTTAGCGTCTTGCGATTAATCAAACAAATCATCGATTCTGGGGAGTGGGTATTTGTTTTTAATGATTACCTTGTTTAACTGATAGTAATCAATACACATCCTTACTGACCGTCTTTATTATGAACAAACAATATCGGAGCACCCTACGGGGAAGTACTAGGCCTAATGAAGCCTTTTACCAGAACATCCTTCAGTTGAGTTTTCAATTCCTTTAGCTCTACAGGAGCCATTCCATACGGATGAATAGATATAGGCTGAGTATCTGGGAGTACGTCTATGGAGAATTCAATTTCACTTTTGGGAGGAATACCAGGAAGTTCATCAGCAAACTCACTAATGACAGGAACTAACTGAAGAGTTGGAGGCTCTGTCTCCGCATCCTGAACTCGCATGAGGTGATAGATATATCCCTTTGAGATCATTTCTGGGCCTTAAGGTAGGAAATAAATCTACCCTTGGGTGCTGCAACATTACCTTTCCATTCCAAGACGGGCTCGGTTTTGAAATTAAAGCGTACGATCTTCGTCTAACAATAAACATTAGCATAGCAAGAAGCCAATCAATCCATGCCCATAATAACATAAAATTCCACCATCTCTAGTTCATTTAAGTCAGCTACCGTATGATGATCATATATCTTTACATCACAACCTTTATACACCTGCTTAATGATTATAGGTTCACTTACGGGTATAGATACTTCAAACATCTTATGCAATAATTCAGGCTCTTTTTCGCACTTACCAGCAACAAAGGGTGTAATATAGGATAAAGTGGATCTCGGATCTATCAAAGTATATATATCATGAGAGTAGACGGATAGTATACCTATAACCACATCTGGGAATGACTCAATGTCCTATCGATGTGAAAAAGCATAGATGCGGTTCTGGGGACTACTCAAACTAGATCCTACTCCTATCTCTCTTCCTCTACCAGCTGGTGCCTGTGTGCCCTGCCCTGGGGGCGCACTGATGAAGAAGATGATGTCACAGACCCAGTCGGTTGTGCCATACTGCCTCTACCTCTCGTCAGACAAAACTGAATAATATGCCCAGACTGCCCACATGAATAACATGTATCTAATCCCTGGCGGCACTGCCCAAAATAATTCTTGCCGCATTGACTACAATATGGCAGTGGTGGCCTCTCCTGACTAGATTCCCTACTATACTGTGAGCCTGATGCCAGCGAACTCTGACCCTGACCAGAATAAGTAGCATGGTCTTGACACTGGCCTTGAAAATGTGATGTCGCACTAGTAGTCGAATAAGATGGTCATCTCAGAAACATAGGCCTAAACACACCTCGAAATCCCCCTGCATCACTTGTGGACCAAAATCTTTTGTGTTGGCCCCTATCATACTCTTGATCATCTCGCTATTACTTCTTGCGATCTTCTAGATTCTGCACGTAGTCCTGAATGTGAGAGATGTCCATATTTGGATTCAGTGAAGCTATCGTGCACTCATTTACCAAATGTGGCCCTAAATTATTTACAAACTGATGTACTCGAGCGCTCATGTCATCAACAATTGTAGCTGCATTCCTAGACAAGTTGAACTGCAAGCTATATTCTCTAACAGTTATATTACCCTACTCTAGATGTAGAAACCCATTACGCCTGACTTGCCGAAGCTCAATCGGCAAATACTATTTTAGTTATGCCTCGGAGAACTCCCTCCAGTCTAAATATGGGGCTTGGGGTCCCCGAGTCTACTCCTAAGTCTCAAACCATATTGCGGCCACATCCCGCATTCTATAGGAAGCAAATTCTACTGTCTCAACATCTGTTGCATGCATAACTCATAAGGTCCGCTGTATTTTATCCAAAAATTTATGTGGATATGCATTAGGGTCCGTTCTCGTAAATACCGCAGGGTCAAAATTAAAAAAATCCCAAACTCTTGAACTCACAAGTCTATCAGCAACACTAGGAGTCTGACACTAGGCCTGGGAGGCCACACATTGAGTCAATAGTTACACTGCAATTCGCATATCCAGATCCTGATCGGGGGCAACTTGAGGAGGAACCGGAGGTACATCAACTATCCCCTGTCCTTCTAAAATTATATACCCCTGTCAGGAACTCCAGGGATGTCTAGAATGTTGAAGGTTGAATCCAAAATTCAGCCTCTTAAGAAAGCTACCACTGTTGCATATGCTAACGCTCATGAGAATGATGAAATTCCACTAATGCCAAGTCGGATTCCTACTCCGACCTGGTGGGTTATTGCCCTTAAGGCTTACATTTGTCCTTACCGGGTGACGCCAATGCCTGTGAGAAGCTCAAAAGTTTACGAGATAAAGAGAGAAATGGGGATTGCACACCCTAGCGACGTGAGACTACTCTTGTGCACTCTAGCATAAGCGCACAAAAGGTATATGTTTCATATGAATCACTCAGGACATACCGCTGATGAATGTGTGCCCCTCAGAAAAAATATAGAACAACAGATTGACACAAGGGCAATCCACCACATCAAGGGTCCCTATTCCCTGTTAACACATGATATAGTCACTGGTATGGGAGGCATTGATGATGAGATTCGCCTATGGAGGTATGACGTCACCATCTTTGAAGACTCCTACACCGAGATCTTTAATAAATTGGTTGACACTAAGAAGATTAATCCCATTGGGACTGCATGGAAACCCTCGTTTTCCAAAGCCAGCTGAGGGAAAGGTTGTCTATAACCACTCTGGATCACCAGTCCACAACATAGAGGAATGTAACGCATTCAAGTTTGAGTTGGAGCACCTTATTGGCAGAGAGGAGATTTGGGTAGTTCTCCTTTCCTGTCATGAGTTAATGTAGGCCAAGGGTCTAACGTGCGGTTGTATGGGTGACAACCGTCCATGAATTTAAAGGAAATCCATCTTTTGGATAGATTTATACATCCCCAATCAAATCAAATATTATCCCCTCCCTCTTTATTTTTAAAAAGAATTGCTCTAGACCTGATGTTCCCAATGTGGGATACGCACGAAGCCCATATCACGCCGGGTCTTGGGATTTTTGGGTAGAAAAATCGGTTGAGGAGGGGATTATTTTATGTAAACTGAACTACGAACAGGACTGACTTCCCCAGGCGGGATACGTTGGCAGTCTATTTAAGATTCGGTCCTTAATATATATAAATATTTACTCCCCCTACCTTTTTCCCTTTTATAGAAGTAATTGGATCCAGCCGGTGGACCAATCATTGGGGCTATTATATGAAGCAAGTCAATCGACCCTAAAATACCAAAAAACCCTTTCAAACCTTAAAATGCCCGAAATAGAGAATCAATCGAATATTCGTATATGAATGTGTGAACTTATGTGTTTACTTGCAAAATATGTGTGTTTATTTCTGCATTTTTGATTTGTCTAACTAACGTATTGACATACCTGCCTTTGAGTGATTCTTGTCTTACAGAGGGGGTTAGCCCGTGTCGTAACATTGACATATTATATAAGGTCAAAAGCAGAAACATCATCCCTGTCCAAAAAAATTCAAATGAAATGATTGGTAGTTCAGACGTCGAGAGAAACATCCGAAGCTCAAGGTCTCATGTACGACAGGAGGTGACTCATATTGAAGGTATGGTCAAAATGTTGAAAGACATTCAATAGAAGACCGCAAGGTTGGAAAAAGCCTAGATTGCATGAGAAAAATAGAGTGAAGAGAGAAGGCCTATACCGCCCTTCCCATCTATATCTTCTCCAATTTATGAGCATTTTGCATATTACCCCGCAGGGACTGACCCGTACCACATAGGTACTTCATACCAAACTCTTCTACCCACAAATATCACTCAAATACCCGGGACCACCCATTCTATTCAGGTCCACTTAACCACCAATCCCACCATGTATCCAAATATGACCACTCACATTCCTCGAAATTACCCAATATGCCAAAACATCTATATTCGAACCCCAATCACCCAAAGCCATCTCTCGCCGAAGTGCGCAGAACCATACCACAATGAAGAAATGGAAAGGGAGAAAGGGGCCGATCAACAGAAATTGGTCGAAAATATGAAAATGGAATTGGCTCAAGGCATAGAGCAAAGATTTAAGGAGATCGCTCGGGCTGCTTGGAAGACTCCCGCTTGTGCATACATCAAGGGTTGGATCTACTATACGGCTTCAAAGTCTCATGTACGCGCCCTATTTTGACCTGCTCGGGTCAAAGCGGAGCGCGGACGTATCCGGGTGATTCCTGGGTAAAATGATTGAGGAGTCGCCACCTAATTATTTTTACGGTGAATTAGGACACCTAAATATTAAACTAAATGCTGCCATGTAACTCCAATTTTAAGGTCTGCGAAACTAGTGAGATTCTAGGTAAGGGTTCTTTATTTTCCTAAAGGGAAGGGGTTAGGCATCCTTTAAGATCCGCTAACTTGCGGTTATCCGGTAAAACTCAGGTTAATTATTGGTAGGAATAAAGCATGTTTTACAAGTATAATAGATTAAAAGACGTTTGCAAATAATTAGAAAAAGGATGCATTTTAAAAGATAGATAAATGTAGAGATTTTTCAAAATATGCATTTATATGATATCTAAAGAGAAATACATGTAGAGTTGAAAAAATATGTATTTTGACAATTGATAGTAAAACAACTTATTTATAATGCCAAAGAAGTAAAATTTTGGGAATCATTGAATTGTAAATTGACAAAAGATAAACTTATTCGGTATGATTTAATAAAGCAAATAAAAGATGACAAAAGTTGTTTTGAAAATCTTGAATTCAAGTGATTTGAGCCTAAAATAAATAAACTAGCGAAGGATTTCTAAGTTTGCGAGCCTACAAATAAATAAGCTAGCGACGGGTTTCAAATCTTAAACTAACCTATGAATAAATCCTTAGTTTGCCTATTCTAAGCATTTCAATAATTACATAAGTGCGATAAATAATATTACAATACAAAGCGAGATAAAAGCTGAATTTAAAGAAAGAAATAAAATAAATAAACTCCGAGGAATAATTGCCTTTATTTACTTTAGTCCCTGCAAGTTGTCAAGAACAAACGGTTAGAAATAGTTAAATACAAATAACTCCATATCCGTATTCAAAACGGTGAATGTTTTGATCACGGAGGGCTCGAACTTAAATTTTGAAAAGAACATTCCAATCACGTCGTGGCTGCAAACATATGACTAATGTAGTTTATTTTGATTGCCTCGCCTACTAAACGTGTCGGTCTCTCGGGTGAAATAGAAAAGATCACTATAATCACGTCGTGGCTGCGAATATATAACTTGTTGGTTATTTTAGTCATCTCGCCTACTAAACATGTTGATCTCGGATAAAAAGGTTTAAGTCTTCATCATTGCCCCGAAGTTATATTTTTTATAAAAAAATACATATTTGGCAATTGAATAATAAAAGAAGCAATTTTTTATGAAAAAATCTTTCAAGGTTGCAAATATGATAGAATGCAAACCTTATTTTTTAGGATTAAAGAAAATGAATAATAGATAGCCAAATTATTTTTGAAAGATATTAAAGCATGCATAACGAACCTAAAAATAGAACAAAGTAACTAGAGGCTAAGTTTGGAACACACAAGACGGTCCTAAACAAATAAAGCTAGCGGTTGGTTTCCAATTTCAAACGATCCTAAGAAATAAACTAACGGCAGTTAGACTATCCTATTCATTCATCTATTCGCGGCCTAATTATTCTAAGCATTCTAACAATCACACAAGCATTAAAATAATTATTACATGCCCAAGAATAGAAATAACGAAATTAAAGAATAATAATAAAAGAGGAAACTAGGGAGGATGATGATGTCATCCCGCCCTATTTGTGTAGAAATTCCGAGGCCGGAGAATGCAAGGAATGTGAATGTGGTTCTTCATTTTGGACGAAGTCATGATGAGTCTCATAACGAGACTCTTCGTTACTCCCGATGCATTTTATGTTAATAAAAGAAAAAGAAAAGGATTAGTAGACGGAACGAAAATATCAACACATGAATATTCCTAATACATACATACACGAAATAAACAACATTAAATGTACATAGGAATGAATATTCATGGCCTTCTATTTTACATATACTTAAGACATTATTTTTTCAGATTTTGGCACATTAAAGTAGCCGAAGAAAGACTATATGATAACACAACCGGTTCTAAATTTAAACAAAAGTAAAAGAGGCAAGGAAGACCAATGTATAAATTATGTATACATACATAATAAATTCCGTTGGACTAATCTTAATTCTTAAAGAAGCATAACATTCATAAACTTAAACTAAACGCACATACTATTATATTAAACATGGATAATATATTCCTTTTAAAATTGCACATATTAATCTAGAATATAACATGTAAATATCGTCATTTGAATCAATTAAAGTATGCTCATTTGTTTGATTTAAAGGCAGCGACCAAACTACAACATACAATAATTTTGAATATCAACAAATCGTTAAGTGTCCTAAGAATATTTAATCACGTCGTAGCTCTTTCAAACACGTATTAATCTTACATTATCCGTATTGCACTTAATAATGAACCCAAGATGCCTTACTAAAGCTAATGACAATAATTAGCTAACCAACACATTGAGGTAATATCATCTATCACATATCAACATCAAAAATCAGAAATCAGAAATATACCAATGACGTATATACAAAACGTCTCATTATCATATCAATTAATCAAGACTACATTATTTAGCAAAATATCATACTAAATCAAACATAAACAACACAATCAAATAAGCTTTAAGAAATATAGAAGAATTGGAACGAGTCTAACCTTTTCCGGGTAGCGAACCGAGACGTGTTTTGAATCGTCGAATCCGCTCGGATATGTTGGAATTCTGATTTGTTGTAGATTTTTTGAATTCTGATTTTTTCTGGAAATGAGACTCTGTTTTTTCTGATTTTCGGATGTTTGAACCCGACCCGGAACAAAAAAACAGTAAAAATAGCTAAAAATTCAGATTCTTCAACACCAAAAACTAATAATTTTCGACCTATATTTTCGGAATCTTTAAGTTGAAGAACACATGCAAGAACAAAGAAGTGTTCTTAAGAAGATTTCGGATTTTTTAGTGAAGAACAACACAAACAAATACAATACAACCAAAACTTAAACCTAAATTTAAAATTAAAATTGACCTTAAGCAAGAAAAAAAACCTTTTTCAATCCCAAAAAATCCTCCCCTCGAAACAGTGCAAAAGGGGGGGTTTTATAGGTCTCAAACTTGACGTTCAACCCCCCCATACCCCCCTTTCAACTTTGAGTTCGAATTTCAAATTAAAGGGAAACGTTGATGATTTTGGAGACGGTTTTTTAGGGGATAGGGTAGGTCTGAAGTGACGAGTGAGGGGTTGGTGGTGTCAGGGGTATGGGGAGGTGCGGCGTAGGCGTGTCGGCGTAGGTGCGGCGACGTGGGGTAGGGCGTAGGGGTGCGGCGATTTGAGAGGAATAGGGGTGTTAGGGTTTGTAGATTTTTGTTTTGTTTTTCTTGGTTTAGGGAAATTAAAAAGGGGGATGGGTATAAAGTTGGGCCAGCCGAGTGGGCCGGTTCGGGTTTGACCGATTGGGCCTTGGGGGGGAATTAAAGGGAAAAGGTTTGTTGGGCTTAGGAGTTGGGTTGTGGGAATTGGGGGTGAAATAAAGGGAAAAAGGTTTGTTGGGCTTAGGAGTTGGGTTGTGGGAATTGGGGGTGAAATAGAGGGAAAAGGTTTGTTGGGCTTAGGAGTTGGGTTGTGGGAATTGGGGGTGAAATAGAGGAAGGGAATAAGGGGAATGGGTTTGGGCTTGTGGGTCGGCCGATTGGAGGGATTGGGCTGGCCGAATTGGGCTTGGGAAATAAAGGGAAGGGAATAAAGGAGTTTGGTTTGGGGAATTGTTTTGGGTAGGAATGAATGGCTATGGGTTTAGAAATATAAAAGGGCTTAATATTAAAATATTATTTTTGTTTTGTAAAAGATGTGAATTATTTAAAATAACATAACGACGTGACAATAATAAAATATAATATTTGCGAAATGTTTAATGCTTAATAAAAATGTAAATGCGATGCAATTTTGCGAGAATAAATAACATAGAATTTTCGGATAACTTATGATTATTATAAAATGCAAATGATATAAAATATGCGAATAATAATAATAATACGAAGATGCACACATATATGCCTATATTTTAAAATTATTTTAAAAGTGTCAAAATATTAAAAATTACGAATAAAATCATAAAAGATGGGACAAAATTGGGTGTCAACAGATGCCCCTCTTTGGACGGAGACGATGAAAGAGTTTTCGGCCAAAGAAGTTGACTGAGTAGCCAATTTTATCCCGATCATCGGAACTGCATGGTAAGAAATAGAATCCCCGGGGGGTATAGAAGTTGCAAAAAGATAGTGCATTCAAGAAACAATGCCCCAGTGTCGACTTAGGATGACACTGGTCGCAGATGCGAGAAACTAATGGGAAAAGCGGATCGACGTTCGAAGTAGGTCGTTGACCAATTTGCCTCGGTTCGCCGTAAGAGATAGTTCCACGCTGTGATGAAGTTCCTGCAAATTAAAAACTCCTGCAAACTAAAGCTTAAGATATAATTAGTGTATAACTGCTGAGAAAAATTGTAGAGAAAATAACTTGGAAATACCCGCATTAGGAGGTGGGCGCCTGACTGAAATTAAAATACCCTCGTTATAAGGTGGGCGCCTGACTGAAATTAAAATACCCTTGTTATAAGGTGGGCGCCTGACTGAAATTAAAATACCCTTGTTATAAGGTGGGCGCCTGACTGAAATTAAAATACCCGCATTATAAGGTGGGCGCCTGAAATGACGTCGTTAGATTGACGTGTTGTATTGAAGACGTTGTAATAATGTAAAAGACAGTTGTTATGCTGCCTGTAACGTCGAGGACGTTGTTGTAATCTTTGTTTCTTTGTAAAGATAATTGTTGTGCTGAAGACGTCGTTGTAATGCTGTTGACGTCATTGTAATGCTGTAAAAAATAAATGATGTGCAGAAGACGCCGTTGCGTAGGCGTGTTGTTGATGACGCCGTTGTATGGGCGCGTTGCTGATGACATCATTGTAATGCTATTGATGTCGTTGTAAATGTTGTAAAAGATAGTTGTTTTGCAGAAGATGTCAATGCGTAGGCGTGTTGTTCGTGAAGCCGTTGTATGGGCGTGTTGTTGATGACGCCGTTGTATGGGCGTGTTGCTGATGACATCATTGTAATGTTGTTGATGTCGTTGTAATGCTGTAAAAGATAGTTATTTTATAGAAGACGCCATTGCGTAGGCGTGTTGTTCATGACGCCGTTGTATGGGCGCGTTGTTGATGACGCCATTGTATGGGCGTGTTGTTGATGACGCCGTTGTATGGGCGTGTTGCTGATGACATCATTGTAATGTTGTAGATGTCGTTGTTGTAAGCATGTAACGCTGGGGTCGTCATTGTATCGACGTGTTGTGTTGAAGACGTCATTGTGATGACGTTGTTGCAAGAATGTAATGATGTTTGTTGTAAGAGATAGGCGTTGCGCTGAAGACGTCGTTGAAATGTTGTTGACGTTGTTGTAATGTTGTAAAAAAAAGCTGGCGTGCTGCCGTAACGTCGTGGACGTTGTTGTAATGTAGTTTTGCTGTAGAAGGTAGATGTTGAGCTGAAGGCGTCATTGTAATGTTGTTGACATCATTGTAATGCTGTAAAAATAGATGTCGTGTTGCCGTAACGTCGTGGACGTTGTTGTAATGCTGTTGAAGATAGTTGATGTGTTGCAGTAACGTCAATGACGTTGTTGTAATGCTGTAAAAGATAGTTGCTGCGTTGAAGACGTCATTATAATTTTGTTGACGTCGTCGAGATGCGGTAAAAGATAATTGTCGTGCTGCGTTGTCGTAAAAGACAGCTGCTGCGTTGAAGACGTCATTGTAATGATGTTGACGCCGTTGAGATGCGGTAAAAGATAGTTGCTGCATTGTCGTAAAAGATAGTTGTTGTTTTGAAGACGTCATTGTAATGCTGTTGACGTCGTTGAGATGCTGTAAAAGATAGTTGCTGCATTGCCGTAAAAGATAGCTGTTGTTTTGAAGACGTCATTGTAATGCTGTTGACGTCGTTGAGATGCGGTACAAGATATTTGTTGTGTTGTTGTAAAAGATAGTTGATGCGTTGAAGACGTCTTTGTAATGCTGTTGACGTCGTTGTAAAGCTGTAAAAGATATTTGTTGTGCTGCCATAACGTCGGTGACGTTTTTGAAATGTTGTCCTGTTGTAAGAGATGTAAGTGACGTCCTTGCCGTCAGTTTGCTGTAATAGGGTTCCACGTTGTGCTGAATCTTCTGCCGATCCAAACTCATGTGAATTGAAATGTCGTCCTGGCACGGGCGAAAATGTGATGCGACGTCTTTGCCGTCGGGTTTGCCTTGTTGTCGTTCTTTGTGATTCGAAATAACATCTTTGTGCAGACATAATAGTCGGGACCCTGTAGGTCAAGATGACGTCTTCAGATAAATGCGAGAACAAGAACGTAATCCTTGTAGTGAGTTGTGGTGCCGAAATTCTTTGGGAATTGATCATAATCGATGTGGCTTCCCTGCTTTTTCAACCTGAAGAACCTGTACTCAAAGAAAATTTGTGAGTTTGGGGAGGGGCGGTTGATTCGCGTTGACTTGGTAGCTTTGGCTCTTGATAGCTGCATGTCCTGCTGATTTGGACCTGTAGCCCCTGTCTGGTTCCCATTCTTGGCTAACCGTTAATGAAAACATTTGTTGAAAATAATTTGTTTATAAGAAAGTATGCTTATCATTAAAAAGTTCTTGTCGAACTCTAATGAAAATATTTGGTGAAAATAAATTGTGTATAAGAAAATATGCATATTAGTAATAAAAATCTTGTCAAACTCTAATGAAAGTATTTGTTGAAAATAAATTGCTTATAAGAAAGTATGTCTATATGTAAAAGTTCTGTCGAGCAGTGACATGTCGTGAAACAAAGCAAACGTCTTATCCAAAATCCTCTTAGGCTGAAGACTTAGTTTGCCGATGCTTTTCCATGTTTATCGGCGTCCTCCGGCAGTGATCCCTTAAAAATGCCCCAGTTTCCGATATGTGAGGATGATGATCTTTTGAACGGACAACCGAGTCTTGTGTAGATTGCTCGCCTGTCCTATCAGGGCGATCAGATGGGTGCATTTTTCATATGTTAGATAAATGAGAAAATATTTCCTAATGGTGGGACCGAAGCCGATTTAGGCCGCCTACGTATCCCCATGAGGGAATCAGGTCATGACGTAGTTCATTACAAGCAAAGGAGATTGTAAGGGTTTTTCTAAAGATGGGACCGAAGCCGATGTGGCCGCCTACGTATCCCGCCGAGGGAATCAGGTCATAACGTAGTTCATGTTACAAGTAAAAAGGAGATTGGGGAAATTTGTGATCTAAAGAAACGGAACCCTATGTGGGTTCTATGTTTATCCCGACGAGGGAGCGCAACTTTTACAATATAGAAAAAAGTATTACATAGAGAATAACTAATCTTAGATATGGTATCTCTTCACTGCATCTGCATTGATGGTTTTTGGCCATTCTATTCTGATAAGGTTGCCCCGGACAACTGCGTCCATCTGCTTTTCATCAATCAGTCTCTTAGTATATGATTCTGTATCCACTCGGCTTTGAAAGGTATAGCATTGCCCTAGTAGAAGTCCAGATTGTAGTGCAGTTGCCTAAGAGTACAAATGGCAAACGTCCGTGCCAATGTTTGTAACTATCAACCATCTCGATGTTTCATCCAAATCTGGCTTTGACTTATTCCCAAAATGCCTCAATTCATCCGGTTGTGAGTCTTCCTTATATTCTTCGAAGCCTTGCTTGTTGTTTGGGACTTTGTTTGCTTGTTTCATTATATGTCACATATTGCCGACAAATTAGTTTGCATGATGAAAAAGAAAAGAAAATTATCAAACAAGACAGATTTTATAATAGCAAAAGCAATGCAGATTTGTCATTTTAAACTTTCAAAAGGTAGAGGCAAAACACATTAAATGCATATATGTGATTCAGGCCTCAATCTGAATCGCATTGTTTTATTAAATATTAATGCAGTTAACTAGTTTCTGGGAGAAACAAGGCCAGGGCACATGTCCAATTTTCCCAAAACATCTCCTTGCTCTGCATCCCAAATGGTTGAGTCTCTAGCGTAATCACCGAGAATCATATTGCATTTTGCTTCTTTTTCAGCAATGAAAAATCTTTTGAACCCCTTCACGAGGTTGGCTGTATTGTCCTCCTTTGATTCCTGAGTGGCGCATGCTTTGACGAATGACTGACTCAGAGGCGGAACAGGCTTTGGTAAAGAAGCATCTCCCTTCCTTCGGAGATTGGTTGATAAGACTTTTTCAAGAAAAGATGATGCCATGACCCGCGACTTTGGAGGAAACACTTCTACTCCAAACGGTGCCCTCACTTGGACTGTAATCATAGGGGTGATAAAGGCCGATGATTCAACCTTTTCCTCTCTCTGGACTGGCACAATGGTTCCTTCCAAGTTGTGTTCTTCATCAACAGTAATCATATTTACGTTAGCATCGTCATGATTTGGCAAAGGGTTATCATTTACATTAGAGGAAGGTCCTTTCAGTTGGATAACTCTTTCTTTGATCAATGCCTCGATTTTGTCTCTGAGGGCATAACAATTTTCAGTGTCGTGCCCAGGAATTCCCGAGTGGTACGCACAATGCTTAGTCTTATCGTGCCATTTTGGAATAGGATTGGGGACATTTCCTTGGATAGGCTGGAGCATTCCTGCGGTTCTCAGTTGTTCATACAACTGGGCTCGAGGCTCGGCTAAAGGTGTATAGGTTTTAGCCGGCTTTCTTTCGTGTTTTGCGCGGGGTCTGGGCGCGTTTGGTAGATGGACTCGTGGCTGAGGTAAGTATGCGGGCTGATATTGCGGGGGATTTGGATAGACAGGTGCTCGAGGCAGGCTATATATTGGCTGGGTATGGTAGACAGGGTAGGGACCAGGTGGGTATTGATAGTAAGGTTGAGGGCTATGGGCGTATGGGCTATAATAGGAAGGATGAGGACTTTGGTTGTTTTGATTGTAGTAGGGAGGCTGGGGTGATGACCTTTGGTAATTTGACATTTGATTTGGCCTATGTTTCTGGACCGTCATGACAGGCGACACTCCGTCCCTCTTCTTCTTTATTATTCCCCCAAATGAGTCCGACTGGATTGCCTCACTCGTTGCTTGCAACGCTACCAAGTTTGCAATTCTCCCAGTTTTGATACCTTCTTCTATGAAATCTCCCATCCTTACGACTTCAGAGAAACTTCGTCCTATGACGCTTATCATTCTTTCATAGTATGTCGCATCTTTCAAAGATTGTACAAAGAGAGTGGCCATCTCACTTCCCGTTATCGGGGGTTGAACTTTTGCTGCTTCTGCCCTCCACTTCATGGCATATTCTCTGAAGGTCTCTGTGGACTTTTTCTCCAACTTCATCAAATAAAATCTATCCAAAACTGTGTCGGTGTTAAATCTGAACCTATCCACGAAATCCTGTGCTATTGTGCCCCAGTCATGCCATTTTCGCGGGTCCTGGCTTGTGTACCAGTCTAGTGCTTCTCCTGTCAAACTCCTTACGAACAACTTCATTATGATGGCCTGATTTTTACCTACCCCAATCAGTTTGTCGCAGTACGATCTCAAATGAGAGTAAGGATTTCCTTTCCCATCAAACAAGTCAAATTTTGGCATTTTATATCCGACAGGCAATTCAATGTCGGGATGCATGCACAAATCTTCGTACTCGAGTCCTTCATGCCCCTTGCTGGTTTGGATATTCTTGAATGCTTCTTTCAGGCTATGAATCTCTCTCGCCACACTTTCACCTGCTCGATCCTCACCGTCATTCCATTTCTTCACACTGGCCAATTTCCTGAAGAGTCATGTTTGGTACTGTGGTTGTAAAAGGTTGAGCTTCCGTTGCATATACTGGTGGCACGTGCTGTTCGTTGGGATCAGCGACGTGTGCCATCAATATGTGTTGGCCTGCTTGGTGATTTTGCATGGAAGATGTGTTTTGGATGAGTGGGTTAATTTGGGTATGTGGAGTTGTAGGGTCATTTTGTAGCGGGCTTTGTTGTGGACTAGCTTGCGGGTTAGTGTGCTGTGGATCGGTTTTGTTTAGTGGCGAATTTTTGGGAAATGGCGCTTCAGGAGATGAAAAAGTTTGCGGTGCAGTTGCATTCGTCCCTTGTTCAGGGAGTGGGGTATTGGCGCTAATGGACAGGTTGGTGAGATTTTGGAGCCGCTCTATCTCAGTCTGCATGGTCATCATCTGTTGTAAATCTGGGCGATGTATTTTTCTTGGGCGGTAGCATTTCTATTTTCCGAAGCCTCCGTTCATCTCTGGAAAGAGTGATAAGTTCCAGTCACCGTTTCGGATGCATCTGAATCAGTCATTTTGCTGAAGGATTGTGCCTTTGACCTCGTGAAGTAGGGATGATCCGCCAGTTTAAGTCAACGCAAATCAACCTTTGGGAAGAATAATTTAGGAAAAATAAACCTTCTAAAAAATGAAGAAAACCAAGTTAGTATAGGGCGAGTAATTATTGCTTTAAATAATACATAGTGAAAAAGCATGAGAAAACAACAAAATGATTGTAAGGCAATTAAATGCGCATCCTAATATGCATGGGGCCTCCCTTATGCCGGAGGTGGGCCTAAACGCCAGATATGCGGGATTACGATAGATTTGATCCAAGCTGCTAAACTGCAATGCTTTGTCGGAAACGAGACAAAATGAATGTACATTTTCCAATTTCAGCATGTCATGATTAGTCTTGGATTAATTTATCCTTATCACGCTACACATAATATGATGATTGGTCGTTGGGTTGTGAGACCCGTAGACATCTTTGGCGGATTTCTTAATTGTGGAGTCGATACCAAGGATCGACCCACCTAAGGTGTATGTATGCATGACTTAAAATAAATTGTGGTATAGCTCTATCTTAAATTTTCTAAGATTTGGCTGACTAGACACAAGGTTCCCGAGCGGACTACTCGAGTGAGAAGGCTACGCGGCCACCGGATGGTCCGGTCACTCCGCGCATACGCCAACTCTCCTAAAATTTGGTAGATTGAAAGAAATTTGCGGGTGCGCAAAACACACCTCGCGTGTAATGTGTGATAGTGTCAATTTTCCAGAGTGGAAGAAATATGAGCGAAATGCCAATTTAAAGAAAGCAGTAAAACCATATAGCAATTAAAGCAGTTATGCACGCAAAAATTCACGAAGGAAACAAATCAAAGCATTAAATCAAATAAAGAACAAAAGTGAAGCGCAATAATAATTAACCTGATTTTGCTATGGTTAAGAACCTGAAGTCCCCAGCGGAGTCGCCATGCTGTACGCGCCCTATTTTGACCTGCTCGGGTCAAAGCGGAGCGCGGACGTATCCGGGTGATTCCTGGGTAAAATGATTGAGGAGTCGCCACCTAATTAATTTTACGGTGAATTAGAACACCTAAATATTAAACTAAATGCTGCCATGTAACTCCAATTTTAAGGTCTGCGAAACTAGTGAGATTCTAGGTAAGGGTTCTTTATTTTCCTAAAGGGAAGGGGTTAGGCATCCTTTAAGATCCGCTAACTTGCGGTTATCCGGTAAAACTCAGGTTAATTATTGGTAGGAATAATGCATGTTTTACAAGTATAATAGATTAAAAGACGTTTGCAAATAATTAGAAAAAGGATGCATTTTAAAAGATAGATAAATGTAGAGATTTTTCAAAATATGCATTTATATGATATCTAAAGAGAAATACATGTAGAGTTGAAAAAATATGTATTTTGACAATTGATAGTAAAACAACTTATTTATAATGCCAAAGAAGTAAAATTTTGGGAATCATTGAATTGTAAATTGACAAAAGATAAACTTATTCGGTATGATTTAATAAAGCAAATAAAAGATGACAAAAGTTGTTTTGAAAATCTTGAATTCGCGTGACGAGCCTAAAATAAATAAACTAGCGAAGGATTTCTAAGTTTGCGAGCCTACAAATAAATAAGCTAGCGACGGGTTTCAAATCTTAAACTAACCTATGAATAAATCCTTAGTTTGCCTATTCTAAGCATTTCAATAATTACATAAGTGCGATAAATAATATTACAATACAAAGCGAGATAAAAGCTGAATTTAAAGAAAGAAATAAAATAAATAAACTCCGAGGAATAATTGCCTTTATTTACTTTAGTCCCTGCAAGTTGTCAAGAACAAACGGTTAGAAATAGTTAAATACAAATAACTCCATATCCGTATTCAAAACAGTGAATGTTTTGATCACGGAGGGCTCAGACTTAAATTTTGAAAAGAACATTCCAATCACGTCGTGGCTGCAAACATATGACTAATGTAGTTTATTTTGATTGCCTCGCCTACTAAACGTGTCGGTCTCTCGGGTGAAATAGAAAAGATCACTATAATCACGTCGTGGCTGCGAATATATAACTTGTTGGTTATTTTAGTCATCTCGCCTACTAAACATGTTGATCTCGGATAAAAAGGTTTAAGTCTTCATCATTGCCCCGAAGTTATATTTTTTATAAAAAAATACATATTTGGCAATTGAATAATAAAAGAAGCAATTTTTTATGAAAAAATCTTTCAAGGTTGCAAATATGATAGAATGCAAACCTTATTTTTTAGGATTAAAGAAAATGAATAATAGATAGCCAAATTATTTTTGAAAGATATTAAAGCATGCATAACGAACCTAAAAAATAGAACAAAGTAACTAGAGGCTAAGTTTGGAACACACAAGACGGTCCTAAACAAATAAAGCTAGCGGTTGGTTTCCAATTTCAAACGATCCTAAGAAATAAACTAACGGCAGTTAGACTATCCTATTCATTCATCTATTCGCAGCCTAATTATTCTAAGCATTCTAACAATCACACAAGCATTAAAATAATTATTACATGCCCAAGAATAGAAATAACGAAATTAAAGAATAATAATAAAAGAGGAAACTAGGGAGGATGATGATGTCATCCCGCCCTATTTGTGTAGAAATTCCGAGGCCGGAGAATGCAAGGAATGTGAATGTGGTTCTTCATTTTGGACGAAGTCATGATGAGTCTCATAACGAGACTCTTTACTCCCGATGCATTTTATGTAAATAAAAGAAAAAGAAAAGGATTAGTAGACGGAACGAAAATATCAACACATGAATATTCCTAATACATACATACACGAAATAAACAACATTAAATGTACATAGGAATGAATATTCATGGCCTTCTATTCTACATATACTTAAGACATTATTTTTTCAGATTTTGGCACATTAAAGTAGCCGAAGAAAGACTATATGATAACACAACCGGTTCTAAATTTAAACAAAAGTAAAAGAGGCAAGGAAGACCAATGTATAAATTATGTATACATACATAATAAATTCCGTTGGACTAATCTTAATTCTTAAAGAAGCATAACATTCATAAACTTAAACTAAACGCACATACTATTATATTAAACATGGATAATATATTCCTTTTAAAATTGCACATATTAATCTAGAATATAACATGTAAATATCGTCATTTGAATCAATTAAAGTATGCCCATTTGTTTGATTTAAAGGCAGCGACCAAACTACAACATACAATAATTTTGAATATCAACAAATCGTTAAGTGTCCTAAGAATATTTAATCACGTCGTAGCTCTTTCAAACACGTATTAATCTTACATTATCCGTATTGCACTTAATAATGAACCCAAGATGCCTTACTAAAGCTAATGACAATAATTAGCTAACCAACACATTGAGGTAATATCATCTATCACATATCAACATCAAAAATCAGAAATCAGAAATATACCAATGACGTATATACAAAACGTCTCATTATCATATCAATTAATCAAGACTACATTATTTAGCAAAATATCATACTAAATCAAACATAAACAACACAATCAAATAAGCTTTAAGAAATATAGAAGAATTGGAACGAGTCTAACCTTTTCCGGGTAGCGAACCGAGACGTGTTTTGAATCGTCGAATCCGCTCGGATATGTTGGAATTCTGATTTGTTGTAGATTTTTTGAATTCTGATTTTTTCTGGAAATGAGACTCTGTTTTTCTGATTTTCGGATGTTTGAACCCGACCCGGCAGTGACCCGACCCGGAACAAAAAAAACAGTAAAAATAGCTAAAAATTCAGATTCTTCAACACCAAAAACCAATAATTTTCGACCTATATTTTCGGAATCTTTAAGTTGAAGAACACATGCAAGAACAAAGAAGTGTTCTTAAGAAGATTTCGGATTTTTTAGTGAAGAACAACACAAACAAATACAATACAACCAAAACTTAAACCTAAATTTAAAATTAAAATTGACCTTAAGCAAGAAAAAAAACCTTTTTCAATCCCAAAAAATCCTCCCCTCGAAACAGTGCAAAAGGGGGGGTTTTATAGGTCTCAAACTTGACGTTCAACCCCCCCATACCCCCCTTTCAACTTTGAGTTCGAATTTCAAATTAAAGGGAAACGTTGATGATTTTGGAGACGGTTTTTTAGGGGATAGGGTAGGTCTGAAGTGACGAGTGAGGGGTTGGTGGTGTCAGGGGTATGGGGAGGTGCGGCGTAGGCGTGTCGGCGTAGGTGCGGCGACGTGGGGTAGGGCGTAGGGGTGCGGCGATTTGAGAGGAATAGGGGTGTTAGGGTTTGTAGATTTTTGTTTTGTTTTTTTTTTCTTGGTTTAGGGGAATTAAAAAGGGGGATGGGTATAAAGTTGGGCCAGCCGAGTGGGCCGGTTCGGGTTTGGCCGATTGGGCCTTGGGGGAATTAAAGGAAAAGGTTTGTTGGGCTTAGGAGTTGGGTTGTGGGAATTGGGGGTGAAATAGAGGGAAAAGGTTTGTTGGGCTTAGGAGTTGGGTTGTGGGAATTGGGGGTGAAATAGAGGGAAGGGAATAAGGGAATGGGTTTGGGCTTGTGGGTCGGCCGGTTGGAGGGATTAGGTGGCCGAATTGGGCTTGGGAAATAAAGGGGAAGGGAATAAAGGAGTTTGGTTTGGGAATTGTTTTGGTTAGGAATGAATGGCTATGGGTTTAGAAATATAAAAGGGCTTAATATTAAAATATTATTTTTGTTTTGTAAAAGATGTGAATTATTTAAAATAACATAACGACGTGACAATAATAAAATATAATATTTGCGAAATGTTTAATGCTTAATAAAAAATGTAAATGCGATGCAATTTTGCGAGAATAAATAACATAGAATTTTCGGATAACTTATGATTATTATAAAATGCAAATGATATAAAATATGCGAATAATAATAATAATACGAAGATGCACACATATATGCCTATATTTTAAAATTATTTTAAAAGTGTCAAAATATTAAAAATTACGAATAAAATCATAAAAGATGGGACAAAATTGGGTGTCAACATCTCATATTTGACATATTTAATGGGTAAGGAAACCCAATGGCTCACCTACGGTCATACTGCGACCAACTGTAGGAGTCCGAACTATTCAGTCGAAGTCTAACTGGAGAGGTCTCCAAATGGTTTGTTGTGCAAAATATGCGCCAATAGATTACATGGGAAGATATGGCAGAATCCTTCATCGAACGATACAATTTCAATGTCAAACTCATGCCTGATCAATATTATTTGGATAAAATTAGGCAGATGTCCACAAAGAGCTATAGGAAATACATAAGTAGGTGGAGAGTGGAGGCCATTCGTGTGCAACCACCTATGAAGGAGAAAGAATTGGTCATCACTTTTATCAGAGCACAAGACCATGATTGTTATGATAGGATATTTTTCATGGCTGGATGGCCATTTCCAAAAGTAGTTAAGATAGGACAGGCCACAGAAGTTGGACTCAAATTCGGGAAGATCACCAGTGTGACTGGTAGAAGCTCCTAGTCAAGCACCACGGGAGGTGTATGAAAGAAAAGATAGGATGTGGCAAATGTGATCCCATTATCTAGTCCCAAAACAAAGAAATGGGAAAAACCCCATTCACCCATGGAGGTATATCAATCACCACCCCTAAGCGGCTATCTGGCTCTACCTTACAACTAAGTGCCCATTTATTATGCCTGACCCAACTACCAAACCTCCCCGAGCTACCAATGCACTCCACCGAACTCACAACTGGTTTCACCGATCTTCCAAACTCAGGTACTAGCCACCCAAGTTCCACAAAATTACCAAGCTCCATAAAATTACAAAACACAGAACTACCAAAACCAACCACCCCCGACAAACTATAATGTGCCACGTCTCAAATTTGAGAGGAAATTGGCCCGAGTATTCACACTGTTGTTGAAAACGCATGTACAGATGCTCGAGGAGTTGTTTGTTGCTAGCATGATCCAAACTATACTTCCAGCACAGGTTGATCCCGGGAACCGTTTATACAGTCCTGATCAAACATGTGTTTATCACTCCGGTGGAGTCGTGAACAACACTGAATATTGCATTAAGCTGAAGCACAAGATTCAGGATTTGATCGATAAAATGGAAATCATGTTACAGACAGCCGCTCCCAATGTGAATACCACTCATCTGCCTAATCATTGCAATGCTACTATTTATATAATTGAGAGAGAGGATGACTGGGGATCTGTAAGCCCTTGAGTCTAGCACCATGAATACTTTTGAATAGATTGTGGCATCGCTAAGCATACAGGAGCTACCCAAGTCTGATTTGCTAATTCCTGCTCCAATAATAGCGCAGGTGGCCCCAAGTGTCATCAAGCCACCTAGAAAAGAATTCATTGTTAAAGTTGTCATTGCACATGACCATATTAGGGCAATGTTACACGCCTGAAGAACTAGCTCAAGAGGCCACAAGAAAGGAAAACAATCAGAGGAGGCCGATCACGGAGTGTGAAGCCGAAGACTTCTAGCGTAGAATGCAACCCAATGAGTATAACATTGTTGAGCATTTAAAGAAGACTCCAACACAGATATTAGTGTTGGCACTGTTGACAAGTTATTACCAACAACAACTGACATTAATGAAAGTACTAGATGAAGCACATGTTCCTGCCGACACAAGCGTCGAAAGCCTAACTACCACGATGGCCCATATCATGGGAGATCACCAGATATTATTCAAAAGGGATGAGATTCCCAAGGAAGGACTGATGCACAACAAAGCACTATACATTATTATTTAGTGCAGAAGCCATATTATAGAGTGGGTCTTCATAGATAACAAGGCTAGACTGAATATTTTCCTGACAACCACACTGGAACAGTTGGGATATGACATGGGCAAGATAAGGAAGAGTCACATGAATGTGAGAGGATTTTATGGAGCTTAGAGTGACTCGGACGGAGAAATTTACTTATGAATTCAAATGGGACCTGCAGAGTTCCAGGTCATGTCATTATCCACCAATTATAACCTACTGTTGGGAAGACCTTAGATCCATGCGGCCGGGGCAATACCATTTTCCCTACACCAGGCCGTGAAATTCATATGGGAAGGATACGAGGTGGTGATGCGTGGGGAAATAAGTATCCATAACTACCCCCAATAACTCCATTCATGTGATCGGAGAATTTCCCAAAAGAATAGATTTTCACATGGTCAAACTAGTGGGGGCCACATATGAAGCGGTCGTGACACAGACCCCAAAGTCGGTCGCACATAAAATGATCGCCTTCATAATGCTGCAGAATGACTTTGAGATAGGAAAGGGTCACGGGAAAGACTTGCATGGCATCACATAGCCGATCGAGATACCCATAAACTATTTCTGATAGGGTCTCTGATATATCCCAGCCTTAAGAAAGCTACTGAAGAAAGCGGGAAGAAGAAAGGTCCTCCAAAGTTGTGAAAGCCAATCCCGAGTTTGTACTAGTCATTTCTCATCAAGATACCGATGACGGATGCAGATGATGCTGAGGAAGGGATATGGATACTATTTTCAGAAGAAGATTTCCTGGCGATCCTAGAAGAACACAATGAAGTGCTCACAATTGGAGATGTGAACCCGGGCGAACAACTCACCCACTGGACTTCCATTCCACCTCTTGGTTCCTTGGTAGCCATGATGCGATTTTCATAGTTTTCAAAATCGGTGTGGCACGGTAAAGGCTATGATATTCACCATTTACTTACTTTCATTGTAATATTTGTTAAAAATGGAAATGACTCGATATTGATCCTAGTCAGGACTGCATTTTGTGTTAACTTTCGCAAAATCAATGAAAATCCTTGCTTTATCAAATTATACTTTATTTACTTTACTTCACTTTTATATTACTAATCATGTTTTGCCTTTCATTTCAGTAATAAAAATGAATCAACCCCTAATGTCATGACATTTCACGAAGTGAGTGAGTCAGATATTGAGTTTGAAGAAGAATATAGTGAATATGACGAGGAAATAGAGTTGCCGGAAGATTTCCTCGATGACGAGGACTGATATGAGAATAGGCAGATGCCTGACTTGGATAAAATCGAGGCCATCGATCTGAGATGCGAAGCGATAGTCAAGGAAACATGGATAAGTGCCAATTTGGGATCACTATAGAAAAAATAATTGATTCAGCTACTTAAGGAGTATATGGATGTATTTGCGTGGTCTTACGCTAATATGCCCGATTTGAGCACATATATTATGGCGCATAAATTTCTAATCAATCCTGGGTTTGCGCCAGTAAAGTAGAGGATCAGACAATTCAATCTAGACTTGAGAATGTGCATAAAAGAAGAGGTCGGAAAGTATATTTAGTCAGGAGTGGTAGAAGTGACCTCGTATCCAATGTGGTTAGCTAACATTGTACTAGTGCCAAAAAAAAGGAAAGATCTGAATCTGTGTGGACTATCGGGATCTTAACAGAGCCAGTCTCAAAGACTACTTTCCACTTCCAAACATCCACATTTGCATCGACAACTGCGCCAAGCATGACCTGCAATCCTTTGTCGATTATTTTACCGGATACTATCAGATCTTAATGGAAAAAGATGATGTAGAAAAGACAACTTTCATTACATTGTAGGGAGAATATCACTATCGGGTAATGCCATTCGGCTTGAAAAAAGTCGGTTCCATATACATGAGAGCTATGACAACTATCTTTCATGACATGATCCACAAGAAAATTAAAGTATATGTGGATGATGTCATCTTCAAGTCAAGAGAAAGCGCTGATCATATCACTCACATCGGAAGTTCTTCAAAAGTTCAACCTGAAACTAAATCCAGCCAAATATACATTTGGAGTACCCGCTGGAAAATTTCTCGGGCTTATAGTCAGTTGGAGAGGCATAGAGCTGGATCAGTCAAAAATTAAATCCATACAAGACATGTCTCCTTCGCAAACCAAGAAGGAGGTCATGAATTATATCAGTCATTTCATAGCTCAGTCTACGGTGATTTGTGGAGCCCATACTTAAGCTCTTATAGAAGGACGCACTAATAAAGTGGAACGACGGGTGTCAGAAGGCATTCGATACCATCAAGAAATATCTTTGAAATCCTCCAGTTCTAGTACCACCGAGGCCAAGGAGTCCCCTGTTGCTGTATTTGTCATTATCAAACAATAATTTTGGTTACGTGTTAGGACAATACGACAAGGCTGGGAGGAAAGAACATGCTATCTACTTTTTGAGTAAAAAGTTCACCAATTGCGAAGCATGATATATATTGGTAGAAAAGACATGTTGTACATTGACGTGGATGGACCCATTAAAGAATATGTTTCGCCAGCCAATGCCCATTGGAAAGTTGTCTAAATGGCATATGTTATTGAGTGAGTTCGACATCGTGTATGTGGTTCAGAAAGCTATAAAAAGACAAGCATTAGCTGACTTTCTCGCCGAAAGCCCAGTGGGTGACGATGATGAGCCACTGTGAACATACTTCCCAAATGAAGAGATACTCGTAGCAGACAAAGGAGAAGAAGAACCTTATTCAGGATGAAGAATGTTCTTCGACGGTGTTGTTAATCATCAAGGTTCGGGAATCGGGGAATGTGTTGATATCAGAATTAAGAAAACACTACCCAATGGCCTCCAAGTTCACCTTTCGATGTACCAACAACATGACCAAATATGAAGCTTGCATTTTGGGTCTCCAAATAGCACTCGACGAAGGTGTCGATGAGTTATTGGTAATAGGTGATTCATATATACTGATCCACCAAGTACAAGGAGAGTGAGCGATAAAGAACGTCAAGATCCTATCGTACGTCAACTTCATCTAGAGACTGAGCAGAAGGTTCAGGAAGATAATGTTCAAATGCAAGCCCAGAGCACAGAACGAGTTTGAAGATGCTCTCGCTATCATAGCCTCTATGATACAACATCCCGAAAGCAGCCATATCGACTCAATTGAGATATGCTTGAAGGACGAACATGCTTACTGTTCCCATATGGAAGTATAACCTGATGGCAAACCATGGTACACTTATTTGATAGCTTACTTAGACAAAGGACAATATCCTGAAGGGACAATAAGTAATCAGAGGAAAATCCTCTGAAGGATGGCAAATAGTATCTTTCTGAGAAAATATGTGCTCTATAGAAGAACGCCGGATTTGGGATTGCTCAAATGCGTAGATGCTACAAAAGTTACCAAATTATTGGAAGAGGTGCACACCGGGGATTGCGGACCCCATATGAATGGTTTTGTGCTAGCCAAGAAGATCTTGTGCATCGAATATTACTAGATGACTATGGAGGCTGATTGCGCCAGATTTGTGAAAAGATATCACCAATGCCAGATATATAGAGATTTGATCATAGTCCCACCAAATGAGCTCAACGCCATGAGTTCACCCTGGCCGTTCGTTGTTTGGGGCATAGACGTCATTGGACCAATTAAACTAACAACATCCAATGTGCATCGTTATCTTGGTAGCGATAGACTATTTCACCTAATAGGTCGAGGCTACCTCGCACAAGTCAATAACCAAGAAGGTAGTGGTTGACTTCATGAAGAACAATATCATCTACCGATTCAGCATTCCAGAATCTATCATTACAGATAATGGAGCAAAGTTGAACAGTCACTTGATGAAGGATATTTGTGACCAATTTCATATAACTCACCGAAACTCAACAACATACAGACCGCAGATGAACGGAGCTGTAGAAGCCACCAACAAGAATGTCAAGAGGAAATTATGGAAAATAATAGATAAGTACAAATGTTTGCACGAGCAGTTACCTTATGCTTTGCTTGGGTACAAAACCACAACCAGAACGTCGACAAGAGTTACGCTGTATTTGTTAGTTTACGGCACTGAAGTAGTCATCTCGGTCGAAGTCGAGATACCGTTGCTCCAGATTATTCAAGAAGCTGAGTTAGATAATTCATAATAGGTCTGAAAGAGGTATGAACAACTGACCCTGATTGATGAAAAATGAATGATCATTGTATGTCATGGTCAATTGTACCAAAAAAGAATGGTCCGCGCCTTCAACAAACGGGAAGAGTCCGAATCTTCCAAATTAGATAGCTAGTACTCAATAGAGTATTCCCTGGTCAAGACGAATACAAAGGGGAATTTGCACAAAATTGGCAAGGCCCATACATAATCCGTAAAGTGCTTTCAGAAGGAGCACTGGTCTTAGTAGAAATGGACGCCCAAGAGTGGCCCAAGGCAATCAACTCGGACGCAATTAAGAGATATTACGTGTGAATGCATGTTTTCTATGTAATCATAGTTTTTTCTTTACTTGTAATCACTACATCAAGACATATCTCTTATAGCAGAGGTACGTAGAGGAACCTATGAAGGGTTCTGGTCTTTTTCCTTGTAATAGAAAGATAAAACAAAATGATTTCCTTTATGTATTATGAACTACGCAATGACCCGATTTCCCCTAAGGAGGGATACATAGGCAGTCCACTTCGGACCCGGTCATATCATTATAAACAACCCAATTATGTTTATTCTAAACTACGTTTGACCTGATTCCTGCTGCGATAGGATACGTAGGCGCTCTCTAAGATTGATCGCACCAATAGAAAAATTAAAAAAAACTTAGGAAGCCACGGGGGCAGAATTTTTTAGGAAGATCTCAAAAATTCCCGAAGTTAGAATCAGCTAAGGATGATTGTCGTCATAGCTTCAACTGGGGCAGAATTTCTGATAAGATCTCAAAAATTCCTGACGAGAAGACTCAAAGAGCAATCAACCGACATAAAATTTTGTAACTGGGCAAAATTTCCGAGGGGGTCTCAAAAATTCCTTCACCATCAGGTCGCATCGAGAGTTCGACGGTACAAGCTTCACACATGGGCAAAAAATTTTAGGAGGTCTGAAAAATTCCGCAAGAGCAGAGCCAAGAAGGAAGTATCGCTTCGAAAGCGCATGTCATGACATTTAAAACAAAAGTTTTTAAAAACAAATATTTACTTATTTTTTCCAAATCAGTACATTTTAAATATTCAAAATATTTTTCTTACTAAATTCAAATGTCTCATGCTACCGAGTCCGGAGTGCGATGGAATTACATGACTCGGTGGGAGAAAAAGAGAAGAACCAAGGACACGAGCAAACTTCGATCAAAACTAATATTCTGTGAATATAGGTTCAGTCTGTCACAAGAAGCGACAACATATTTTCAGTAACCCATTTGTTCATGTTTTCATAACAGGGTGAGACTAATAACCAAGAAACCTTCAAGGAAAACAAAATCTAGCCAACAAGGCTTCAAAGGGAAAAGCACCACAACTGACATAAATGGAACCAAATGGGTATACCGACGAACAAAGGGTAATCAGACAAAGAGTGTCACAACCAATAGATGAACGAAAGGCAAACAGACCGAGAGGGTCACGATCGACAGATGAACGAAAGGCAAACAGGCCGAGAGGATCATAACCGATAGACGAACAAAGGGTAATCCAACTAAGAGGGTCATAGCCCACACAAAATATGGAGAAAAAGCAGTCAGGCGATAAGAGCCATATTAAAGTCAAGATAATATAAAACTAGTTAGGGAAACTACAGTATTTCTCTTTAGAAGTCAAGGAGATGAAAAATTTGGTCAAGAAGTTGCAGTGTCCGTTCAACAGAGTCAAGAGATGTAAATCCAGTCAGGAGGTCGTAGTGTTCGCTAAGAGTCCAGCGACGTAAATTTGGTCAAGAGGCTACGGTATTTGCTCAACACAGTCAAGTGACGTAAATTCAGTCATGAGGCTGCAATGTTTGCTCAACAAAGTCAAGTACTGTGAATCTGATCAGGAGGTCGCAATGTAAATTCAGTCAGGAAGCCCAGTGTTTGCTCAACAGAGTCAATCAACGTAAATTTAGTCATGAGGCCACAGTTTTCTCTCAACAGAGTCAAGTGACATAAATCCGGTCAAGAGGCTGCAATGTTTGCTCCAAAGATTCCATAAGAAAAATTCGATCAAGAGGTCGTAGTGCCCACTCCAAAGAGTCCAGCGATGTAAATCCGGTCAAGAGGCTGCAGTGTTCGTTCAACAGAGTCAGGCGATGTAAATCTGGTCAGGAGGCCGCAGTATTCGCTCCAAAGAGTCCAGCGATGTAAATCTGGTCAGAAGACCTCAGTGTTCACTCCAAAGAGTTCAGTGATGTAAATTCGGTCAGGAGGTTGCAGTGTTTTCTCTATAGAGTCCATCAATGTAAATCTGATCAAGAGGCTACAATGTTTGCTCCAAAGAGTCATGCGACGTAATTCCGGTCAAGAGGCTACAGTGTTTGCTCAAAAGAGTCAAACGACGTAAATATAGTTAGGAGGCTACAATGTTCGCTCCAAAGATTACAATGACATAAATCTGTTTAAGAGGCCGCAGTGTTAGCTCCAAAGAGTCCAGCAACATAAATTCGGTCAAGAGGCTGTAGTATTCGCTCAACAGAGTCAAGTGATATTAATTCAGTCAGGAGGCAGCAGTGTTCACTCAACAATGTCAAGCGATGTAAAACTGATCAGGAAGTCGCAATGTTCACTCTAAAGAGTCAAGCAATGTAAATCTAATAAAGAGGCTCCAATGTTCGTTTAATAGAGTCAAGCGATGTAAATCCGATCAGGAGGCCGCAATGTTCGCCCTAGAGTCAGAATGGTATAAATCTTGTCAGAGAGGTCGTAGTATTCATTCTTAGAGTCAAGCGACGTAAAACTGGTCAAGAGGCCACAATGTTCGCTCCAAGGTCAGAACGGTGTAAAACCGGTCAACAACTACAATATTTGTTCTTAGAGTCAAGCGATATAAATCCGGTCAAGAGGCTGCAATGTTCGCTCAAAGAATCCAGAACAATAAATCCGGTCAGGAAGACTACAGTAATCGTTCCGAAAATCAAAACAATATACGAGAAATATTCTCAACAAAGCAGGCCATATAAGGATGCCGAGAGGGTTATTCGTCCACAACAAGGGTCAAACGGTGTCGAGAATACATCAAATCAAAATCAAAAATATAAAACATTCCACGATGTTACCAAGCAAATAGAAACGAGTTCAGAGCAGCTCAAAGTACCAGCTAGTCAAGTCAAGATCCATATTCATGTGGAGCAACGTGGAAATTTTTCTTACGCAGCTGGTCGAGACAAGGTTCCACGAGAGTTAAGCTCTCTGGACAGGAGTCGGAAGCCACTATATACCATGCTTATCCACACGTGCTTTTCTTTTATTTTTGAGGAGTTCTCGCATAAGGGATAACCCATTCGTCCAATTGAGTCGAATTACAAGTGATCTGATTCTCGAAATCGGGGATATATAAGAGGACTCAATACCAAAGAGTTGGTCATTCCAACAAGAGTCGTTTTAAATTTTTCTTTATTTAAGTCCTCGTCGAGTCGAACTACACGTGGCCTGAATTCTCATATAGCCTGAGATATGTAGGAAATCTAGAAACCAAGGTCCGACCACAATTCTAGAAAAATTTCACAAAAACTGAGTAGAATTTTTTTGACTTGGTTGGTAAAAATTAGGTTTGTCAAATTTCGTTGCTCATGGATGGTCCCGCCATCCCCGAACAACGAAAAGGCAGTTGTTGACACCTAATTTTTATTGTCTAATACTCTCATAGTATTTAAAATTCATGAGTCATGAACGGAGTAAAATATGTATTTTACAAAGCGAAAATGATTTTACAAAAATTATATCGGTGACATTTTGCCATTTTATTTGGCAAAATATCATCGAAATATGTTATTGTATATTTGGAAAAATGTCACCGAAATATGTTATTGTATATCATTTGTTTATTTTTACATATTATTAGAAATATCTATCAATTCTTATAAATTTAAAAAGACGGTTATTTAATTAATTATCTAAATTAATTTTATTCAATTAATAAATATTTTACTCCGTGAAATTTAGGAAATTTGATTATTTAAATAATACATTGAATATCTGTTAGATTTATGTTCAATATGATACAGTTTGTTAGATATAATATTATATATATGTTGCTTTAGCATCTGATTAGTGAGATTAGAGTATAAATTAATTAAATGATTATGTATATGATGTCTGTCTTATTGCTTAGTACATAATAACTGGGTAGTTGTTTGCCAGTCTGTTTAGTTAACTTCTAATACTTAGATATGATTTATTAATTTCATGATTGATATTACATTTAATATTTAGAGATGTTTGGAGATTAGAGATGTACTTATGGCGTACACTAAGGCAATCATGAAGCCAAAACCAGGGTATAGACAGTAGGAGGGGATTCAGAGCACTTTCCAGTGACGATGGGGTTGAACCAGGGATCAACTCTTAGTCCATTCTTATTTGCCTTGGTGATGGATGGTCTGACGTGACATATCCAATGGGAGGTGCCATGATGTATGTTATTCGCAGATTGACATAGTCTTGAGTGATGAGACTCGCAGCAGAGTGAATGTTAAGCTAGAGGTTTGGAGACAGACACTAGAGTCTAAAGGGTTCAGGCTGAGTATGACCAAGACATAATACTTGGAGTGTAAGTTCAGTAATGGGAGAGATCATGAGACAAGCATGGAGGTGAGACTTGGTACTCAGGTTATTCTAAAGAAAGGAAGCTTCAAGTACCTCGGGTCCATTATCCAAGAAAATAGAGAAATTGATGACGATCTCACACATCGTATTGTGGCAGGGTGGATGAAATAGAGGCTTATATCTGGAGTCTTGTCCGATAAAAATGTGCCACCAAAACTTAAAGGAAAGTTTTATAGGGTGGTGGTTAGACTGACTATGGTGTATGGGGTGGAGTGTTGGTCAGTCAAGACTTTGAGGATGCTGAGATGGATGTGTGGGCATACAAAGAGGGATAATATTAGAAATGATGATATCTTGATAGAGTGGGAGTGGCCTCGGTGGAGGATAAGATGCGGGAAGCGAGGTTGAGATGGTTCGGGCATGTGTATAGGCGAGACAAATGCCCCAGTGCGGAGGTGTGAGAGGTTAGCTTTGGACGGGTTCAGGAGGGGTAGAGATAGACCGAAGAAGTATTGGTGAGAGATAATTAGACGGGACATGGCACAAGTGAAACTTACTGAGGACATGACCTTAGATAGGGGGTTGTGGAGGACACAGATTAAGGTAGAATGGTAGTAGGTAGTCGAGCATAGTGTTATTTACGCTTATAAATTGGTAGTTGTAGTGTTATTATTGTAGGCCCGCTTAGCCCATCATACTAGTAGGCACAATATTGTTTTATAGTAGCATTTGATTTCTATTGCTATATATTTTTTAGTGTACTTTATTTATCTTATGTACCTGTATTAGTTACTGTTTCTTTTTTAGAATGCGCTAGCATGACTTATTTGCATTTGATACCAGCATTTTCATACTGCTTTAAATTTTTTATCCGGGTCTGACCGTTTTCTCTTGCTTTGCTTGTGCTTATGCTTTGTATTGAGCCGTGGGTCTCTCGGAAATAACCGCTCTACATACTAAGGTAGAGATAAGGTCTGCATACGTTCTACCCTGCCCAGACCCACGTTGTGGGACTTCACTGGGTATGTTGTTGTTATTACATTTTATATAATGAAGTATATGACGTATTAGTACTTATTTAGTGAAAGCATAATGTAGATTAGTTAAGTGTTTAGCATAATATGATACATGTTTTAAAAAATCATGATCTTAGGGTAGTTGAAATTTGAATGTCTGACTGTGGTTGTTTTCTGTACATGTTTGAGATCACATAAGTAGTAACAACACAATTTTAGTTTTCTTTAGGAACTTAGACATATGTTTATAACATGTTTATACGTCTTTTGTGTGAATTATGAGTAGTACGGGATATACATTAGCTTTGAGTCCCTAATAGCATGCCTACAAGCCTGTGTTAATGAATTTAAGATAGTAAAGATGTGATGATAAGATCTGTGTGTGTGTTGGTTTCTGGATGCTGTTTGATCATGTTAGTTTTAAAGAATGTTGAAACCTGCCTACCTTGTTGAGTTCTTTTAACTAGTTCATCCTCCAAATAGGTGTTTGGTATGTTTGTTAATTATGGTATGCTAGTTAGCCAACTTGTTAATATATTTGAGAACCATCTTTGACCATATAATACCATGTCTGCAATGTCATTTCTTATCATGTCTGATAAATGAAATATGATCCCATGTGTTTAGTTTATCCTAAGTAGCCCCTGCATATCTGAAGTGCTTCCCTTTAATGGTTTTCTGGTCATCTCTATTTGTCTCATATGTTTACTGAGCTGGTTATACTCTTGCCCTGCCTGTTACATATTGAAACATGTCCATGATAGACTGTTACACCTCTTAAGTTATTTTGTGTCATCCCTTGTCTGTTAAGTTGCTCAAGTGATTCTTGCATTAACATTTTACTAGCCCATTTCATATTAAGTCATAACCTTTCTTGCATTTCATTTATCCCACAATCTTGTTTCATGTAGTAAGCATGTGTAGGGTATAATCTGATCTCACCTAGGAATAAAGATGTCTCTGCCTCTTGAAATTTGCATACACGTGTTTAAATTGCCTATTTAGGAATATGTGTTTTGTTTTATCCTGATTTGTGGAGCCAGTCATGTGAGCATGCATATTTTACAAGTTATCTGATATATGTGTGTTGGGAATGATCATGGTCTTAGTGTACTACTACTGTCAAGTTCCCCTTGAATGCATGCTAAAGTGTTATAAATATCTCAGATCAACCTTCCCTTTCCCCTGTAGTTAGTTTTATTTGTACTCTGGGTGGGCTCCCAAGACTTCCTTTTTTTTCTTTACCTTCAGTTAAAGGATGTGACCTCGTTGTTGACTTGAGATGGCTTGCATATGGTTTTTCCTAAGTGACAGTTAAAGTATGAACCTAATTTTTGTTTGTTGTATCTTCTATACATGTGCCAACCAAATTCTTCCTTCTGGTTTTTGTGTTTAAGTTATGAGATTATGAAGCATGTTACTTAGTCTAGTGTATTCATTTTATTTCTTCACATGTTAGTGTGCCCCGAATAATTATCTCTTGTCTAGGCCTAAATCTGAGTATGTTAATGGGGATTCGTTTGGTTGAATGTTAAGGTATATGTGTATCCATTTTTCATGTATCTGCTCTTCATGCCTGTACTAGCCTGATATTTGTGCAATTATTTTCTTTTCTCTTGTCGAAAATGTATCTGCCTATTGTGCTTATTGCTAGCTTGTTTGTTTTGTTTGAATCATGTTGGATATCTCCATTTGCCCTTCTCTCATTGATGTATGGACCTATTTATGGATGGTTACCCTCCCCCTCCCTTCCCCCTCCCTTCCCCCTCCCTTCCCCATCCCCCTATCTGATTTGTTGGTCTAGATGTGATATACCTCGAGGTATACATAGTATACAATTCTTAGTATACACCCACCTGTATATTTGCGTATACCCTTCAGGTATATCATGCTTATTATGAATATCCTAAGCATACCAACCTTTATGTATATCTAAGTGTATATCAGATGCATTCTTGTATATTTAAGTATGTGGCCATGTGTTTAAATTTTCCCATCACGTATTTGGGCTGGGTTTCTCTTCTTTAGTACGACATTTGTAACATTGGGCCTGTACTGTTTCACTCCCTCTTGAAAGCAAAGTCTAGTACTTATTCGATAAGGTCGGACTGTTTGTTTTTGGGCCTGTTTGTTTTGTAGGCTGTTAGTATAAATTGTTGTTTAATTTTATATTAATGTTTATTTATTTACATTGTTTTTATAATCCCTAGGCATTTTTCAACTCTCTTGTGTGTTTCTATCTCCTTTTGCATGCCTCGTGGGTCTGGTGGGCCCACATTCTCCTTAAAATTGTGATTGATTGAGCCGTTGGGCCTGAGGGCCCAACAACACCATTCTTCATCGAGTTCGATAGTATGAAGGTCCAACCATGGATAAAAATGGTAGAAGGCCCAGCCATGGGTGAAAATGACGTAGAAAAATAGGACTTTACTTTTTTTTATCTAGTGGGCCGGTATACCCACTAGCCCGTTCTCATTCTATATTTTTGCATTATTGTGTATATTATTTGTAAAACACTAAGTATTATTGAAACCTTAAAGTAGAACATAATTGTAGGAGTTGCTATTTCTCATTCGATTTTAAATAAAAAAGAATCATTTTTCGGATAAATCAAACAAATGTGCTTTAATATTTTCGACCATCTCTCCAATATTGCATGCTTTTAAATAAAATTTCAAAGATTAACTTAAAGGATTGATAACTTGGCTCAAGTTCTTTAATTTTTCTTGCAAAAAGACAAAAAATATATTTTTCCTTTAAACTAGGTAAAAGAGTTTTGATATAAATCGAATTTTCGAAAATCAATGTTATTAAGTTTCAATGAAGTTGGAAAGTCCCTTGTAAATCAAAGTTTGGCTAAGGGAACAAACAAAAATGGTGGTTTACCTTTTTGAAATAAAGTATATGTTTGAAATCTCATATTTTTCTAAAAGAGAGATAAATCGATTTGTTATATGAAAAGAAAGAAAAGATTTTGTATATCAGAACAAGGGATATTTTAAAGAGAGTTATCTCATTTTTAAGTGTCGTGTGACAATATATTTGGTGGAAAATGATTTTGAATGTTATATTTTGCAATATTTTAAACATATTAAGCATTTAAAGTAAATTTATATTATATAAGACCTGATGTCAATCGTATTCTACGGATCCTTAATACCGGTGTGCCTAACACCTTTTCCGAGGATCATTTGAAATCTTACCCGAATTCTGATTTAATTTAGAATTTTTCTTTAACTTTTGAAAAACTCTTTTAAATATGATTTTCTAGTTTTCTTTATAAACTAGTAAACTTGCTTGCACGTCGCGCAGTTATAAAAGACCTCATTATATTTATGAAGTGATTCTTTTTCTAATATTCAAATGGAAAAACTCACAAAACGTAGATCGTGTTGTCCTAATTTTTATGACCTTCTCATTCTCTATTTTTTTTTTAAAGAAAACAAGATTACTTATTTTTATTCTCCGCCTACGATAATCATAATCTATTTTTTAATTGCTTTGGCACAAGTACTGATATGAAGTTAATTTTGATACTTTCTCAGATTTTTTCCTAATTTTGAAGTGAATAACTATTTCTCTTCTACCCTCATCACCCTTAGTTTTCTAAACAAAATGGCCCTCATAACAACTTTGATCCTTCCTTTTGTGTTCAGATTAACTAAATATGGTATCAATTTATGTGACTATATAATACATATGTTTCATTGTTACTGTATTTTTATTCAGAAAATACTCAGTTTTTTTACTCTAGAATCAGAAAATAGAAATTCACATATTCAATAAAAAAAATAGGTACATAAGATAACCAAACTCAGTGAAATGATGAGTTGTGTTACCCAATTTAGCTATGCTTATTGCCATCTCAATAGTTTACACTTGACGAAAATAATTAACAATCCAGAAAAAATCAGATATCACTTTGACGTGAATTAGGATTTGAAGCAAAAGAAAATCAATTCAATCAATAGCACATCACAAATATCTTCAAATGTATCAACCGGGAGAAGAGAAATAATATCAAAACGGCAAAACTATAATTATAAGTAAAAGGGCATAAATCAATTAGTTAGAGAAAACTAATCAATAAATGTAGAAGTGTATGAAGGCACAAACTGTGGACATTGATCAAACCTGTTTCAAATAAATGAAATTTTAGTCATACTAAAGATGAAAATAATCCAAATCATCATTTATATTCAAATTAAGTTGAAAATAGAAGTGATTCTTACCGGAGATATCAAAAGCTACGTAATATCCCTGTAATACTTCTAAAATTCTTATGGTGGCTAAGAGATGGATTGGGTTTGCTAACATTAAATTTATAGTTTTATACCATAAAAGCTTTAAATCTAAAACTGAGAAGCTGATAAGCCATAGGTTATGGGAGTATTAATTTTGAAACGACTACCTTCATTTTTTCTTCATTCTTTATGCTTGATTCTTTATTTATCATGGAGGTACAATTAACACATTAATTTTAAAACGTGACACATTTAACATAATTAAGAGCAAAAAGAAGTGGGAAACCGAATGGAGGACTAGGTGAAAGGTTTTATGTGACCGTAAAATAATTATTGATGTATAAGGAGATATATTAAATAGGATAAAAAAGAAGATAGATATTAATACATAATTAAGAAAGTTAAAGGAGTGACATTTAAGTATTTTTTTAATATAGGACATAAATGAAATAGAAAAAATGTCAAAAAAGGAGAAAAAAGATAAATATGTTTCTTGATCAAAGAGAGGAGCCACATCACTTTTCTTTTTCCTAGCTTTATATTATATATATAAATTAGATAGCGACTCTAAAATAAACAAATTCCAAGAGTCCACAAGTTATTCAGTAATTTTTATATCTCCGCGTAAAAGTGAACCGTAGCAATAGTTATAGTATAGAATACTGCATGAAACATCAATTTCAATCTTTACTTGTAGAAACTGATTCCTTGGTTGTGAAAAATATCGTAGAAGGAGGGTGAGCGATACCTTGGAAAATCAGTATGGAGGTGCAGAAGATCAAATACTAGAGGAATATGGGTCTAGTGCAGTTTGTCCATGTTCTAAGGGAGGGTAATGCACTAGCATATCTTTTAGCTAATAATTTTTTTTATTTTGCAGGTACAATGCAGTTTAACACATTTCAGGAGTTACCACAAGATGCCAGGGGGATAATCAATGTTGAGAAAGATCAGTTGCCAATTATGAGATACAAAACAATCAAGAGGAGGGAACCTGATTGAAATGACAAGAAAGCAGCAGCAACACATTAATCCAAGCAAATGGATTAGTGATCACAAGGAAGAAATCATGAACTTACTATTTCATTTAGTGAATGACTGCTTATTGATATCATCTTTAATGGTGGTATTAACAATGTTGTTCATTCCATTAAAAGGATAGTAGAAAGCGGTTCATCAAGTTCTAAAATTCATAACAAAGACAGAATTCCAAGAATGATCAGAAGACTAGAAAAGGTTCAATGTTATTCAAGATTGATCTGGATCAATATGCTTCTACAGGATCAGAAAGCTCTCTAAAGTTGAGAAATATAAATATCTTCTTGCTTGATCAATTCAGAGGTTAAAAACATATAGCACCTGTGAGAATTTTAGGTATCTGATGATGAATTCAAAACTAAAGCAGAAGATATCTTGTAATATTAGGCTATAGGGATCTGAAGAACCTGTTCTTCTTTTCTGTTTTTTAGTTTATAATTTATTTTCTTGATTTATTTTTAACTAGATTTAGTTAGCTCCTGACATTAGATAGGGGTGTGGAGGACACGGGTTAGAGTAGAAGGGTAGTATGTAGTTGAGCATAGTCCTACTTACTCTTACAAACTGGTAGTTGTAGTGTTATTATTGTAGGTCTGGTTAGCCTATCATACTAGTAGACGCAATATTGCTTTATAGTCCCATGTCGTTTGATTTCTGCTGCCATGTGTCATTTTTGTTATTTAGTGTACTTTGTTTATCCTATTTACCTGCGTTAGTTACTATTTTTTTTCTTCAGATTGCTCTATCATGACTTATTCGATTTTGTTACTATCATTTTCATACTGCTTTAAATTTCTTGTCCGGATCTGACCGTTTCTCTTGCTTTTCTTGTGTCTATGCTTTGTCTTGAGCCGAGGGTCTTTCGGAAACAACCGCTCTACCTACCAAGGTAGAGGTAAGGTCTGCGTACACTCTACCCTCTCCAGATCCCACGTTGTGGGATCACTTGGTATGTTGTAGCTGTTTGTACATACCTTTTTTGTTTGAATAAATTTCTACCATCCTGGTATTTTTTCTTCAAAAAAGTTAAAACTAATACATTTTCAAATATAAAAAATATCTTTATTTTTAACAGGAAGCAAAAATAAAGAAATATCATATAAAATTAAATAAATGGAGTTAATGTTTTTCTTTTAGAAAAAGAAAACCATTACGATTTGTTCATATGATTCTCTCGCAAATATAGGATGCTTCTAAGTCCCTTCTTTCCTTACCCCTCCATTCTATTCTACCAACCCAAAATCCCTTCCGTTTAGGAAGGCTTAGTATTACTACAATTTTAACATTTTTTCCTTGTGCTGAATAAGGTATTACTAATAATTTAGTTGAACAACTATTCACTCCATACAATACAAGTATTTATCATCTTCTTACTGCAAATCTGACACAAAATATTTTCCCTTCCCTTCTTGATATTCAGATTTTTCTTAACCAAAATGAGCGAGTGATTACCTAAACAAATTAACATTATTGTCTTGTTTGTCTTTTTCTGACCCATTTCAGGGTTTTGGGGTTCTTCATTCATTCATTCATACACAATATATATATATATAGAAAAAGATTAGATTTTTGTTTCCCAAAACCTTATCCCTCTCATCTCCTTCTCATGTTCATCTGTTAAAGGTCCAATCTTTAAGCTTTCTTGGACCTTATACAGAGATAAAGAGAAAGAGATAGAGAGATAATGGAAGCTCTATTCCAAACAAAAGGGCTTCTTTCTTTACCTTCGAAACCCAAAACCAAGGCTTTTTATCCATTGCCTCAAGGTGGTTTAAGGCATAGATTCAATTCTTTAAATGATCTAAAACCTAAATCCCTTAATGGGTTATCTTTATCCTCAAATGGGTACCAAAAATTTCAAGTCTTTACCACAAAGAACAGATTTTTCCCTATTTGCAAAGCTGAGGTTGCTGCTGCTGCTGCAGCTGATGGGCAGCCACTTTTGTTGAAAAAGAGCCCCCTAAGTTTATGGGAATTGAACTTGTGACCCTTAAGAAAATTATACCACTTGGGGCAATGTTCTTTTGTATTTTATTCAATTATACTATACTTAGAGACACTAAGGATGTGTTAGTTGTAACAGCTAAAGGGTCTAGTGCTGAGATTATACCTTTCTTGAAAACTTGGGTAAATTTGCCTATGGCTATAGGGTTTATGTTGTTGTACACAAAGTTGGCTAATGTGTTGTCAAAAGAGGCTCTTTTTTATACTGTTATACTTCCTTTTATTGCATTCTTTGGGGCATTTGGGTTTGTTTTGTATCCTCTTAGCAATGTCTTTCACCCTACAGCTTTTGCTGATAAACTTTTAAACACTCTTGGTTCAAGATTTCTTGGCCCAATTGCTATATTGAGGATCTGGAGTTTCTGCTTGTTTTATGTCATGGCTGAGCTTTGGGGAAGTGTGGTTGTTTCAGTACTCTTTTGGGGATTTGCTAATCAGGTAACAATATATTGTGCATTACAAACCATTTTAAGGATGCATAATCTTATAATCTGTTTAGTTAGTTAATGATATTATCTAGTATTTGCATGTTTACCTCTTCGTTTCTTGATGGTTGCTGCTGTAATTTTGCGAGGTAAAAGCTATCTCTTTATAGCAGGAACAATCTGAAATACATGTGCAACTAGATTCTGCCTTCTTAATGTTCATTTTGGTAGTCACCGTTTGTTTTTAAGTCTATTATGTTAGTTGGATGAAAGGTGCTCCACTTTAGCAAACTTAAGGGACTAAAGGTGCTCAAGGTTATATTTGAATGACCTACTCCAATAGATAAGGGACAATTTTGGCTAACAACTCGTAATATAACAAAAGAATAGAGTTCTAAAATGTTGCTCCAGCTCTATCTAATATATCTGTAATGGTGGATGGCTTAGGTAACAGTTCTGTTTGTGATGCATCGTGCTCACTGAGTCTTAAAATATTGGCTGCGTCATTTATCATTGTTTTATGTCTTGGTCTGCTGTTTTCTTAGTTGCATTTGGAATACAAAATTTGTAAACCTTTCATTCTGTTCCCCTGCCATTCTAGCAATTGCGCTGGCCAGTTATAACATGATCATCAACATATCTATATGTCTATATAATCACTGTTTTTGAACCTACCAGTGATTGTTTTGGATGATTTCTTTTGCAGATTACGACTGTGGATGAGGCTAAGAAATTCTATCCTTTGTTTGGACTTGGTGCAAATGTTGCTCTTATTTTCTCTGGTCACACAGTGAAGTACTTTTCTAGCTTGAGAAGCTCTTTAGGTCCTGGAGTTGATGGTTGGGCCATCTCCCTTAAAGCTATGATGAGCATTGTAGTGTTGATGGGTGGGGCCATCTGTTTCTTTTACTGGTGGGTCAATAGAAATGTTTCTCTCCCCACTCGTAGTCAGAAGAAGAAGGTAATTACCTAAACCATATGCCATTGCTTTGCTACAGTTACTTACTAGTTGATGGTAGAAGAAACTATTTATCTTTTAAATTAAAGAATCATGTTTACATATCTGCATTATCTGACTGATGTCTTTTGGCAGGTAAAACCTAACATGACCACAATGGAGAGCTTGAAGTTCTTGGTATCTTCAAAATATATCAGGAATCTTGCCACATTGGTTGTAGCATATGGCATTAGTATCAACCTTGTTGAAGTTACATGGAAGTCGAAGCTCAAAGCTCAGGTGAATTATTACTCGGTGCTATTTTTTTCCTTAGAGTTCTGAATTCGGATTTCTTTCTCATTTAACATACTATCCATTCCTATCCACTAATTTGCTGTTCCCAAGCCCCAACGAATACTCGTCATTCATGGGTGACTTCTCAACTGCTACTGGAATAGCAACTTTCACGATGATGTTGTTAAGCCAATGGATCTTTAAGAAGTACGGATGGGGAGCAGCAGCCAAGATAACACCTACAGTTTTACTCCTTACCGGAGTTGGTTTCTTCTCCTTGCTTTTGTTCGGTGCCCCTCTAGCACCTACTCTTGCGCAATTCGGGATGAGTCCTCTTCTAGCAGCTGTTTATGTGGGTGCAATGCAGAACATTTTCAGTAAGAGTGCCAAGTATAGTTTGTTCGATCCCTGCAAAGAAATGGCCTACATTCCTTTGGATGAGGACACTAAGGTATGATGATATACTCCGTATATACTTATTAACTTTATGGTATCCGTTCCCCTAGAAAGAGCTGTCTGAAGTGCTGAAATTATTTCCGCATCAGTGCCATCATGCAAGAAATGAAATTTCAAATAGCTGAAGCCTTTATGTTGGTGGTACATATACATTCTTGGTGATAAATGTCACCTGACATATGCATCTGTTTAGTTATGTATAACCAGAAAAATTTCTAGCGTCACTTAACAAGCCAACTATTTTTCGTTGAAATTTCATTTTTGGCCTGTCGGCTGAAATTTATTATGGGCGCTAGTCATAATATACAAAACATATATATTGATTATGTATATTATATGGATATTTACGCTTATTATGCAAAACCTATTACATTTGCTGGCTATTACTTTTCTGAGGTCCAAAAATGTAATTATCCCGAAAATTAATATTGAGTAATTTCTTGTATCAGGTTAAAGGGAAGGCAGCAATTGATGTTGTCTGCAATCCACTGGGAAAGTCTGGAGGAGCTTTGATACAACAGTTCATGATTTTGACTTTTGGTTCACTTGCCAGCTCAACTCCGTACCTTGGCGGTGTGCTCCTAGTAATCGTTCTTGCATGGTTGGCAGCAGCAGAGTCATTGGATGGACAGTTCACTGCATTACGTCGAGAAGAAGAGCTTGAGAAGGAAATGGAGAGAGCATCTTTGAAGATCCCCATCGTGTCTCAAAATGAAAATGGAAATGGTCCTCTTTCAAGTGACTCAACCAGTGCTTCATCGGAATCCTCTTCTCCAAGGAGCCTGTAATGTCTTTGTTTAGGAATAAAAAGTAAATAGATGTGTCAAGTGGTATCTTGGTTGCAAACCGACTATGAACTGATGTTATCAAATCTTTGTTGGTTATAGGAATTCATTTATACTTGGAGAAATAAATTTAGATACAAGAGAGGCATGTCACAAAATTAGCCAACCTGCCATCCCATATTTATTTCCTGGTAGTTACACTTTTTCTCGGTTTTGTAGCCCTGAGTTCTTCTTGAACATCTTTTTTTGGCAATATTGTAAGCATGTGTTGTTTCTCCAGTAACTTAGTTATCTTGGCAATGCTTTTATTTGACTCAAGAACGTTTTATGACACTTTTGTCAAGGAGGTTATGCATGAGATTACTGAAGTAGCTTTTGTTTGTTCTGCAACATGGGATAATCTTGTGTTAAAGAATTCGTTGGCTTTCGCATCTTCAATTCAATCCGAAAATCAAGTTCTGGATTCTCAAGTCTGTTTTATTGGGATTGAGTTGCAGTGAATTGTCTTGCTGTCTCTCCTTTATACTTCATCTGTTTAATGTTTTATGTTATGCCAGACTTTGTTAATGGCAGGGTTACAGGTTTAAGCTAGTCGATAATCTTTTGTAAAAATCTTTTCTTTCGGGTGAAATTGAAAACAAATCTGTTAAAAAGCTCCTCACAACTGAAAGATTTGCCGCATATATATAATCTATGTGTTTGTTCCTTTAGAAAGTAATGTAAATTTGGCTGTAATAAGTGCTAAATATTCTCTTCACTGTCATTGCTAGACTTGATTCAATGACTCTGAAAATAACATGAAAAGTACAATATACCATCATAGTTAATGATTCAAAATGTTGGTAAAAGAAATGTTTGAAAAAATGGAAGTTAAAGAAAAAACTATTTGATTCCCAAATAATACACATTCTCATAAAATGGGGAGTATTATCAAATTTTTCTGGAAGCTCTTTCCTCAGCAAAACAAATTTTCATGAAGTGATCCTATCAACTCATCATCAGAAACATACTTCCTTAACGTAATCGTTTGAACATTGGACATCATAATGGCGAACAATCATCCATCAGTTTCATAGAGTAATCTTCTGGGGTTGGCTCTGTGTTCCATAGGTGACTCATAAAATGTTCATGTTTTGAGAATTACATGAGATTCAGCATTTGTTGGGTGTGTAAAATTGTCTGCTGATTTGTTCTTAGAAGAGAAATGTCGCAGCAAGAGTTTCTCTAAGTGTTGGCATGCATAGAATTGGCAATGGCATCAAGTGATATGAATATAAAGGAAGAATCTTGTGTGATGTTGGTTTGTGCCACTTTGTCATTGACAAGGTCCAATGCTGCATTGGGATTTGGGTGTGATATTCTGCTATGTTTTGCCATTAAAATTGAGGCAAGTTGATTGGAAATTACTTATGATCACCCAATGTATCAACCAAACCATCAAGTACTTGAATTGTGTCTTTCTAATCAGGTTTATCTCTTAACTATCCTTAATCACTATGTATTGTTACCTCATTTAGCACTTAATCATGGTAAATTAACATGATTTGCGCCATTTGACATTTACACAGGATGCATCTCATTCACAAGCCACAACAACTGAAAACAATAGGAAGGAGGTACTGTGCTGTTGTTTGTCCTGGCTAATAAAAATGAAACCTGTTTTTTCATTAATGGATTTGAACTGGGAGTTCATAGTAGTAGTGAAGTATCGAAAAGTACTTACTTTTCGATTTAGGAGATTTCTTCCAAATGTAACACTACATATTCTTTTCATAGTTCTGATTTTTTGACCTTGAGCATGAGTCACCATTTGAAAGACATTGATTCTCCTGATATACCATCCAGTAAGAAAAAAAGAAAACCAAAGTGCTTTCTTGATGTTGATTCATTTGGCTTTAGCTATTGGCTTTCTTTGCTCTGCAGGCTCTGGAACTTTGTAATACTCCCTCCGTCCTAATTTGTTTGAAGGTTGACTAGTTTGGGAGTCAAACAACTTTTTCTTTGATTTAATTAATAACATATATTCTTCGAGTATTTTATAATAAAACTTACATATTTGAAAACTACATAAAAAATACTATAAATCTACGTAATTAATAATTCATAATATATAAAAAGAGTTGGAGAAAATCATAGTCAAAGAAAGAGTTGTTTGACTCCAAAACTGGTCAACCTTCAAACAAATTGGGACGGAGGGAGTAATCGTTTACTTGATTTTACACAAGGTTCTCATATGTCATTATCAAAGGAAAATTTGATAAATAAATGTAATGATGAAGACAGATTTCAAGTCTAAACTATACTTGGTTGCACATGTCACTTAATACTACCAAGCACTAGTTATTCAAATGTCAACTGGAAATAACTGATGGTTTCTTGTATCATGACTTTTAAACTTTCCATTTGATAAGTGGAAAATCTATGAGCTTTTTGTTCCACCTTAAGAAAAAGATTTCCTTCTTCAACATGACATTTCTTCTTTCATTTTGTCGCCTCCTAGTTCTGGCTATCTTAATGGTATTGTTGATTTCTGTTCAATCATTTGCAGATTTTGAACCTTCAGAGGAACCTGAGGAGGTCAAAAGCATTTGCAAATTTAAGCGCGCCATGGAAGTTGAAAGAGAGTGCAAGCCTATTTTATCTGTGTCATCTAAAACGAAACTTGGAACTGATAAAATATATGGTATTGCGAAAGACCTCTCTTTTCAGAATGGAGACTGGGTGCAAGAAGCTGGTAGAGTGCCACTGATGCCATTTGATGAGAGTGATATGCCAAAGAACTTTTCTGGTATCCGTTAGGATTTGCCCTAAATTTTCTTACCTTATTTGAGTTTTACCATAATTATGTTTTACTTCAAAAAGAATTTTTTGGTTGAAAAGAATTCTTATATATTTATCCTTCTCTTGAGGAGAAGTTTTAGATTTTTATTAATTGAGGGATTTTCCTTCTCACACAAGAACACAATAACATCCACAATATAGTCATTAAAGAATGATACTATCTCGATAGTTTTAATAATTAGTTTTCTCACATGTAGGTCAATTGACCAACCCATATTAAAGTTATATCTTCTAGAATAATTCTCTTTGTTTTCTGTTTTATCGTTGTTCAAGGTTTGCAATTGTTATCTTCCGAATGACACCTTGTTATTTCGATTCCAACAAGTTCCACTCTGAAACTTGCTTCAGTTTGGTTAATGGGCATGGATTTCGACCGGCAAGCAGATGATGTATTGGGTATTTGTAGAATCTTATCCATGGCAATTAAGCGGAACATGACTCTTTCGGACATTCCACAAAGATGTGTTAGGATAATTATGGGGCCATCCCATAATTATCTCAAATCATATATTTTGTAATACCATAATTTATTATGATTAGGATTTGATTGTAAATTATTATAACTTAATTTAGGATGATTAGATTAGTCTTCCTTAATGTTAGCATTATATACTTGTATATATATTTGACTATGGGAATGAAATAAATCAAGGAATCAATTTCCGTCAAGATGGTCTCCTTGGTTCCATACGAGCCCTGGCAACTCTGATTTGACAATCATTTTTGAAGGACTCTATGTTGAGGAAGCCAAAGGAGGAGACCGCCTGATGTGTCTATTAGGGACTTCAGTGTCCATTTTCAGAAAGTTCGGTAGATCCCTATGTATTGTCCTCGAAATACAGCTGCAAGAAAAGTTTTGAGCATTCTTTCATGAAGGATGATCGGATAATGCTTGTTCTTCGATGCCCTCAGATCTTCAGTTTGACTAGCAGCGCAATTCTTGGTGAGATGACAAGTCTAAATAAGAAGTCAGATGCTAAATATTTCGACAAGGTCCAAATTTCTTCACAGCTGAGCTATGACTCGAAATATCATTTTGTATCTGAGCAACTTGTATCTAGAGCTTGCAATCCATATTCATGTCATGAACTTCCTGATAACAACACAATTCGAGTCCACAAAGCATCACAGTTTTGCAAAGTTCTTAAAAAATTTGGTTCTGAAACATTTGACATTGACTCGAATCTAGGACCATTTGTCCGTGACTGGGAGACTGAAGGCAAGAATGCTATGTCCATTAAGCTTAAGCTCTTAATTACTGATTTGCATTGCTTACCAGAAACCAATTCCCCTAAGACTGCAAATATTTCTGCTGTCTTCAGAGCGCTCTCTTCTTCAGAAGATCGCTTCTATTCAGGAGCAAGAACTGGTCTTTCTGGAATGACGATTTCTGCTGAAGGAACATGGAGTTCTTCCACTGGTAAACTCTGCATGGTTGGTTGCATTGGACTAGAGAATGATGCTGATGGGTGTGATTTGCGAATATGCTTGTACTTACCAGGCACATTTTCAATCACTCAACAGAATATTCTTATTGGAACCATCTCTAGCAGAAAAGAGACTTATGTTCCTTTGCGGTTTAATAAGGAACTCCGTCCTCTCGACATCTGGAACAGGTATCATGATTACAGTAAATCCTACTTATCCTACAGGTTTACAAAGATTGAGATTGTAAGTGCCTTAATGCAGAAAGACAACAGTTACAATTTGGGGATTAGGAAAATAATCCATAGATTTCCAGGCATTGAAGACGACAGAAACTTAACACTCCTCTCTTCTTTATCTGATGAGTTTTCTTTCTAGATTAAAGCTCTTCCACATGCCATGTGTAACAAAACTATCTCCAAAACATTTATTACACTCGAGGTCCTCTCGTTAGGTTATTTGTTCGGACGTCATTGGTCTTTTCTAAGGGAGCATAGTTGCCATGAAGAGAGTAAAGTTACATCTTTTCTTGCTTCTGATAATCAAGCGATACTTGTAAATGTCTCAGCACAACTAACTCTTACAGAGAAGTACCTTAGTCATGTCGCAAAAATCATCCTTGAGGGAGTTTACGATGCGTCCAGGGGGGTGATGCATACAGTAGGCTGCAGGGAAATTCGTAGCCAGAATGAGAGCAATATGGATTGTTTGATAGAAGTTAAGGTACAGTATTCCTCCAAGACTACTAGGTGGTTGATAAATCCTAATTCTAGGTTATCCATTGCTAGTGTGCGGCATCCAGAAGATCCATTTTATTTTAGTCGAATCAACTTAAAAACATTTGTTCTTTTAACTTTCGCAGCTTGTTTGTTGAGTCAGCTCTATTACGTAGAGAGAAACATGGATGTCACTCCTCTCATTTCTATTGTAATGTTAGGTATTCAGCTTCTTGGTTATGGTATCCCTTTGGTCATGGATACCCCGATTCTTTTTGCATGGAAGGAATATCTTTATCCACAAAATCGATTATTGCATACTGGTACAAATATCCAGCCCCAATTCGTGTTGAAACTTCTTCTCTTGATCATTTTTTTCCTCACTCTAAGACTCTTTCAGAAGGTATGGGATTCGCAAACGATCACTCCCAGGCCAAATGATAAAAAGGTTCTCCTATTCACCTCGATGATCCATGTGGTTAGTTTTGCAATTTTTACTATGTGTCATAGTATGTTGGCAGGGGAAGTAGAGCTAGTCACTCAATTGGACAAGTATTGGGGTATAATTCAAGATTGCTTTTTGCTTCCTCAAATAATTGGTCTCATGGAATGTAAGTTCAAAACTAAGCCTCTAAGTAAATTTTATTACATTGGGTTCACAGTTTTGAGGTTTGTTCTTCGTGGCTACGACTACCTTAGAAATCCGGTCTACAGCTTCTACTTTCACACCGAGGACAGTGTTGTAAGTTCAGTTTTTGCTAAAATTTGAGAATGTGGGGATGGTGATGGTCTTGACATTGCTTGTAATAATATATCACATCCAACAACAAAACTTCAAGACTTTGATTTAAATGCTGACTGTTTGCTCTTGATATAATGTACTCCAACAAATAAGTGTACTGCACTGTAAATAATGTCATTCTGTATTAATTTTGGATCATATTGACAATTCCAAGTTGTTTCTATCATCTATTGGTATTAAAATTTTACTATATAATAGGTGTTAGCCTCTTGGAAAAATTGCAGAGAGAACTTCTAACTAATCGCTGCTCAGAGAGAGAGAGAGAGAGGAGTTTTCCAGACACTATCAGAGAAAAGGGTAATTTTTCTGCCTTGGTTTGTTCCTTTTATTTTGGCCATTTTTTCTTTCTTGCATATCTTCTCTTCCAGGTTTTCTTTGGCATGTGCTATGTTCTTGTGTTCTACTGACGCTTTCTTCACTCTTTATTTGTTTGTTGTAACCCAGGTAATGGCTATTCACCGCGGTTTTCTGTTATTTTACTACTATTTTTTTTTTGGATGAGTACATCTAATTTACACATACATGTTTGAAATATATCCGCATACGTTTAAACACAATTTTGACACATTGAATTTTCATCTAGAATAAAAATGGTGAAAAACCATACAAGAGATTTGAAGAGAGAAAATCGAGCTCAGGTAATAATTCCTTTTTAAGTTCAAATTTTAAAGTTGTTTTGTTGGATTACTGCTCTATATTCTACCTTTATCCTTAGTTTCTTTGTCTCTCTGGCCATTAGCTTTTATTTGATATCTGAATTTCTCCATTTGTACGTATGTGTTTAAGTACATACCTATGTATGTATTCTCTTTTTTCCATTTCATATGTGTTTGATCGTTTGAGTATGCTAATCAGCTTCAGGTATATGTTAAAAAGCTTTGTTTTTAATGAAATCACTCGATTATGCATGAGTTTCTTCAAGGGATGACATTCATTTACTACTTACTGTAATTTTCCTTTTCTTCTGGACTTTGGTTATATATATGAATTCACATTATATAGATGATATGATATTTTTCAATGTGATGTCAATATTAAATGGTCTCTTTAGTTTCTGTGACCACGTGAAGTAGTTCAGTGGGGGGATATTACACACTTACATGCATTATTTTTTTCCAATCATAAATATCTCTAAGGGTCATCTTTGTATGTGCACTTCCTATATATTTTTATGTCAAGATTCTATTTTTTCTCCTTCCATTATATTCTTTTCTGTCCTTCAAATTTATAATATGCAGAACTTAGATGAAGTCAGAAATTTTATATTGATATAGTTTTAAAACTGTCAGCCTAATTAAATGAATTACTTAAACTGATTCACTATCTTGGTGCTGGAATTTCTCTTTTTAATGACAGTATTTAAAATTGGATTTCCTGTGATAAATTGCATTCATCAAGCCTAGGCCCAATGGGAGGGGAGGTGTTATTCACATTGAAGTTTGAACTCGATCAAACAATAAGTTCATTGCAATATGCATGACGCTAATATTATTCTCGTAGTAATAAAAATGGAATAGAACACTAAACGATTAAACTACCATCCAAAGAAGACAACAATTGAAAAACATCTGTCCTTTTTACCCATAATATAGCAACCTTAATCAGCAGTTAAATTACAAATTCATAATTACTGACATGCACAAATCGATAAATAGTCCAATCCAGATTTGAAGAAAAGAGAAAGAAGATTATTAATACCCCGAAGCATTCAAGCGCTTACCAATCTCGAAAGAAACAAAAGCATCAACACAAGCATAATGCACTTGATCCACATCCAGCAATTCATTATCCCACCTTCCCTAAACAATAAATCAATTACAATATGCATAACGCAAAGATTATTCTCATATAGATAAAAATGGAATCAAACGCTAAAGATTATTCTCATATAGATAAAAAATGGAATCAAACGCTAAAGATTAAATTTAGGACCTATTTGGCCATGGATAGTTTTAACTTTTTTTCTGAAATATTATTCCGAAAAATTGTTTGGACATGAAATTGTTATAATTATCCGAATCTCAACTTGAAGTTGAATCCCGGAATTTTTTGGAACTCGAAAAATTCAAAAAGTTATTTTCACTCCAAATAACTCAAAAATCGAGAAACAACTCCAATTTGTATTCATGTCCAACCGCAACTTCATTTTCCAAATGTCATTTTCAACTTGAAAACAAATATTACTCTTTTTTTTAAGAAGTTGGTTGGACATAATTTGAAATCATGATAATTTGAAGTTGATGCAATTTGGATATCCTAAATTGTATTTTTTTTTCTTCTTATAGACATAAAAACTACACAAGTTCTGAAACTCATCTAAACTTTCCCAATTCTTATACAAGCTTAACATGAGCAAGTCATAGTTCATAACAAAATTAATATACTACTAGAAAGTCTTTCAAAAAAATACAGCATCAATTAATTACACTTTAGTTCAATAAAAAGGACAATTGAACATGAGTTGTAGTTAGTAAATGGTTGGAGTAAATTTTGTTATAATATACTTCCAATTTGTAAATCTTTTTTTTATATTTGATATAAATGGTTCTTAAATAAGATTTGTAAATATATATATCTACCAACTTATGAGTCTTTTTTTTACAAAGTATAAACTTATGGATTAAGTTTTACATTTAAAAAAATTAAAATCTCAAATTATGCTACAAATTAAAATTGGAAAGGACGATATGAAGTTGAAGTTGAAATTTTGTGCAAAATACATAAACAAACGCTGACATGATTTCATATCGTATGTCAAAACGACTACTTAATTTCATAATTCTCATGTCCAAACACCCACTTAGTATGAAAACAATGAACGAACTGAAGAAGACAACAATTGAAAAACATCTATCCTTTTACCCAAAATATAGCAACCCTAATCAGCAGTTTATATTACTACTATATATATCTAAAATTGACATGCACAACAGCACAAATTGAGAAATGGTCAATCAATCCATATTTGAAGAAGAGAGGAAGAAGAGTAATACCCTGATGCAGTCAAGTGCTTTCCAATCAAAAAAGAAACAAAAGCATCAACACACGCATAATGCACTTGATCCATATCGAGCCGCTTCTTATCCCACCTTCCAATAGCAACATGCTTGGGCTTTTCAACCTCTCTTCCAAGAAGAGATTTGCACAACCTCTTCAGCCCAGCATCCCTCAAACTCTCACAATTATACACATCAGCAGTCAATTGCCTTAAATCAATCACATTTTCCACAAATAACTTATAATCCTTTTCCAATTTCTCAACATCGTTCTCGATTCCAACTCCGACAAATTCATAACGAGGATTCAACAGAAACTCGGTTAAGGCATGGGGTATATATTGGCAGTATATCAGTTGAAAGATGAGGCAGCGATGGCCAACGCAGAGCTGGAGAGTTGCAACTGGGTTTTGGTAGCTGTCGATATTGGGCCTCCACTCCACGTCAAGGCCCACAATGAGTTGATGGAGGAGCTCGATTGTTTTGATCCAGTCTGTAACGATGGCTGGGTCGTGAGTGACAGTCGTTAGGATTCGGTCACTGGAGAAGTAAACGTCATAAAGGTCGTAGCGATCGTCTTCCACTAGGTGATCAATGGCGAGCTCCATGGTTGTTAATGGAGTTTTTAACAAAAGTTTGAAATTAGACGAACTTTCAAAAATACTTACTACTACTTGATTTGCTGAACCTTTTAGGGGTCGTTTGTTAATGTACAAAAATACTTACGTGATTGGTCACCTTTACTTTCTTGTCCCTTCGGGGCATCCGATAAAAAAGTAAAAGTGAACTTTGGCATCCGATAAAAAAGTAAAAGTGACCTTTCTCAGGTAAGAATTATCTTTCCTCAGACTCAAAACAGACTCTTCCTCATCTAGAAATAAATTTTACTCACTCCTCCCATTTTTTACTTATCTACTTTTAAATTTGCACGCTTTTAAGAACTACTTGATCCATTTCAATTTATGTATTATAGTTTGAATCGAGACGAAATTTAACAAATAAAGAAATACTTTTGAATCTTGTAATTTAAAATAAATAAAAATATTTATGTGTGTTAACACTCAAAAGTAATTTATGTGTTAAGCCGAATTAAGTGACATTAGAACTGTTCCAGAGCCGAATTTACTCCTAGCCCTCGACTACAAGAACTTCATCGGCTACTAAGGCATCTTAGCCTAGTTGTTAGTTAGAGGTACGACTAGGATCCACTCAGATGCATACGCCTCAACGACCAGGTCAAAAGGATTTCCGGAACCCTAGAAGCGGTAACGACCAACAACAGCTGAAAGAAACGGCCATTATTCGAGCAAGAGGAGTAGAGAGCGAGAAAATCGAAACCACCTCCCCCATAGTCGGCCATTGCAATTAGTGGGTTACTTGATGGCTGATATGGGGGGAGGGGAAGGATCACGTTGTATGGTTTTTTTCCTTTTTTGTACTATAAATAGGATTATTCTTTATATATACAAACACAACCAATCATTCAAACAACTCAATTTTTATCTATCTTTATCCTTTATCCTTTACTTTACTGTACTCAACTGCATTCATGTTTCTTACCTCTTAGTTTACTCATACCACCGTCCTAACGCTTTCTGGAGTAGTTGGAGAACCCATTGCTGGAAATTAGAGTTCTGTTTCAAGCCCAAATCGCTTAAGTTAAGGATCATTTTGTCTCCCGATTCGGTCAGCCGATAAAACGACAGAGAACATAATTCGAGGCGAGAACAAATTTGGCACGCCAGTGGGACCATAGATGAATTAATAGCAAAGATTGATTCTCTAGGTCAGGATCATTCTTGGCATATGCGCCTAAGGTCCGGACGAAAATGAACCCAGAGTCCAGTCCACATCCTAAACAAAATTCTCCCAGAAGAAACAACGAACCAGCATCCTCTTTGGGTATGCCTACATAGGTTGATACCCCTCCACTTCCTCCATCAACCCAAGCTGTAGAAGAATCTGGTCAATCTGAAGGTCCAACCATAATGACCACTTCTTTTATTAGACAACAGATCGACTTGGGCATCCACGATATTATGTACTAAGTTTCTAAATAGTTGGCTGACATTGTGAAGTCGATGGTACATAATGAGGTTCAACAAGTGAGGGAGATGGAAACCAATCGAATTCCAGGAGAATGTTCGGCTAGTTCTACTATCCCTCTGACGAGCGGTGTTGTTCAACATGAGACCGTGACTCCCGGTGTTATTATTTAGACACATGTGCATAAGCTAGTTCCTACTCAGGTGCAGCCGATAGAGCACCTAGGAACACAAGCCCAATTGCCTGGAAACCAGCACACTGCATGGTCGCCGCCGAACCTTGGCGGGCAAAATGTGCCACTTGACCAAGCGAGTCTGCAGTATGGGCAGATCAACATAGCTCGGAGACTAGTTCAGGCTCCAGGACACTTTGGATTGCCGCCCGTTATGCCGTACGTTTATACGTACGACCCTACGATACAGGCAAACAATGTTGTCCAGCCGATGGCCCCTGGTTATGACCTAGCTCGGCTATCTGGTGACGTTGTTTACAGTGGAATACCATTCCAGCAGTCATTTCCAGTACCCAGTCCATACCTTCCAGGAAGCGTAAATTTTCTAAGAATGGCCGACGTCCGAGGAGAGCAGTCATGGAATACTGTTTCACCTTATCCTCAGGCTCCGTTAGCCGTTTCAGGAGCTCAGGTTGCAGGCTTTGGTGGCTATACCCAACAATAGCAATAGGGCATTACCCCACCTATTGGTAATGGCCAGCAAACAACCTATAATCTTCAAAACCTTGTCCAACAAAGTGCAAAATGGAGGCCGCCAGTGCAGAACACCTACCAGCCGAATCCAGTCTAGAATCGGCAGGGGACGTCACAACTGATAAACCCAGAAATTATTTCTAATACCAAGCGGAGGTACTTTAGCATCCAACTGAAATCTTTGGACATACCTATTTATAAGAAGCCTTACCCCGATTGGGTAGATCAGATATCACCTTTGTCGAGGGGCTTCAAAACATCGGAGTTTGCCATCTTCTCTGGCGACGACGACAAATCCACTATCGATCACATCGGTAAATTTACTTCCTAATGCGGCGAGGCTGGCCATAATGAGTATCACAAGTTGCAGTTATTCCCTCTCTCTCTAACGGGAACAGTCTTCGCATAGTACTCCTCTTTTGCTTCTGATTCCATACAGAGCTGGGCTGACATGGAGGGTTACTTCCATGATAGGTTCTATTGGCCCTAACCTCAGGTTACCGTGACTGGTCTAATGAATCTTAAGCAGCAGGTCGGTGAATCGGCTGCCGATTTTATCGAGAGATTCAGAAAGAAGATTGGGAAATGCACCATACACTTCCCCGAGTCTGAGTGTTGTCTCATGATAATCAACAATATGCACTCTTAGTTAAAGGAGAAGTTAGTGGGACAATTTTGCTCTGACTTGAGCCAGTTAGGCGAAAAGGATAGCTAAATAGAGCAATACGTCCAGAAGATGGAGCGGAGAAGAGCCAGCCGAAATCGAGGCTCTCACTTGGTATCCATCATTGAAGTGGATGAGTCCGACTCAGAGTCAACCGACTACACGACAGATGGAATGGTGGCCGAGATTGTTAATGGTAAGGTTTACTCTTGCCCAGCCTTAAAATCCATGAAAGACAAGGAGACGAGTTTATCCGATGACATGGTAGATTACTCATTCGACATCACGAAGGCAGATCAAACCTTGATCATCTGCTAAAAGATAAGCAGATTCGGCTGCTTGATGGTCATAAGATTCCGCCTGCCGAGGAACTCAAATATAAGAAGTACTGCAAGTGACATAATTCATATAGTCACTCTACTTCTAGTTGTGTGGTCTTTAGAAAGGCTATCCAAAAGGGCATCAAGGAGGGGATGTTTAAGTTAGCCAATAAGAGTATGACTGAAATGTCCATTAATATCGACCCCTTTCCCACGGTACCAATATCTATGGTATCTTTTGCTAAGCCCGATGAGTCAAGGGACACCAAAGGGAGACAACCGATTAAGAGGGTGTAGGTCCCAAAGAAACCTACCGAAGGGGAAAAGGCCACAAGGACCTCTATGTTCGACCGGTTAGGCAGCCTACATGACATTCGTGATGACAAGCAGCTAGCTAGGAGCAGTTTTCATGGCTGCCCTGAATACTCGAGGGACGTTGAACGAGAACTTCAGGAACAAACCATGAGGTTCAGAAGGGTCCCTATCAGCGCCAAGCATAGGCTTGGGGGCAAGTACGAATGCCAACTGACCGACAATCGAGCTTGCCTCGAATAGATGAAGAACCACTCCCTAAAACCAAACAGATAGAGGTCGAGTTTAACGTAAATAAGGGTGTTTCATCCTTACGTATCACGATGAGAAATGAGGAGTAGACGAGACCCTAGAGAATAATTAAACCAGCTGCCAACACAGAAAAGGGGAAGTGGTCTATCAATCAGGCTCCTGGAAAGAAAGGCACAATCGAGAGTCATATCCAAGACTCATAAAAGAAGCATACAACGTGCCAAGGCCTTGCGTAAGATGCAACAGACATTGCATCTAATTTCCAACACCAAGGCTGCAAAAAATCATGAGATTCCTGAGTCTGCCGTAGCCGAGGCCATCGAGTGGGCATTCAGCTCAGTTGCTTCAAGGGCAATGTCGTCTGAAGGAGAGAAGTCGAGTCAACTAGAGCTGGATGAACAGCCTACCGACAACCCGACAGAGGAACCCCAGCAAGAGAACATTGCCCTATATGGACCTCTAACGGAGGCAATCCCACAGATCGTGTAGAGGATTCAGTTAAAAGATCCTCAGTCGATCCCCATTTGTGTCCAAGAAATGGAAAATATGAACTTATGATCAACCGAACTGGATGAAGGAGGGGACTCCATCCTTAATTTATTTAGCCATAACCTGGTTGATGAGATATGGGCAGACATTGAAATGGTCAGCCTAATCCCATGTGAGTTCTGGGCCAGCTACTCTGCGCTGGATAGCCTAGAAGGTGATGTTTGCGTAGAAGACACATAATGGGCAATAATAGCCGATACCTTGGCTAGGGACACTTTGAGCACCGTATTTGGTGCAGCTATAGAAGATATGGTTATACACCTCAAACCCCTTTACGTCAAGGCTTACATTAACGACAAAATTATTAGTCGGGTGTTTGTCGACAATGGGGTTGTGTTGAATATGATGACACTGCTTACCTTAAATGATCTTAACAAAAAAAAGGAGGATCTCATCCCAACTAATATGAAAATGACTAGCTTTATGGGAGAAACCTCTGAAGCATTGGGGATTCTAGTAGCAGAAATCACTGTAGGTCCTAAGACGGTCAGGTCTGACTTCTTTGTAATAGATGGCAAGTCGTCCTACACCGTTTTACTAGGAAGGGACTGGGTTCACACCAGCCGATGCCTTCCTTCTACCATGCATCAAAAGCTCATCTTTTGGGAAGGAGATAAGATAGAAATCATCCCAACGGATGATAACCCGTTCTGACCAGGGGTTCAGAACGTAGAGGTTTTCCTCTATTCACCCTATGTGGATCCCATAGCCATCATAGAGCAGTATGATAAAGGATTTTGGGAATCCTGTAATCTTACCTCGCGAAGGTTTGAAATAAAATAATTAGCCGAACCACAACTTACCTTAGAGGATTTGAATAGTTGAGGAAACCCAAATCATATGTGGATTGTGGCATCGGCTGACCACCCTAAGGTCTGAGGCAAGGATAGCCGAGGCATCGCAGATGGGAAACCATGACAACAAACCAAGGTTTGCAGCCAATGAAGTTGAGCTGCCGATGGAACTTGAATCGCCCATAAAAAAGGTTATGCCTAGTTTTGAGTCTTAGGATCCTTTGAAAGAGATTAACTTGGGAACTGAAGAAATCCCTTAGCTAACACATATTAGTGATTTGCTGAAGGAAGAAGACAAATAAGGCATAATGGCCCTTCTACTGCAGTATAAAGACTGCTTCGGATGAGATTATCATAAGATGCCTAGGCTGGCATGTACTTTGATAAAACATAGATTGCCAATCAAAAGGGTTTCAAACCCCAAAAACAGTCGCCCAGAAGGTATCACCCTCAGCTTATGCCTCAAATTAAAGCCGAGATCGAACGATTGCTGAAAGTCGGGTTTATCCGAATGGCTAAGTATGTAGAATGGGTGGCAAATGACTTACCAGTCAAGAAGAAGAATGGCAAGGTTAGGGTATTTATTGATTACAGGAACCTAAATCTAGCCACTCCTAAATATAAGTACATCATACCGATAGCCGACATGCTAGTCGACTCAGCAGCCGCTATTGGTGTATTGACCTTCATGGATGGATACTTTAGCTATAATTAGATATCGGTAGCCGAGGATGACATTCACATTACCGCCTTTAGATGTCCTAGAGCGTTAGGCATTTATGAGTAGATAGTTATGCCGTTTGGTCTGAAGAATGCTGGTGCCACTTATCAAAGGGAAATGAACACCATCTTCCATGACTTGATCGGCAAGACTATGGAGGTTTACATTGATGATGTAGTAGTGAAATCGAAGGACTTCAAGGATCATTTAGCCGATCTTGAACAAGCATTAAAAAGAATGAGGACTCATAATCTCAAAATGAATCCAGCCAAGTACATGTTCGGAGTATCGGTTGGCAACTTCCTTGGCTTTTTGGTACACAAGAAAGGCATCGAGATAGATTATAACAAAGCCAAGGCAGTAATGGGATCCACACCACCCAAGACAAAGAAGTATTTACAAAGCTTATTGGGAAAGATCAATTTCTTAAGGAGGTTCACATCTAACTCGGTTGGCAAGATAAAGGCTTTCTCACTTTTGCTCAAACATAAAGAGTCAGAAGAGCTAGTATGGGGTCCGAAACAGCAAGAGGCCTTTGATCAAATTAAAAAAGCCTTAGCTACTTCCCCCGTACTGGTGCCTCCCATGCTAGGGAAGCCGTTAAAATTGTATATTTCGGCTGCAGAATTATCTATCGGCTGTTTGCTAGCACAGATGGCCGATGATGAAACTGAAAGAGCGATTTATTATATTAGCCGAATGCTCAACGATGCTGAAACTAGATATACTTCTTTGAGAAGCTTTGTCTGTCTTTGTTCTATGCTAGTACAAAATTAGAATATTATCTAATGCCTCACGTTATATACGTTTTGTGCAAAATTGATATTGTCTGGTACTTACTAAATAGACATGTCCTGCAAGGTCGATTAATGAAATGGCCCATCAAGCTTACCGCATTTTCTTTCGAGTATAGGCCACTCAAGGCCATCAAAGGATAAGCAATAACTGATTTCTTGGCAGAACACCCTTGTGTAGACATGGAGGATCCATGCACCCCTCCTATTGCATATATAGATGTCGTGCCGTGGGTATTAACCTTTGACGAGTCTAGAACCCAGAAATGAGTTGGAACCGGAATCACGATAACAAATTCGAGAGATAAAACGTGGAGGTTCTCCTTTTGTCTAGATTCTGAATTGATAAACAACTAAGCTGAATACGATGCTCTCATCATGGGACTCAAACTCCTAGTTTTTATGAAGGCGAGGTGCATCGAGATCCGATGAGACTCTTAGCTGGTGATCAAACAGCTGGCCGGAGAATATGACTACAAAGACCCAAATTTTTTAGCCCATCACAGGATGGCTAGCAGGTTGCTTAGTGGGTTCGCATCGTCCACGTTAAGTTATATTCCCAGAGGCATGAATGTTGAGGCTAACGATTTAGCACAAGAAGCCTCAGGTTTTCGGAAATCTCTACTTACCCTAGAGCATGATGAATTACCAGTCGAAGTGTTAGCCGTTGATCAAACCGACTCATGGAGGCAGTTACTAATTGACTACCTAAAAGATTCCTCCAGTTGCAAGGACCTCAAAGTTAAAAGAAGAGCCTTGAAATACGTGCTCATTGACGATGACCTCTATAAAAAGAGCATGAATGAAGTACTACTCAAGTGCATTGCCAAAGTATAGGCCTTGAGGGTCATATGAGAGGTCCGTGAAGGAGTATGTGGATCACACAGAGTGGGGCCAACGATGAAGTGGCTGATCTACCGCCCAACTATTATTGGCCTACTATCACAGATGACTGCTTCCAGTATGCAAAAGGATGTAAAGAATGTCAGAAACATGGACCAATCCAATGAGTACCAGCCGAGTTGCTACACCCAGTCATAAAACCTTGGCCCTTCAGAGATGGGCTATGGACCTCATCGGCAAGATTCACCCATAATCGGCTAAAGGCCACAATTTCATTGGCGTGGCTACCGATTACTTCACTAAATGGGTGGAGGCTCAGCCGATGAAGAAGGTCCATCAGACATATGTCATTCAGTTTATCCAACACTAGATCATATATACAGATATGGTATTCCTGAGACGATTACCACCGATCAAAGGACGATGTTCACTGATTCTAAGGTGGCAGCCTTTGCTGAGAAGTTCGGTATCAAGATAATCACATCTTTGCCTTATTACGCACATGCGAATGGGTAAGCCGAGGCTGCCAACAAATTTATTGTGAACACAATTAGTAAGAACATGGAGGATAAACTAGGAATGTGGCATCTCACTCTGGATGAAGCCGTTTGGGCGATCTGGAATTCTAAATCTACAGCTACCGGGATGACACCTTATCGGTTAACCTATGGCCAAGATGCAGTGTTGCCGTTGAAAATTAATGTCAAATCCTTATGGGTGGCCAAGCAGAACTCTCTAAGTTTAGAGGAGTATCAACAGGCCATGCTAATGGAGTTAGACCAGCTAGATGATGATCGACTGATGGCCCTAGAGAAAAAATCGAAGCCAGTAAACGTAAAATGGCTAAAGCATTCAACAAACATATTAAGCCTAAGAGGTTTGCCGAAGGAGACTTAGTTTGGAAAACCATTTTGCCGATTGGGATGAAATATCGTAAATTGGATTGGGAAGGACCTTTTGTAGTAAGCCAACGGATCGCCGGCAATGCATATCGACTAATAAATATGCATGGCAAAGAAATGGATAGGAATGTAAATGGAAAGTATCTAAAAAAGTACTATCCTTCGATTTGGGGCATGCATGAATAAACGACAGCCACATACCGACTGCCTGGTCTCACCAAATAAGATAACTCCCTCCGAAGGGAGATGTATGACTAAATGACAGCCACATACCGGCTTCCCGATCACAAAATATAGAGAAAGTCATTTCTCTCACACGCCTGCGTCGTAAGGTTGGTCGCATTGCTCAGGCGAAGAAATGCCATCCAAGTGGTCAAAGATAATGGCCCATCAAATCTGCGGGATGTATTCTAAATTTGCTCAAGAATGCTGAGAGCAATGCTGAAGTTAAAGCGTGGGATATGGATTCCCAAATCCAAGTAAACCAAGTACAAAAACAGAGGCACCACACATACCTGAGCCCGACGTTATAGTGGAAATCAATTCCGAAAGTGCTGTGGCATCAAAAGGACCCATGCGCCTCCATTCAGCTTCTATGACCAACTTCACTTGGTCCAACCAACCCGAATAATGAGCGACCTTAGTCGACCAAGTACGAAGGCTAGCCGAACAGCGGCCGCTGGTGAACCAGTCACAAGTAGAAAGAGAGTCATGGTTTATCAAGTTGAGGTACTGAAATAAGAGAGAATCAACTTATTTTGGTCCACCGTATGGAGTCAGAACCAATTGTTCATCAACAAAGGCCAAGGTAGGGGTCAGGTCACTATGGGCTATAATGATTTTTTCCTGATCTTCGAGATGAAAAAGATGAAGCCATGGTTTCGGACTAAGAAAAGGGCTAAAGATTAGGTGAGAAACCTATGGGAGAGATACCTTTTCTTAAATAACCTTCAGAGGCGCGACTGAGATTAATTTATTATTTTCAAAAGCACGGCAAAAAATCATCAGAGCCAATTCATGGTAATGAAGACACCTCGGTTAAAGGGGAAATACATTTCATGAAGTGATCATCATTGTATGCACTGGAGACAAGACGATTGAAGTGACATGCGCGACTGTCAGACTGAAAAAACTACTACTTTCGGATACATCAACTCAACAGTCATACTCGAGTTAATGTAGGGGGGCAATTGTTAACACTCAAAGCTATTTAAGTGTTTAGCCGAATTCAGTAACAACTAAACTGTTCCAGAGTCGAATTTACTCCTAGCCCTCGACTACAAGAACTTCATCGGTTACTAAGGCATCTTAGTCGAGTTGTTAGTTAGAGGTACGACTGGAACCCACTCAGATGCAGACGCCTCAACGACCAAGTCAAAAGGGTTTTCGGACCCGTAGAAGCGGTAATGACCAACAACAGCTAAAAGAAAGGGCCATTATCTGAGCAAGAGGAGTAGAGGGCGAGAAAATCGGCACCACCTCCCTACAATCGGCCATTGAACTTAGTGTGTTACTTGATAGCTGACAGGGGGGGGGGATCACGTTGTACTTTTTTGTACTATAAATAGAATCATTCTTTGTATACACAAACACAACCAATAATAGCTGAATTCATGTTTCTTATCTCTTAGTTTACTCATACCACCGTCCTAGTACTTTCTGGAGTAGTTGGGGAACCCATTGCTGGAAATTATAGTTCCGTTTTCAGCCCAAATCGCTTAAGTTAAGAAATCAATTTGTCTCCCGATACGGTCAGCCGATAAAACAGCAGAGAACAGAATTCGGGGCGTGAACAATGTGGTTATAGATCATCTCGTTAAGCATAAAAGATAAATGTTAAAGTTAAATTGTTGCAAAATAGGGAAATGTATATCTTTTTAGACAAATTAAAAAACAAAATGTATCACATAAATTGAGACAAAGGAAGTAACACATAAAATAATACCCATTTTAATTAGTGTATACTTTCAATTGAGTTGAAAAAGATATTTAGAAATGAGTAATTAATGTTAAGGGTAAAATAAGATTTTTTTTGTCTTTCCTTGATATGTTAAAGTCAACAAGTAAAAGTGAAAATCTATTTTAAATATAATGGACAAATAAAAATGAATTGAGGAAGTAAGAAACATTTTGCACGGAATTTAAGAGAGTAGCTTAAATTAATTTAAACGAAATTCTTAAAATTGTTTCAAAAAAGCTTTAAAATATTAAACTGTAAAAAATTAGTGGCTAGAAATGTTGCTTTCTTCCTAATATTTCTCTTGATTATAATTAAGCAGCAAGGCTACCAAATTGTTTGCTGAGCTTGAAAAAGATTTCGTAAATTTCAAGTTTTTATCAAAACTAGATACGTAGAGTAATTTATGTGAAATAGTGTGAATTCAGATAAATTTTAAGGTTAAATAATAAGCATAAAAAGGGATAGTCCGATGCACTAAGCTTCCGCTATGCACGAGGTCTGGGGAAGAGTCGGACCACAAGTGTATGTTGAAAATAATAAGCATCTAATCTACAATTAAAAGGACAGAAATGAAAGTATCCAAACATATTAACAATTAGTTTCCATTAGTTAATTACCAGTTCATAATTTCTCCTAATTCTTCCTAAACGTATTTTGTCTATCCTACGGGTGAGAATGTGCAGCTCACAAACATAAGAAGCCAGACCAAAATAGTTGGGACATTGGCACGGTTTCTGGGCCATGATACTGACCATAGTAAAAAGCCTAGCTGTTTGGACAAGAGGAAAGCCCTATCATGAATCTCAATACGATGAGATAACTTTTTAATGTACAACATGCTGCTAAAGGCCCATCATGCTAATATGTGGGTGCATATTTTGGGTTGAATTCTCTATTTTGCAGGTAATGATATGTAAAAATTAGAGCAAAAATTTTGACTCTAGTAACACTTTATGTATAGCATTGCCCAGGGGACTATTCTGAGTTCTCTCACTGCGGTGTGGGTATGTTTCTGATAACTGTTGAGGGAGTTGTTCTAGGATTATTTATGGAGAGAGGTAACAATCTTATGTGGTCAGTACACTGGGAAACTAAACTTGCCTCAATTCTATTCTTTAATGTAAGTTAAATCTTCTTTCTTTCTCTCTTTCGAAAGCATATATAGTCTCTTAAATCACTCATAAAATTAAGTTTTTTAAAAAGCTCATCTCTTTCCATTGTTGCATTACGGGGAATATTCTGTTTTGGGCCCGCATATTATTTGCTAGCACTCGTACTGTGGGGCGGTACCCGACGCCGGGACGGCCCAAGCGTACCACCTATATATTATCGCCTAACTGTAAACAGTCTGGGCCAACAAGGCCTCAGGATAATAGCCACAAGGGGGAAAACTAAATATGATGACCTGATAAAATGACAGCATAATCAACATGTGGATATACAACAAGGCCGACAAGTCCATAATTAACATCAGAAGGTCGATAAGGCCAAACAATTGTACCAACCGACTGACAAGAGGCGGACAAGACCATAAAGAATGACAAATACATAAACCACTAGTCTACAAGCCTCTAAGAGTAGTGCAACATAACATTAGGTCGGGACAGGGTCCATCATACCCATAGTTGCATAACATAAACATACTGACCCAAAAGACAACTCTGGAATAAGTGGAGTGCAACACACCCTCAGCTGAACTAGTATCCTACTGGGAGGACCGTCAACCTGTCTACTGGGACCTGCAGGCATGAAACACAGTGTCCTAAAAAAAGGGGCATCAGTACGAATAAATGTACCGAGTATGTGAGGCAGGTAAATATGTATATGAATGAAATACAAGAGAAGGGTGTAAGAATCAACATGTAACTCATTAAAAGGCCGTTGTGGGCATACACTGTTACAACATGGATATATATGCATGTCTGTAAAAAATTAGCCACTCAATGGGAACATATAATATAGTATCAAGCCTATCTGTGGGGAAAATCATATCATATCATAACGTACCTGGCCTCGAAAGGCCTCAGTCGTACGCGACCTTAATAGATCTCGGTAATGTCGAAACCAACTGTAGTGGTGTGAACGTATAAGTGTCGTACCTGACCAACTATAGCGCTGCTCGGTAAGAATATATACATATGTAAGTGCAATGCAAGACAGACCTCAAGGGACACTGAATAGATTTGGAGTGACCTATGATCGTTATCCTTTGACTATCGTTATTGTCGCTACATTCCTCAACGTACCTTTCATTATGAGTGAATAATACAAGATATACATGAATCAATAAACTTCTTCAATATAATGTATATAGATATTTCAAGCTTTCAAGAGTAGAGTCACTTTGGACAGACATTTGTTTACATATAGGCCATGCCAAAAGAAGGAAAAGATAGCCTTAACATACATGTATGATCTCTTCCTTATTCCTCAACCAATCTCAACAAAACTTCTTGCTTCTACAATAAGTGAAATGATATTTTTGTCACATATAATGTCATAACAATCATATTTTGCTAGTCATATAACTTACGAAAAATTGGGCACCATCTCCCCTATTTTTACTACATCCCAAAGACCACTAAGGGTCATCAACAACCCAACAACAACAATAACCAACAATAGCAACAACAACAAGTGCACAAACATCACCAACGAAATTACTATCTATCACGAAGAGCGGCAAACTCAGATTGGATCCCTTTAGAACCCTTCAACCTCATTATCATATATCCTTCAAAATAAAAATATGTCCAGCATGTAAAAAAATATATTCAGAGGATTTCCAACCTCCTACTTATCTTCAATGCCACAAAAAATAGTCCAACACAAGATAACAACACTATGAACCATTTCCAAGTGTTACGTAACCATTTCCTTTTCTAGTTAACAATTTCTTAAACAAGTTTGGCATGTAAACAAACATAACCATATTAACAACATCATAGTTAAGTTATTGCATCAAGAATCAACCAAAACACAGCATAAATCCCTTTCAAAACAGTCCACACTCACAATACCTTAATCTTCACTTTCAATCTCAAGTTTCATATGTTTCTTTCATCAATTCACTTGATAAACATATAGACATGCATAACAAAAACAATCATATATTAATAAAGTTGTTTCCACAATTTCCAAACATAACAACTTATATAAATATATATATATATATATATATATATATATATAGCCTTAAAATAGTCCAACAAAAATATAAAAATTTCTCTTACACTTTCAAGTGTTATCTTGTAATATTTGACTCAAACACCACAACCAACATGTAATTAACCTTAAAAACAATTAAACAGATGTTAAACATACCTTAGACAGTATATAAAATTCGAACCCTAAGCTTAACTTAGCTCACCATCATCCTTATTCATATCACAACACCATAGAGGGGTTATTATTCACCTTTAGCTATCTTTGATGTTGGCTCTAAGTTAAATCACCTTGGATTCACCTTGAAGCCTTAAGAATCTGTTAGGATGGTATGTGACGAAGGTGGGGATGAATTTTGGTTGAAAAATAATGATAAATAAGTCCCTAAATAATTTATAAAAACTAAGGTCGGCCACTGCCCTAGTGGGTCCCAAAAGGGACTGCCTGGATAGTCTCACAAAAATGCAAATATATCTCTACTCCGATGTTGTATCAACAAATGATTTAATGAGTTGGAAACTAGACTCGTCGACATTCAATTTCATGGGTAGATCACCCCGTAATTCCAAATAGATTGGGAGAAAAATTCTACAATATTTGATCCAAATTTCAACAAAAACATGAATGTAACTTGCAATAACTTTTGCCGACTTTTGTTTTACAACTTGTTTGACTTCAAAAATGAACATACGAATATTATATGATTCAAACACCTTAAAAAATGACCTCCTTAACATATTAATCACTCCTAGTTTTACCCTGAAAGTATGAGTTATAACATCTTTGATTCGTTTAACCCCAAAACCTTTTGGTATATGCTTAACACTTGTTTAATATCTCCCTTAGCCTTGTATGAGTTTCATGGCTTCCCCGAACTCACATTATTTTAGTTATGATACGAACGATGTTAAATTTTTAAGGTGTAACATCCTTCCCCCTTAAGAACATTCGTCCTTGAATGGCAGGGTGTATAGGGTATCCATTGATCCTTAGGGTTATCGAAGAAATCTCGGCAGGATTTCTTTTATAAATATGATCAACCAAATCTCGGTGCAAACAGAAAGGTTCTGATCTTGCTTTACAACACCATATAACGTTATATACCAAGTCGTTTGATTATTTACATGCAAATTTACTTCCTCTCCTTGATTAGGCCGTGTTTATCTCTTGAACGCTATAATACAAAAAAGATAAGAATACTTAAACCTTGGCTTTCGGACTTGTAGATTCATTTATAGTTAGTGGAATTTTCTTAAACGATCTACTTTCCATTATTTGGACATCATCTAATGAATTTCTATAGCTGGGTAAATGGATTTTAATTCCAAGGACACCCGAACTTATAAGACACCCAGTCCGTGCTCCGAGTGATTTAGATGGGCTACATATATATATATATATATATATATATATATATATTTGGTGAACTTATCCCCCTATGTCATTACGTCCGTCATGAGAGAGTCTTTTTAGGAAACCTTGTCATTGACTTAAAATTTTCTTAAGTCTCGTCGTCACGAGTTGGCATTTGAGTCGTAGTGCTTTTAAACATAGACATCCTTGGATAACCTTCTCTTTATCTTGATACATTTAATCCCATTCCATCTTTCAAACTATCATATGAGAAATCTTCTGTATCATGTTTTATAATGAGCTATTCTGTAATCCTTATGATATTATAATGGTCATTGTTGCACGCTAACTTTATAGGCAATAATTGATCCATTTCTTCATGAAGTATGGAATCTTTGCTCACAATATTTTTTTAACAATCTAATTTATATACTTCCCTTAACTATCCATCTGTGATACTATGCTAGGAGTAACATATACATCCATGTTTTCTTGATAGGGATTGCACAAGTTTTATGTAGCTGGGTACTTTTAGAGTATGTAATTAGGGTGGAAACATTATATATCCGAACTACTTTCAGCACCTTATCACTTTGCATTACCCTTGGTAACTTGTCTAGTAAAAACAAGAGGCTTATTCTTATTGAGCTATCTATAGTCCCCCATGTAGGATCGATCTTGCTACATTCGTAACGAATTTTATATTAATCATTTTTCATTTACATATCATGATTTCTATAATACGTATCAATCTTGCATCCTCCTGACGTTCTATAACTTTCCTCTTTATATCATCTTGCTAATGCAATTCTTGATATCATGATATATCTTCGACTTTTCAAAATGAAAGGAATAGAGTGGATATTGGACCTCTGCCCACTCTTATTTTTGTACTTCTTGTCATTTTTGAAACACGCCATCGACCCTTATATCTCAAGATCTCTTCTTATTAAACTCAAGTTTATACTCTTCTCTTATCGAACACTCTTTTTTATTATTCCTAAAATGGGATCTTCATGTCGATATTTTTTCTCCTTGGTTACAAAAAGTATTCCTGCTATATTTTGGGTTATTATGTCCTTGTTTTCTGAGCTTCTTCGGCGGATTCCTAAATCTGCTAACTAGGAAGAACATCTAGTAACCCTTCTTCCCTCTGGGCATTGCTCACTTGTCAATCACTTACAGCTTTACAAGTAAACGTATTCGCTACGATATCAACTCTATCTTCTTTACCTTAGTTTGAACAAGTCGTCTTATGTGAAAGAATACTTCTTCCCATGGCTTTTTATTTTAGACTTATCCTATTACATTTTTCTTTAAACTCGACTCTAGTCTCCTCATATTCTGGATTTTTTTAAACGCAGAATTTGGGACATCATATTTTGACTGTTGCCTTCAAGTTACCATACATGTTTGTTATATTCCATCATATATTATTCCTGATTATTGAAGAACTATCATAATGTAACAACTTACCATTATACTAACTCTTTCTATTATTGTCCTTCTCTTATTGTCAATCCCAAATCCTATCATCAATGTCGAATTTATTGTTTTCATTTTGATGGTTTCTCTTCTTTAGGCTTTCTTTGAAATATTGTACTAACATTTTTTTCATCACTGCCATCTTGGTTATTTGCAACTTTATAATGGTAAAATTAATTCAGAGTGACTATACCATTTGGGGTATTCCCAAAGTCTATCTTTAACTTCAAGTGTAATCATAACCAGGTCCCTTTCAAAATCTGTATCGAGAGTTAAGCCATTCTATCTTTATATCTCAAAATCAAATATTTTCTTTTAAAATCAGACTTTCAGCTTTAACTCCTCTTTGGGCTAACATGCTTCTGTACAAAGTGTCCAACTATGCTCATAATCAGATTGTAGATCAATACTATCCTGTCCCCATATCAATTGCTTTCCTATGTCATTTTGAAACTACTCTTATTCTCATTTGCCACAATCCTTCAGCCCTCTTTAATAAAAGGCGCATCCCTAACTTAATACTTTACCATCTCATATCCCCCTCTTAGGGAAATGACTCGATACTCTATGGTTAGAATCCTTTTTTTCCTTTCATCCTTCCTGGACCATATCCAATCAGCTTACTGTTGATTTTAGAATGTCCTTACTTGATCTAAGATGTTTTTAAAAAAAGACTTATACTCGTAGAGACTCGTACACTCTTGTTATCATACATTCTTTCGACAAATTTAACTTTGGTTCACGTAGATTTTCATGGAGTTCTCCATAAGTTACTTCTATCAGTCATTTTCATCCTTCCACTCGTTCACTCATCCAGTAACTACAATGCTAGTTACTGATAATCCTTTAACTTTTTGATAGGTTCCTTGATTCATGTCCATCCTAAGTCATGTTCCGATATTAGCGTCTCTCGATTACATGGTTAAACTGATATTTTAATAGTCCCCATTTAGAGTTGCTAATTCACTTTTGATCAAAACATGACCCGTGATGCTTCATATATTCAAGGCTCTATCATTCTTAATCCTTTCTTGCCCATGAATCTTTTAGCACTTCCTTACGTTAACTTATGTCTTCTAGTGATCTCTCAATCTAATACTCATCACTTTACTCGATTTCATATCAATCTTTCACAACCCGTCACTCATTATCTTATTCAGAATAGTCTCAACAAAACATCTTCTTGCTTTTGACCTTCCTTAATTTAGCCGGCCTCATTATCTTAATCGCTTAATATTGCTTTACTTACTTATTAGCCCCATGGTAGTAGAACTTCCTTAGCGATATCGTTCATATCCAGGTCTTACCGTCTACTTTTAATACATTAACGTATATTGCAGCTTATTCATAAGGACCAAAAACCATCCACTTTAATCCTCCCGCACATTCGCCTAACATTTTACTAACTAACATAGCATCATAAAGGGAAAATTGAGCCTTATATCCATTGCAACATTAGTGAAGGTTCATATCTCATTAACTTGACAAAACTTAAATATGGCCCTCATCATTCAAATATAAGAACTCTACCTTGATCTTTATTTCATACTTGTAACTTATTCCCATGGGGATGCCTTGAATTCTTAATAATATGATGAAATTCAAACTTTACGATCAAAATATTAGCAATATAGAACACGCAATACCTTGCCACCAAGTTATAAAACAATGGTCCTATAAAATAGAATTTACATACATGTACTAAAAAACTAAGCTCACATTGCATCGGAGCCCGACGGTCCATTCCCACTCCTATCATGATCTTTACTCTTAAGCATCGGACACGTCCATATCTTGTGTCTCTTTCTACTACACCAAAAAACAACTCCCCATACCTACACGACATTGGCTGGCATACACCCAACCGCACTGATGACACAATGACTGGGGTAGCTCCACTCTATCTATACTAGCACGATCCTAGCATATTTACATTTACAAACCCAACCTTGGTCTCACCTAAGAACTTTGATCACGTATAAATTGCTGCACAAACCAAATCTACTGCAACCTACCACCACCCGATAATTCTCTATAATTACAAAGTGTCCTAGCCTTCTTGGTCAGTCCCCTAGCCTCATCGGAATCAATTCCTAAAAATATAAATGGTTCTCGCTCTCTAAACTCCTTAGGCTCCAAACTCCCCGAACCCTCAAGGGCTCTATCACAATCATGGTATCTCAGGGGACGCCAACCCTGTGAGGTAACAAAATGCATCAATACCTGTACTGCTTTTCTCACATCTCGATCAGACAAAGTCGGTGGTGGAACAGGTAGAGCTATTAATGCTGGAGGTTCCCTCGACTCCTCTAATATTGGTGGAAGTGAAACTGGGTCCTCAGACGGATCTGACTCAATAGAAGGTGTATATCTCATACCCTTTACCAATCATTTCCTAACATCAACTTATACGTCAAACTCATTTCCCTACAACTCGGCTTTATCGCATGATCTAGAACATGAAAGAAAGGTAACCATCTTAAATGTCTCGCAACCTCATGTTTATAAATGTAGCACGCAACACACCCATAAACAATACTCTACTAGACACGGCTTGTAGACATCTCTAGGACAGACTTGCTCTGATACCAAGTTTGTCACACACTAGCTTCGGAGGGTGTGGCCGGCACCCTTCGCCTAGATGGCTCGAGTGTACCACCTATATATCATCACCTAACTGTAAATAATATGGGACAACAAGGCCTCAGGATAACAGCCAGAAGGGGGCCTGATAAGGCCATAATTATTATCGGAAGGACAATAAGGCCAAACGGTTATACCAACCAATTGACAAGAGGCAGGCAAAGCCATACAAAATGACAAATACATAAATCGCTAGTTTACAAGCTTCTAAGAGTAGTGCAATATAACATCAGGTGGGGACAGAGCCCTGCCATACCAATAGTTGCATAACATAAACAAACTGATCTAAAAAGTAACTCCGAAACAAGTGGAGTGTAACACACCCTCCCCTGAACTAGTATCCTATTAGAAGTACCGTTAACCTATCTACTGGTACCTACGGGAATGAAACACAAAATCCCTAGGAAAAGTGGGTGTCGGTACTAATAAATATATCGAGTATGTAAGGCAGGTAAACATGATTATGAAGGAAATACAAGAGAAGGGTGTCAGAACCAACCAGTAACTCGTTAAACGGACGTTGTGGGCATACACTGTCACAACCATAGATATAGATACATGTCTGAAAAAATTAGCCACTCAATAGAGCCATATAATATAGTATCAATCATCATTGTAGGTCAAATTATATCATATCATAACGTACCCGACCTCGAAAGGACTTGATCATACCCAACTTTTATAGGACTCGGTACAATCAAAACTACTGTAGTAGTGTGCACGTGTAAGTGCCGTACCCGACCGACTATAGCGCAACTTGGTAAGAAAATAAATACATATATATAAGTGCAATGAAAGACGGTCCTCATGGGACACTATGAACAGAGTCGGAGTGACCTATGGTCGTTATCCTCTGACTATCGTTATTGTCTCTACGTTCCTCAATATATTTTTCATTATGAGTTAATAAGACAAGACATACATGAATCAATAAACTTCTTCAATAGAATGAAGGGCATAGATATTTCTAGCTTTCAAGAGTAGAGTCACTTTAGATCCCTTTAGAACCCTTCAACCTCATTATCATTTATCCTTCAAAATAAAAATATGTCCAGCATGTAAAAAAATATATTCAGAGGATTTCCAACCTCCTACTTATCTTCAACGCCACACAAAACAGTCCAACACAAAATAACAACACTATGAACCATTTCCAAGTGTTACATAACCATTTCCTTTTGTAGTTAACAATTTCGTCAACAATATTTACATGTAAACAAACATAACCATATTAAAAACATCATAGCCAAGTTATTGCATCAAGAAACAACCAAAACATAGCCTAAAGCCCTTTCAAACCAGTCCACAAAAATGCAAATATCACTCTTCTCTGACATCATATCGACGAATGGTTTAATGAGTTGGAAACTAGAATTGTAGACATTCAATTTCATGAGTACATCACTCTATAATTCCAAATATATCGGGATAAAAGATTTGCAACATTTGACCCAAATTTCAATAAAAACATGAACGTAACTTGCAATAACTTTTGCCGACATTTGTTTTACAACTTGCTTGATTTCAAAAATTAACATACGAATATTATATGATTCAAATACCTTAAAACACAACCTCCTTAATATATTAATCACTCCTAGTTTTACCCCAAAAGTACGGGTTATAACATCTTTGATTCGTTTTACCTCGAAACCTTTTGGTACATGCTTAACACTTGTTTAATATCTCCCTTAGCCTTGTATGAGTTTCATGGCTTCCTCAAACTCACATTAGTGTACTTACGATATGAACAATGCAAAAACTTTTAGGTGTAACATCATTTCCCCCTTAAGAACATTTGTCCTCGAATGTAGGGGTGTATAGGGTACCCAATGATCCTTAGGGTGCTCGAAGAAATTTTGGCAGGATTTCTTTTATAAATATGATCAACCAAATCTTGGTGCAAACAGAAAGGTTCCTATATTGCTTTATAAAACCATATAACGTGATATACCAAGTCGTTTGATTATTTACATGCAGACTTACTTCCTCTCCTTGATTAGGTCGTGTTTATCTCTTGAACGTCTTTAATTCGAAATATATAAGAATACTTAAACCTTGTTTTTCGGACTTGCTCATTCATTTATAGTTACTAGAATTTTATCATACGTTCTACTTCCCATTAATTGTACATTATCTAATGCAATTCTCTAGCTAGGTAAATGGATCTTAATTCTAATGACACCCCAACTTTCAAGCCGCCCAGTCTGTGCTCCATTAATTTAGATTGGCTCCATATATATATATTTTGGTCAACTTATTCCCCAATGTCATTACATCTATCATGAGCGAGTCTTTTTAGTATACCTTATCATTGACTCAAAAATTTCTTAAGTCTTGTCGTCACGGGTTGGCGTTCGAGTCTTAGTGCTTGTAAACATAGACATCCTTGGATAGCCTTCTATTTAGATTTATACATTTGATCCCATTCCGTCTTTCAAAATATCTTATGGGAAATCTTCCGCATCATTCTTTATAATGAGCTATTCCATAATCCTCATGTGACTATGATGGTCATTATTGCACACTAACTTGATAGGCGATAATTGATCCATTTCTTTGTGAATTCTGAAATCTTTACTGGAAATATATTTTCTTTAACCATCTAATTTATATGCTTCCCTTAACTATCCATATGTGAAACAATGCTAGGAGTATATATGGCTAACTTCACAGGATATTGCTAACTTCTTCGATAAGGTATGTAGGGTTTTCTTTTCTTCTTTTGGCATGATCCATATAACATGATGTAAATGCGACGTTACTCCATGAGTAATACATTCTTGACATTTAGAGGTCTCTTGGCTGTTTCATGATCATCCAGTATTTTTTCCAGAAATTTTATTCAAGGTCTGTAAGTTAATAGAGTTAGGTAATGATAATGATGTCAGTCTCATAATATAACGTCACTGCGACTGGATTGGTAAGCATGACATGTCCTTCAATTGTTAGTCACATATATATATTATGCATTTATATTGCCCAGAGAGGCCTATGACGTTATATATACGGCTATACGAATATGACATTGATTATACTACCCTCAAAGGCCTTTGGCTTTATCGTAGCTTATACATATATGACGTTGATGATATAGCCCACAGAGGCCTATTGAATTATATACGCGATTATTATACACATTTATACAGTCTGATGCATTGTGGCATTATGACTTTCAGGTGGTATCTCTGAATTCCTTGGCTCACTATTGCTTTATTTACTTTTGATTATGCCCTACATATTTAGTATATCTTCGTACTAATATCCCTTTCCGGGGACACTACAGTCATGACAACATGTATAGATAGACCAAGTGGTGCTCCTCCTCAGTAGGTGATCTGCTCAGCTATGATATTGTCGCACTCCCTTCTCTCAGAGTTGCAGTACAAGAGTCTTTAGGTACTATTTTATATATGCTACTAGTGTTTTGGGGTATGGAGAGGCCCTATCATGACCTATTGATATGTACATGTTACTCTTAGAGACTTGCACACTTATAAATAGTTGATGTTGGTATGTCGCAGCCTTTTCAACCATTGTTTATCAGTACACTCATATTGTGTCCTTTTTGGTCCTTTTGTTATCATTACACTCATAATGTGTCCTTGTGGGCCTTGGCTATATATATATATATATATATAGATATATATATATATATCCTGATGGGACTCTTATGTGTGATGGTTATCTTTTAATCTTGTCACATATGGGTAATTGAAGGACTTGTCGGCCAAAGTTTCATGTTTCAAGGTTCAGTTACTATAGTGGTACACTCAGGCATTCATGCACTAAGTGTCAGCCACACCCCCAAGGCTGGGGTGTGACAAACTTAGTATTTTAGCAGATTTGTCCTAGAGAGTCTATAAGCCGTATATAGTAAAGTCTTATTTATGGGTATGTTGTGCACCACACTTATAAGCAGAAGGCTATAGGATATTTAGGGTGGTTACTTTTCTTTCTGATCTAGATCGTGCGATAGTGCTAAATGATAAGTATTCACTCCTGATCTTCATCTTATTTATCTTCTTAGTTATGCCTGCTAATACTTGATGATAAGAAGACCTGCGAATGGTAGATGAGGAGGCGGGAGAGGGCGCCAGTCATGCACCACCCGCTGGTCCGGGGAGACCAAAGTAGAAAGATGAGGCTATATCTCGAGCCTCCGGGACTCCACCCCTACTACCACCTCCAAAAGGGCCCTAGAGAGTTGATGTACCTCCGGTTCCTCCTCCAGTTACACCTGATCAGGATTTGGATATGCAAAGTGTGGTGAAACTATTGACTCGACTTATGGCATCTCATGCCCAGCGTCAAACTCCTGGTGTTGTTGATAGAGCTGTGAGTGCAAGATTTTGAGATTTTGTTAACTTGGATCCTCTGATAATTAAGGGAACAAAACCTAATACGGACCCACAAAACTTTCTAGATAGAATGCAACAGACTTTATGGGTTATGCATCCAACGGATGCTGAGACAGTAGAGTTGGCTTATTATAGATTGCGAGATGTGGCCGCGACCTGGTTTGAGACTTAGGAGAAGACACGGGGACCCCAAACCCCATCTTTAGGCTAGAGAGAGTTCTCTGAGGAATTCTTACAGAAGTACTTGACGGTCGAGCTTCGATGAGCTAGGCGAGATAGGTCACTATATTTGGAACAAGGCAATATGAGTGTCACAAAATATAGCTTGCAGTTCAACTCCTTGGCTAGGTGTGCTCCCATGATTGTGGCTGATATGAGCGATCGAGTACATCAGTTTGTTGATGGTTTGGGACCAGACATGGTGAATGAGTGCACGATAACTTCTTTGAATCCAAGTATAGATATCTCCCACATTCAGGCTTACACACAGAATCTAGAAGATCGCAAAAGACATTAACAGATTGATCGAGAATGTGATATGGGATAGCACAATAGGGCTCGGTCTACATGTGATGTAGAAGGATTTTAAGGCTAATTTAGGCCTCAGTATCTGAAATGGCCATCTGATCTGATGACTAGTGCGCTATTACAGTTTTAGGACCACCATCATAACCAGACTGCTTATTCTGGTCAGGTCAGAGTTCACGAGCGTTAGGCTCATAGCACAGAAGGGAAACTAGTCAGACTAGGCCACTACTTCCACGTTGTGGTCAATGTGATAGGAATCATTATGGGAAATGCCATTGAGAGTCAGATGTGTGTTATTCTTGTGGTTACCCGATGAATTTTGCTAGGGAGTGCTTGGAAAGAGGTAGGGCTGGTATGGCCCAGCCGACCAAATATGGAGTAGCTTCTTCTTCATTAGTGCACCCCCAGGGCAGGGCACATTGGTACCGGCTGGTAGAGGCAGAGGCAGAGGATCAGGACCTAGGTTGATGGTCCCTAGAACTGCATCTATGCTTTATCAGGTTGATAAGACCTTGAGTCATCTCCAGACGTGGTTACAGGTATATTATCCATTTTCTCCCATGATGTATAATCTTTGATAGACTCGGGTTCTACTTTGTTCTATATTATAATCTTTATTGCTAGTAAGTGTGGGAAAGAGCCGGAATTATTACATAAAGAGATTATGATGAAAAGATACATGATCATCATATGACAACTGACTTAAATGAACTAGAGATGGTAGATTTTGATGTTATTATGGGCATATATTAGCTGGCTTCTTTCTATGCTAATGTTGATTGTTAGATGAAGATCGTTCGCTTTAATTTCCCGAACGAGCCTATCTTAGAATGGAAAAGTAATGTTGCAGTACCCAAGGGTAGGTTTATTTCCTACCTTAAGGCTAAGAAGATTATCTCAAAAGGATATGTCTATCACCTCATACGAGTTCAGGATGCGGAGGCAAAACCTCTAACTTTTTAGTCAGTTCCTATCGTTAGTGAATTTCCCGACGTATTTCCTGATGAACTTCCTGGTATTCCTCCAGAAAGGGAAATTGAATTCACTATCGATGTGCTCCAAGATACCCAACCTATATATATTCCCCCTTATCGAATAGCTTCTGCGGAGCTAAAGGAACTAAAAGCTCAGCTAAAGGATCTTTTAGAGAAAGGCTTAATTTGTCTAGTACTTTCTCATGGGGTGCTCCAGTGTTGTTTGTTCGTTAGAAAGACGATTCATTAAGGATGTGTATTGATTACCGTCTGTTGAATAAGGTAACTATTAAGAACAAGTACCCACTCTCCAAAATTGATAATTTGTTTGATCAGTTACAAGGCCTGATGTATTTTTGAAAGATTGACTCAGGTATAGATACCATCAGTTGCAGGTTAAGGAGAAAGATATTCCAAAGACCGCTTTCAGGACTAGATATGGCCATTACGAGTTTCTTGTTATATCTTTTGGCATGACTAATGCGTTGTCAAACTTTATGGATCTGATGAACCGGGTATTTAAGCCATTCCTGGATACCTTCGTAATTGTGTTTATTAGCGACATTCTGGTATATTCTCGATCGAAAGCTGAACATGTGGATCACTTGCGAGCGGCATTACAGACGCTTCAAGATCATAAGCTATATGCCAAGTTTTCCGAATGCAAATTATGGTTAAATTTTGTTGCCTTTTTGGGCCATATTATATCTTTTAGTAGTATTAAGGTGGATCATCAAAAGATTAAAGCCGTAAAAAATTGGCCGAAACCCACGACTCCTACCAAAGTACGTAGCTTCTTAGGCTTAGCAGGATATTATCAAAGATTTGTTGAGGGTTTTTCTTCTATGTCCGCAACTATAACCAAGCTCACTCACAAGACAACTAAGTTTTAATTGACAGATGCGTGTAAGAGCAGTTTTCAAGAGTTGAAAGACATGTTGACATCTCCACTGGTGTTAGCCCTTCCCGAGGGTACCGATGTGTATGTAGTTTACTGTGATGCATCACGGGAAAGTCATAGCATACGCTTAAAGACAATTAAGAAATCATGAGATAAACTATCCAACTCACGATCTTAAGTTGGCGGTAATAATCTTTGCCATGAAGATGTGTCGTCACTATTTATATGGAGTCCATGTCGACATATTCATAGACCATAAGAGCCTATATTATATATTCTACCAGAAGGAGCTAAATTTATAGTAAATAAGGTGGTTGGATCTATTAAAGGATTACAACGTCGATATTTTATACCACCGCAGTAAGGCAAATGTCGTAGTTAATGCCTTAAGACGTAAGTTAATAAGAAGTTTGGATGGGATTGAAGCTAATAAGATCGAAATGACCAAATAATGCTACTTTTGGAGATGGATAACGGTAGAGAAGTGGTGCAAAACATCGCAGAATCATCCTTGATAGCAGAAGTGAAAGCGAGACAGTTTGAGGACCCTGAGTTAGTCCGAGTGAAAGAAGAAATTAAAGAATGACAGTTTGGTTCACCTTGGATCAACCAAGATGTACTATGACCTTCAACAGGTTTATTGGTGGAATGACCTAATGAAATATATTGCAACATTTGTAGCTCAGTGACTAAATTGTCAGCAAGTTAAGATCGAGCATCAAACAACTGGAGGTTTTCTACAACATATGGAAATCCCTACTTGGAAATGGGAAATGATTAATATGGATTTCATCACCGAATTACCCCATTCTTATCGAAAGTTTGATTCCATCTGGGTTATCATCGATAGGCTAACGAAATCAGCTTATTTTAGATAGATCTTTCATAGATCATCTATGAACTGGGAAGAGTTTTACCCGTGCATATTACCTTCTCAGTTAAGGACTACGCCAAATTATATATCAAGGAAATAGTCTGCATACATGGTGTTCCAATCTCTATTATATCAGATAGAGGTGCACAGTTTACGACACATTTTTGGAGGTCATTTCAGAAGGGTTTAGGCACCCAAGTGAACCTTAGTACAACATTTCATCCATAAACTGATAGTCAATCCGAGTGCACAATCCAAACACTTGAGGACATGCTATAAGCATGTGTATTATATTTCAAAGGTAGCTGGGAGGATCATTTACCCCTTATTGAGTTTGCTTACAGTAACAACCATCATTCAAGTATCAAAATAGCCCCGTATGAGGCATTGTATGGACGAAAGTATAGATCTCAAATTGGCTAGTTCGAAGTGGGTGAGGCCAGGTTACTAGGTCCTGATTTAGTCCAATAGGAAGTGGAGAAAGTAAAGCTAATTCAAGAGCACCTATTAACCGCCCAGAGTCGGCATAAATCTTATTCAGATGTTCGGCGTTGCGACCTAGAATTTGTCATTGGTGATTGGATATTCTTGAAGGTTTCTCTAATGAAAGGAGTTATGAGATTAAGTAAGAGAGGGAAACTTAGCCCCAGATACGTCTGACTATATAAGATCATCCACAGTATAGATCGGATGGCTTATGAGCTTAAATTACCTCTGGACTTGGAAGCAGTTCACCCGGTGTTCTCTGTGCCAATGTTGTAAAAGTGCATAGGAGATCGTTCCTGCATCACTCCTGTTGAGGATGTACAGATCACTAAAAATTTGACATATGAAGAGACTCCAGTATTATTCTAGATCGGTAAGTTCGAAAGCTGAGAACTAAGGAAGTTGCCTTCGTCATGTTGTTATGGAAAAATAACAATACAAAAGAGATGACGTGAGAGGCCAAAGAAGATATGCGATCTATATATACTTATTTATTTCAGTCCTCAGGTTTATACCAATACTTGTGCGATATGATTCTCCCATTTCTATTCTATTCGACCGTCCTAAATCATATACCTTGTTTAGGTGCTCATTTTGAGGTGGATATGACAAGTGCATCTCAGACTACGATAGATGATAGTCGAGGTGAGTTATGGCTAACTTTCTTAATTTTGGTATATACAAACGGTCATGTGAGGCCTAGATGATATTATTTTACTGTTATGTTGCCCTGTGTCGCATTAGATATGTGTTTGAATTGTTTAACAGGTTTTGGATAGTCCTTTTTACAAAGGAAACTCTGCCAAAATTTTTAGAACCCTCGAGGATTAAAGAATATCCTCAACATTCGAGGATGAATGTTCCTTAGGAGGGAAGGATGTTACACCCAGCAATTTTACATTTCATCACATTGCTAATAAATACCGATGTCCTAGGAAGAGATATGACTTCAGAAAAGGGGGATGAAGGTTTATGGATTGTTTATGGAAATATCGGAGTATTGGGAAGTCAAACGGATCGAAAAAGTACGTTTTGATGAAATCAGAAAATTTAGGTATTTGACGGGAAAGTCGACGGACCGTCAAATACTTAGACGAATTGTCAATTTTCCTCTTTGGGTTATCAATTTCCCCAGAATTTTGACGGTAATATTGACGGACTGTTGAAGTATTAAATGGTCCCGTTAATCCCACTGTCGAATTTCGGCGATGGAGAATTTTTCTGGTATAAAGTCGGGTTTTCTGATTTTCCAATCATTTTTCTTCTAGATCAGACCACAACACCTCCTAAATCCTCTCTAAGGAATTCCATAACACCTAAGATCAATTCAAACGCAAATCACGTAAGATTAACTGATATTTTCCGCAGTAATCATAGAAATCATCATTCCCGTAGTATTACGGTTTGTGGAAACCCTAGGTATGGTGTAACTTGTGGTTTTCAAGGGGTTTTGATGAAAAAAGGTAAGATCTAACCTCCTTTATCTATAATCATGGTTAGTTGATGATTCAGAGTAAGATGTGAAAGGATTTTTGTAATCAAAACCTGTAAACTTAAGAAATCATTGTATAAGGACTTGTGGGCTGTTTTGTTGAAGATATAAATTGGGAATTGATTATTGATATTGTAAACCAAAGAAATTATGTTTTGAAGAATCTTGGGGTTGAAAATACATAAGTACCCTTCGTTAACAAGTCCAAGGATTCCTTGTGTTTAAGGTTATCGATAAAGATGCCTAAATGGAGTTTCTTATTGGAAATATGGATTCAATATTGATATCGACTCTTCGTTGCTCTAGATAACCATCCGTATGAAGTGCGAGGCTTCACAGGATATAGCTAAATTCTTCGATAAGGTATGTGGGGTTTTCATTTCCTCTTTTAGCATGATCCATATGAACATGATGTAAATGCGATGTTACTCAATAATAAATCCATTCTTGACATCTAGAGGTCTCTAGGCTGTTTCATGATCATATAGTATTGTTTTCAGAAAGTTTATTCAAGGTTTGTAAGTTAATAGAGTCATGTAATGATAATGATGTCAGTCTCATAATATTGATCGGAGGTGTAACGACGACTGGATTGGTAAGCATGACATGTCCTTCAGTTGTTTGTCATACATAATGATCGACTGGATTGGTCAGCATGACATGTCCTTTAGTTTTTAGTCATATATATATATATATATATATATATATATATATATATATATATATATATATATATTTCTCATAGAGGCCTACAATGTTATATACGTGGCTATACGGAATATGATATTAATTATACTGCCCTCAAAGGCATATGGCATTATATACACAGCTTATACATATATGACATTGATAATATAGCCTGCAGAGGCCTACTACATTATATACACGATTATTATACACATCTATACAGTCTGATGCATTGTGACATTATCAGTTTCAGGTGGTATCTCTGATTTCATTGGCTCACTGTTGCTTTATTTACTGTTGATTATGTTATACATATTTAGTACATCATTTGTACTGATGTCCCTTTTTGAGGACACTGCATTTATACCCGCAGGTACAGATAGACCGAATGGCGCTCCTCCTTAGTAGGTGATCTGCTCAGCTATGATATTGTCCCACTCCCTTCTCTCATAGTTGTAGTACAAGAGTTTTTAGGTACTATTTTATATATTCCATTAGCGTTTTGGGGTATGGTGGGGCCTTTTCCTGTCCTATTGATATGTACATGTTACTGTTAGAGGCTTGTAGACTTATAAATAATGGATGTTGGTATGTCGCTACCTTGTCGTCCCTTTTGTTATTAGTACACTCATATTGTGGCCTTGTCGGCCTTGGCTAGAAGTTCATATTATATCCTACTGGGACTCTTATGTGTGCAGGTTATGTTTCATTCTTATCAGATATGGGTAATTAGAGGCCTTGTCGGTCCAAGTTTTAGGGTTCAGATACTATAGTGGTACACTCAGGTCTTCAGGCACTAGGTGTCGGCTACACCCCCCACGGCTGGGTTGTGACACTTCATGTCGATATTTTGTTATCCTTGGATACAATAAGTATTCCTGCTATATTTTGGTTTACGATGTCCTTGTTTTCTGATCTTCTTCGGTGGATTCCCAAATATGATAACTCTAGAAGAGCTTCTAGCAATCCTTCTTCCCTTTTGGCATTGCTCACTTGTCAATCACTTACAACTTTACAAGTAAACATATTCGCTATGATATCATCTATATTTTCTTTACCTTAGTTTAAACAAGTCATTTTATGTGAAATAATATTTTCATTTTAATGGTTTCTCTTCTTTAGGATTTCTTTGAAATATTGAACTAATTCTATTTTCATCATTGTCGTCTTAGTTATTTGCAAATTTATAACAGTAAAATTGATTCAGAGTGACTATACCATTTGGGGTATTCCCAAAGTCTATCTTAACTTCAAGTGTAATCGTAACCAGGTTCCTCTCAAATTCTGTATCGAGAGTTCAGTCATTCTATCTTTATATCTCAACCTTAAACAATTTTTTTTGAAATCAGACTTTCAGCTTTAACTCCTTGGGCTAACATGCTTCTGTGCAAAGTTTCCAACTATGCTCATAATCACGTTATAAATCAATGTTGTCACATCCCCATATCAATTGATTTCCCATGTCATTTTGAAACTACTCTTATTCTCATTTTCCACAATCCTTCAGTTCTCTTTAACAAAAGGACATTGCCAACTTAATACTTTACCATCTCATCTCCCCTCTTACGGAAATGACTCAATACTCTATGGTTAAAATCATGTTCTTCCCTCCATACTTCATGGACCATTTCCTATCAGCTTACAGTTGATTTTAGAATGACCTCACTTCATTTGAGACGTTTTAAAAAAAAAGGACCTATACTCGTAGAGAGTCATACATTCATGTTATTATACCTTATTTCGACAAACTTAACTTTGGTTCACGCATCTTTTCAAGGAGTTCTCCATAAGTTACTTCTATCAGTCATTTTCATCATTCCACTCGTTTACTAATCGAATCACTGCAATGCTAGCTAGTGACAATCCTTTTACTTTCTGATCGGTGTCTTGATTCAAGTCCATCCTAAGTCATTTTCTGATATTAGCATCTCTCAGTTGCATGGTTAAACTGAATTCTAATAGTCCCCATTTAGAGTTGCTAATTCACTTTAGATAAGAATATGACCCATTCTGCTTCATAAATTCAAGGCTCTCTCCTTCTTTATCCTTTCTTGCCTACAAATTTTATCGCACTTCCTTACATTAACTTATGTCTTCTAGTGATCTCCCAATCTAATACTTATCACTTTACTCGATTTCATATCAATCTTTCACAACCCTTTACTCCTTATCTTATTCAGAATAGTCTCGACAAAATATCTTCTTACTTTTGACCTTCCTTACTTTAACCGGCCTCATTCTCTTAATCGCTTGATATTGCTTTACTTACTCGTTAACCCCACAGTCGTGGAACTTCCTTCGCGATATTGTTCACATCCAGGTCTTACCATCTACTTTTAAAACATTAATGTATATTGCGGCTTATTCATAAGTATCGAAAACCGTCCACTTGAACCTTCCCGCACATTTGCCTAACATGTTACTAACTAACGTAGCACCATAAGGGAAAATTGAGCCTTATATCCATTGCAACATTAGTAAAGGTTCATATCTCATTAACTTGGCAAAACTTAAATATAGTCCTCATTATCATTTGAATATAAGAACTCTACCTTGATCTTTATTTTATACTTGTAACCTATTCCCATGGGGATGCCTTAAATTATTAATAATATGATGAAATTCAAACTTTACGCTGGAAATATTAGCAATAAAGAACATGCAGTACCTTGCCACACCCTAATAAAAGACGGGTCCATAAAATATAATTTACATATCTATACTAAAAAACTAAGCTGACATTGCATCGGAGATCGACGGTCCATTACCACTCCTAACTTGGTCTTTACGCTTAAGTGTCGGACACATCTGTATCTTGTGACTCTTGCTACTACACTAAAAAAAACCCCATACCTACATGACATTAGCCGGCATGCACCCTACCACACAGATGACACAATGGTCAGGGCAGTTCCACTCTATCCATACTAGCATGATCCAAGCATACTGACGTTTACGAACCAAGACTTGGTCTTACCTAAGAACTTTGATCACGTACAAATCGCTGTAAAACCCCAGTCTACTACAACCTACCACCACCCGACAATTCTCTATAATCACTAACTGTCCTAGCCCTCTTGGTCAATCCCATAGCCTCGTCGAAATCATCTCCTGAAAATATAAATGTCTTTCGCTCTTTGAACTCTTTAGGCTCCAAATTCCCTGACCCCTCGAAGGCCCTATCACAATCATGGTCTCTCAGGTGACACCATACCTGTGAGGAAACAAATTGCATTAGTACATGTAGCGCTTTCCTCACATCTCGATCAGACAGAGTCGGTGGTGGAACTGGTAGAGCTAATGATGTTGGAGCTTCCCTCGGGTCCTCTAATATTGGTGGAATTGGGTCTATATGAGGAAGTGGCTCACTCGAGACCTCAAATAGATCTGTCTCAATAGAGGGCGTACATCTCATACCCTTTACAAATTCTTCCCTAACATCAACGTATACATCACACTCATTTCCCTACAACTCAGGTCTATCACACGATCTAAAACATAAAAGCAAGGTAACCATCCTAAATGTCTCGTAATATCCTGTTTATAAGTGTGGAGCGTAACACACCCATAAATAAGACTCTACTATACACGTCTTGTAGATATCCCTAGTACAAACCTGCTCTTATACCAAGTTTGTCACACCCCAGCATCAGGAGAAGGGGGGCAGCATCCGTCACTGGACGGCCCGAGCATACCATATGTATATCATCACCTAATTGTAAATAGTCTGGGCTAACAAGGCCTCAGGATAACAACCAGAAGGGAAAAAATTGAATATGACGACCTAATAAAATGACAGCAGAACTAACATGTGGATATACAATAAGGCCATAATTAATATCAGAAGGCCGATAAAGCCAAACAGTTATACCAACTCACTAACAAGAGGCCGAAAAGACCATACAAAATGAAAAATACATAAACCACTAGTCTACAAGTCTCTAAGTGTAGTGCAATATAACATTAGGTTGGGACAGGGCCCGTCATACCCATAGCTGCATAACATAAACATACTGACCCAAAAGACAACTTCGGAACAAGTGGAGTGCAACACACCCTCCGCTGAATTGGTATCTTACTAGGAGGACCGTCAACCTTTCTACTGGGACCTGCGGGCATGAAACACAGCGTCTCCAGGAAAAAGGGGCATCGGTACTAATAAATGTACCGAGTATGTAAGGAAAGTAAATATGTATATGAATGAAACACAAGAGAAGGGTGTAAGAATCAACATGTAACTCATTAAAAGGCCGTTGTGGGCATACACTGTTACAACCATGGATATATATGCATGTCTGAAAAAATTAGCCACTCAATGGAGCCATATAAGATAGTATCAAGCCTCATTATGGGGCAAATAATATCATATCATAACGTACCCGACCTTGAAAGGACTCGGTCATACCCGACCTTAAGAGGACTCGATAATGTCAAAACCAACTGCAGTAGTGCGCACATGTAAGTGTCGTACCTGGCCGACCATAACGAGGCTCGGTAAGAAAATAAATACATATATATATAAGTGCAATGCAAGACAGACCTCGGGGGACACTATGAACAAAGTCGGAGTGACCTATGGTTGTTATCCTATGACTATCGTTATTTTGGCTACGTTCCTCAACATACCTTTCATTATGAGTCAATAATACAAGATATACATGAATCAATAAACTTCTTCAATAGAATGAAGGGCATAGATATTTCTAACTTTCAAGAGTAGAGTCACTTTGGACAGACATTCATTTACGTTACGGGTCATGCCAAAAGAAGGAAATGATAACCTTAACATACCGGTATGATCTCTTCCTTATTCTTAAATCAAGATTAACACAACTTCTTGCGTCTACAATAAGTGAAGTGATATCGTCATCACATATAATGTCATAATCATAATATTTTGCTAGTCATAAAACTTACGGAAAATTGGGATGCATCTCTCCTATTTTTACTACATCCCAAAGACCACTAAGGGTCATCAACATCCCATCAAAAACAAGAATAACCAACAAATGCACAAACATCACCAATAAAGCTACTATTTATCACGGCGAGCTACAAGCTAGGGTTGGATCCCTTTAGGATCCTTCAACCCCGTTATCATTTATCCTTCAAATTAACAATATGTCCAGCATGAAAAGAATATATTAAGAGGATTCCACTCCTACTTATCTTCAAAGCCACACAAAACAGTCTAACATAAGATAACAACACTATGAACCATTTCCAAGTGTTACATAACCATTCCTTTTCTAGTTAACAACTTCTTCAACAAGCTTGACATGTAAACAAACACAACCATATTAACAACATCATAGCCAAGTTATTGTATCAAGAAACAACAAATATAGACTATTCTCTTGATCTCAAGTTTTATATGTTTCTTTGATCAATTCACTTGATCTCAAGTTTTATATGTTTTATATGTTTCTTTCAATCTCAAGTTTTATAGGTTTCTTTCATCAATTCACTTGATAAACATATAGACATACATAACAACAACAACCATATCATAATCAAGTTTTTCCACAGTTTCCATCCATAACAACTTATATATATAGCCTTAAAACAGTCCAACAAAAATATAACAACATTTCTTCTCCTTTCAAATGCTATCTTGTAATCTTTCACTCAAACACCACAACCAAGATGCAATTAACCTTAAAAACAACCAAAAAATGATAAACATACCATAAAAATAGATAAAATTCGAACCCTAAGCTTAAATTAGCTCACCATCAACCTTATTCACATCACAACACCATAGAGAGGTTATTCTTCACCTTGAGCTAACTTAGATGTTGGGTCTAAAGTTAAATCACCTTGGATTCACCTTGAAGCCTTAAGAATATGTTAGGAGGGTTTGTGAGGAGTGTGGGGACAACATTTGGTTGAAAATGGTGATAAATGAGACCCTAAATCAGTTTATAAAAGTAAGGTTGGCCACCGCCATAGTAGTTCCCAAAAGGGGTTGTCTGCGCAGTCTCGCGAAAATGCGAATTTCTCTCTACTACGACGTCGTATCGACGAACGGTTTATTGTGTTGGAAAATAGACTCCAATTTCATGGGTATATCACCCCATAATTCCAAATATATTGGGAGAAAAGCTCTGCAATATTTGACCAAAATATCAAAAAAACATGAACATAACTTGCAATAATTTTTGTCGACTTTTGTTTTACAACATGCTTGACTTCAAAAATTAACATATGAATATTATATGATTCAAATACCTTAAAACATGACCTCTTTAATAATTAATCACTCCTAGGTTTACCCAGAAATACGAGTTATAACATCTTTGATTCATTTCATCCCGAAACATTTTGGTACATGCTTAACACTTGTTTAATATCTCCCTAAGCCTTGTAGGAGTTTCATGGCTTCTCCGAACTCACATTAGTTTACTTACGATATGAACGACGCAAAAAATTTGAGGTGTAACAGTAACGAATGAACAGGGTCTCGAGTTCCTCATATTAGACCTAATCTATTGTCGAAGACTTTGCCAACTGCTTCAATTAATTAGAAGCCCTTTAGGACTTTCTTGTATTTACCATCTAGTAGTTGTGTTCTCTTAGAAGACTAATGTATATATACGTTGTAGTTGTGCTTGTGAATTAATGAACAACAAAAGCTTTTCTACCCTATAAACTGTAATTTAACATGATATTAGAAGCTAGTATCGTCTCATCTCCTACTTCATCGCTTTCTTCAACCGTTGTTTCTCCCACAACCCCTGTCATGTCTTTATTTTTCTCTAATCTCCTAGACAATGCTCACCACTTTATCTCAATTAAGCTCACTTCCAAAAATTTCATATTCTGGAAGACGCAGTTATTGCCTTTCTTGCAAGGTCAAAACCTTCATGGATTTATTGACGGATCAAACCATGTCCACCTGCTGTTATTTCTATTGAAGGTTCGGATATTGCTACATCCAACCCAGAATTTGCTACTTGGACCTATGAGTCTACTAATATCTTCTCTCTTAGAAGAAACAATTCTCATAGTTATGGCTGGAATACCTCCAAGGATATTTGGGATACTTTGGTTGCTGTCCTATCTTCTACGTCTAATACTAGAGTTCTAAACCTCCATATGCAACTACACAACCTTAAAGAAGATGATCTCTCTGTCACTCAATGTCTCCAAAAGGCAAAACTTCTATGGGATGAATTAGCAGCCGCGGGACGACGTATGAACACCTCAGATTTTTATATTTACATGTTTAAAGGATTGAGACAAGATTTTAAAAATATCATCACTACATTGTCTGTAAGACCTGAACTAATTTCTTACTCTGAGCTCCATAGCCTATTATTGAATCATGCGTTCATTCATGTTTCCTCCAAGTCTCTCTCTCCATCATTCGAGGCGACTCATCAAATCCACCAACAACCAACATCGTCCAACAAACCTTCAATGGTGATAGGCAGAACATTTAACAGCCCAATAATAATAATAGTTCTTACAGAGGTAGTGGCAGATCGTGTAGGGGATGATGGGGATGAGGTGGTCGTTACCCATACTCATGTAATGCCTATGGAAATAATTATTCTAACACTGCTCAACCTTGAAATGCCAACAGTGATTGACACACAAGGTGTCAAATCTGCAATGACACTAATCACCAAGCTTCTACTTGTTTTCAACGCTACAATCACACTATCAATCCATCGGCTCACCTCACTCATCAAGCGTCGATTTCATTGACTCAAAATTGGTTCCCGGACTCAGGTGCCACCCACCATATCACACCAGATCTCTCAGGCTTCACACATGTTGAAGAATACAAAGGACCGAATCAACTTCATGTTGGTAATGGACTGTAACACTCCGTAAATTCAGATTAAGTGTGAATACGTTAAGAGAATGATAATGTGACATTTTATCCATATGAAATCCTATCAGAGTTAGTGATTTTGGGTGAAAATAATTGTTTTAATATAAAGTTTAATAGTTGTTTTAAAATATATGGTATTGCTAAAGACCTCTCTTTTCGGAACAGAGACTGGATGCAAGACGCTGACAGCGCGCCACTGATGCCATTTGATGAAAGTGTTATGCCAAAGAACTTTTTTGCTATTAGTTCCACTCTGAAACTAGCTTCATTCTGATTAATGGGCATGGATTTCAATCGGCAAACAGATGATGTATTGGGTATTTGTGGGATCTTATCCATGGCAATTACGCGGAACATGACTCTTTTCGGACATTCCACAAAGATGGTCTCCTTGGTTCCATACAACTCCTGGCTACTCTTATTTAACAATCATTTTTGAAGGACTCTATGTTGAGGAAGTCAAAGGAGGAGACCGCCTGATGTGTCTATTAGGGACTTCAGTGTCTCTATTTTTAGAAAGTTTGGTAGATCCTTATGTATTGTCCTCGAAATACAACTGCAAGAAAAGTTTTGAGTAGTCTTTCATGATGGATGATCAGATAATGCTTGTTCTTCGATACCCTCAGATCTTCAGTTTGAGTAGCATAACAATTCTTGGTGAGATGAGAAGTCTAAATAAGAAGTCAGATCCTAAATATTTCGACAAGGTCAAAATTTCTTCACAGGTGAGCTATGACTCAAAATATCATTTTGTATCCGAGCAATTTGTATCTAGAGCTTGCAATCTATATTCATGTCATGAACTCCCTGATAACAACAGGATCCAAGTCCACAAAGCATATCAGTTTTGCAATGTTCTTAAAACATTTGGTTTTGAAACATTTGACATTGACTCGAATCTAGGACCCTTTGTCCGTGACTGGGAGACTGAAGACAAGACTAATATGTACAAGAAGTTTAAGCTCTTAATTTCAGATTTGCATTGCTTACCAGAAACCAATTTCCCTAAGACTAGAATTTCTGTTGTCTGCAGGGCGCTCTTTTCTTCAGAAGATCGTTTGTATTCAGGAATAAGAACTGGTCTTTCTTGAATGACTATTTCTGCATGGTTGGTTGCATTGGAGTAGAGAATGATGCTAATGGATGTGATTTGAAAATATGCTTGTACTTATCAGGCGCATTTTCAATCACTCAACGAAATATTCTTAGTGGAACCATCTCTAGCATAAAAGAGACTAATGTTCCTTTACGGTTTAAAGAGGACGGAACTAATGTTCCTTTACGGTTTAAAAAGGAACTCCGTCCTCTGGAAATTGGACATCTGGAACATGTATCACAAGTACAATAAATCCTACTTATCCTACAGGTTTACAAAACTTGAGGTGGTAAGTTCCTTTATGCAGAAAGACAACAGTTACAATTTGGGGATTAGGAAAATAATCCATAGATTTCCAGGCATTGAAGACGACAGAAACTTAACACTCATCTCTTCTTTATCTGATGAGCTTTCTTTCCAGGTTAAAGCTCTTCCACGTGCGATGTGGAAAAAAACTATCTCCAAAACATTTATTACCCTCGAGGTCCTCTCGTTAGGTCATTTATTCGGACGTCATTGGCATTTTCTAAGGGAGCATAGTTGCCAAGAAGATATTAAAGTTCCATCTTTTCATGCTTCTGATAATCAAGAGATACTTTTAAATGTCTCAGCACAACAAACTCTTACAGAGAAGTACTTTAGTCATGTCGCAAAAAGCTTCCTTGAGGGAGTTTACGATGCATCTAGGGGGATGATGCATACATGAGGATGCAGGAAAATTCGTAGCCAGAATGACATCAATTTGGATTGTGTGATAGAAGTTAAGGTACAGTATTCCTCCAAGACTACTAGGTGGTTGATAAATCCTACTGCTAGGTTATCCATTGCTAGTCTGCGTAATCTAGAAGATCCATTTTATTTCAGTCCAGTCAACTTAAAAACATTTTTGATTCCTTATAGAGACAACTCCAAGGAGGTCAAGTTTTACCTGAATTTTGAGGCTACTTTTCGTATATTTGTTCTTTTAACTTCCGCAGCTTGTTTGTTGAGTCAACTTTATAACGTCGAGAGAAACATGGATGCCACTCCTCTCAGTTTTGTTGTAATGTTAGGTATTCAACTTCTTGGTTATGGTATCCCTTTGGTCATGGATACCCCGATTCTTTTTGCATGGAAGGAATATCTTTGTCCACAAAATCGATCATTTGCATACTGCAACTAATATACAATTCAAATTCGTGTTGAAACTTCTTCTCTTGATCAATTTTGTCCTCACTCTAAGACTCTTTCAGAAGGTATGGGATTCACGAAGGATCTCTCACAGGTCAAATGATAAAAAGGTTATCCTGTTTGCCTCGATGATCCATGTGGTTAGTTTTGCAATTTTTACTGTGTCATGTATGTAGGGTTTTCTTGGGTTCAAAACACATAAGTAAAGCAATGAAAGTTTTAAAATTTTATTTACTTACCCAACAATTCCTTCTGGCATGGTTATATGACAATCAAAACATGAAAAGAAAACTTGAACAAGAACTTACAAGTTATAAAATCTGGAGTCTTTACTTTAGGGTGAACACGCGATTCTCCCTTCGATTGCAAGCGCCTTGCTACGGTGTATTCCTCTGTCAGGAAAGCCAGGAAATCTTGGCAGAGGTTTGAGAGAGTTTTATCCTAGACTCTATGTCTAGAATTGTATATTAGGATGAGGGTCTTTAATAACAATGAGGGTGTTGTATTTATAGTTACAATTAGGTTAGAAACGAATTAGGGTTAGGTTCTAAGACTGGCCCAAAATCGAGGTGTAGTGGGCCAGTCTGACTGGGCCCATTGCTGGGTCGGCACCATGGCTCCTTACGTCACTAACGTTTCTTGTTTTTCGTTTAATATATATATTCAACACATTAAATCCAAAATCCAATTTTGACTTAATTAAATAATTTTGATCTAATAGAAATTATCCCATAGTTATTATCAATTTAACTATCTTTATTCCAAATCGAATATTTAATAATTTCTCAATACACCATTAGATCGAAGAGACAATCGACATAGTGTGACCCTATAGGCCTTCATATATTGACACTAATCCAATTAAGGTCCATACGGAACTTCTAGACTGCGCCGTATGATGAACTCAATATGTGAAATACGTTTACATGAATTCAGCAAACATAACCTTTATGTGAGATGATAAATTCCTTTCATTCGCGACACACTCGATCAAGCTTAGAATTTGTCATGTGTCTATCCAAATGGCTTGATCACTTTATCTCATCTATATTAGTCGACAACTAGACCATATTCTAAATATGTCTCTTGCATTGGCCAATGACTTGGTCGTCCTAATATCACTGAGAATTTTAGTATTCTCTTGAATATCCAATCTAGGAATGAATCCTATTATTAGCTCAATCACCACCTTAGTTTACATCATAATGAACCCAACACAAGCCGTATCTTATCCTATAAGGAGTTTAAGCTTAGGACAAGGTCAAAGTACATTACTCTGTAAACAAGGTGCATATTGACTTCAAGTCAAATGACCTTTATCTCCCACATACTGATAACACTCTAGACATTTATAACAAATATTTTATCATCAGGGTATACCAATACTTTCCAAAAGTATCTATGTGTCCATCACTAGTAACCATTACTAGTATCTGGTGAGACATACTACATCCTCCAAGAATGTGATCCAGACCACATGTCAACTTATAACATATCATCGATATCTCTTTCTCGATAATCATTAGTCGAGGCTATTTTGAGAGTTACGTTCTATCATCAATATCTCACTCTATTAATGACAACGTAATCTCAAAGGATGCACATTAATGAATAATTTTAAACAATCAAATAATGATTCAATAATCGCAAATGCCATAAATATATTAATCTTATTAATAACATAAATATGTTCAAGTACAATTGTCCCTAATAATAATTATCTATAGGACACACATACTTTCAATCTCCCACTTGGCCTATAGCCAATCTCCAACGCATCTAATACCCATGTTTTCAAAATGACCATTATTCTTAACTAAGCTTAATGGTTTAGTAATTGGGTCAGCTAGATTATCATCTATGGGAACATAGTCTAATCTTATTTCTTCAGTTTCCTAATATCACTGAGAATTTTAGTGTTCTCTTGAATATCCAATCTAGGAATGAATCCTATTATTAGCTCAATCACCACCTTAGTTTACATCATAATGAACCCAACACAAGTCGTATCTTATCTTATACGGAGTTTAAGCTTAGGACAGGGTCAAAGTACATTACTCTGTAAACAAGGTGCGTATTGACTTCAAATCAAAGGACCTTTATCTCCCACATACTGATAACACTCTAGACATTTATAACAAATAGTTTATCAGCAGGGTATACCAATACTTTCCAAAAGTTTCCATGTGTCCATCACTAGTAACCATTACTAGTATCTGGTGAGACATACTACATCCTCCAAGAATGTGATCTAGACCACATGTCAACTTATAACATATCATCGATATCTCTTTCTTGATGATCATTAGTCGAGGATATTTTGAGAGTTATGTTCTATCATAAATATCTCACTCTATTAATGACAACGTAATCTCAAGGGATGCACATTAATGAATAATTTTAAACAATCAAATAATGATTCAATAATCGCAAATGTCATAAATATATTAATCTTATTAATAACATGAATGTGTTCAAGTACATTTGTCCCTAATAATGATTGTCTCTAGGACACACATACTTTCAATCTCCCACTTGGCCTAGAGCCAATCTCCAACGCATCTAATACCCATGTTTTCAAAATGACCATTATTCTTAACTAAGCTTAATGGTTTAGTAAATGGGTCAGCTAGATTATCATCTGTGGGAACATAGTCTAATCTTATTTCTTCAGTTTCCACCATCTCCCTGAGTATGTGGTATTTCCTTGGTACATGCTTATTTCTTTTTGTTGATCTTGGTTCATTAGCTTGCACAATCGCACCAGTGTTGTCACAATAAATCGTTATTGGACAAGTGGCACTTGGAACAACCCCTAGTTCCTTTAGGAACTCAGATATCTCGACATCTTCTTTACCAGCTTCCGATCCAGCTGTACTCAGCTTCAGTTATCGAATCAGCAGTTGTAGCTTGCTTGGAAATTTTCCAACTCACCACTCCACCATTGAAAATGAAGGCATATCCAGACTGAGACTTGAAGTCATCAATTTTCTATCTGGAAGCTAACATCTGTGTACCCAGTAGCCACTAGCTTCTCTTGTCCACCGTAGACTAAGAAATATTCTTTAGTTCATCTAAGATACTTAAGAATACTCTTGACTGCTTTCCAGTGTTCTTCCCCAGGATTCTGCTGGAATTTGTAAGTTATACTAAGTGCATAGGCCACATCTGGCCTAGTACAGGTCATGTCATACATGATTGATCCTATAGCTGAAGCATATGGGATTCTCTTCTGCGTTCAAGTTCTGTAACAGTAGAAGGACTATCCTTCTTAGATAACTTGATGCCTTGACCCATAGGAAGACCTGATCTCTTGGAGTTTTCCATTGAGAAACGTCTTATCACTTTGTCTATATATGTAGACTGTGACAACCCTAATAATCTATTAGGTCTATATCTATAGATCCTAATTCCAAGAATGTAGCAGGCTTCACCCAAGTCCTTCATCATCAAGGTGCTGGATAACCATTCCTTGATTGATTGCATGCGAGTCTTATTATCTCCCATTATTAATATATCATCTACATTTATAACAATGAAGACAATACTCCCTTCTTTGCACTAACTATAAACGCAGTGATCTTCTTTGCTTCTAACAAAGTCAAATGATTTGACTGCTTTGTCAAAGCAAATATTCCAACTCCTTGAAACTTGCTTAAGTCCATAAATGGACTTCTATAACTTGCATGCTGCTTTGGGCTTAGTCTCGGATGTAAAACCCTCAGGTTGTATCATATACACCTCTTCAATTAGGTTACCATTGAGGAAAGCAGTTTTAACATCCATTTGCCAAATGTCATAATCATAGTGTGCAGCTACTGCAAACAAAATCCGAATGGACTTAATTTTCACAACAGGTGAAAAGGTTTCATCATAATCGACCCAGGCCGTTGATTATAACCTTTAGCCACCAATCTTGCCTTATAAGTTTGTACCTTTCCATATGCATCAATCTTCTTCTTGAAGATCCATTTGCATCCTATGGGTCTAACCCCTGCTGGCAAATCGAATAAGTTCCAAACTTGATTGATGTACATCGAGTCCATACCAGATTTCATGGCTTCTTGCCATCTCTGCGAATCAATGTCTAACATAGCTTCGTTGTAGGTTGTAGGTTCATCGTCATCAGGAATATCTATCTCATTGTGTGTTTTAACAAGGAGATTAAGTTTTTCAGGCAGACGATGAGTCTTAGTTGACCTACGGAGTTGATTATTCTGCATTTTAGTGTTTGTTGTATTTTGATTGTGAGAAGGTCTTTGTGTGCTGGACAATCCATGACCTTGAGAGCTTTCATGAATGTGATTTTCATGCATTTCCTGAATGGAATGATGTACAACCATTGTATCATCTTCCATTGGTTGTGTATGGGAGCCTTCCATTTCTGCACTATCTCTCACGGCACTCCCACTGGCTTAAGGGCATACTCTAAGTACCCAATCTTCACCAAATACTCCCACTGAATCCTTGTATAGGTCATTCGATAAGGGTTCAACTTCTGTGTTACCCTGTCGTTCTTGAATTTCCTCAAGTTCTATCTTATTGCAGCTCTGTTCCTTGTAGACATAGTCTTCTTCAAGGAAGGTTGCATTTCTGGAAACAATGACCTTATGTTCTCCAGGAAGATAGAAATAGTATCCCTCAGTTTCCTTTGGATACCCCACAAAATAATATTTCTCATTTTTAGATTCCAACTTATCAGTAAGCATCTTCTTTACATATGCAGAGCACCCCAGGGTCGCATGTGTTTAAGTGTTGGCTTTTGCCATTCCATATCTCATATGAAGTTTTCTCTACTGACTTTGAAGGAACTCTGTTCTGAATGTAAATTAAGTTTTGCAATGCATAACCCTAAAGGTATGTTGGTAGAGCTGAGAAACTCATCATGGATCTAACCATATCTAATAGGGTTCGATTTCTCCTTTCAACAACACCATTCATTTACAGCGTTCGAGGAGGTGTCCATTGTGATTGGACTCCATGAAGCTTCAACTAATCCAGAAATTCTTTACTTAAGTATTCACCTCATCGATCTGATCGAAGGGTCTTGATACTTGTTTCAATTTGCTTCTCTACTTCTGACTTGTACTCTTTGAATTTTTCAAAGGCTTCAGACTTGTGTTTCATAAGATACACATGCCCAAACCTTGTGAAATCGTGTGTAAAAGTGATGAAGTAAGGGAAGCCTCCCTTAGCTTGAGTTGAAAATGGCCCATATGCATCAGTAAGGACCAATTCAAGCACCTCATTGGCTCACACACCTTTCCCAGAAAGTGGCTTGATGGTCATTTTTCTTCTCAAGCAAGATTCACAGTTACCATAGGACTCCAAGTCAAATGGTTCCAGGTAGTCTAACTTTCTTAATCTTGTTATCCCTGATTCATTGATGTGACCAAGTCTATAGTGCCATAAGTAGGTGGGGTTTCTTGGATTTCTTATCTTAGCCCGTTTATTTTGTACATTGAAAATTTCACAAATACAATTTAGAACATACAAACCATCCACAAGCAGAGCATTTTCACAAACAAAACCATTAAAAGACAGTACATAACTGCTATTGGCAATAAATTAGGAAAACCCCTCAATGTTTAACATTGGGATAGAAATAATATTCCTCGTCAATGAGGGAACAAAATAACAATTATTTAGTTCTAAACCAAAGCCTGAAGGTAAATCTAGTATATAAGTTCTCACGCGTTCAGCATCCACTCATGCTCAATTTCCAACACGCAGGTCTACCTCACATGGTCCAACCGTTTTGCTATTAATCAGACCCTGCAGATTATTACAAATGTGTGAGCCACAAACGGTATCCAATACCCAGCAGTGAGAGTTACTTATAGACATAATTATCTCAATGACAAACATACCTTGTCCAGTAGAGCTCGAATCACCTAGTGTTTTGCCTCCTCCTGGAACTGTGCATTCCTTCTTCCAGTGCCCCTTCTTCTTGCAGTTAAAGCACACATCCGCAACTACTTTTTCCTTCTTTTGAACACCTCCTTTAGGTTTCAAAATTGTGGGTGTAGCAATTGTCTTACCATTCTTCTTCTACATGTTCTTACCCTTGGGTTTGAACTTGCTAGATGAACCCACCATGAGCACAGTTTTACCTTTAAAGGTAGATGATTCAAAGGTTTTCAACATGTTGTAAAGCTCTGGTAGACTCGCCTTGGTCCCATTCATATTGAAGTTCACAATGAAATTCTCAAATGAAACAAGGAGCCAATTCAGGACTAAGTTGACAAAGACTTTTATAGGCAGCTTCGTTCCAATCGAAGCCAACCTCTCTATCAACCCAATCATCTTCAGAACATGCGCTGACACTTGACCCCCTTCGTTCATCTTACACTTGAAAAGGTCTCTCAACAGTTCATACTCCATTGTCTGAGACTGTGAGTCATAAAGACTCTTCAAGTGTTCTAGCATTTCATTGGGGCCCATGTTTTCATATTGCCTCTGTAACTCTACAGTCATGGAGGACAACATTACACATTGTGCCGAGGTAGCATCGTCTAGATATTTCTCAAAAGCCACCTTCTCAAACAAGGCATACTCAGCTGAATCTTCAGCAGGGACTGTGGGGAACACTGTGTCTAACACATACATAATTTTTTCTAGTCTTAATACCAATTGCAGATTTCTCAACCAGTCTGGGTAATTTGCTCTAGTCAACTTGTTTGTCTCGACCAACATTTTCAGTGATAGATTCGACATTTTATATAGTCTGAAGAAATAGATAGACTTGAAATTTAAACTCTAATTTTAATTTCTATTGAACACATTCGTTAACTAATTAACACGGTCTTTAGTTTAATTAGCTCCCACTATTTTAACATACTCTTCGACCCCATGGAAGAATACAAACTCATATCAAATATGATCATAATGGGTCATGATCCAGGTTCATGCTATCTCCGCGTTTGCTGTGTCAGATAACTTCAACAGCACAACCTGGTAGGTCTCCCAAACAATTTGCAACTCTTGTTTGACCGAATGTTCCAAACGATCGATCTGCGTCCCTCGGATTGTCCGACACTGTGGCACCAAGATAGCCTAGCAAGTCAACCCTGTTATGCGACTGGAATTATGCATCTAAGTGAGCTTTGCCTTATAGAGCAAACACTATTGTGTAAATACTCATGAAGGTTTATCACTCACTTCTACATTTAACATGCATCTATGAAAGAGTCTGAGTCCTCGTAGACTTAGAGCAAATGTTGTGGCATAAATACTCATCTCACCGAAAAGGATTTTGGACTACAATCAATTATAACGGACGACGCGTTCATCTTAAATGAGACTTGTATTCGAATTTTGGGGAACAATTTATTTAAAGTTTTAACCAAGATCAACTCTAGCATGCTATATAAAATATAGAATCTTAACTATCATGCAAGTTCAATTAAGCACATATTACGTCCAGCCTACCCAAGCATGATATTAAGCGGTTTAAACACATACTGGGCGCCGCCTACCTGCACCCTACCATAGTGTCGCGGCGCCGACGTCTTGACAGAACATTTCTATGTCGCTTTTCTAAAAATCATCCAAAACCTAAATCTAATTTAGGGATCAGATCACATATCCTTTATCATCACCTACCATTATCAATAACGCACATATCGACCATCATCCATTCCTAGTCGTTCTTCGCCGTGCACCATGTTCGCAATGAATTGGTTATCCACACTTTGTCTTAGTCCGAGTTAGAACGGAATGACTTCCTCGATTTAGCATTGTTGATAATTTAGGATGACATTAAAAAGGTTAACTGTTCAGTGAAGATATGTAGGGTTTTAAGAAGCCTTATTTTAATTCAATTTTATATTTAACTCATATTATTATTTCATTCAATTGTTATATAACTATTGAATCATCCTGGGCTCTGATACCACGGTAGGGTTTTGTTGGGTTCAAAACACATAAGTAAAGCAGCGGAAGTTTTAAAATTTTGTTTACTTACCCAACAATTCCTTCTGGCATGGTTATATGACAATCAAAACATGTAAAGAAAACTTGAACAAGAACTTACAGGTTATAGAAAGACATGAAATATTGGCAGAGGTTTGAGAGAGTTTTATCCTAGACTCTAAGTCTAGAATTGTATATTAGGATGAGTGCCTTTATTAACAATGAGGGTGTTGTATTTATAGTTACAATTAGGTTAGAAATGAATTAGGGTTGGGCTCTAACACTGGCCCAAAACCGAGGTCCAGTAGGCTAGTCTGACTGGGCCTACTGCCGGGTCGGCGCTGCGACTCAACCTAGCAGGCGCCGCGGTGCCTTACGTCAATAACATTTCTCTTTTTTTGTTTAATATATATATTCAGCACATTAAATGAAAAATCCAATTTTGACTTAATTAAATAATTTCGAACTAATAGAAATTATCCCATAGTTATTATCAATTTAAATATCTTAAATCCAAGCCAAATATTTAATACTTTCTCAATACACCCTTAGATCGAAGAGACAATCGACATAGTGTGACCCTATAGGCCTTCATATATTGACATCAATCCAATTAAGGTCCAGACAGAACTCCTAGACTGCGTCGTACGATGAACTCAATATGTGAAATACGTTTATATGAATCCATCAAACATAACCTTTATGTGAGATGATAAATTCCTTTCATTCGCGACACACTCGATCAATCTTAGAATTTGCCATGTGTCTATCCAAATAGCTTGATCACTTTATCTCATCTATATTAGTCGAAAACTAGACCATATTCTAAATATGTCTCTTGCATTGGCCAATGACTTGGTCGTCCTAATATCAATGAGAATTTGAGTGTTCTATCGAATATCCAATCGAGGAATGAATTCTATTCTTGGCTCAATCACCACCTTAGTTTACATCGTAATGCACCCAACACAAGCCGTATCTTTCCTATAGGGAGTTTAAGATTAGGACAGGGTCAAAGTACTTTACTCTGTCAACAAGGTGCATATTGACCTCAAGTCAAAGGACCTTTATCTCCCACACGCTGACAACACTCTAGACATGTATAACAAATAGTTTATCAGCTGGGTATACCAATACTTTCCAAAAGTACCCATGTGTCCATCACTAGTAACCATTACTAGTATCTGGTGAGACATACTACATCCTCCAAGAATATGATGCAGACCACATGTCGACTTATAACATATCATCGATATGTCATTCTCGATGATCATTAGTCAAGGCTATTTTGAGAGTTACGTTCTATCATCAATAACTCACTCTATTAATGACAACGTAAGCTGAAAGGATGCACATTAATGAATAATTACAAACAATCAAATAATGATTCAATAATCGCAAATGCCATAAATATTTTAATCTTATTAATAACATGAATGTGTTCAAGGTGGCTTACCTTCGTACATTGAAATCACCCACATTCAGTTAAAAATTTGTACTATATAATATAATTTCTCACTTCATTCCCATCAAACCATCTCACTAGAAAAACACTTGGTGGAGAATAGGTTTTCATTTAAATGTTGGGAAACTTTTTAAGTTTCTCGTGTGAAAACACTAGTATGTTAGTAGGGGAAATAGAGCTAGTTAATTGGATAAGTATTGGGGTATAATTCAAGATTGCTTTTTTGCTTCCTCAAATAATTGGTCTCATGGAATGTAAGTTCAAAACTAAGCCTCTCAGTAAAGTTTATTCCATTGGGTTAACGGTTTTGAGGTTTTCTCTTCGTGGCTATGACTACCTTAGAGATCCGATTTTCAGCGTCTACTTTCACACCGAGGATAGTGCTGTAAGTTTCCAGTTTTTGTCAAAATTTGAGAATATGGGGATAATGATGATCTTGACATTTGTTGCAATAATATATCACATCCAGCAACAAAACTTCAAGACTGTCACTTAAATGCTCTGACTGTTTGCTCTTGATAATGTTACAAATAAGTGTAATGCACTGTAGATAATGTCTTTCTGCAGTGATGTTGGATCATAATGTCAATTCCAAGTTGTTTCCATTCTGTGGAAGAGAGGCATATGGATCAGTTTATGTGATTTTTGTCAAAGCTGTTGTTGTTGGTTTGAAATGGAAAGATGATGTGATGGTATTGTAATGAACACAGGATCTCAGTTTTCTTAATTCTTATGGATGTGCTTTCATCCCCAGCTACCCCACCCCACAAAATTAAATAGGATTTTTTTCCAGTTTTGGCCGACCAATATAAATCATGGGTGATAGCCAAATTACAAAACACACAAAATTTCTGTATATTTTATGTATATTTATGTATACAATATGTATATTTATACTTAATATACAAAAACATTTACATTTTCTATTTTTTGAGCTGTCCAAATATGTAATTATCCCAATTAAATATATTTTCCATTTTTGGGTATGAGTTGGGTTTGTGTAAATTAGGGCAAACCGGAAAACTCAGCCTTCCGGAGCGGACCAATCTCCCGTACTGCCCTCTTACTATCTTAATAGTCTCTGTCCTAAGATGTTTTAGTCCTGCTTAACATTGTTTATTTTCATGCCTTGACACTGAGAAAACAGAAAAGATAGAAGTCATAGAGTGGGACACTGTAACAACCCGACCTTTTTTTAGTATTTACGTTACAAATTAAGTTTTGAGCATGTGTATAAGTTCATAATACTATTTGATTGTTCAGCATCATAGTATAATCTTGTGTAAAGACTTCTCTGGCTCGCACATTTTTGTTCCAATCTGAAAATGTTTTTTTGGTGATTTTGCTTTTGGATGGCCTATGTATCACTTTCATGTTGTAGATTCTGAAGTATGTTTTATTGGGATTGAGTTACAGTGAACTGTTTGTCTTACCGTCTCTCTTTTATACTTTAGTTGTTCAATATTTTTATACAAGAGTTGACTTTGTTAATAGCACTGTTACAAGCTTAGGCTAGTTAATAATATTTTTCTTTTTGGATGAAATAAACAAATTCATTTAATGAGCTAATTTTCTTCATTATATCATATTATATTAAAAGTGAGAACTCTCCAAGTCAAATGTTGATTTACAAAAGTTTTTTAAAAGTTACATCCCAATCCCAAAAAATTTAAAAGATAAACTCTATTAAATGGATAAGTTCAATTACACTAAAATTGGATACAAGGTAAGTATTAACGTGTATAACCCATATATTTAGCCATATTTAGTGTTGTATAATTATGGTAGATATAAGATCCCTATTGTATGAGGATTCCACATTGTATGCACTATATATATTTGTATTAATGAGAAAGACACCCAAAGGGAGATTAATACAATCTTACACGGTATCAGAGTCAGGCTCATTCCAATTATTTGTTCACCGATGTTGGGCCCCCAAATTATATTATTCACGCTTCAGTTAACAAGGTCTGGGCATGCAGGGGAGTGTTAAGAGTCCCACATCAGATATGGAATGGGAACATGCACTCCTTAGATGGACTTGGACAAACCTCACCCTACAAGCTAGCTTTTGGGGTTGAGTTAGGCCCAAGATCTATTGTATTAATCTCCCTTGGGGAGTCTTTCTCATTAATACAAATATATGCAGTGTGTACAAGATGGAACCTAATGCAGTAAGGATCATAATCTACCATAAATATACAAAACTCACAATTTATGAATATATGGCAAATATTTTGAGAATATTCGCTAATACACCCCCTCAGTCAGAGTAGGAGGAGGTCGGACGCTAAGACTGGATCTGACGCCGATGAATAACTATTTAGGATGCTCTTTTGTGAAAATATCTGCATACTCATAAGAATAAGGCACATGCAACACTTTGACATGACCGAGAGCGACCTCACGAACAAAGTGTATATCCATCTCAATGTGTTTGGTTCGCTGATATTGAACCAGATTGTCAGATAGATATATGGCGGATTTGTTATCACAGTAGACTATAGATGCCTTACGCAAGGGAAACTGAAGCTCCAAAAGAAGATTTCGGAGCCAACAGATCTCAATTACAACATTGGCAACGCCTCTGTACTATGCTTCGGCACTCGAACAGAATAGTGTGGCTTGCCTCTTGGAAGACCAGGAAATGAGATTATCCCCTTGGAAAACAGAATAGCCGGAGGTAGAGCATTGCAAGTCCGGACAACCTACCTAATCTACATTCGTATATGATAGTAACCTGGTCGGTGCAGAGGGCGTAGATGCAATCCAAAATCAAGTGTGCCCCTAGTGTATCGGATGATACGCTTAAGAGCAGTGAAATGAGACTCCTTGGGGGAATGCATAACTAAACAAACCTGCTGCACAGCATAAGAAATATCAGGGCTGGTAAAGGTTAGATGTTGAAGTGCTCCTGCAAGACTCCTATACAGATTATGATCGGAGACTAGATCCCCATCAGCAGCACTGAGCTTCGATTTTGAATATACCAGAGTGGGCATGATCTTGCAATTTGCCATTTTAGTCATGTACACTATCTCCTCTGCATACTTACGCTGACACAAAAATATAGTAGCTGCAGAACGAGACACTAATATCCCTAAAATATAGCTCAACTTCCCCAAGCCAGTCATGAAAAATTTAGTCTTAAGTAATGCAATAATCTCATTTTTTAACACATCAGATGAGGCGGTGAGAACAATATAATCCACACATAGTAATAAGTAAGCGGTGTTACTACCTCGATGAAAAATAAAAAGAGAATTATCACACTTGCTGCATACAAACCCAATCTGCATAATGTACCTGGAAAAGTGTTCATACCATGCTCTGGGGGCCTGTTTCAAGCAATAAAGTGACTTATGGAGACGTCATACATACTGAGGGGCTACTGGATTGACAAAACCAGGCGGCTAGTATATGTAAACAGTTTCTTTTAAATCTCCATGTAGAAATGCATTTTTTTACATCAAGCTGATGAATTGACCAATGCTTATCCATAGCAATACTTAGAACTGTGTGAATGGTAGCCGGTTTAACAACCGGACTGAAAGTCTCACTATAATCAATGCCCTCTTGCTGATTAGTTCCATTGGCTACAAGTCTAGCCTTATACCTCTCTATGTCACCACTGTCTCAGAATTTATGATGAAATACCACATGCATCGGATCACATTCACCCCATCCGTTCTAGGAACCAAATCCCAAGTATGCTGGTTCATTAAAGCATTAAATTCCTCACGCATGACTGCATTTTAATTAGGGTCCAATTTGGCTAATTTTGTGTTTTTGGGAATCGGGGATATAATTTGTGGGGATAGGTTAAAGTGAAATTTGGGTTTGAAAATCTTGTGTTGGGCACGAGTTTTCATACAGTAGGTGGGTATAGGTGCAGTGTTGGGAATTTTCTGGGTTTGGGTTTCCTGGTTTTTGGGTTTTGGGTGGAGAGACATCAGTTGGGGGTTGTTATTTTCCGGTGACATTAGTGACTAGGTCCAGGTTGGGAAGGTGTTGGGGTGAGGTATTGGTGTCAGGTTTTGTAGGTGGGTCAACGTCGGTGTTTGATTGTGGGTTTTTGGTGGAGGAGTTGGTGCCAGGTTACCAATTTGTGAGGTGAGGGTGGTTTGTGGCAGAACACGGGTTGGACGATCGGAGAAGAGTTGATTGGACTGAGAGTCGAGACCTGTACGGTGGTTGGTGTGTTTTTTCTGGGTTAGAGATCGAAATGATTGGCTGGGAAGTGGGTGAGGCAGTAGCTGGTGACGGGGGTTAGGGCGACGATGCGCTGTTGGTGGTGCTGGAGATCTGGGGAGATGGGACAACCGTGATAGACTATGATGGAATAGTGCAGTCGCGGTGGAGGAGAAAACTGACGATATGGGAGAGGTCTGACTGATTGAGAAACGTGTAATCTGTGGTTTGGAATTTTTGGATGTTCGAAAATGGAAAACTCATCTCGTCAAATGTGACGTGATGAGAGACATGAATTTTATGAGTAGACAAGTCATAGAACATATAACTCCTATGATTAGATGAAAAGCCTATAAAGACGCACGACGTGGTTTGTGGAGATAATTTATGAGGGGTAGTGGAGGCAAGATTAGGGTAGCACAGGAAACTGAAAATTCTAAGATTGTCATAGGACGGAATCGTACGGTAGAGAATTTTGGTGGGGGTTTTGTTATGAAGAGTGCTAGTAGGTAAAATATTGATGATGTAATCTACCATTTTAACTGCATAGACCCAGAAAGAGAGAGGGAGAGAGGAATGGCAAAGAATAGTACGAACTATGTTATTGATGGTACGAATCATTCGTTCAGCTTTTCCATTTTGAAGTGATGTGTGGGACATGAGAAATGGAAAACCATGCCATGACTGGTGCACAAATTGTGAAACGCTGAATTATTGAACTCACGACCGTTATCACATTGAAAAGATTTTATGGATTTTTCAAATTGTGTTTTGATGAAATTTCAAAACTCAAGAAACATGGCATGAATAATATCTAACAGAGAAAATGTAACACTTAAAGATGACAAAAATGGAAGGTGATCATGTTTGCCTAGTGCGCAAGAAAAATAGTTTTGGGCAAGTTTTACATTATTACATCAAATAAGCTTATTATTTATAAGAAAATTAAAAACAGGTACTCCTGGGTGTCCAAGTCTATTGTGCCAAGTTGACGGAGAGATCGTAGCAAGGGTGGTATGAGATTGGGTTCTGACAGCTGAATATGAAGTGAAGGGGTAGAGGTCTCCCACACTATTGCATCGCGTAAGAACTTTCAACGTATAGAGATCCTTTACAGAGAAACCAAAAGGGTCAAACTCCACAGATACGAAATTATTGCGAGTAAATTTCCTAACAAATATTAAAATTTTAATGAGGTTAGAGGTATAGAGGACATGGTTTAAGGAGAAGGGCGGATGGGGTGGTTTTATGTGGGTATTACCATAACCTTCAATTGGAATGCGATGACCATTGCCGACAGTGATAAATTGAGGATTCTTTTAATCGAAGTAGTTGAGATAAATTATCTGAAGAGCGGGTGACATGAGATATGGATCCGGTATCCATATGTCAATTTTCGTCGGGCTGTTGAAGGTTTAATATGAGCCCAAATCAGTTGGGGCCAGACTGTGACCAAATTGCAGTTGTTGGGCCGAAATACGATTGGCTTGGTGATTGGGCGTGTGGGCTTGTCGGGTTGTTGGAACCGAGCCCAAGATTCTAGGTATCCATGCTTACAGGAATTGGGCCCCTAATGTAGGATATGGGCAGGCGAGTGAGGCCCTATCCCTGCATTGGGCCACCCTATTGGGTCAGTCCACTGAAATGGCTGGACACGCGTTGGGCTCGCTTGTTAGGCCTTGCCTCCTCTGCCGCGTCCTTTGCCATTTTGTCCATTATCGTGACCTCTGCCGCCTCTTCCTTCACCGCAATTATCCCACTGCTGCTGGTGGTCCGTTGGTAGCGGCTGGTGGTGGGGGCCGCGGTTGGCACCATACTTTCAACCTCTAAGGCTTTTTTATTGTGTTCATCTTGTTTATCATGGCGGGTGTCCTTTAATAGTAATTGTGAACGTGCCTTGTTGAAACTCGGTAGTAGGTCGACTTGTTGAATCAATATTGCTAGTGTATCGTATTCTCCTTTTGGTAATCCAGCAATAAGTTGTAGGACCATATTTGTTTCAAAAATGGGTGTCCCTACGTTGGATATTTGTTCTGCAATTAGTTTCAGTTATTTGCAGTGTTCGGACATGTTAAAATTCTCGAGACGTGTATTGTTGAACTATTCTTCCAAATACATGGCTCGAGTGTTTTTATTGTCCTGAAATATTTTTTCCAGTCGTACCCATAGTTCACGAGCCAAGCCACCAATTTTTTCATGATAGTATACAATAAATCTTTAGAGATGGTGTCGTATATCCCCTGTTTGACGATGGCGTCAAGGCGACGCCATGTCGAGTCTGCAACATCTGAAGGGCGAGGGATAGAATTGTCAATGTGGTCTAGCACATTGTACGTGCATGTATGGATGTATAATAGTTTGACCTACATTGAATATTTGCTATCTTATTGATAAAGAATTAAGGGTATAAAATTCTTGATGTTAGTGACGGTGAACGCCGGATGAAAAAAAGATGTAGAAGATGGCGGTGGATTGTCAAAGACAACTGTGGGGGGGGGGGATCGATAGTTTTAGGGGAAATGAGAGAAGACATGGTGGTCACAAAATTGAAGCAAAAATAAGAAGGGTTGCCGTCGGCTGATGGGAAGAGGGGGGGGGGGTTATCGGCGGCTATGAGAAAGAAAAAAATAGGGTTTAGGGTTTGGCATCTGATATAATGTGAGAATGTATTAACCTCGCTTGGGGTGTTTTTCTCATTAATACAAATATATATAGTATGTACAGGGCGAAACCCTAATGCAGTAAGGATCCTAATCTACCATAAATATACAACATTCATAATTACATAATATATGGTGAATATGTTGAGAATATTCGCCATATTTAGTGTTGTATAATGGATTATAGCCCATATATTTTGTCATATTTAGTGTTATATAATTATAGTAGATATAGGATCTATATTGTATGAGAATTCCACATTGTACACACTATATATATTTGTATTAATGAGAAATACTCTCCAAGTGAGATTAATACAATCTTACATAGTATCAGAAGCCAAAACCTAAAACCTTTTTTCCTTCACTCGCATCCCACTTTGGTTTCCTCAAACCGGTGGCTGTCCCTCTGTTCCAAAAACAAAATTTCTTCCCTTTGTTCCAGAAAAACAACTTTGCTGCTTTCTATTGTGGCTGCCCTTATTTCTTTTCCAGAGAACAAAGAAAAGCATTCCCAAGGACAGAACTTCTGACTTCTTTTTCTTAAAATTTATGTTTTCCTTTTTTTGGCGGCTGCCTCTCGTTAAGCTATTCCACATTGTTCTCGGGTTCATTCACCAAAGAACAAAATTGTTTTTTTACTGCGTGTCTTCTTCTTCTTCCTTCACCAAAAACAATTCACTTTAATGACTTCTTCCACAACACCCACTTTTGGAGACCAATTTTTGGCCTAATTTCAGGCAACATACAAGTCCGCCTCAGGCCAGTCAACGGGCCACATCAATTCGGCCCTATTTCCTGGAGCTCAGCAGTCCCCTCCAGGTTCATCCCACTCCAATTTGGGCCCGACATTCGTCACATTAACCCCTCGATAGTTCGATAATATGTGGTATATGGATACAGGCACTACGTTTGACCTCACCAACAAATCTGGTAATCTTTCTCAAGTGCGAAGTTTAAATACTCCACAATCTATTATGATTGGAAGCGACCATCGCATTCCAATCCAAGGGTTTGTCCACACACTAACCCCACCACCGCATCCTCAATTCTCCCTAAATAATGTCTTATATGCTCCTAACATCATCAAAAACCTAATCTCTGTTAGGAAATTTTCCACCAATAATTTTGTATCAATTAATTTTGACCCGTTTGGGTTTTCTATAACGGACCTACGTACCGGAAAACTCCTTACAAAGTGTAATAGTGAGGGGGACCTCTATCCTTTACTATCCATGTATGCTGTCAGTGTCACTCCTCCCACGTCTCTAACTGCCCAAGTCTCTCCTCCCACCGCTTTAGCAACAATTTCTCCGTCAATCTAGCATAATAGATTTGGACACCCAAGAGCTCCCGTTTTTAAATTTCTTCAGAACTATAATTTATTTCATTGTTCTAGTGGGAAACCTGTCCAACAGTGTTCTTCTTGCCCTTTAGGCAAACACGCTCGCCTCCCTTTTCAGCCTTCTTTAAGTGTTACATTTTCTATGTTTGATATCATTCATGCAGATTTATGGACATCTCATGTCGTTAGTTCACTGGGTCATAAAGTTTCGTAACTTTATCAAAACACAATTTGAGAAATCAATCAAATCATTTCAATGTAACAACAGTTGTAAATTTAATAATTCCACATTTCATAATTTTTGCACCAATAATGGCATGGTCTTCCGTTTCTCCTGTCCTCACACCTCACCCCAAAATGGAAAAGTCGAACGAATCATCCATACTATCAACAACATAGTTCATACTTTTCTGTTTCATGCCTCTCTCCCTCCCTCCTTTTGGATCTATGTAGTCAAGATGGTATAATACGTCCTTAATATTTTACCTACTAGTACTCTTCAAAACATGACTCCAACCGAAATACTATACGGTCGGATCCCCTCCTATGATCACCTTCGGATTTTCAGTTGTCTTTTTTATCAAAATCTCACATCCATCGCCCCTCATAAATTAGCACTCCGAACCACTCCACGTGTCTTCGTAGGTTTCCCGTCTAACCATATGGGCTATTTGTGCTATGACTTGTCCACTCGTCAAATTCACGTCTCTCATCACGTCACGTTTGACGAGACTACATTCCCATTTTCGAATATCCAAAAATTCCAAAAAATGGACTATACTTTCCTTGACGAGTCTGACATCTCCACCGTCATCCACAGCGAACTGTGTCAGTCCACCACCATCAACCCATCTCTGCCAACTATTCCCGCCACTACAGAACACAACTTTGTGTCTCTACAACCCGCCTATTTTCCATCACAGTCAACGCCGATTGCCACCACCAGCGGCAATCGACCCAACATCTCAGTATGACCACTGATCACTGTCCCCACTACTATGTCACCACCACAACCGCAACACCACCCATCAATCACACCAGCCACTAGAAACCCATATCGTACCACTATAATGACACCACCAAACCAACTCACCTGTCCCACCCCACCACTGACACCTTACCCCACATCATCGACCTTGGCCAGTCTCGATGTACCCAGATCGGCAACACCACACAACCCCTCCATTGTACCTAGTCTCGACCCATCCAGATCTGTAACACCACCCACACCTGCCACTGTACCCAGTCAACAGACCGATAAACTTCACCAAAACTCGATTCCAATCCCTCACAGTGAACCCGACCCGAGACTTAGCAAACATATCCAGCCAGCTCTCTCACACCGTACGGAAACCCCATGCCCAACACGGAATTTTCAAACCCAAAGTCCAATTTAACCTATTCACACAAACCATATCCCCAATTCCCAAAAATCTAAAATTAGTCAAACTAGACCCGAATTGGAATGTGTCCATGTGTGAGGAGTGTAATATTTTAACGAAACAACACACTTCGGATTTGGTTCCTCGACTGGAGGGGGTGAATGTGATTCGATGCATGTGGCCTTTTTATAAAAAATACATAGACATCGGTGACTTAGAAAGATATAAGGTGAGGCTTATAGCTAATGGTACTAATCAGCATGAGGGCATTGACTATGGTGAGACATTCAGTCCGATTGTTAAACCGGCTACTATTCGCACAGTTCTGAGCATTGCTATGGGTAAGCTTTGGCCGATTCATCAGCTTGATGTGAAAAATGCATTTCTACATGGGGATTTAAAAGAAATTGTTTACATACACCAGCCGCATGGTTTTGTCCATTCAACAACCCCTTGGTATGTATGCCGTCTTCGTAAGTCACTGTATGGTATGAAACAGGCCCCCAGAGCGTGGTATGAACGTTTTGTCAGGTACATTATGTGAATTGGGTTTGTATGTAGCAAGTGTGATAATTTTCTTTTTATTTTCATCGAGGTAGTAGCACTGCTTACTTACTACTATATGTGGATGATATTGTTCTTACTGCCTCATCTGATGTGTTGAAAAATGAGATTATTGCATTACTTAAGACCGAGTTTGCTATGACTGGCTTGGGGAAGTTAAGCAATTTTTGGGGGATATCAGTATCTCGTTCTGCAGTTACTATGTTTTTTTGTCAGTGCAAGTATGCAGAGGAGATAGTGTACATGGCTAAAATGGCGAACTGCAAGATCATGTTCACACCGGTTGACTCTAAATCAAAGCTTAGTGATGTTGATGGTGATCCAGTGTCCGATCCCACTCTTTACAGGAGTCTTGTAGGTGCACTACAATATTTTACTTTCACCAGGCCTGACATTGCTTATGTCGTTCAGCAAGTGTGATTATTGATGCATTTAGCAAATCAATTCAAAAGTTATTACTTTTTTTCCCTCTCATTTAGCCAAAATCTCTAATTATTTGGTTCTTTTTCCCTTCCTCCCTATTTAAATCTATATTCAAAGTCTTTAATTTGTCAAGAAACTGTTGAACTTATAGAGGAATTTTAAGGGTCAAGAAAATATTTTGATGGTTATACTATTATATAAGGAGACTTGTCCTTCATTAACCATAGCAACAGAAAAACAAAAAATCTATGTAAACTCCTTGGAGGTAGCTTTCTTGTAATTCAATTTATTGTTGTCAGTTATTTGTATAGTTATCTATCTTTTAGGTGTTCTCACATTTTGTTTGAACTCTTGATATAAGCTTACTGGGAAAATGATTAATAGTCAATTGCAGGAGTGTATTATGAGACTGAAGAAGTAACAAAAAGAAAATTAGACGAAACGAAGGTGGTAATTAGGAGAAAAACTATATAAAATGAAGTTTAGTGCGATCAATGATACTTACTAAGTACTCACCATACTTATTTTAATTTCCTCTTTCTTTGCATTTAATATAGAATACGATCCTCGCACTAGCGAGTTTGAGGTTGATTTTGTGTTGATGGGTGGTGAGCTAATTCAGTGTGAGACAATTACTTAGTCCTGCGGTGGCTTGGATCCTTTTATGCTTTTCAGTTATTTTGTACTAGGAAATTTGTTTGCGGTTCGCGCGATTATAAAAAAATTAATGAAATTTTTGATGTATTTTTAAAGATCCTTTTGAGACCTTGAATTGTCAATAATCTTGACAGTGATTTTGTTCTGAAAATAAAATAAGAAAATCTTTTCCTTTAATTAATTCCTAAATTTTGACATAATTTTTGGATCTCCAATCCTATTTTATAAATATTTGGTTACCTTAGGCACTTAACTCTTCAATATTCATCCCAAGTGTAATTATGTAGCATATATTTACGTACATAATGTTCTTTGATATAAAATGGGTAAATATTATATACCTTTTCTTGAAAAATTAACTGTACTGACGTACTTATAGCTTCAATGCGGATACCGAACACCTGGGCAAAACTAAAAATATATCCAATTTTGCCTTTCAAACTACTATACAAGTATCATTTTTGGGATATGACTAATTGGAAGCGTCATTAAGTCACCTACCGAATTCATTTGAAATTCCATTTAATATTTTATAAATAAAACACAAGAAAAAGAAACAGTTTATATAAAATATACAAAAGTTACAGACAGTTTTCTTTACAAGTATAAACAATTTAGAAAGTTGTTAGTCCAATACCCCAATTTGGTAGTTACGATTCTATTCTGATTTATAACCATTAAAAGGATATTTACATGGGCTATAATCGTACTAACAATTTAAAGTGAATTATGGGAAGCCTATTTCAAAGATACGACGGTGAAAACGGCAAAGCAAGCGGTTACGGCGGCGAAAATGACAGCTTTTGAACACCTGTATGTGGAATTAGAGGAAAAAGGCGGGGCTAAGAAGTTGTACAGACTAGCCAAGGCGAGGGATAGGAGGACCCATGACTTGGATCACGTGAGGTTCATCAAGGACGAGGATGGCAAAGTACTAGTGGAGCACGCGCGTATTAGACAGAGGTGACAATCTTAGTTCCATAAACTCTTGAACGAAGAAGGAGATAGAGACATTGTGCTGGGAGATCTGGAGTAATCCGGAAGGTACCGGGATTTTGGATATTGTAGAAGTATTAAGGTTGAGGAGGTTAAGGGTGTTGTTCGCAGGATGCGTCGGGGATGAGCGACCGGGCCTGATGAGATCTTAGTTGAATTTTGGAAGAGCACATGCAGGGTAGGTTTGGAGTGGCTGATTGAGTTGTTTAATGTCATTTTTAAGATGGCAAGAATGCCCGAATAATGGAGGTGGAGTACAATGATTCCTTTGTACAAGAACAAAGGTGACATCTAGAGTTGCAACAACTATAGGGGTATCAAGCTGCTAAGCCACACTATGAAAGTTTGGGAAAGGGTCGTGGAGATGAAGGTGAGAAGAGACGTGTCTATTTTCGAGGACCAATTTGGGTTCATGCTGGGGCATTTGACTACAAAATTCATTCATCTTATTAGGAGGTTGGTGGAACAGTATAGTGAGAGGAAGAAATATTTACATATGGTTTTCATCGACCTCGACAAGGCATACGACAAAGTCCCTAGGGAGGTTCTATGGAGATGTTTGGAGGTTAGAGGTGTACCTGTGGCGTACACTAGGGCGATCAAGGATATGTATGATGGAGCCAAGACCAGGACACGGACAGTAGGAGGAGACTCAGAGCACTTTCCAGTGATGATGGAGTTGCACCAGGGATCAGCTCTTAGCCCATTCTTATTTGCCTTGTTAAAGGATAGACTGACGCGATAAATCTAAGGGGAGGTACCATGGTGTATGTTATTCACATATGACATAGTCCTGATTGATGAGACTCGCAGCAGAGTGAATGCTAAGCTGGAGGTTTGGAGACAGACCCTGGAGTCTAAAGGGTTCAGGCTAAGTAGGACCAAGACATAATACTTGGAGAGCAAGTTCATTAACGGGAGCGACCATGAGGCAAGCGTGGAGGTGAGGCTTGGTACTCACGTCATTCCAAAGAAAGGAAGTTTCAAGTATCTCGGGTATATTATCCAAGGTAATGGAGATATTGATGACAATGTCACACATCGTATTGGTGCAGGGTAAATGAAATAGAGGCTCACATCTGGAGTCTTGTGCGATAAAAATGTGACACCAAAAATTAAAGGCAAGTTCTATAGGGTAGTAATTAGACCGACTATGTTCAATGCGGTGGAGTATTGGCCAGTCAAGACTTCACACCTCCAAAATATAAAAGTCGCGAAGATGAGGATGCTGAGATGGATGTGTGGGCATATAAGGAGGGATAGACTTAGAAATGATAATAATCTGGGACATAATGTGAGTGACCTTGGTGGAGGATAAAATGCGGGAAGCGAGGTTGAGATGATTCGGGCATGTGCAAAGGAGAGGCACAAATGCCCTAATGCAGAGGTGTGAGAGGTTGGCTATGGGTGGGTTCAGGAGGGGTAGAGGTAGGCTGAAGAAGTATTGCAGAGAGGTAATTAGATTGGATATGGCGCTGGTGCAACTTACTGAGGACATGACCTTAGATAGGGGATTGTGGAGCACACGAATTAGGGTAGAATGGTAGTAGGTAGTTGAGCGTAGTCCTACTTACGCTTACATACTGGTAGTTATAGTGTTATTATTATAGCCCTACTTAGCCTATCATACTAGTAGGCGTAGTATTATTTTATAGTCCCGTGTACTTTGATTTCTGTTGTTGTATGTTCGTTTGTGTACTTTGTTTATCTTATTTACCTGCGTTTGTTACTACTTCTTTTTTCAGAATGCTTTATCATGGCTTGTTCACTTTTGTTACTCTCAGTTTCATACTGCTTTAAATTTCTTATCCGGATCTGACAATTTCTCTTGTTTTGCTTGTGCTTATGCTTTGCTTGAGCCGATGGTCTTTCGGAAATAGCCTCTCTACTTACCAAGGTAGAGGTAAGATCTGCATACACTCTACCCTTTTCAGACCCCACGTTGTGGGACTTCACTGGGTATGTAGTAGTATTTGAAAGATACACTTTTATGGATTCTTTTTCTTTCAATACATAGACAAAGAATATAAAAATAAAAAGTTTGTCAATTTTAAATTGTATAACTTACTTATTTTAGGCATTCATTCATCACAATTCACAAGTTACTGCAAATGTATTAATTATATTTGCTCTACTAATTAGAGATATTCTTTTGATTTCTTCCCTATTTTTCTTTCCTTTTCTTTCTTCTTTCTTCCTCTTATCTTCTTTCTTTCTTTATTTATTTATTTCCTCTATTCTCACCCTCCTTATGACCCACCACTTAATCACATAAAATTTGAGATCACGCTTTTAAATATAGACAAAAATTATTTTCCTCTACACACTAAACATCTTAAAAGTAATTCGTCTAAGAAACAACATTTCTGTCAATTACAACTTTCACTATCTTCTTTCATATAAAACCCACAAGAAAGAAAATTAGGGCCATCATAGACCAAAAATTCGATTGAAAGACTAAAGAGAGTCGAATATGAGAGTATAGGTAGAAAATATCAACTTGCAAGACCCGAATTTATACATTCATATTAATTATTGTTGGAAATTTACTAAATGTGAAATTAAGTATATCCCATTATTTATAACTCAAACAATTAGGGGCCCGCACGTCGGAAACGTTGCTTTCACATACATGCACACGTAGTGCCAAGTATCGCAAATTTCATTAGTGAAAGAGATATTAGTACGTATATAACACGTTTGAGACATAGAATGATGGACGGTTATTGGTAAATAACAAAGTATTCCACATTGGTAAACAAAGGAAGAAGTGTACAAAGTGTAAGATGAAATGAGTCGGAAATCACCGAGGAGCCGCGACGCAGCCCCATCAGCGCCGTGGTGCTAATTCGGTGGCCAGTCACTGGAGCCGCGGCGCCGCGATGCTAATTCACAAAGCCGCGGCGCTTCGGAGGCAGAATGCTACGACGGGAAATTGGAATGTTCTGATCTTTGGGCTGGTTTTGGAGCATTGATTCTCCATTACTTGGCACATGAATTCAGCCATTATTTGGCTGAATGTAACCCCTCAATTAAGTGTCATTACATGGCTATTGAAGGCCATTAGTTGGCTAGTTCCGGGGTCTTCTCCTTACACTATAAATTGAGGCCTTTGGCTCAATTGAAGAAGACACTACACTTAGAAAATACTCCAGAATTTTCAAAATTCATCTTCTTCCTATCTAGCAAAGTTACTATACTCAAAGTTCTTCAAAAGTAACACTTGAGTTTCCTTTGCTCAATTGTTAAGTTGTTGTTGTATCTTGGAAGACTATTGCCCGACAACGTAAAAGGTGATATACGGGGCAATCTTGTCTTAAAGACAGAGTGTCATCACTCGACTCAGCAAATTACACAAGCAGTTTGTTACGTTCTTGATTTCCAGTTTATTGTAATATTTAGTTTATCCTTTCTTAAAAATTGTAATAGTTACTTACTTCCCGTTCCCTGCAACAATTGTATCCCAACAATTTTAAGACAAGACTGATTGTAAGTACCTAGAAAGATGACTGAAAGAGAACAAATAGCTTCTGATTCTGCTGCTGCTGCTACTCAAGGCAATACCTCTGCCTTCCCCACTACTCAAGGCACACCTAATTCCTTTCCGGTTGCTCAAGGCTCATCCAACGCCTTTACTGTTGCTCAAGGGAACGTTGTCGTTCCTCCACACGCTGGATTCCACCATGAACGCCTAGAAAAGTTCATGGGCTCAAACTTCAAAAGATGGCAACAAAAGATGGTATTCTATATGACTGTTATGGGAATGACACATTTCCTAACAGAAGATCCTCCACAAGATGGAGATGAAAGGGAGCCTTCACCTTCCGAAATGGCTGAAGGGGGCCTAGGTATCCATGTCATTAATGGCATGAAGATGGTTCTTGATGCATGAAGTTATAGTGATTTTATGTGTAAGAATTACATATTGAACTACTTGTCAGACCCTCTCTACATGGTGTATTGCACCGTAGGCACTGCCAAAGAGTTGTGGGAGAAACTGCAAAAGAAGTACAACGCACAAGATGCAGGTACTAAGAAATTTATCATTGGGAAATTTCTGAAATTTCAAATGGTGGATAGTAAAACAGTGATGTCCTAAGTCTAGGAATTCCAAATGATTCTACATCACCTAGATTTGAAAGGTATGAAACCAAATGAGAAGTTTTTGGTTGCATCACTAATTGAAAAGTTACCTCCTTCGTGGAATGAGTTTATGAGTTACTTAAATTCAAGACAAATGAGATGACCTTTGAAGAACTTATTAACAAACTCCAAATTCAGAAAGATAATAAGAAGGCCTTGCCTAGGGGTAAACAACCCGTTGAGGCAAAGGCAAATTTGGCTGAGGCCAAAGGGAACCCAAACAAGTAGTGCAAGTTCCAGAAAGACGGCAAGACCCAAGCGGCGGAGAAGTTCAAAGGAAACTGTCACCACTGTGGGAAACCTGTTCACATGATCAAGGACCGTCGCAAGCTCAAGACTGAGCAACAAGAGAAGGCCAAGGCTAAGGGCAAGTCATAGGTTAACGTCACCAAAGACACGTTTCTGGACGACATGATTGAGGAGTTCTCAACGGTGGTGCTAGAAGCAAACCTTGTTGAGAATCCAATGCAATGGTGGATGGACACATGTTCTACAAGACACATTTGTTCCAATAGAGATGCCTTCTCCACTTATACATCGGTTATAAACAAGAAGTTGTTCATGGGCAACAACGCTTCTTCTGACATGCTGGGGATAGGAAAGGTAGTCTTGAAGATGACTTCTGGAAAGGAGCTCACTCTGAAGGAGGTGATGCATGTTCCTGAGATTAGAGGACATTTAATTTCAGGTCATTTATTGGTTAATGCTTGTTTTAGGCTAGTGTTTGAGTCCAATAATATTGTAATCACTAAGAATGAAATGTTTGTGGGAAGAGGATTCGTCTGTGAAGGCCTCTTTAAAGTTAACTCCATATTTGTATTACGTACAAGCAATAATATTGAAGCTTCTTCTTACTTGCTTGAGTCCTCTAATTTATGGCATCATAGATTAGGACATATCAACTACAAGTCCATCCAAAGGTTGGTAAAGTTGGAGTTGTTGTCGTCTATCGACGTAAACCCTCAACATAAGTGTTAGGTGTGCATAGAGGCAAAACTCACAAAGATTCCTTTTCGATCCATCGAAAGGAATACCGCTCCTCTAGAACTTATTCACACAGATATATGTGATTTGAAGTTTGCACAAACTAGACGGGGGAACAAGTAATTTGTGACATTCATTGATGATATCACAAGGTAATGTTACCTTTACTTGTTGAAAAGTAAGGATGAAGCCTTTGAAGCATTCCGATGTTACAAAGCAGAAGTTGAGAACCAATTAAGCATGCGGTAAATCCATTTGTAGCGATAGAGGGGGATAATATGTAGCGCCATTTGAGAAATATTGTGCCCCATCAGGCATTGTTCATCAAACGACGGCTCCATACTCACCTCAGTCGAACGGTGTGGCGGAATGTAAGAACCGCACATTGAAGGAAATGATGAATGCCTTGCTCATCAATTCCGGTCTTCCCCAAAACATATGGGGAGAAGCCGTCCTTACCGCTAATATAATTCTTAACAGAGTCCCACATAAGGGTAAGGACAAAACTCCTTATGAATCATAGAAAGGAAAGAAACCCACCTACATATATTTGAAAGTGTGGGGTTATTTGGCAAAGGTTGAAGTACGCAAGACAAAGCAGGTCAAGATTAGGCCTAAGACTGTAAATTGTATTTTCATCGGATATGCAAATAACAGTAGTGCTTATCGCTTCTTAGTGCATAAGTCAAATATTTTAGATATCCATGGGGGTACAATCATGGAATCAAGGAATGCTCAATTCTTTGATGATACCTTTCCTAGAAAGGAAAAAGACATAGCCTCTCGCAAATGAAGTTATGGACAAAGCTCCCAGGAACCGGGAGTCGTTGACGGCCCGGATCTAGATGGTTCAGATCTAGTGGATCTCAAAGTGGCTAAATATCTGGAATCTAGTGTTCCAGACTCTCAGAACTTGGAGACTTCAGAGATGGAACAAAGGCAAAGTAAAAGGGCCAGGAAGGATAAATCCTTCGATTCTGACTTTGTAACTTATATGATTGATGATGAACCAAGGACAATTGTTGAAGCATTGTCAACTCCAGAGGCACCGCTCTGGAAAGAAGCTATTGAGAGTGAAATAGACTACATTCTGCATAACCATACTTGGGAGTTAGTTGATCTTTTTCTGGGAAATAAACCGTTGGGTTATAAATGGATACTCAAACGGAAGTATAAAGCAGATGGGTCTATAGATAAGTACAAGGTCAGGTTGGTAGTCAAGGGATATCGGCAAAAGGAATGCCTTGATTACTTTGACATGTACTCCCGGGTGTCTAGGATGACGTCCATATGAGTATTCATTGTGATCGCAGCGTTGTGTGACCTTGAGATACATCAAATAGATGTCAAGACAGCCTTCCTAAATAGTGATTTGGAATAAGAAATCTATATGGAACAACCCGAGGGGTATGTGGTTCCAGGGCAAGAGAAGAAAGTATCTCGGCTTGTCAAATCTCTGTACAGACTGAAATAAGCCCCGAAGGAATGGCACGAAAAAATTGATAGTACTCTACTATCGAAGGTTTTGCCATTAATGAGTATGACAAATGTGTCTACATGAAAGGTAACTCTGACTCGTTCGTCATGATATGCCTGTACGTAGAAGACATGTTGATCACAGGTAGCAGTCCTAGCTTGATTCTATAGACTAAGAACATGTTGAAACAATGCTTCGACATGAAGGATATGGGTATCACAGATGTCATCTTAGGGATAAAGATCTCTAAAACATCTGACGGACTGGTCTTATCTCAGTCTCACTACATCAAGGATGTGTTGAGAAAGATTGGGATGTTTGACAGTTCGCCTATAAAGGCACCACTGGATAGAAATAAAAAATTTGATAAAAATCATGGTGCACCCGTATGCTAGAAGCAATATGCACAGGTGATTGGTAGTTTGATATACATAACAAACTGCATCCGACCTGATATTGCTTATGCAGTCAACAAGTTGGCTAGGTTTACCCGTAATCCGAGTAATAATCATTCGAAGGCGTTGAATCGGGTACTAAAATACCTGAAATGCACACTAACTTACAGGTTGCATTATTCGAGATATCTAGTTGTACTAGAGGGGTACAGTGATGCAAACTGGATATCTGATATAGAGAACACCAAGTCCACCAGTGAGTATGTATTTACAATTGGTGGTGGAGGTGTATCTTGGAAATCCTCTAAGCAAACTTGCATCGCCCGATCCACGATAGAATCAGAGTTTATTACTTTAGAAAAAGCAGGAGAAGAAGCTGAGTGGCTTTATGACTTCTTAGAGGATGTTCCTTGTTGGAACAAACACGTACTTCGGTAATGATCCACTGCGACAGCCAGTTGGTTCTAGGAAGGGCATGGTATTCTATGTACAATGGCAAGTCTCGTCATATTCGACGGAGACATAAGACCGTTAGGTAGCTGATCACCACGGGTATAATATCCATTGATGATATAAAATCAAAAGATAACATAGCTAACCCACTGACAAAGGGCTTACCCAAGGATCAGATGTTTTGCCTGTCTAGGGGAATGGGCTTAAAACCCAAGGTATAAGGACCAATACGGTGGTAACCCAACCTTACTGACTGGAGATCCCGGGAATTAGGTTCAATGGGAAAACGAAGATGTAAAGGTTCAGTTGATCGCTTCGGTGGAAGCATGAGCACTTCGGATAGTGATTTCTATGAAGAAATGCCAAATCCAAAGCCGTTCCCGCGATAGACAATAAGTGCTATATGCTGTGTGGGTAAAGATTAAGTTTCCAAAACCTTCAGTGATCCTCACCGGTTGAGGTTAGGTTTGAGGAAACTTTTAATGGTTCCTAACACTTATAAAGTGGGGTATAGCAGGATACCTTGTAGGAGACCACCTATTTAAGTGTGAGGACATACCGCCTCAAATGAACGAACTTAAGAATCCAAGAAGTGACCACGGCCACAACAGACAAAACATTACGAATAACTGAGTAAAGGAAGTTGTTGTGTTCGTACCGTTGACTTGACTTACACTAAACACTGACGGTTCAAGACATCAAGTTCACCGCACAGTAAGTAAATCTGATGGTATTCAACTATGGAAGGTTCAAAGCGTAAGCTCCCTATCCATATGCAACATCGGTCCGCTGAAAGATTGCTGGAAAATGCACCATATGTGTGCGCCAAAATCTCTTTCAAGAGGAGATTGTTGGAAATTTACTAAATTTGGAATTAAATATATCCCATTATTTATGACTCAAACAATTAGGTCCCCGCACGTCGGAAACGTCATTTCCACACACGTGCACACATAGTGCCAAGTATCGCAAATTTCATTAGTGAAAGAGATATTGGTACGTATGTAATACGGTTGAGACATAGAATGATGGACGATTATTGGCTAAATAAGAAAGTATTCCACGTTGGTAAACGAAGGAAGAAGTGTAAGATGAAACGAGTCAGAAATCGCCGCGGAACCACGAAGGGCCGCGGCGCAGCCCTGTCAAAGCCGCGACGTTAATTCGGTGGCCAGTCACTACAGCCGCGACGCTAATTCACAGAGCCGCGACACTTCGGAGGCAGAATGCTACGATAGGAAATTGGAAAGTTCTGATCTTTGGGCTGGTTTTGGAGCATTGATTCTCCATTACTTGGCACATGAATTCAGCCATTATTTGGCTGAATGTAACCCCTCAATTAAGTGCCATTACATGGCTATTGAAGGCCATTTGTTGGCTAGTTCAGGGGTCTTCTCCTTACACTATAAATTGAGGTCTTTGGCTCAATTGAAGAAGACACTACACTTAGAAAATACTCCAGAATTTTCAAAATTCATCTTCTTCCTATCTAGCAAAGTTACTATACTCAAAGTTCTTCAAGAGTAACACTTAAGTTTCCTTTGCTCAATTGTTAAGTTGTTGTTGTATCTTGGGAGACTATTGCCCGACAACGTAAAAGGTGATATACGGGGCAATCTTGTCTTAAAGACATAGTGTCATCACTCGACTCAGCAAATTACACAAGCAGTTTATTACGTTCTTGATTTCCAGTTTATTGTAATATTTAGTTTATCCTTTCTTACAAATTGTAATAGTTGCTTACTTCCCGTTCCCTGCAACAATTATATTCCAACAATTATTACATGTAACAACACTAACACGAAGAGCTTACGCAAAATCTCTTTTGTGCGGGAGAAAACCCGTCGCTGCTAAATCTCTGCTGCTTCTGCCTCTATCACCGCAATCTCTGCAGGCTGCAACCTTAATAGCTACGCTATCGGTTTCTTTTCTCTCTGTTGAAGTGGCTGTTGTTTTGGTCAATTTGAGATATCGCAACTCTGCTTGAAATTTTATTCATGTGAATTGTGAGATAACTTTTGCTTTTCTAAAATACACCACTTCTTGATTCTTGAAGAGAACCTAATAATGCAAAATAATTCACGCTCCACGTTGTTATGTTCTTAATTGCCATTCATTCTTGAATTAATGGCTACCATGAAAGCAGCAATTGCTACAAAAGCATATTCAACGTTTTTTGTTTTTGGTAATAAATATTAGTAGTAAAACTTTTGAATGTTAGAAACTTTTGAGTTTCTTCAATAAAGTAGAAATGAGATTTTTATAATTAATAAGATAAATAAAAAAATAGAAGCAAACTCAAAAAAAAAATGAGAAAAAATAAATAAGAATGCTGGTCATAAAAGATGTCACATCACCTTATTTTTGTCTAACTTTATATTATATTATATATGAATTTCAAACATTGGTCCTATATTATGCTGAAACATCAATCAATCAATATATATATATATATATTAAATTGAATTATAATTGTTTCTTCTAAAAACTAGTACTGCGAGACTGATATGGCAGTTACTACTAACATAGAGAGACGTATATCTTCTTGCACTATTCTTTCTTAATGCAGAAAAAAATCCTTTTAAGTCTCAATTATTTATAATTTTCTTAATTTCTTTACTTTGTGTGTATGGTGTTGTAATTTTTAAATTTTGTATGTTTTTGTTTCAAATTCCTTCCAGGGAAGTTCGAGGCCAACTAACTTGTGGTTTGTTAATTCTTTTTAATTTTATTTACTTCTCCTTTTTTTTAATAGTATAAAATAACACTTCTGGTTGATATTTTAGCTAGAATTCAAGGATTAATATATCTTTATTTACTTATAACAATAACAATTTCAATCCATCCTTTCCACATTTTATTCAATTTCTTCGTTTCAGTTACGTTACAAGTCCAAGAATTATGTCCTTTCATAACAGATGAAAAATAAGTCCAAAGGTCCTCAATATTAAATTACAACCGGTCACATCCTAAGTAAGTAATCTCTTTAATTATTCATATTTGTCATCATAGAAATTAAATATCTGATTTAATACTTCTTTCTCCTTCCCTTTTTACTTTTTCTCTGATTTTTATTTTATTCTTTGTAACGACCTGTTTGGTCGTTATGACACGTTTGACCCTTTTACCCCAGGGACCCTTTCCAAAACCTTTATTTGCTTATTTGTGAATTGCGGTGGATTGGTGGTATGACTCCCAATGAGTTTGGATAGGTTTCGGATTCTCTTGATAGGTTTGACAAATCCTAAGTTAAGAAAATAGAGAAGTTTGACCTAGAGTTGACTTTTGGGTAAACGAACTTATTTCATGTTTTCATCGGTTATATAAGCTTCGGAGCAACGTTTATGACTTAGTCGAACTTGTGGTTCGGTTCCCGAGGTAGCCCGATGAGTTTGGGAGTTTGATTGTGAAATTATGAAATTTGAGTTTAAGAGTTGACTTTTGTCAAACCAAAATCTTAGAGACCTTTTTTGAGAATTTAAATGCGTGAGCGTGTCCGGAGTGTATTCTCTCATAGGAATGCATGTTTGATTTGTGTTATTTGGCTTCCGAATGCTTTTTGGGGGTTGATTCGAAGTTGGAGAGAAAACAACAAAATTTGGTTTTAGCTGTTTTGGTTTCCTTCTTCGCGTTCGTGAGGGAGGGAGCGTGATCACGAGCCTTGGTGAAATCAGGCTCTCGCGATCGCGATGGTCATGGTCGCATTCGCGTGGGCATGCGCTTGGAAGGGGGCTGAGTTGCGGTGCTTCGCGATCGCGTGGTCTCATCCGGGTTGAGTTAACCCTTCGAGATCGCGAGCGGGGTCTCGCGAATGCGAACGAGGCACGGTAGCAGCAGTATTAAAAAGCTATAAACGAGTTTTTAGACCTCATTCCCATTTTTCAAGTTCCTAAGCTCAACCTTTGTGGCATTCAAGGTGTAGATTCAAGGTTCTTCATCTAGGTAACTTCTAAACCCCAATCATAGTCATTCATATTGCTATATTCCATTGTTATAGGCTTGAATCAATACTAGAAATTCTATAGAACTTAAGAAGGAAGATGGGTTTTGATGTCTATTTCACTATTTAAGTTTTAGCTTTTCTAAAGGAGAATTGTTGGTAAATTTGAGTAGTCTAAGTAGGGAATTTGATGATTTAGTAACTAATTGGCTTGAATCTTCCATTTATGTTGATAATTGAAAACTTGAAAGTTAGGTTTATATCAAATTGGGGGTTTTGACTTGAATAATGAAATTAACCTATTCTTGAGTTAATTTAGTAATTGAATAGTAGAATTAGAATTCTAGAACATTGGATTGCCAATTTTAATTTAAATTATCCATTTTACCCTTGGGAGCCCGTTTTCCCCTTTTTCATAATTGGTTTTGATTCAAATGATGGGATAGCAATATGAGTATTGTTCTTTCTTATTTCTAATTTAGAATTCATTTATGAATAGACTTTGAGTACGTGGAGGCTCTCCAAAAAGGCAAGGTGAATATGTGATTGTTCATGGCTTTTTCTTGGCTACCAGGTAGGTTACGGCTTACCCTATGGTTAGACTTCGATTAGTGAAGCATATGTAGAGTTAGTGATTATTGGAGAAAACATGTTACGCCTTCGGGTATGAAGTTGGGATGAAATATTTAGGTTGGTATTGTTTCTTGATTGTGGCTTATTGCTTTATTTTGATCTAGTGGCTTATCGACACCTGTATGATACTAGACTTGACCATGTATAGAGGAAGGATTGATTCATTCTTGATATGATGTTATGTGTCCATTCGTGGCACGATTGACTTGATATATTCCCATTGGCATTGATATCATTCATGCATTAATATTCATACATTTGAATCAGGTTATACGCCGCAACATATATATACATATATTGGCCGAGTTGCATATTCTGTAATATATATTGTATCGGGTTGTACGTCGCATCAGGTATATAAACTTTGTAGGTCCCCCATGGGTCATGACTATCGAGGCGTGGAGGTATTCCGCAAGAGCGTGAGTGTATCATTGCATTGCATATGCATTCATATTCACATATTCATACTTGTTGAATTCAGACTTGGTATTTTGTAATTGTGATGCTATTCTTGGACTATGTTGTGTTTATACCTGATTGTGAGCATGCCTATCTTTCGGTCTCTTACTTTATATATGTTATCTAAATATTGTCGACCTATGATACTTATCGATATATAGTATTTGTACTGATACTACCTTGTTGCATTCTTTTATGCAGAGTACATGACAGGGTCTGCATCCTATCCTCATTACTGATTCTCGAAGCTTTGTTGACGAGCATCTAGGGTGAACACATAGATGGATCCATATCCTGGATGTCCCTCTTTATCTACTTGTCTTATTTTTCTATTTTGAGATAGTATTCTACTCTTCAGACTATATATATATATATTCAGACTTATAGTTATTTAGTCGCGACTCTTGTGCGACCTTAGACCAGATTCTTTGGGAGTGTTGGATTATTTATGCACTACTTCTTATTTATCCTAGACTTATTATATATATTCGATATTTGGGTTCTACTTTATTATTGATTGAGTTGTGATTATGGGATGAGTTCGCCTACCGGGTGGGAAAAGGGTAGGTGCCCACACGTTTTCCAATTTGGGACGTCACAAGTTGGTATCAGAGCCCTAGATTATCAGATCTATAGGTATAAGAGTATGTCTAGTAGAGTCTTGCGGATCGATACGATGAGGTCCGTACTTATCTGTGAGAGGCTATAAGACATTTAGAATACTTCCAATTCTTTCATTCCTTTTTTGCTACTTCATTCAAATTGGTATCTAGTGAAATCAAATTGGTTTATGAATTTCCTTGTCTTACTTTCTCGCGCTGATGGTGGGAGCTCGTCTTTAAGTTCTTATGTGGACCGTTTCTTTACGATGTGGCATGGTATGGTACGAGATATGTCATCCTGATTTGGATGCATGACTAAGTTCAGTATCCAGCTATGGCTTGAAGTTTTAGTTGTGTGGGGTTGTGGTTAAGACTCATTTATCATGGAGGGTTCTCTTGAGAAATGGGAGAGATAGTACAAGGGCCCACATGATATCCACGTTTTCAATGTTGGGTTGATCAGAGTGGTAGAAGTGCATTATGTCTTAACAAGAATGATTTATTCGGGGTATGATTGGTCTGGGAAAATTTTCAACATTGTCAAGGTATTATGATGGTTTGCATGGCACGGGTGTATCAATGGCAGGTCAACAATTCAGCAATGGTAGTGTATTAGATGTTGATGTGCGGGGACGAGTGTAAGTTTGGTAAGGATCATTGAATTTTGCAAAAAGACAGTGACCGCATGTAATTAGGAAGAGAAGTTGATAATAAGGACATGAAGGATGACTTGTATGGAAAACATATAACGAGGTAACATTTCTTAGGGTATATTGGTAAGAGTACTTTTGTGTTATAGGAGGGAGGTGTAATAAAGAGGATTTGGATAGATCAATCTCTGCTATTAGAAAGGAAATAATTGGTATCTGACGTGCTCGTCTGGTTAAGGTTGCAATTTGTATGAGAGTGGATTTCGTATCCAGTCGTAGAAAGTTAGGTTGGGTTTCGACGTGGCAATATGGTAGGGGTAGATTAAGAACTAGTGGTTGTAGGTTTCTTCAGGTAAATGGATATAGGTTCTAGATCAGAAGGCAAGGTTACTTGTCACAAATGGGAACTTCAAGGTATAGGGCATCTTAGTGGAGATACATGAGGACATTAGTAGGATTGTGTGTGTGATACCTTGGAGTTAGAAAGTAATAAATTTTAGAGTTGAGTGAAGTAAGGGAACTCTAAAGTGTAGAGTGTGTGGCATACTACTCTCTTCAGGATTGACTCAACTACTTTACAGGACTTATGACTTTACGGTATACTTTTGAGTGGGTTTGAGTGATTGTCAGACGATGGTAGTGATTGTGATCTGATTACAACTAAGGAATTGAAGAGTCAAGATAAGGTATAGTCGATTGGGAATCGGTAGGAATAAGGTACATCTTCGGGATTACTTGGGTCAATATAGATTGTGGTGTTGTTTTCTTGTATCTTTCAGGTGAGGTGTGATTGTTGAGCATACTTACAGAAAGGAAGTCTTCAAAAACAAACTATATGATATGACGAAGTTCCGTGAGGTTTCGTGATTAGGGACTAGTGAGAAGCAAATTTTAGGTAATTGACGTGTTAAGGGTTATGGGAAGCGGCTTGTATGGTACCCAATTGGGTAATTTCATAGCATTCTTCAATGGATGAGCTAGTGTGGTTTAACGGAAAGGAATTTTGGGAATCTCTATAATTTGCAATCTATAGTTATACTTTCGAGATGAAACCGTATTTGTGGTAGCGTATTAAGTGGTAGGTATTATTAACTGGACAACTTGGGTGAGCAATTTCAAAATATTAAAGAATTAGGAATAGTTGTGCAACATATTTATGAGATTTGATGCCTTTGGATTGTGATGGGCGTACCGAGGTGTTGAAAGGGAAGGTTCGATGGTTCAAGGTGTACTATGTTTGGGTTCATAAAGGTTTAGAGTCAGTTTGGGTAACCATTGGTGGTATTCAGAAAGATGTGCATTTATATGGTTCAGTTATAGCCGGAAAACTATGTATGTATTACCAGAAGGACTTATGGGTATTATAGTGAATCACCTTTAAAGATCAGGTGGGTCTCAATTAAGAATTGAGGTATGACGAGTTTACAGATCTTTATTGGGATTTGCGAATAGACTTGATGATATTCTATCAGGGACAACTATTCAGACAGTTATACTGGTTTACGTCGGTACTTGGTAATGATTTTAGGAGGTACCATAGTTGTGAGAACTCTTTAGAGTGATCAGATATTTTTCTATTGGTTTAGACTCCGCAGGTAATCATTGGGTACACTTTCAATATGACGATGAAGGATTTGCTTCCATTGCATCTCACCTGATCATATTGACCCAGAATGAGGTCCTTTTTTAGTGGTTCCATGCTTGTGAAGAGAGCTTTCAAAAGCTCAAGACTATGTTGACTTCAGCTCTGATTTTGGCATTATTCGTGGAGGGTAAGGATTTTTCAGTTTATTGTGATGAGTTCCGTGTTGGTTTAGGCGTTGTGTTGATGCAAGAGGGCAAGGTTATTGCCTATGCTTCTAGATAGTTGAAGATCCATGAGAAGAAATACCCTACCCATGATTTGGAGTTGTTAGCGGTAGTTTTAACTTAGAAGATTTGGAGGCATTATCTATATGGGGTCCATAGTGAGGTGTTTACCAATCACCGCAGCCTTTAGAAAGTGTTCAGTCAGAGGGATCTCAATTCTAGGCAGTGTAGGGTGGATAGAGCTTCTGAAGGATTATAATATCACTATACTTTACCATTCAGGTAAAGCTAATATGGTAGTTGATGCCTCGAGCCGCAAGGTAGTGAGTATAGGCAGTTTAGCTCAGTTGGTTGCTTCGGAGCGTCCTTTAGCCATGGAGGTTCAAACTCTAGCTAACAATTTTGTGCGTCTTGATATTTCAGATCCGTGCAGATTTTTAGCGTGTCTTGAGGTGAGGTCGTCTCTCTTTGAGCAGATTAGGGCTCAACAGTTTGAGGATGCTCAATTATGAATGATTCGTCATAAGGTGTTGATTGGTGAGGCCAATGAGGTTGTACTTGACGATGAGGGGGTTCTAAGGATCAATGAATGTGTGTGCATTCCTCATGTTGGTGGTTTGATTCGTTTGATATTGGAGGAGGCCCATAGTTCCAGATATTTCATTAATCAAGGTGCTACTAATATATATTGTGATTTGAGGCAGCATTACTAGTGGGGTTGGGGGAAGAGAGATATTGCAGATTTCATTGCCTAGTCTGGGAATTATCCGCAAGTCAAGTATGAGCACCAGAGACCTGGTGGTGTGCTTCAGAAGATGCCCATTCATGAGTGCAAGTAGGAGAGGATTGCCATGGATTTCGTTGTAGGGCTTCCGAAGACCTTGGGTATGATTGATTCAGTTTAGGTTATTGTGGATAGGCTGACTAAATCTGCACACTTCATTTCGGTTCAGGTTACCTATAATGCAGAGAAGTTGGCCAGGATTTCCATCCGTGAGATTGTGTGGTTGCACGGGATTCCTATTTCTATCATCTTCGATCCAGATCCTCAGTTTACTTCTGGTAGACGTTACAGGAAGAGTTGGGTACTCAATTGGATCTTAGTACCGCTTTTCATCCCCAGACTGATGGATAGTCCGAGAGGACTATTCAGGTGCTCAAAGTTATGTTGAGGGCGTATGCTATTGATTTTTGTGATCATTGGGACCAGTTCGTACCCTTGGCAGAGTTCGTGCACAACAATAACTACCATTCCAACATTGATATGGTGTCGTTCGAGGCTTTCTATGGTAGGAGGTGCCGTTCTCTTATTGGATAGTTTTATGTTTTTGAGGTTCGATCGTGGGGTATAGATTTGTTGAGAGGGTCTTTCGACAAGGTGAAGCTTATTCATGAAAAGCTTCTGGCAGCTTAGAGTCAGAATAAAATATATGCAGACCGAAAGGTCCGAGATCTAAAGTTTATAAAGGGTCAGCAGGTTCTTCTGAAGATATCACTCATGGAGGGTGTGATGCGATTTAGGAAGAGGGGCAAGTTGAGCCTGAGATACATTGATCCATTTGAGATTTTCTGTCGTGTTGGTGTTGTTGCTTATGAGTTGGCTTTTCCACCAAGTTTGTCAGGTGTTCATTCGGTTTTCCATGTTTATATGCTGAAGAGGTACCATTCAGACGAGTCTTATATCATTCGTCGGGATTCTGTGTTGCTTGGTGAAGATCTGTCTTATGAGTAGGAGCCTATAGCGATTTTAGATAGGCAGGTAAGGAAGTTGAGGTCTAAGGAGATAACTTCTATTAAGGTGAAATGGAAGCATCATCCCGTTGAGGAGGCCACATGGGAGACTGAGTCCGATATATGTGCTAGACATCCCCAGTTGTTTGCTGACTCAGGTACTTTCCTCCGTTCATTCCTTGTCACTCGAGAATGAACGATTGTTTAATTGGTATCTGATGTAACGACCTATTTAAGAGTTATGGAACTTTTGACCTATTTACCCTTGATGACCCTTCCCCGAGCCTTTATTTTCTTATTTGTGACGTACATGGAATGTGTGGTACGACTCCCGAAGAGTTCAGATAGTTTCATATCCTCTTGGTAGGTTTGCGAAATCCTAAGTTAAGAAAATAGAGTTTATGTAATATATGTATGACATGTCACATCATTGATTATCTAGTTTTGACCTAGAGTTGACTTTTGGGTAAATGATCTTGTTGGTAGGTTTGAGAAATCCTAACTTTAGCTAAGTCATCAACAATCAAATCCAGTACTAAGTGCAACCACAGATAATCAATGATGTGATGTATGTATGATATGAATGCAATGCATATGCTAGGTACCTTTATCATCTCGTATACAAGTTATCAATTTTTATTATGATCAACCACCTATAGGGGACTCGCAAAGTCTATATACCCCTCCGGAATTTTCCATCGGAGCTCAACTCTTGGCTGAATAATCACTATTGCAGGCATTCAATCTGTCCCTCGTGCATCATCATCACCATCTCAATGTTGCCATAATCTCATAAGTATTCTTAACTTCTCAATCCCTTGGACCCACAACATATATCATACCACTCCAATATCAATATTATCAGGACCATAAGTGTATGAATGTAGATGACAATTCAAGGCAATAATCATGATATAATGAGATGCAACCAAGTATAGAGATGAAATACCACATGCTTTCAAGAATTCAGCAGCACATATACAATCCAAGTACAAATTAGGATATCATAACAAAAGCATGTGTGATGACTACACATATCAAAGCAACTATGGTGACAAGCCCATATAATTGCGACAAACCCAATAAATCAGCAGTCGAAACCAGCATAAAGTTGATTCACTAAATCACCCATCAACATAGTTCAACACTAATACCCACTCAACCATTCATCACAACCGTTTAAGTGGGACCCCCAAACACGCCCAATACCTCTCAATATTTATAACTAATTACGTACTTCTATCAAAGTCTTGTGAATGTAAATCGTAGCCTACATCTAGGCCGAACAGGAGAGCCAAACAATCCACTCTCGGTGATAGCCTTGCCATTCCGCTGCGCCTCACGATAATCGAAGTCTATTCACGCATATACTATTCGTTAATATAATGGTTACACAATAAATAAGGACATGAACCTTAACAAAGCAAGACTTCAAATCTTCGGGCCCACGTCGCCAAGACTCACACTTTATTACTCAAAAACCAACAATATATACTAGGTAATCATATCATTAAGTTAATTAGAAAACTATACTCATTTGGACCTTCAATTGAACAATATAGAAAATCCCCAAATCACAAACCCTAGAATTTACCCCCAAATCAAATAGGTTTCTATACTCAAATTAATCCCCACAACATGATTAGTTAACATATTTCATCACTAATTCATGATAATCAAAGTAATCTAATCCATAAACACACTTTAAATCAATAATTTAACTCTCTTAATCTCATAACAACTTGCAACTCATCTTTCCTAACTTATAAACATACTATATCACCATTAAAGGACTTAGAAACATAAATAGAATTATAAAGGATGGAATTTCTTACCCCAAAGATGAAATCACTCTTAAAACTCTTATTTTCCCTTCTGTTGGCTATATGTTCGAGGGTTTTATTTTTGGAAAAGAATTATGACCTAGGGAATTAAATAGGACACCTGAACCAGCGATTCCGTTGGCACGGACCCGCTCTCTCACAAATAATCCTCGCTGAGGTGGACTCACTTGACACCTCGCCTCAGTGCCATAGTGCACCCGCCTCCGCAGAGGCGCACCCGACCCTACAGACGTCCCATCCGCCAAGGTGGAAACTCCACAATTACCAATACCCCGCCAAGGCGGACACATAGAAGCAGACAATAGTGTCACCGAGGCGGACACCAGACACCAGCAACAATGAAACAAAGACAAACTTCCATCAAAAACCCAAAACACTCCCGAGACCTCTCGGACACAAACCAGAGATACTCGTCTAAGGCAACAGTGCTATGAACTCACTCGTATACTCGGATTTTCCATTTAACCGAGCTAAGATATACTTTTCTAAATAATCATCCGAAATAACCTAAAAATCCAAATTTTACAAATAAGGCCATAAAATACATCTGATTGTCTCGGGAAGCAAACCAATGACTCGACTAAATTATAAATGACCATCCAGAGATACCAAAAGTGACGGAACCCAGAAATAAACCCATCTACTCAAAAGTCAAACTTAAGTTAAACTATCCAACTCTAAGGTTCTAGTTTTTGGTTTTTCATCCGTAACTCATATAAATGGACCTCAGAATCCATTTCACCCATCCCCGCGCATCACAAACCCCACATAGAAATCATAGAAAGGGTAAAATAGGAAAATAAGGGTCTTAATCTAAAAATGACCGGATGGGTCATTACATTAGATACTAATTAAATAAACATTCGTCCTCAAATTGAGAGAAATGAACAAGGGAAACATATATGAAGTAGTAAACAAGTCAGGATATCTGCTCCGCATGTCATACTCTGTCTCCTAAGTTGCCTCTTCAATAGGGCGATACTTCCACTGAACCTTCACAAAAGCTATCGACTTAGACCTCAACTTTCTCACCTGACTGTCCAAAATATCAACAGGCTCCTCTTCGAACTCCAAATTATGATATACCAATACGGAGTCCCACTGGATGATATAAGAACCATCAGCATGATACTTCTTCAGCATAGACACATGGAAAATCGGATGGATTCCTAAAAGACTTCGTGGCAGAGCCAACTCATATGCCACATCCCCAACTCTCTGAAGAACCTCAAAAGGTCCGATATACCACATACTCAACTTTTCTCTCTTGCTGAACCTCATCACACCTTTCATGGGTGAGACATTCAAAAGCACATTGTCACCAACTATAAACTCTAAGTCTCGGACCTTCCAGTCCGTATACTTTTTCTGCATGCTCTGTGTTTCCAGGAGCTTGTCCTGAATCACCTTTACCCTCTCTAAAGAATCCCTCAACAAATCGGTACCCCAAAGACGAACCTCAAATGCATAAAGTCAACCAATGGGAGAACTACATCTCATACCATATAAATCCTTAAATGGTTCCATGTCGATACTAGACACCCCACACCAAAATCAATCACGCAGGCTTATAACATGTCCTTCAATACCTAAATAGTCCACTCGGACTGATCGTCGGTCTGAGGGTGAAAACTTATACTGAGATCCAAGCGAGTACCCAACTTTCTCTACAATGTCCGCCATAAATATGAAGTAAACTGAGTACCCTAATCCGAGATGATAAAAATAGGAACCCCATAAAGACGCACAATCTCTCGAATGTAGATCTTAGTTGACTTCTCTTCATTATAAGTCATCTGGACTGGAATGAAATGCACGTACACGGTCAATATATTAATAATGACCCAAATAGCATCACACTTGCCCAAAGTCTTGGGAAACCCAACTACAAAATCCATGACAATCATCTCTCACCTCTACTCGGGAATGGATATCCTCTGAGACACACCATCGGGTTGCTGGTACTCAAACTTGAGTTACTGACCATTCTGACACCGAGACACAAAATAAACAATGTCTCTTTTCATCCTCACCCACGAATAATGTTGTCTTAAGTCACAATACATCTTAGTAACACTTGGATGAATCGAATATCTAGAGCTATGAGCCTCCTCCATAATTAGTTTAGTCAAGTTACCAACTCCAGGAATGCATACTCTACCTTTGATCCTAAACACCCCTCACCATCAATCATGGCCTCCTTTGCCTTACCACTCATCACATTATCCTGAATTTCACATTACTTCACATCATCATATTGGTGGATCCGAATCTGATCCAAAATAGATGACCTCACCTCAACACACGCCAAAATCCTACTCAGATCTGAAATATCAAGCCTTACAAAATGGTTGGCTAGAGACTGGACCTCCAATGCCAACGGATGCTAACAAATGATCAAATGAGCTAAACTCCCCATACTGACTGCCTTTCGGCTCAAGACATCCGCCACTATATTGGCCTTGCTTGGATGATATAAAATGGTCATGTCATAGTCTTTTAACAACTCTATCTACTGATGCTGCCTAGAATTCAAGTCTCTATGATTAAACACGTGTTGAAGATTGCGGTGATTGGTATACATCTCACAATTGTCACCATAAAGATAATGCCTCTAAATTTTCAAAGAGAATACAATGGTAGCCAACTCTAAGTCATGAATAGGGTAATTATTCTCGTGCACCTTAAACTGCCTCGACACATAAGTAATAACCTTACTCTCTTTCATCAAGACACAGCCCAACCCAATTCTCAAAGCATCATAATATATGGTAAAGTCTTTTCCCCTCCACTGGAAGGGACAAAATTGGGTTTGGGGTCAAAAGAGACTTGAGTTTTTGAATGCTCTCCTTACACTCGTCAAAACACTGGAACGATACCTCCTTCTAAGTCAAATGAGTCAGATGAGAAGTAGTAGAAGAGAATCTATTAATGAACAGACAATAGTAGATGGCAAGACCCATAAAGCTATGAATCTCTATCACAAAATTCGGTCTAGGTCAGTCCCTGAACTGCCTCTATCTTCTTAGGATCAACCATAATTGTAACACTTTGTAAATCCATATTTGGTGTTAATATCTTAAATTTATAATAATGTGACATTTCATATATATGGAGTCCTATCAAGATGAGTTTGGATTGAAATAGTTGACCTAAGAATCGACTAAGTTTACGGTATTTATGACTTCCAGCTTGATTACGTGATTATCCGTTAGGAATTTGAGAAAATATGAAAGTTGTATCCCTTTGAAATACCTTTCCAATGTCTGGTCGCTCAGCTCAAACGGAGCTACGTATATAATGGTATGACCATTTAACTAAGCAAAGGTCGACAGTCGCGTCGCAAGGGTGCCGCGGACAAAACGTGGCCAATAAACTATTCTACCTTGTGAGGCACCACCGTGTTGCAGGGGTGCAGTGGGTGGTCCCATCCATCATGGGCTCGCGAGCAAAGGTGTCGTGGCCCATTATTTTTCTGGTTCTAAATTTATTAAGTTTCCCCTTTGTTATATTCATTCCCACTTCGTTTCGACTGACTTTTTGAAAGGAAAGAACCATAAAACTTCCCCAAAACACCTAAGGTAAGTTCTTGATCAATTTCCATAATTATTACATCAAATTAACCTTAGTTCATCCCTCCAAATTATAGATTCTTGAAAACCGACGAAAGAGAAATTGAAGGAGACTTTGGGAAATCTCATAAAGGTATGTTCTTTAATATTTACTAAGATTATTTAGGTCTTTATACTAGTGTAGAGTATTGGAAATAATGAGAATCTATGAGGGATTCATGGGAATTCAAGAACACATTCTTTTAGACATGAAAACCCTAGTTCTTTGCTAAAGGGGGTAAGATGGGTGGAATTAGATTAAAGTTCTAACCTTTATCATCCTTATCAGTTGTAGAGCGATTATTGAACGTGGAGGAATACATTTGATAGATTTTAAAGGGAATCAAGGTATATCTCTTTTTAAAATATTTTTGACTACAAAGATGATTTGTATGTCTCTTTTTCGAACATACTTTTCAACTTTAAAAATGGGTTCTTGGAAAAGTTTCATGTGCGTGAGAGACAATACCTCATGGAACCTTAGGTGTACCATACTATATATATATATTCGTGATTTTTCCTATCAAAGGAGTATTGAAGCTGAATTATAGAGATTTAACCGTTGAATATGTTTTTCCCCTATAAGGAATGGTTTAAACTTGTTTTCAAATGCTTGGATCTTTAATGTGTTTTACCCTATGAATGGTTTTGGGTGTGTTAAAATTTGATTAATGATTGAACATGGTTTCTAAACAGCTTAATGACATGATATAGCCTATAAACGGGATAATGAACATAATTCATAATGAACAGTTTGACTATCGTATTATGATTTGAGATTCGGCTTCCTTGCCATAATTTGTGAATTCGGTTATAAGCCTTGACTGATGATTAGGTTGATATACCATGACTTGTGTTTCTTTGTATTGGGCCTTTATGGGTCCTAACGTATCGATACGATTATTGTTGTGTCAGCCTAGAGGAAGATTAACCTCCGAGGAATATAGCCTGGTGCATCTATTGTTGTGTCAGTCAAGAGGACAATTGACCTTTGAGGCATATAGCATGGTGCATCTATTGTTGTGCTAGTCTAGAGGACGATTAGCCTTCATGGTTTCCTAACCCGAGGTATCGATTGATTAATTTGGTTGTGAGTGGCTTGTTTTGGTATCTTGGTTACCTGTGAGTAGCTTGTGGTAATCTTGAGTTCGTAAGTGACATACTTGACATGATAAATAGTAACAAGTTAAATTTGATGTATTCTTCATTATTGGACTCTCTGAGCTAATGGCTTACTCCATTTCCTAGTTTTCAAATTATTTCATTTAATATTTTTTTACTGATTATTATTCATTTTATAACTACTTTGATTTCTTTAACTATTACCCCTTAGACACTAACTGAGTACCCAGTACTCAGGCATATCGTTGTTGTTTTTTATGGTGTGTTAGGTAGCGAAGAAGAGCAGGTACAGACATATCTCGTAGATTAGATGTACTCGCTGGTTTATAGATTGTTGGTGAGTCCACACACTTGTTCGTGGGTTTTCATTGAGTCATTTATTACTTCTTAGTAGTTTTTGGGTAGTGTCCCGATGAGTTAGACATTTATGCATTATCTTAGAAGTTCCATAGATAGTAATCAAACTGTGGGTAGTGTGTTGGAGTCTTATATGACTCGTTGAGGCATTTGAACATATTTTATGACAGTATTCGCTTAGACTTCTGATGTGTTATTTCATAAGTGTGATAATGAATTCATTTAGATATTTATGACTTGTTGAATTTAAATAATGAAAGATTATTGAATAGGAATTTCTTGTTATTAATTCATAAGGTGCTTCCGGTGTTGTTCATAGCATCAGATGCCTGTTACGTCCAGGGTCGGGTTTGTGATGTGACAATAATACCCTCCTTGGACACCATGTGTCCCATGAATACCACAGAGTCCAAGAAAAACTCACACTTCGAGAACTTAGCATATAGCTTTTTCTCCTTAATAAGCCCAAAACCACTCTCAGATGCTGCTCATGGTCCTCCTGACTCTTCGAATAGATCGAGATGTCATCAATGAACACAATCACAAAACAATCCAAATACGACTTAAATATCCCATTCATCAAGTCCATGAACTTTGCAGGGGCATTAGTAAGCCCAACTGACATCACTAGAAACTCTTAATGACCATAACGAATTCTGAAAGCCATATTGGGAACATCCTTTACCCAAATCTTCAACTGGTGATAGTCGGACCTCAAGTCAATCTTCGAAAACACTGAACCACCCTGAAGTTGGTCAAAAAAGTCATCAATACGAGGAATCAGATACTTGTTTCTGATAGTGACCTTGTTCAACTGTCTGTAATCAATGCACATACTTATGGTGCCATCCTTCTTCTTCACGAACAAGACAGAAATACCCCATGGAGATACACTCGGTCGAATGAATACCTTCTCAACATATCTTGAAGTTAATCCTTCAACTCTCTAAGCTCTGCCGGAGCCATATGGTACGGAGGAATGGAAATAGGTCGAGTACTTGGATTGATATCAATGTAAAAATCAATATCCCTGTCTGGCGACATACCTGGTAAATCTAAAGGAAAGACCTCGATAAACTCACTAACTACCGGAACAGACTCAGGGGAATGAGTCTCTATACTTGTATCCCGAATATAAGCAAGTTACGCCAGACAACCTTTGTCCACCAACTTTCTAGCACGAATGAAAGAAATGATCTTCTTAGGAGCAAGGCTGGGAGTGCCCCTCCACTATAACCTCGGAAGACCAGGCATAGCTAACGTGACTGTCATGGCATGATATTCCAGAATCATGTGCTACGGTGATAGCCAATCCATATCCAGAATAATATCAAAGTCAACTATGTCTAAAATGACGAAATCTACCCAGGTATCGTACCCTATAAAAGTAACCACACACATGCGATAAACTCTATCTACAATCACAGAATCACCAACCGGTGTGGACACATGAATAGGGACATCAAGTATATCACACCATATATCTAAATCAGCAGAAAAGTAGATAGACATATATGAGAATATAGACCCTGGATCAAATAGCATTGAAGCAGACCGGTGACAGACTGAGATAATACCTATAATAATAACGTTTGATGCCTCAGTGTCGGGCCTACCGAAAAGAACATAGTAGTGATTGCGTCCTATATTGAACTGAGTACTCTACTGGCTACCTCAGCCTGAAGGAGTTCCATCCCTCCCTGACTGGGATCCACCACGACCAGATTGATGGCCACCATGGCCCGATTGAGATCCCCTTCGGCTAACCTGACTACCATCCCTAGATGGTTATGTTGGAGTCCTGGGTTCACGGGATGAACTCGATACAAGACTAGGGCACTCTGTCCTAAAATTCCTAACACTACCATACTCATAACAAGTCCTGGCCACTGAGAGCTGCTGAATATAGATAAAAGAACCCAAACCACCATGATCAGAATATTAAGACTGAGGATCCCTCGAACACTGGCCCCCACAATAACCGATCTGCCTTGTAGAGAAACCATCAGTAATCTATAGGGCTACTTGAACTGGTCGACTAGGCTATGACTACTGATATCTCCCCTGATACCCATAACCATGGGAAGTAGAACCACTAAACTATCCATGTCGCCTCGCCTTCTTATCGGGCTCATAGCTAGGTTTACCACCCTTCACAAACTCCACTATCCTCGCATGCTCGACGATTTTCTCAAACGAAGCCCCAGAAGCCAGCCACTACAATGTGGCCAACTGATATGGAATACATAATCCTCTAACAAAACATTTCACTCGCTTAGCCTCTGTAGATAGTAGCGGTGTTGCATAGCGCGATAAGGCATGAAAGCGAGTCTCATACTGTGCAAACCTCTCTGCTAAATCTTCTAGAACTCATCACGCTTATGCAGTCGAAAGCTCAAAGACACATACTTCTCCAAGAAAACCCGATAGAACCTAACCCAAGTCAATAAAGGCAACCTTACGGGTAAGCAATCAATATACGCTTTCCGCCACTATTTTGCATCTCCCAAAATCTGAAGGGCCACAAAACTAACTCTGTGCGACTCCACAATACCCAGAGTATGCAACCTCTCATGGCTGCTCACGATGAACTCATATGCATCCTCCTAGACTGACCATAAAATACTAAAGGCTTTATGTTTGAAAAGTACTCCCAAATCTTCCGCTCATCACGGGTCATAGTTGTCCTTTAATAGGTTGGGAACCAAACTCTGGAGTATGAATCTCATCAATACGGGGCGCTGACATCGTCGTTGGCTGAATCCAAAGAGTACGAAACTCAGGGATCTGAGTCTGACCCTCTCCCACATGGGTATGAGAACCATCCGGAGTAGTAGGATCTACTCCCACCTAGGAAAAACCATCAAGAACACTCAACAACCTAACCAGTGTGTCTTGTAGAATTAGAGTGGCAATAAATCCAGGCTGATCCTGGGCTGACCCCATCTCCTCCTCAAATAACTCGTCCTGCAGCGCAATATATGGCTCAGGGGATTTTGATATATCACGAACCTGGTCGGCTCTCTATACGCCACCTTCAGTTGGTGTCTCTCCTCTAGCTCTACCTCAGCCCCGAGTATATCCTTTACCACAACCCGGCACTATCGGTGCCTCTTCCCTCGCTACATCTGCATAAGTCCTCACCACCTATGAGAGAATAGGAACAAAGGTCATATACCAATTTGATTCAACTTAGCATGAAATGAATGAAGAAAGTCAAATTTCCTAAATGTCTCATAGCCTCTCGAAGCTAAGTATGGACGTCTTCACACAGATCTGCGGGACTTTACTAGACATTGCTATTGTATTTAACACTGTTTAACTTAAAGCTCTGATACCAACTTTGTCACGACCATTTTTGAGGAATCGTAGTGGCACCTATACATTCCAACCGGTAGGCGAACCACTTCCCAAATAAACAGTACATTATGAAGGTAATGCAGAAACATAAAAAAATACTTAATAACTTGTTTATCATAATATAAGATGCGAAATAAAAGTCTGAAACATCAATAATAACCCCCCAAATAGATCTGGTCTATGAATACAAGAGTTCTAAATCAATACGAAGTCTATATAAAGAAATTAACACGGTCTAACTGTCTCTCATATATCTTGAATACAAAATAAACACTGAAAACAGAGATAGAACATCCAAGGGCATGCTGAAGGTAACATCCTCACCCTGAATGCTAGAGATCACCAACTCGGACTCAACCTCGAGCTCGTGAATTGGTGGTAGGATATGTATCTGCATCAAGACAATATGCAGAAAGTGTAGAATTAGTACACAAACGTACCTCCGTAGACATCATAGGCCGATAATGACAAAAGATACGCAAAGAGAGATAAATATCAAGTTGACACCACATAGTCCTATATTGACAGTTTAAATATCTAAGTATTGTTACATAGTCCGCATAGTTCACATATCACCGTGTTTCAAGTAAGATTTCATAATCACTTAAGTCATTAATTTCAGAAGAGTTCAATAACAGTAATCTGAGTATGAAATAACAAGTGCACTCCTTTCATGTCTAGAAATTAGCCAAGTCATCAACAATCAAATCTAGTACCAAGTAAAACCACAAATAATTAATGATGTGATGTATGTATGATATAAATGCAATGCATATGCCAGGTACCTTTATCATCTCATATACAGGTTATCAAGTTTTTATTATGATCAACCACCTATAAGGGACCCGCGAAGTCCATATACCCCTCCAGAATTTTCCATCAGAGCTTAACACTTGGCTGAATAATCACTATTGCAGGCATTTAATCTATCCCTCGCGTATCATCATCACCATCTCAGTGTTGCCATAATCTCATAACTATTCTTAACTTCTCGATCCCTTGGACCCACAGCATATATCATACCACTCCAATATCAATATTATCAGGACCATAAGTGTATGAATGTAGATGACAATTCAAGGTAATAATCGTGATATAATGAGATGCAACCAAGTATAGAGATGAAATACCACATGCTTTCAAGAATTCAGCAGCACATATACAATCCAAGTACAAATCAGGATATCAAAACGAAAGTATGTGTGATGACTAAACATATCAAAGCAATTATAGCGACAAGCCCATATAATGGCGACAAACCTAATAAATCAGCAGTATAAACCAGCATAAAGTTGATTCACTAAATCACCCATCAACACAGTTCAACACTGATACCCACTCAACCGTTCATCACAACCGTTTAAGTGGAACCCCCAAACACGCCCAATACCTCTCAATATTTATAACCAACTATGTACTTCTATCAAAGTCTTGTGAAAGTAAACTGTAGCCTACGTATAGGACAAACAGGAGTGCCAAACAATCCACTCTCTGTGATAGCCTTGCCATTCCGCTGCGCCTCATGATAATTGAAGTCTATTCACGCATATACTATTCGTTAATATAATGCTTACACAATAAATAAGGACATAAACCTTAACAAAGCAAGACTTCAAATCTCCGGGCCCACGTCGCCAAGACTCACTTTATTACGAAAAAACCAACAATACATACTAGGTAATAATATCCTTAAGTTAATTGGAAAAATTTACTCATTTGGACCTTTAATTGAACAATATAGAAAATCCCCAAATCGAAAACCCTAGAATTTACCCCCAAATCTAATAGGTTTCTATACTCAAATTAATCCCCACAACATGATTATCTAACATATTTTATCACTAATTCATGATAATCAAAGTAATCTAATCCATAAACACACTTTAAATCAATAATTTAACTCTCTTAATCTCATAACAACTTACAACTCATCTTTCCTAACTTATAAACATACTATATCAACATTAAAGGACTTAGAAACATAAAATTAAATCATAAAGGATGGAATTTCTTACCCCAAAGATGAAATCACTCTTAGAACTCCAATTTTCACTTCTGGTGGCTCTATGTTCGAAGGTTTTATTTTTGGAAAATAACTCTGACCTAGGAAATTAAATAAGACACCTGACCCAGTAATTCTGACCCAGCGGAATTAATTCCGCTGGCGTGGACCTACTCCCGTGCAAATAATCCTCGCTGAGGTGGTGTCACTTAGCACCTCGCCTCAGCGCGTCACTACTTTGATACAACACCAAACATGGGAACTGGTTCCTAAATTAGCACATTCTGATATTGTGGGTTGCAAATGTTTTTTTCGACTCAAACATCATCCTGATGGAAGCATTGAGCGGTTCAAGGCTCACTTGGTAGCCAAAGGCTATAATAAAGTTGAAGGAGTATATTACGATGCCACTTTCGATCTGGTTATCAAGCCTACAATAGTCTGTGTTGTTCTTTCCTCGGCAATCTCCATCAAATGGACTCTTCAGCAATTTGACATTTCCAATGCATTTCTCAGTGGAAATTTAGAAGATGATGTATTTACGTCTTGTTGATGTTGGATGGATGTTGTGACAACATCTATAAATGCTCAGGACAATATCTTATGAGGATAAGAATGTTGCCTGCTATGTTGTGACAACATTCCTAACAACATCTCTGTAACGATTTTGCTTATTCTTCCGGCCAAAACAGGTTGTATTACTGTGAGTAAAAAATGACCTAGGCAAGCTTAAAATGATGCTGTGTTTAAAACGTTATAAAAGAAACAGTCAAAGCTTGGAGAGGAAGCAGCGTGAAGACCAAGTCCAGAACGTTGAGCTTTTTAAGGAGCAAGAATCGGTCCATTCTGAAGCCTTCTTTTACTCAACCTGCGCAACCAATCAGTGAGGATTTCAAGGGAAGTTCTACACTATAAATAGAAGGGAGCTTTAGAGTATCGATATCCAGAATCGAACGAGAAGAATTACCAAGAGAGCTCTCGGATATTCACCTTAGAAACTGGATCAACACACTTAGCCTAAAGTAGTATAACAACATTTCGTCCCACATTACTATTGCTGCCCCAGATTCTAGATCAAGCTTATATTTCAAGCAATTGTAATGGAGATGTTGTATTTGTCTTTTTAGATCTTTTAACTTTAGGCTGAAGTCATATGCGACTTCACTTTTGTTTGTAATTTCTTTTCTGCATTTATTGTTCAATCTTGTAAAAATAAATTCATTTGTAATTGTATATAATTTATACAATTCTTTGGTCATTGACCATCAAGGGATATATTAATATATACCCTTGAAAATATAAACCTTGTGTCTCTTTACTTTTTCGTTGCATTTCCTCTATAAAGGTTTATAACTGTTTTATCACAATGTTGCTCAGATGTTGACACAACATTGAAGGCAACATCCAGAAACTGTTTTAATTGTTCTAGCTGTTACGGTTTTATTCTTACATATTCTTACTTATCCGTAGCCCCGGACCTAACAAGTGGTATCAGAGCCAACACTTGATACAATAACTGTTTGATTCTGAATATTACGGCTATGGACTCAGCTATACAAAATATTGGTAGACTTCCAATTCTTGACGGAACTAACTATGCCTATTGGAAAATTCGACTACGTTCGCACATCAAATCCATTGATGTTCGAGCTTGGAGATCAGTTTCCGAAGGCTATGTGATTCCCAAGTACCCAGCAGACGAGGATGGTGATGTACTTACCAAACCCGAATCTGAATGGACCGCGAAAGAGATCAACAATGTAAGCTTTAATGAAAATGCCTTAAATGCGATATTTGGATGGGTAGATCTGTATATGTTTAAACTCATCCAGAATTATACTACGGCTAAGGACGTTTGGGAGACCTTACAAACTCATTGTGAAGGTACCTCGAGTGTACGACGTACAAAGCTTCGCATGATTTTGAGCCAATACGAACGCTTAAGGATGGAAGAATATGAAGACATAAAATCCTATTTTGAAAAGTTAATTGACATTGCTAATTAGTGCCAAGTGCTTGGTTCTCCTTTAACCAACACAGAACTTGTGGATAAAGCTCTCAGATCTTTTCTTGAAAGATTTAATACTAATATTTGTGCTATTGAAGATGCCCATAATCTTGCTACTATGAATCTACATGTCTTGTTGAGCATCTTTCAAACATATGAGATAAACATGAAGAGCAAAAGAGATCTGTATAAAGACAAGACTTTGGCACTCCAAGGACAAACCTTAGAAACTGAATTGGAAAACGAGGAAGAATACTTGGAGGAATTGGGAAATGGTGAAATTGTTGCCTTACTTACTCGTCGATTCAATTCGATGGTGAGAAAGATCAATATTGATCACAATAAAGCCAAATACAAATAGCATCAAAACCCACTCTTCAATAAACAACTAAATAGGTCACCTTCTTAGCAAAGAAATCACAATCCACTGAGGAAATCTAACTCCGACAGTAACAATTTCAATCCCAAACAACTCGACGAAGTGTAGTGTCATGCATGCTCGGGTTGGGGACACTACGCTAATGAGTGTGCAAACACTCTTAGAAAAATTGGTAAGGTTATATGGGTAACTCTCAGTGATGATGAGAACGAAGAGGAGGAATGAGATCAAGAAGAAGAACCACAGGAAATGCTAGCAGGTTCGAACACTCATTGTCCGACGATGAAGATGTTGTTGACAATGTTGTGAAAACATCAGGAACAACATCAGACTCAGCATCTAGAATGTCTTCAACATCGAAGAGGTATGTATACCTTGACTATTCTGATGTAAATTGTTTTAGTGGATTTATTTCTTTATCTGAGGCTGTAAATTTGGATCTAGTTGACTCCAAAGATGACGTGATAAAGGAATTACAAAATCTTTGTAAAGCCTTAATCACTGAATCTGAGCAATTAGACTCAAAAGAAAAATTATTGACTCTTGAGAATAACAATCTGATAGGCACAATCAACCGATTAGAGGTGACACTTACCAAGAAGGACCTAGAGCTTGGTAAGATTCGTGCACGATTGAACATAGTTGAGACCACCTTTCAAAGGCTCAACATGGGAACCTCCAAACTAGATGAAATATTGAACTTCAATAAACCTACAAGGGTTGGGCTTGGGTACCAATCTCCTAGAAAAATAAATACTTCCAGAATCCATAGTCAAACTGAGAGGATAAAATTTGTCAAAGAAAATCCGAGTAATTCTCAGATCACTAAGAATGGATCGAAGTTTGTATGTAGCTTCTGTAAAAAGTCAGGACATTTTATGCCCTACTGCTACAAACTTCAAAACTTTGCACTCAGAATATTGCCTAAAATGTCGTCAGCAATGTTGACAAACATCACTTACAATATTCAAAGCAACTAGCCTGAAAGCAGAAGGAAGAAAAAGGAATGGGTACCCAAACTGAATCTGAAATGTAATGTGTGCATAACTGCTTTACGTACTAACATTACAGGTTCTTGGTACTTCGATAGTGGTTGCTCACGTCATATGACAGGTACCAAAAGTCTATTGAATGAGTATGGAGCATTCAATGGAGGATACATGACCTTTGGAGGAGGAAGTAAGAGTAAGATAATTGGTAAATGAACTCTTAATGTTCCGGATGTACCAGCCTTGAAAAATGTTTTTCATGTAGAAGGTTTGGTTGCTAATCTTCTTAGCATAAGCCAACTATGTGATGATGATCTCGAGGAGAAATTCAATAAGCTTGGATGCAAGGTTACAGATTCTGCAGATAAATGTGTCATGTCAAGAACCCGAACTGGAGATAAGTGCTATCTAGTCGGTAGACAAGAGTTTTGCAACTCCGCAAAGGTAGGTGACTTGACACTTTTGCATCAAAAGTTGAGACATGTCAACTACGGCACCTTGGAGAAGCTGATCTCATTTGAAGTTGTCAGAGGCATTCCCAGACTGGATCCAAAAGATAAAATAATGTGCGAAGATTGTTTGAAAAGAAAGCAGACCCAAGTCTCTCATAATGTTGTCCAACGTGACGAACAATATTCAGGTACTTCTCATTATTTCCAATTATTGCATAAGGATCTTATGGGTCCAATCGAGGTAGATAGCCTAGAAGGAATGTGATATTCTTATGTGATAGTAGATGATTTTTCCAGATTCACTTGGATCTATTTTTTAAAAGAAAAATCACAAATCTTTGAGATGTTTAGAACACTTTACTCTAGGATTAAAAACCTGTTTTGTTCTTCGATTTTCAGAATTAGATCTGATCATGGAAAGGAGTTTGAAAATCAAACCTTTGTAAAATTTTGTAAAAAAAATGCATATTCCATGAATTTTCGGCACCAAAAACACCACAACAAAATGGGGTTGCTGAGAGAAAGAATAGAACTTTACAAGAAATGGCTAGAGTTATGTTAAGTTCTAAGCAATTGTCAAAGAGGTTTTGTGCAGAAGCCTTGAACACGGCATGTCGCATATCTAATAGAATCTATTTAAGGCCAGGGACCAAGATGACACCCTATGAACTATTAAATGGAAAGAAACCTACATTGAGGTACTTTTATGTCTTTGGGTGTGTGTGCTATATTCTAAATGACAGGGATCAACTGGCTAAATTTGACTCTAAGAGTGACAAGGGAATATTCGTTGGCTACTCATAGAATAGCCATGCTTACCGAATATACAATCTACGGACAAAGACCATACAGGAGTCAGTCAATGTTATTTTGATGACCTGCTGGATATATCTGGTAGATCTTCAGAAAACAACATTGTGGTTGCAGTTGAAGAGGAGCAACCCACTGAAGAAACAGATGTTGTCCCAAATGCTGTCCCGACATCAGAAGAAATATCTGAACCTCAAAGAGAGAACACAGGGGACGAAGTCGAGGAGGAGTCTTCTACTGAACTGAATGATCAAGTGAGAAGAGACCCTCCATCGAGGATTAGAAGGAACCATCCACCCGACCAGGTGATAGAGGGAATTTTTTTAGAAGAGGCGTACAAGATGGAAAGAGCCAGTGAATTACCGAGAAATGGTAAGGTATGTGTGCATGTCCACTATATACCAACAGGTAAGTCCTTCTTGTCTTACATCTACTTTGGAACCTAAAAATATTGGGGAAGCATTAAAAGATAATTTTTGGATTCAAGCCATGCAAGAGGAGCTTGAACAATTTTCCCGAAATGAGGTTTGGGACTTGGTACCACGACCCAACAACACAAATGTTATTGGGACCAAGTGGATATTTAAAAACAAATCAGATGAGTTAGGGAAGATTATTAGGAACAAAGCTCGACTTGTTGCTCAAGGATATACACAAGTAGAAGGTATCGACTATGACGAGACCTTCGCTCCTGTGGCTAGAATTGAGTCAATAAGATTGCTTCTTGCTATTGCTTGCTATCTAAATATTACCTTGCACCAAATGGATGTTAAAGGTGCCTTCCTCAATGGATACTTGGACAAAGAAGTTGTTGAACAACCAAAGGGATTTGAGGATCCTCACCATCCACATCATGTGTACAAGCTCAAGAAAGCTTTGTATGGACTAAAACAAGATCCACGTGCATGGTATGGTCGTCTAACTAACTTCCTTGTTAAGTTTGGTTTTACCCGTGGAGAAGCTGACAGAATATTATTCATTAAAAGACACGGTGTAGATATAATAATAGCTCAAATCTATGTTGATGATATTGTTTTTGGTTCGACTATAGAATCACTCTTGAAGTCGTTTGTCGAAGCAATGTCGACAACATTTGAGATGAGCATGATTAGAGAACTAACATTTTTCTTAGGCTTGCAGATTAAACAGGATGAAGATGGGATCTTTGTATCTCAAAGCAAGTACACCAAGAATCTTGTTAGGAGATTTGGTCTGGAAAATGCTAAACACATGAAGACTCCAATGGGCTCTACGCAACAGGTATGTAAAGACGATGTTGGACAAGATGTTGACCTAACATTGTACCGATCTATGATAGGTAGCCTTTTATACCTTACTGCCACTCGCCCCGATATCATGTTTAGCGTATGTGTTTGCACCAGGTTTCAAGCCAGTCCCAAGGTATCACATCTTAATGCTGTGAAACGTATCATTCGATATGTTGTCGGTACAAGTGACTTGGGAATTTGGTACTCCAAAGACACTAATCGTAATCTAATAGGATATAGTGACTCGGATTGGGCCGGTGATATAGACGATAGGAAAAGCACTAGTGGTGGGTATTTCTATCTTGGCAATAATCTAGTCTCATGGTACAGTCGTAAACAAAATTGTGTATCACTCTCGATCGCCGAATCTGAATATGTGGCAGCCGGAAGTTGTTGTGCTCAACTTTTGGTTACGACATATGGTAGATGACTATGGCATATCTAATAACTCCATGATTTTGTACTGTGATAATCTGAGTGCTATTAATATTTTCAAAAATCCTGTTCAGCATTCACGTACAAAGCACATAGACATAAGACATCATTTTTTAAGAGACTTAGTGGAAAAACAGCTAGTTCAAATCGAACATGTTGATACTCTTTTTCAACTGGCTGACATTTTTACCAAACCTTTAGATCATGAGAGATTTTCTAGCTTGAAAAAATCTCTTGGTCTCTGTTTTCTTTGAAAATAAGATAGGCTAGGTAGTAGATGTTGTCCGAAATGTTGTCCTAACATTCTGGGTAACATTTACTGTTGAGTCAATATACAGGATAAGTGTTGTAGTGATGTTGCACTGTTTTTCAAAAGATTCAAGCATGACTCTAAAAGGACAAGATATGAATGTGATACCGTTCTCTGCGAGTATCATAAGAAGGAGAAGCCTTTACTAAAAGATTTGGATGTATACAAAAAGAGCAAAGCTCTAAGATTGGTATTGTTCCTATTCTATAGGAGTACCACGTGCTTCAAAAAGGTTGAAAATTCCTCAATATTTTTTTTATCTGTATGTGTTCAACTAAGTTGATTAAGGACAACAGTAAAATGTTACATTAGTCCAGCGATCAGTCTCATACGGAACATATACGGAAATATCATCTGTCAAATCAAAAAATCTTTGGAATCTCATAATGCTTGTTTAACTTTGAAATGTTGTCAACATCATTAACAACATCGTGTTCCAGTAAATTGATCAATCTGATTTATCTTATTTTATTCTTTTTTTTTGTGTTTAACACGTCTCTGTCTTTAACGGAAAATCCACAAATTCAGGACCGTTTTTATTTAAATTTTAAATGATGTTATGTGCTGTGTAAATCCTTTATTTTAGGTATGTAAAGAGTTTTTATTCTTCTATACAATCTAAATTTAAGGAAAATGAGTTTGAGTGTAAGAATATTTTGCCACAATGAAACCTCTCATTTTTGTCTTGCAATTATCACATCAGCCAATCCATCGAATTATGGCAGCCCAAACACCACCGTCACTTTTCAAAACTCAAAGCTTCTCTAACACGCCCAAATCTTCAAAACCCTCTCACATGTCCATTTCTCCAAAATTCACAAACACCAAAGATTATTCCCCAATGTCGACTAGTCCAGCAAATAGCAACAAGGTTTACAAGCATTATACTTCCATCAATGACTTGAAACCAATCGAGGAGGACTGCACACATGCCTTGATCCTGCTTGGTTCAGACAAGCCATTACAGGTGAGCTACCCATGCGAAATGAAAACGCAATCGATATTGATACAACATTTGATTTCTCAAACCTTGCCTCAAGACAGTCAAAATCGACATTTCCGACGCAAAGGTCAAAAAGGGTTTTCGAAAACCAATTCGGTGACAACCAGTCTACCAAAAGATCCAGGGAATAGTCAACTTTCCTTGTTGATACTACCACAAGCAGCGGCACTGACACCGATTTCAGTGTGCCCAGTTCTTCCAGAACTCCATCAACTTCCACTCCACAAGCAGAAACTGAGAAGGAAAAAGAAGAAGAAGAGATGTCAGATGACATACCTCTACGGAACTTCATTCCTAAAGGGGTCCGCAGAATATACTGGAATTTTAATAAAAATGTTGCCTCAACATCAAAGGCAACAGACGAGAAAATGGACCCAGACTATGTTGCCCCAACATCCGAGGCAACACCTGCAGCCACCTCATCCGAATAAGAAAACACAGAATCTGAAACAGATTGTGAGGTAATTCCCTACTCTTCCATGTTTCAAACGAAATCATGCTCCAGTAACTGAAATTTGTTTAAAAATAGAGGAATTAGAGGGAGAAGGTGATTGACCTAACTTCATTCTCCAAAAATGGTTTAGTTGATTTCTTAAGTAGTTGAAAGATCTTAAGCTCTGTATCTGGTAAGAATCCTTATTATGAGAAGGTGATTAGGGTGTTCTATGCTAATCTGACGCTTGTTGTTAAGGACACAACCTCAAAGAAATTTGGGAAAGTGTACCTATACAATAAGGTATACAATTTTACACCTAATATCATCAACTCCACTCTTGGGATAATTGTTAGTGAAAGAAAACCTCAACCAAACCCCACTGTGGAGGAACTCAATTCGATGATCAAGTACCTTATGGGGAATTTGATCACTGTTTGGGCTCCTCACAGTCCTGTGTCAAAACTTACTGCCTTGTTTGCCACTTTGCACAAACTTGCTATATACAACTGGCTACCCTCCCTCAACGAGACAGTAGTAACCTTTGATCAAGCATCACTGCTTTTTAAGATTGGAAGGAATTAGAAAGTTGACTTAGGAACCCTCATATTCAACCATATAGCCAACTTGGCAGAAAGACAAAGCAATTCTGCCCTTCCATACCCCTCCTTAATTTTTCAAATCCTGCTCAACCAAGGTTTTAAGACTCCAAAAGGAGAAAAGCTCAGTCCAGCCTTAGAGGTTTACTCAGTACATCGAGCAGTTGTGAACAGCAGGGACAGGGTTATTGACCTGCCCTGGAAGAAAGATGAATAGGACACTGACACATCAAAGGATATTTCCGACATTCCTGGCAACATTGGTCAAGGAAAGGTCCCAATGTCCAAAGACTGGCTTCGACAACACATTGCTGAACTTGACAGGCAAATTCAAGACCTAGTGCGAGCCAGGAACTATTATGTGGGCTTACTTTCTTCACAAAAATGGGGAGATGATGATGATGATGTTGCTGCTGGAAGCAGACAGACAGGGAGAGCTGCTACTGATGAGGATGCAGGCCATGATGCAGGGGGAGAAGAGTTGAGATGATTGATTACTGACTACTTTTGATGCTATGGAGATGAAGATGGTGCTGCACAGAGTGATTGATCACAGAAAGTGGCTGGAAGCTACTGTGACTCGATTACTCTAGTCAAGGATGATCATGCTGATAGATTGGAGTTTTGATTCAATGATGAATGGAGTACTGATAATCTCTATTTATTTGAATATTCGATATACCGACCTTTGGAATATTTTTTTTTGGTTTGTAATATTTTACTTTGGGATATTTGGTTTGTTTTTGTAGACACTGTGACTGCTTTCTAAAGCTGTTTATATATGTTTGCCTGATGTGGATTGGTATGAATGGTTACTGTAGACTGATTACGCAGTTATTGTAAGTAAGTCTACAGTAACAGAACATAACTCCTATCTAATCAAATCATCGATACAACACTTCTTGGAATTTACTACTGCAGGTTAAGGGGGAGCATAGCACTGATCCTACCGATTCTTGGAATGTAAGGACTACATCGGGAATCAGTGTCCTAGTCATTTTCGTTTCGTATGGAGTTTTGTGAAGAAAGGAAAAAAGGGGGAGATTGTTGATGTTGGATGGACGTTGTGACAATATCTATAAATGATCAGGACAACATCTTATGAAGATAAGAATGTTGCCTGCGATGTTGTGACAACATTCCTAACAACATCTCTGTAACGATTTTTTCTATTCTTCCGGCCAAAACAGGTTGTGTTACTGTGAGTAAAAAATGACCTAGGCAAGCTTACAATTATGTTGTGTTTAAAACGTGGTAAAAGAAATAGTCAAAGCTTGGAGAGGAAGCAGCGTGAAGACCAAGTCCAGAACGTTGAGATTTTTAAGGAGCAAGAACCGGTCCAAGCTGAAGCCTTCTTTTACTCAACTTCCGCAACCAATCAGTGAGGATTTCAAGGAAAGTTCCACACTATAAATAGAGGGGAGCTTCAGAGTATCGATATCCAGAATTGAACGAGAAGAATTACCAAGAGAGCTCTCGGATATTCACCTTAGAAACTGGATCAACACACTTAGCCTAAAGTAGTATAACAACATCTAGTCCCACATTACTATTGCTGCCCAGATTCTAGATCAAGCTTATATTTCAAGCAATTGTAATGAAGATGTTGTATTTGCCTTTTTAGATCTTTTAACTTTAGGCTGAAGTCATATGCGACTTCAGTTTTGTTTGTAATTTCTTTTTTGCATTTGTTGTTCAATCTTGTAAAAAGAAATTCATTTGTAATTGTATATAATTTATACAATTCTTTGGTCATTGACCATCAAGGGATATATTAATATATACCCTTGAAAATATAAACCTTGTGTCTCTTTACTTTTCCGCTGCATTTACTCTATAAAGGTTTATAACTGTTTTATCACAATGTTGCCTCAGATGTTGACACAACATTGAAGGCAACATTCAGAAACTGTTTTAATTGTTTTAGCTGTTACGGTTTTATTCTTACATATTCTTACTTATCCGTAGCCCCGGACCCAACATGTCTAAACCTACGGGTTTTATTGATCAACGATGTCCTGAGTATGTGTGCAGATTAAGGAAATCAATATATGGCCTTAAACAAACCCACAGGCTTGGTATCACATACTCAGTTCTTATCTTCTATTGGTTTTGCAGGCTCTCATACTGACTCCTCGCTCTTTATCAAACAAGAAAATGGTGATGTTATTTATACCCTCATCTATGTAGATGATATTATCATCACATGGAGTAACTCAAATACAGTTCATACATGCATAACTCATTTGTCCAAAGAATTCAAGTTGCGAGATCTCAGAAAACTTCACTATTTCCAGGGAATCGAAGTTAGATATCTCAACAATGGTATTATTCTTTCTCAACAAAAATACCTTCAAGATCTTCTCACCACTAATCACATGGAACTTCCCATATCTGTCTAGTCTCCTATGGCTAGCACATGCAACCTGCAACTTCACGAAGGCGAACCGATGGTTGATCCCCAAATTTATAGGAAAACGGTGGGGGAATTGCAATATGCTTATTTAACTTGTCCAGACTTGGCTTTTGCAGTAAAAATATTATGCCAATTTTTATCTGCACTAATGACCACTCACTGGACAACTTGCAAATATGTTCTTTGATATGTCAAAGCCACCTTGCATCAAGGATTTTTTATTTCTAACTCAACCAGCTCCCAGTTTCAAGCCTTTTGTGATGCTGATTGGGCGTGCAATACGGATGATAGGAGATCCACATGACGTTTTGTTGTGTATATGAGACCAAATTTAATTTCTTGGTCACCTAAGAAACAACCAACAGTTGCTCGATCATCAACCGAGGTTGAGTATCGATCTGTCGCCAATACCACAGCAAAAATAATTGGCTTCCATCTCTTCTTCATGAGCTCAAACATCCATTACATAACTCCACAATCATCTGGTGTGACAACATTGGAGCTTCATATCTAGCAGTTAATCCGTTTTCGTGGGGCAACATGAAACAAAGAAAAGTGAGGGAGTGGGGGTCCATTTGTAACCAATTTAGCAGTTGGGTTAGGTGGATCACTTTAGTAAAAAACTTCACTATTTTTTCCTTCATTTTTTGAGTTTACAATTTATTGAAAAATGATCTACTCCCTTCAGTATTGTCACCAAGAGTTGCATTTCTGGACCACCAACGTCTGGTTCTAAATGTTGACAATAGTGTCCTCAAGCAAAGAATCGCAGCTCTTGCCCAGGATAAAATATTTAAAGATGGTAAAGTTACTTCTTTTTTACTCTTCTATTTATCTATTATACTATTCTTTTTTGGCATGTAGCTTCTTTTGTACCCATTAATTCATTATTTTAGTCCCTCACTAGTGCCAAGTAAAAATCTCGTTTAGGTCCAAGATTTAAATATACTTGGTACATTTTTATACACAATATAATTTTCTGGACAAAAGATGTTCAACTGGCCGCCCAGCTACATTCTATGCTATTATCGAACACAATATCTTTGTTACCTGAGATTGTTTTCTATTTCTCAAATTTGATTGTTATATGTAAATTTAATTGTCTAACATGTCATTGTTTTTTTGTTTTTTTCTGGAGTATAGCTCATCAAGAAGCATTGAAGAGAGAAATAGAGAGGCTGAGGGAAATTTATTACCAACAGAACCTAAAGAAAATGGAAAATGATCAGCCAACAAAGACACAGTCAGCAGCTGCTGATGCTAATGGCTCTGAGAAGAAAGAACAGCTCGTCAATTGATCCCTATTTTCTGATCCTTCAGTTAGGTACATTTTTGTTTGTGTTTCAGTAACACTTGCAATGTTTATCACTTACGGGTATGGTGCGATGGATAGTTCTCTCCACCCTTAATCAGAGGCCTTAGGTTTGAGTCCATAGAATGAAAAAAACTCATTATGGATAGCGATTCATTCTTAAATGAGTTCTACATGACGCAATCTGAATTAGTTAGACCAATGAATATACGAGATGGTTATACAAGGACTTTCATGTTGAGCATATCATTAAATCAATTAAGGAAGAAAAGAGAGGACAAAATTGATAGTAACAATTATTAATGCCGTTATAATAGTAATAAGATACCAATGATGGATCCTAATCTGTGAAATATTTGTACAAAAGACTCTTCCTTATTGGGAAACAATAATTTCCATGAAAAAGAATTTTTTTTTTAATAGTGACGGCTGATAAATTAGAAGGGAAGTATCGGAGCAAATGATAAAGTTAGAAAGTCCTGGAGCAACGATAAAACTATTTTCTGTGTGATCTATAGGTTACGGATATTCACTATTGATGCTTTGCATTATGATAGATTGCCTAGAGCATTATATTCATCATCCATGGCCATTTTCCAATTCGGATCAAGGCTCAAACTAAGCATGTCGAAGTTGATTTTTATTTTGTCGCAAAACAAGTCAAGGCTGGTCATATATCAATACAATTTATATCCTCTATCGATCAATTCGCAGATATTGTTATTAAGCCTTTGTCCACCAGCCGATTTCAACTCATCAAACACAAGCTAAGAATCTGGGACAAGCCTTCTTAGCTTGAGGGGGCTGTTAGAGATAAAGTTCAATCCCTATAAGTTAGGATAGCAATCTCTATTAGTTAGGATAACTCAATTCTGTTAGCTATATTTTAGGATATAAGGATAAGTTTTGTTAGCTAAATTATCTCCCTATTCTTCCTTCTATAGATGTTGTATATAGCTGTATATATATTCAGCAATGTACTCAATAGAAAATACATCTTTGAATTATCTCAAAATCTGATCATATAACATATGTACTCCCTCCATCCCAAAAATATTGTTTTACTTTCCTTATTACTTTGTCCCAAAAAGATTGACACATTTTTAGATTTAGAAAATAATTTAACTTTATGAGATGATTTACAACCACATAAATTTTTAAGGCTTGTTTTGAACCACACATCTCAAAAGTCTTTATTTTTTTATTTGTTAAACTTCGTGCCAAGTCAAATTAAGATATTTTTTTTGGGACGGAGGGAGTATATAGTACGGTATCAATATTTTAATATTTTTTTCTTAATATCGAATACCGCATTTTAAAGAAAATTTAAACCAATTACCATGTCTAGGGGTGGCAAAATAAGCTCAAACTCATTTGATCCGCTCAACTCATTTATGTTTGCCCGATTTTGGTTGGACATATTTTTATAGTGAGTAAAGTTGGGCACAACTGCTAATGAAAAAAAGAAATCAACGACGGACAAATTTTATAGCTAAACAATAAACGCCCTCACTAATCCTATTTAGCGACCAATTATTAAATCGTTCAGTTAACTACAAGTAAGCTATTGACAAAGTTCGTAGATAATTCTATAGTTTTTTTTATAGTGAACTAAAGCTAATACATCTAACCGTTGAGTTGATTTGGGCTGAACATATAACCTAAGATCCATTTAGAAAATTGGTAATAAATATTTTAAAAATATATTATTTGTTCGTTGCACTATTGAATATAGTCATAAAAAAGTTTAAGTTTATAATTAACCAACTTATAAGAAAACAAACGTAGCAATTAAATTTTTTAGAGTTGCTAGATTTAGGTTATGACCTATTGTTTAGCACATTTTGATTCAACCCATCTCAGCCCAAGTAAACTTTGGGTAATGTTGGATATTGACCCATTTATTATTTCAGCCCATCATGACCTGCCCAAACAATCCATTTGCCCCATGTCCATGCCTAGTAGGCGTTTGGACATGTGATTTCATTTCATGAGATGAAATCAGCGTTTGGACATGTGATTCATCTCATGATTTTATCTCATGAGATGAAATCCCAAATCACCAAAATGCATGATTTTAAAATTCTTGAATGTAAAGTTGATCCATAAGTTTATATTTTGTAAAAATAGATTCATAAGTTGGTAAATATATTTACCAATCATTTATATCAAATATTAAAAGATCTATAAGTTGGTAGTATATTTATAACAAATTTACTCTTACCATGAAATTTGATCAAATCGATCGAGAATCTCATCATCTGTTAGGTGGGCCAAACATGTGGGAGAATTATATTAAAGAGTAGTTACACTACAACTCATGTTCAATTTTCCATTTTATTGAATTAATGTTTGATCAATTGATATTGTATTTTTTTTAGAAAGGTCTTCTAGTAGCATATTGATTTTTTTATGAACTCTGACTTGCTCATTTAGGAAGATTGTATAAGAATTGGGAAAGTTTTGATAATTTTCACAACTTGTGCGGTTTTTATGTCTATATAAAAAAATATAACTTAAGAAATTAAAATTGCATGTCCAAACAAAATACCAACTTCAAATCATCATGAGTTCATCTCACGATTTCATGTCATAATTTTAAATTATGTCCAAACGGCTCCCTAGTACCGAATATGGATTACCAAAAATTTTGATTTCGATTCAATATTTCAGTATATACTGAATTATGCACACCCCTAAACAAATAAACATCATTTATTTTTCCTATCTTAACGAAGAAAATAAACACTTATTTGATAATTATAACTAAAGACGTCCAATCTGGGTACAGAAACTATTAAATTTTCCAATATAGAATTCATTCATGGAGTAAATATACATAATAGATAAAAGTACTGATGCTTCTCCAATTAAAACTACCTGAACGTTTTATAATCATAAGTATACTTTTAATCTGGGTTCAAGTACAATCATTAAAAGTTGCATCAACAAAAACAATAAGACTATAATTTTAATTTTTTTACGCTATTAGTGTATATAACTTTTTGCCTAGCTTGACCGCTGCTAGAGGGCTATCTGGACTCTGTTCTGGGTTAGGGCCACTAGGAACCAAACGGTATGAAGATCCTGAACCATGTGGAACATCATGCAACTTCCTTGAAATCTTGTGAACTGCCAAAAAAGATTGTAAGATTTTTTCACCTTTTAATGTTAAACTCTCATGTGGCCGAATAGCTTCAACCATTATTTCAGTATCAGCAAGGAAGAAAGTAACAAGAACAAACAAGGGAAAGAGTTTCATGTTTGTAGAATTGGTCTTTACGTTTTTTGGGGATTCTGTTTTTGTTGATGGATGGTCCTTAAATAGTTTAGTATAAAGTTGGTGAATTATTTCTTATGAATTAAGATAAGTGCTTATAAAGTTTAAATGGTATAATAGTTATTGAAGATTTGGTGCCAGTGATTATCAAGCTGTAGTGTAAAGTTAATTTACTAGCATGTTTGACTAAATTTATTTTTCTTCAAAAATACTTGTTGTTTTTTTAATAAGTGTTTCTTTTTAAAAAAAGTGAGGTGTTTGACCAAGTTTTTGGAAGAAGATAAGTGTTTCTGAGAAATAGCAAAAATAATTTTTTAGACGCTAAAAAAAATTATTTTTGCCCAAAAAGTACTTTTTTGAAACGTATTTTTGAGAAAAATACACTTATAAGCATGTTTTAAAAGTTTGTCCAAACACTAATTGTTGTTCAAAAGTATTTTTTAAAATTAATTGACCAAAAACAATCTGATTTTCGTCAAACCTACTTTTTTGAAAAATATTTTTAAAATAAATTAATTTTAAAAAGGTTGGCTAAACAGGCTATTAATAGATTTTCCTTATTTACTTACGGATTTGTCATGGAGATTTGCAAAGACCCTCCATTTTAAAATTTTGATACTCTTATTGTTCATCAATGTATATTTTGGAAGTTAAATTATTAAATATTTCCTAATACTAGTAAATGTAATACGTAATAACATTCCAAATATGTAGAAACTTTTTTCTAAAATTGGTTCTAGCTAGGCGAAGCAAATTCTATCTAAAATGAGTTGAATCCCCACAGGCAAAACAGAAACAAAGAAGAGAGAGATTCATGTTTACATAATTAGCCTTTATTTTTTTTTTGGGATTCTGTTTTTGTTGATGAATGGTCCTTAAATAATTTAGTACAAAGTTGGTGAATAATTTCTTAAGGATAAATGTCTCTCAAGTCTCAACTGGAAAGTCACTTTGAATACGAACCAAACTCCTCTCGATTTCATGGAGACAAAATTTTTAAATAAATATAAAAAAAAAATTAAAGAGGAATATCTATTCTAGAATGAGCTCTCTTCTCAGCTAAGGATGGAATGGCGAAGGGAACGAAAGCTGGAGGGAGGGGGGGGAGAGGAAATCACACATCACAATCACCCACTGTTTGTTAGGAAAGTTGTACTGCAATCGGAAGATGCTAAAAAGATGTGTAGTGTCAATGTTCTGCAAGGACTTTCCCCATTAGAATCCAACTCCACATACAATATTATCTGAGGTGAATAGGCAACAAGCATCGCCAAAATTGGGGTCCTGGGCTGATGAAGTAGAGGAATTGGCTGATAAAGTAGTCACATGTACGCCTAATTCTGTAAACTCTAGTGTGTCTTGGAGTGCTATGGTTGGACCAGTTCCGTCCACTGATGCATTGGAATTGGGAATAGAGGAAGGAATTTGGAGTAATGTCAAAATAACAATGGAGGATATATCAAAGAGGAGGTTGATTACTGGCAAATAACGGTGGTATGCTATGTTTTGGGATTGAATCCGCCTTCAAACGAATATGGGGACCCTGGGGTATAGATAAGGTAGCTCAGATGAATATGGGGTATTCCTTGTGCGTTTCCACACAATGGAAATCATGGATAAGGTAGTAAAAGAAGGAGTTATGTTGTTTGACAAAAAACCAGTGGTGATTAAGCCACGGAATCCTAATGTGGAAATGAGTAAGGTTATGGTAGAAAATGTTCCAATATGGGTGATATCAGTTGGGTTAGATCTGAAGTACTGTGGGCACAAAGCTTTGATGAAAATTGCAGGGTTGATTGGGAATCCTAGAAAGGCAGATTGTGCGACCAAAATGAAAGATAGATTGATGTATGCAAAGGTGTTGGTGGAGGTTCCATTAAATCAAACATATCCAAATCATGTTATGTTTGAGAATGAGAAAGGAGAAATTGAGCAAGAGGTAGCATATGAGTGGAATTCAGTGCTATGCATGCTCCCATTGTAAAAACTTTGGCCATCATCCTGAGGTATGTCAGAAGATGCTCAAAGTACAAGAAACTATGAAGAAAGTGGAGATGCAAAAGGAAAAAAGGCAGGCTCCACCAGAGCCTGGATTCAAGTAGGTGCCTCAGAGAAATCTAAAGAATAAAAATGTGGTGGTGCCCCAAAAGGAGATAGTGAAAACAAATGCTTTTGATGCTTTAGGAGAGAAGGGTAATGAAGGAACAAGCAAAAACAAGGCAGCAATGTGATAATGCAAGCTCAAGTACATCTGTGGATAAGGAAGTGCAATGATGCAAAATGAAATGAGGAAGGAGAATGAGAAGGACAGAGTTGTCACGACCCCAAATCCCATTTGTGCTGTGAGGGCATGTGCCCTTACACGTAGGCGAACCCAACATACAATCATACGAGTAAGCGGAATCAAATGCGAAAGTAAATAAGTAGGAAAGAAATATCTAAACAAGTCTTTTAAATAAGCATAATCTAATAAGAGAACCCCAAACTAGATCTGGTAGTCATGAGTACAAACTCAAAAATATCCGAATACATCTCTGAATGAAAAGTACATAAGTTGTCTGAATATAGCAATACAACTGTCTATAAGTAAGAAGGACAGAATATAAAGTAGGATGGAGTTCCAGTGCAGGGAATGAAGTTGCGGCTCACCCTGGACTCCGAAGTATCACTCACGCTTATAAGGGAGAAGAATCAAGCTACTCCGGCGTCGCCTCCTGGCTCAGTACCTGCACATAGAGGGCAGCAAGTGTACAGTGAGTACGGGAAACATGTGTGCTCAGCAAGCATCTTCGACCGATCCTAGCTATAACGATGACAGGGTTGTACTTTATGATACCTCTCTCTACTAGTTAGTTACATAAGTATAGAATAAAACAGTTAACCAACCTACGATAAATCTACAATTTAACTCACTATAAGTACCCTCAAGTCACACGTCACTCAAGTCTAACCTAAACCCCATAAGGGCATCAGATCCCTCAAGTCACTCTGTTCAAGTCTTACACAAGGTTAAACATAACCTAATTGCATTCCTCCTAACAGTCCAAGAGCACAAGTACAATAAAATTCAAGCCAGTCACATATGTCATAAAGGTCATATCAAGATATAAATGTATGCAATGCAGAATTATATGCATGAATGCAAGTGGCTAGAATACATGGTACATGGAGTTCTTAAGACATTTGGTTCTGAAACATTTGGCATTGACTCAAATCTAGGACCATTTGTCTGTGACTGGGAGACTGAAGACAAGACTACTATGTACAAGAAGTTTAATCTCTTAATTACAGATTTGCATTGCTTACCAGAAACCAATTTCCCTAAGACTGCAAGAATTTTTGCTATCTGCAGAGCGCTCTTTCCTTCAGAAGATCGCTTGTATTCAGGAACAAGAGCCAGTCTTTCTGGAATGACTATTTCTACTAAAGGAACATGGTGTTCTTCCACTGGTAAACTCTGTTGGATACTTTCATCAAAATCAAAAGTCATCATTGATGTGATGCCCCTTCAATAAAAGGGGAGTCTGTTAACATAATTCATATTTATTTTGAATTTGAATAGATGAAACCTTTTCCAATAGCCACCATTGATGCCTCTTGAAGGTGTCTGTTGGTGATGAAAAGACATCACCAATGGATGCGAAATCTCTATAAATAGTAAAGATATTTTCTAATCAGAAATAGATATGAAAAGAATCAAAACTTCTATTGAAAAGAATCAAAACTTCTGTTGAAAAAGAATCAAAACTTCTAGTTTATTTTCTTCCCTAAGCATCTTCAGAAACATCATATTGTGTGCTCTTGGTTGGATCAAGGGAGTAAAAACTTTGAATTCAACATTGTTGTTAGGGCTTCATTGTATCCTGAAGGAAATATTTCTGTGACCTATTGTACTAGTCAATTTATTGGGAAGGGTCGAAATAATTATCTAAAAGAATCTGCATAAGAGCCTTGAAGTCAGAGAATAATAATTTGGTGTCTGTGTTTCATCCTGTTAGTACCATATTTTACAATAATTTTTTATACAATTATCGACATGGAGGGTGAAACTTCAATTGCTGCTCAATCATTGCAAGTAATGAACCAGACTTTGAATCGTTTAGAACGTTTTGATGGTGAGGGTTTCACTTGTTGGCAAGAGACTATCAATTTTTTTCCTGATGACTATCAAGTTATGGTACATCCTTGAAGATGGTTTGGAGGAAACTCCTGATGCGACTACAATGGACAACGATGAATTGAAGGCCAAATGAAAGAAACGTCAAGAGGATGATTTTATGTGTCGTGGTCATATTCTGAATGTTCTGGAGCCAATGTTTACAATGCCCATCGAAGTCATGAAACACCAAAGGAATTGTGGACTGCGTTCGAAAACAAGTACAAAATTTCTGAAGCGAGTAACAAGAAATTTCTGAACTGTAATTTCATGGACTTTAAGATGGTTGACAGTTACTCAATTATTTCCCAGGTCAGTGAAATTTTATTCATTGTTAATCATCTTAAAGATGCTGAAATTAACCTTGTATCTTTATTCGTCGTTGGGGTTATTATTTCTCGTATTCCCCCTTCTTGGAATGATTACAAGAAGAAACTTAAGCATGCTGAAACTGACTATGACTTAGAAGGTTTACATCGTCATCTTCGTATTGAAGAAGATGCTCGTAAACGAGAGATTAAGGATAGTCAGCAAACTGAAAATTATTTTAAGATTAATAGTGTGGAAGAATCGAAAAAAATGAATTTTTTGAAACCTAAGATTGATACTCTATTTAAGAAGAAAGATCCCAACAAGAAAGATAAGAAGAATGGAAATTGCTACTTCTGTAAGAAACCCGACCACAATGCTCGTGACTGTCGTCAACGAAAGAAACAAATGAAAAATGAAGCGAATGTGGTCGGTGATAAAAGCAAGCTTATCGATGTAGTGCAAGTGGCCAACACTGTTGAAGATCATGGTAGTGGATGATGGTACGATACTGGTGCAACCATTCATATCTGTAAAGATAGAAATCTTTACAAGACATATGAACTGGTTAGTGGAGAAGGAAACGAAGTTACTTCATCGAACAACCAAAGCAGCAAAGTGGTTGGCAAAGGCACTGTTGATATCCCGTTTAATTCGGGAAAGATTGTTACTCTTACTAATGTTTTACATGTCCCTGACATTTGTAAATTCTGGAGTTCTTGTTAACAAGGCTGGATTCAAGGTTACATATGAGTGTGATAAGTTTGTATTGTTCAAGAACGGAATGTTTGTTGGACAAGGATACTCTTGTACTGGGATGGTTAAGCTTAATTTATTAAATAATGGTAATACTTATATTATTGAGTCTGTTGATTTATGGCATGCTAGATTAGGACATGTGAATTATGGTTCTCTTAGAAATATGAAAAGATTAGGATTGATTTCTGATTGCATTTTCGATAATGTTTCTAAATGTGAAATATGTGTGCAAGCAAAGATAACTAGAACATCTTTTAAATATGTAATAAGAAATTATGTCTTGCTTGAATTAGTACATAGTGATGTTGGTGATCTGAAAAGTCATATAACTCGTGGTGAAAACAAATACTATGTCACTTTTATTGGAGATAGTACTAGATATGCCTATATTTACTTGATGAAATCTAAGGATGAAGTCTTTGATAAATTTAGAATTTACAAAGCAGAAGTAGAGACACAATTAGGACAGAAAATTAAGGTTTTACGTCCTGATCGTGGTGGTGAATACTATCCTTCTGAATATACTTTATTTTGTCAAGAACATGGTTTAGTACATCAATTCACTGCTCCATATACACCCCAACAAAATGGTGTTGCTGAAAGAAAAAATAGAACTTTGATAGATATGGTAACGCTATGCTCATTAGCTCTGGTTTGTCAAATTTTTTATGGGGTGAAGTTATTTTGTCTGCATGCTATATTTTGAATAGAGTTCCTTTGAAAAAGAAGAATATCTCTCCTTATGAATTGTGGTTTAAGAGAAATCCTAACTTGAAAAGACTCAAAGCATGGGGTTGTCTGACATAAGTCAGAAAGTCTAACTCTAAGAGACCAAAGTTAGGAAATAGGGTTTATAAATATGTTTTTGTAGGTTATTCACTTAACAATATTACTTACAGATTTTTAATCCTTCACACATTTGAGATTATAGAATCTATAGATGTAGAATTTTTTGAAAACTTGACAAGATCTAGTTCTCAACCACAACCTACTAAAAACGTATTGTTACCTAGTCTAAAACCTATAGAGACTAATGACAATGTTGAACTTTCTGCTCTTACTCATAACAATGATATTTTAGTTCCTACTGAAGATATCAAACCTAGAAGAAGTAAGAGAGCAAGAATAGAGAAAAAATATCCAGATTTTAAACAATATCTTGTAGAGGGTAATAATAATGAAGTTCTTAACATTACCAAGTATGATATGCATATTGATGATGATCCTAACACTTATTCTGAAGCTATGAGTTTCAGAGATGCTAATTTCTGGAAAGACGCTATCAAAGATGAAACCGATTCACTTTTGTCTAACGAAACTTAGGTACTATCTGATTTACCTCCTGGTGAAATAGGATGTAAATGGATATTCAAGAGAAATTGAATGTTGATGGTACAATTGATAAGTTTAAAGCCAGATTGGTTGCTAAAGGTTATAAACAAAAATATGGAATTGATTATTTTGATACATATGCTAATGTTGCTCGCATCACATATATTCGTTGTTTGATAGCACTTGTTTCTATTCACAAGCTAGTTATACATCAAATGGATGTCAAAACTGCTTTTCTAAATGGTGATTTAGAAGAAAAAATATATATGGAACAACCTGAATGTTTCATAGTACTAGGACAAGAGAAGAAAGTTTGCAAGTTAGTGAAATCCCTCTATGGTTTGAAGCAAGCTCCCATGCAATGGAATGAAAAGTTTGACAAAGTAGCTTTGGCATATGGTTTTATTGTTAATGATGCTGATAAATGTATCTATAGTAAGCATGATAAATCTGGATGTGTAATTCTCTGTTTATATGTTGATGATATGCTTATTTTTGGGTCTGACATATCTTGTGTAGAAGAAACTAAGAATTTTCTTAGTTCTAACTTTGTTATGAAAGATCTAGGAGAGGCTGATGTGATCTTGGGAATTAAAATCATAAGAAAGGGAGATGAGTTGGCTTTAACCCAATCTCATTATATTGAGAGATTTCTCAAAAAATATAGTCATTTCAATGACAAACCAGCCCCCACTCCATTAGATCCTAGTATTAAATTAATGAAGAATACTGGAATGACTCATGGACAACTTGAGTATTCTAGTATTATCGGAAGTCATGTATGCTATGCATTGCACGAGACCAGATATAGCCCAAGCGGTGGGAGTACTATGTCATTTCTCAAGTAACCCAGGACTTGAACATTGGAAAGCAATTTCAAGAGTGTTGGCTTACTTGAAAGGAACCATATATTATGGCTTACATTTCAAGGGTTATCCCATTGTATTGGAAGGATACAACAATGCAAACTGGAACAATATAGAATCCAAGTCCAAGTCTACTACTGGATGGATATTTACATTAGGTGGTGTTGTTGTGTCTTGGGGTTCCAAGAAGCAGACTTGTATTTCTGATTCAACAATGTTGTCAGAATTAATTGCACTGGCAGATGCATGTAAGGAGGCAGAATGACTTAGAAACTTACTTATAGAGATCTCATTATGGAAGAAGCCAACTCCAGCAGTATTGATTAACTGTGATAATCAGGCTACGATCTATAATGTATCAAACAAGACTTATAATGGAAAGTCAAGACATACAAGTCTTAGACATAAAATAGTAAGACAATTACTCAAGAGAGGAATAGTTGCAGTTAACTTTATTGAAACAAAGAAGAACTTGGCAGACCCATTTACTAAGATTCTACCAAAGACAATGGTTTCAATAAAGTGTAAGGAAATGAGACTAAGGTCTGTGAAAGAAGGTTGATCACCGGTTAACAGAAACACAACCTATGTTTTGAAAAAGATAAACAAGGTTCAATGGGTACCAACAAGTTACGAGAGTAATTATGGTTCACTAAGTCAAAACTTCCCATTTTCGTATAAGTGTAGTGATTCTGCATGATTGAGGATGGATGGAAATCCTTAATAAGTCTATGTTTGTTTATAGGTGTATCGTAGAAACACCTTAGATACTTACTTATATGAATATGGAAATCAGGTCATTTCCTATGAGAATAAGACCGTTCTCTAAAGAATACTCAAGAATCCATGATATAAGCACGTGACCATTAACGTGCTAAGCTACAGAATACACAATTCTCTGAAGTCAATATGTGTGGAGATTCCAGTTTTATCACAAAGGGTACTTGGTTCAAGACTAGTTCACCATAGAACCTCGATAAGGCTTTGAATTTCTTACACTAAGTGAAGGTTCAAATCCAAAAGATACCTATCATTTATGTATTAATTTCTACGATAATGCTTTGTCTCAACTTAGTTTGAACTATGTTGGCTTGATCCCACTCGGGTACGTAGGCAGTCACTTGAGTGATGCAGCCATTCCTATTCTGAAAGATTTTATTTTATTTTATGTTTTTTTGATTTTGAAAATAGGGGGGAGAATGTTGGATATTTCAGCAAAATCAAAAGTCATCATTGATGTGATGCCCCTTCAATAAAAGGGGGGAGTCTGTTAACATAATTCATATTTATTTTGAATTTGAACATACGCAACCTTTCCCAATAGCCACTATTATTGCCTCTTGGAGGTGTCTGTTGGTGATGAAAAGACATCACCAATGGATGCGAAATCTCTATAAATAGTAAATATATTTTCTCATCAGAAATAGATATGAAAAGAATCAAAACTTCTATTGAAAAGAATCAAAACTTCTATTTTCTTTTCTTCCCTAAGCATCATCAGAAACTTCATACTGTGTTCTTGGTTGGATCAAGGGAGTACAAACTTTGAATTCAACATCGTTGTTAGGGCTTCATTGTATCCTAAAGGCAATATTTCTGTGACCTATTGTACCCGTCAATTTATTGGGAAGGGTCACAATAATTGTCCAAAAGAATCTGCATAAGAGCCTTTAAGTTAGAGAACAACAATTCGGTGTCTGTGTTTCATCCCTTTAGTACCATATTTTACAACAAACTCTGCATGTTTGGTTGCATTGGACTAGAGAATGATACGAATGGATGTGATATGCAAATATGATTGTACTTATCAAGCGCATTTTCAATCACTCAACGAAATATTCTTACCGGAACCATCTCTAGCATAAAAGAGACTTATGTTCCTTTATGGTTTAAAAAGGAACTCCGTCCTCTGGACATCTGGAAAATATATCATAAGTACAGTAAATTCTACTTATCCTACAGGTTTACAAAACTTGAGGTGGTAAGTTCCTTTATGCAGAAAGACAACAGTTACAATTTGGGGATTAGGAAAATAATCCATAGATTTCCAGGCATTGAAGACGACAGAAACTTAACACTCCTCTCTTCTTTATCTAATGAGCTTTCTTTCTAGGTTAAAGCTCTTCCACATGCGATGTCGAACAAAACTATCTCCAAAACATTTATTACACTCGAGGTCCTCTCGTTAGCTCATTTGTTCGGACGTCATTGGCCATTTCTAAGGGAGCATAGTTGCCAAGAAGAGATTAAAGTTCTATCTTTTCTTTCTTCTGATAATCTAGATATACTTTTAAATATCTCAGTATAACTAACTCTTACAGAGAATACTTTAGTCATGTCGCAAAAATCATCCTTGAGGGAGTTTACGATGCGTCTAGGGGGTGATGCATATAGGAGGATGCAGGGAAATTCGTAGCCAGAATGAGAGCAATTTGGATTGTGTGATAGAAGTTAAGGTACAGTATTCCTCCAAGACTACTAGGTGGTTGATAAATCCTACTGCTAGATTATCCATTGCTAGTCTGCAGAGTTTAGAAGATCCATTTTATTTCAGTCCAATCAACTTAAAAACATTTCTAATTCCATAGAGAGACAAATCCAAGGAGATTAAGTTTCGCCTGAATTTTGAGGCTACTTTTCGTATATTTGTTCTTTTAACTTCCGCAGCTTGTTTGTTGAGTCAACTCTATTACGTCGAGAGAAACATGGATTCCAATCCTCTCATTTTTGTTGTAATGTTAGGTGTTGGGCCGGGGCTACGGATAAACAAGAATATGTAAGAATAAAACAGCAATAGCTAAAGCAATTAAAACAGTTTCTGGATGTTGCCTTCAATGTTGTGTCAACATCTGAGGCAACATTGTGATAAAACAGTTATAAACCTTTATAGAGTAAATTCAGCGGAAAAGTAAAGAGGCACAAGGTTTATATTTTCAAGGGTATATATTAATATATCCCTTGATGGTCAATGACCAAAGAATTGTATAAATTATATACAATTACAAATGAATTTATTTTTACAAGATTGAACAATAAATGCGAAAAAGAAATTACAAACAAAAATGAAGTCGCAGATGACTTCAGCCTAAAGTTAAAATATCTAAAAAGATAAATACAACATTTTCATTACTATTACTTGAAATATAAGCTTGATCTAGAATCTGAGCAACAGTAGTAATGTGGGACTAGATGTTTTTATACAACTTTAGGCTAAGTGTGTTGATCCAGTTTCTAAGGTGAATATCTGAAAGTTCTCTTGGTAATTCTTCTCGTTCAATTCTGGATATCGATACTATGAAGTTCCCTTCTATTTATAGTGTGGAACTTCCCTTGAAATCCTCACTGGTTGGTTGCGGAGGCTGAGTAAAAGAAGGCTTCAGCTTGGACCGGTTCTTGCTCCTTCAAAAGCTCAACGTTCTGGACTTGGTCTTCACGCTGCTTCCTTTCCAAGCTTTGACTGTTTCTTTTACCACATTTTAAACACAACATCATTGTTAGTTTGCCTAGGTCATTTTTTACTCACAGTAACATAACCTGTTTTGGCCGGAAGAATAGGCAAAATCGTTACAGGGATGTTATCAGGAATGTTGTCACAACATCGCAGGCAACATTCTTATTTTCATAAGATGTTGTCCTAAGCATTTACAGATGTTGTCACAACATCCATCCAACATCAACAATCTCCCCCTTTTTGCCTTTCTTTACAAAACTCCATACGAAGCGAAAATGACTAGGATACTGATTCTCGATGTAGTCCTTAGATTCCAACAATCAGTAGGATCAGTGTTATGCTCCCTCTTAACCTGCAGTAGCAAATTTCAAGCAGTGTTGTATCGATGATTTGATCAGATAGGAGTTATATTCTGTTAGTCGTGACTTACTTACGGCAACTGCGTAATTAGTCTACAGTAACCATTCATAATAATCCACATCAGGCAAACATATATAAACAGCTTTTGAAAGCAGTCATAATGTCTGCAAAAACAGACCAGATGTCTCAAAGTAAAAAAAAAATACAAACACAAATAATATTCCAAATGTCAGTAATGTCAGTATAGTCCACTATTCAAATAAACATTCATCATTGAATCAACACTCCATCAGCATAATCATACTTGACTAGAGTAATCAAGTCACAATAGCTTCCAGCCGCTTTTTGTGATCAATCACTCTGTGCACCACCATCTTCATCTCCATGGCTTCAGAAGTAGTTAGCAATCAATCATCTCACCTCTTCTCCCCTGCATCATTACCTGCACCCTTATCAGTAGCAGCTCCCCCTGTCTGTCTGCTTCCAGTAGCAGCATCAACATTAGCACCATCTCCCTTTTTTTGTGAAGAAAGTAAGCCCATGTAATAGTTCCTGGCTCGCACTAGTTCTTGAATTTGTCTGTCAAGTTTAGCAATGTGCTGTCGTAGCCAGTCTTTGAACATTGGGACCTGTCTTTGAGCAATGTTGCCAGGAATGTCGGCAACATCCTTTGATGTGTTAGTGCCCCATTCATCTTTCTTCCAAGGCAGGTCAATAACCCTGTCCCTGCTGTTAACAACTGCTCGTTGTACTGAGTAAACCTCTAAGGCTGGACTCAGTTTTTCTCTTTTTGGATTCTTAAAACCTTGGTTGAGCAGGATTTGAAAAATTAAGGAGGGGTATGGAAGGGCAGAGTTGCTTTGTTTTTCTGCCAAGTTGACAGCATGGTTGAATATAAGTGTTCCTAAGTCAACTTTCTGATTCCTTCCAAACTTAAAAAGTAGTGATGCTTGATTGGTCACTACTGTCTCGTTGAGAGAGGGTAGCTAGTTGTATATAGCAAGTTTGTGCAAAGTGGCAAACAAGGCAGTGAGTTTTGACACAGGGCTGCGAGGAGCCCAAACAGTGATCAAATTCCCTGTAAGGTACTTGATCATTGAATTGAGTTCCTCCACAGTGGGGTTTGGTTGAGGTTCTCTTTTACTAATAATTATCCCAAGGGTGGAGTTGATATTAGGTGTAAAATTGTATACCTTGTTGTATAGGTACACTTTTCCAAATTTCTTTGAGGTTGTGTCCTTAACAGCAAGCATCAGATTATCATAGAACATCTTAATCACCTTCTCACAATAAGGATTCTTACCAGATACAGAGCTTAAGATGTTTCGACTACTTAAGAAATCAACTAAACCATTTTTGGAGAATGAAGTTAGGTCAATCACCTTCTCCCCTCTAACTCCTCTATTCTTAAACCAATTCCAATTGCTGGAGCATGATTTAGTTTGAAACATGGATGAGTAGGGAATTACCTCAGAATCTGTTTCAGATTCTGTGTATACTTGTTCGGATGAGGTGGCTGAAGGTGTTGCCTCGGATGTTGGGGCAACATAGTCTGGGTCCATTTTCTCATCTGTTTCCTTTGATGTTGAGGCAACATATTTATCAAAATTCCAGTATGTTCTATGGACCCCTTTAGGAATGAAGTTTCATAGAGGTGTGTCATCAGACATCTCTTCTTCTTCTTTTTCCTTCTCAGATTCTGCTTGTGGAGTGGAAGTTGATGGAGTTCTGGAGGAACTGGGCACACTGAAATTGGTGTCAGTGCTATTGCTTGTGGTAGTATCAACAGGGAAAGTTGACTCTTCCCTGGATCTTTTGGCAGACTGGTATTCACCGAATTGGTTTTCGAAAACCCTCTTTGACCTTTGCGTCGAAAATGTCAATTTTGAGGCAAGGTTCGAGAAATCAGATGTTGCATCAACATCGATTGGGTTTTCATTATCGCCTGGGTAGCTCACCTGTAATGGCTTATCTGAACCAAGCAGGATCATAGCCTGTGTGCAGTCCTCCTCGACAGGTCTCAATTCATTGATGGAAATATAATGCTTGTAAACCTTGTCGTTATTTGATTGACTAGTCGACATTGAAGAATAATCTTTAGTGTTTGTTGATTTTGGGGACACGGACATGGGAGAGGCTTTTGAAGGATTGGGCATGTTGGAGAAGCTTTGGGTTTTGAGAAATGACGGTGTTGTTTGGGCTGCCATGGTTTAATGGGTTGGTAGTCGGCTGATGTGACAATTCCAAGACAAAAAAAATGGGAGGTTTTATAATGGCAAAGTATACTTATACGTAAACTCCTTTTCCTTAAATTTAGATTGTATAGAAGAATAAAAACTCTTTACACACCTAAAATAGGATTGTCATAGCACATATCATCATTTAAAAAAAAGGTCTTCCAGAATTTTTGGATTTCCAGTTAAAAACAGAGACGTTTTAAATACCAAAAACATGAATAAAATAAGATAAGTCAGTTTGATCAATGTACTGGAACACGATGTTGTTGATGATGTTGGCAACATTTCAAAGTTAAACAAGCATTATGAGACTCCAAGGATTTTCTAATTTGGCAGATAATATTTCCGTACATGTTCCCTATGAGACTGATCACTGGACTAATGTAACATTTTACCATTGTCATTAATCAACTTAGTTGAACACATACAGATTAAAAAAAAATATTGAGGAATTTTCAACCTTTTTGAACACGTGGTACTCCTATAGAATAGGAACGATACCAAACTTAGAGCTTTGCTCTTTTTGTATACATCCAAATCTTTTAGTAGAGGCTTCGCCTTCATATCTTGTCCTTTTAGAGTCATGCTTGAATCTTTTTAAAAAAAAATACAACATCACTACAACACTTATCCTGTATATTGACTCAACAGTAAATGTTACCCAGAATGTTAGGACAACATTTCGGACAACATCTACCTAGTCTGTCTTATTTTCAAAGAAAACAGAGACCAAGAGATTTTTTCAAGCTAGAAAATCTCTCATGATTTAAAGGTTTGGTAAAAATGTCAGCCAGTTGAAAAAGAGTATCAACATGTTCGATTTGAACTAGCTATTTTTCCACTAAGTCTCTTAAAAAATGATGTCTTATGTCTATGTGCTTTGTATGTGAATGCTGAACTGGATTTTTGGAAATATTAATAGCACTCAGATTATCACAGTACAAAATCATTGAGTTATTAGATATGCCATAGTCATCTAGCATATGTCATAACCAAATCAGTTGAGCACAACAACTTCCGGCTGCCACATATTCAGATTCGGTAGTCGAGAGTGATATACAATTTTGTTTATGATTGTACCACGAGACTAGATTATTGCCAAGATAGAATCACCCACCACTAGTGCTTTTTCTATCGTCTACATTACCGGCCCAATCCGAGTCACTATATCCTATTAGATTAGGATTAGTGTCTTTGGAGTACCAAATTCCCAAGTCACTTGTATCGGCAACGTATCGAATGATACGTTTCACAATATTGAAATGAGATACCTTAGGACTGGCTTGAAACCTGGCGCAAACACATACGCTAAACATGATATCGGGACGACTGGCAGTAAGGTATAGAAGGTTACCTATCATTGATCGTTATAATGTTGGGTCAACATCTTGTCCAACATCGTCTTTACATACCTGTTGCGCAGAGCCCATTGGAGTCTTCATGTGTTTAGCATTTTCTAGACCAAATCTCCTAACAAGATTCTTGGCGTATTTGCTTTGAGATACAAAGATCTCATCTTCATTCTGTTTAATCTGCAAGCCTAAGAAAAATATTAGTTCTCCAATTATGCTCATCTCAAATGTTGTCAACATTGCTTCGACAAAAGACTTTACTAGTGATTCTGTAGTCGAACCAAAAAAAATATCATCAACATAGATTTGAGTTATTGTTACATCTACACCATGTCTTTTAATGAATAATGTTCTGTCAGCTTCTCCACGGGTAAAACCAAACTCAACAAGGAAGTTAGTTAGACAGCCATACCATGCACGTGGTGCTTGTTTTAGTCCATACAAGGCTTTCTTGAGCTTGTACACATGATGTGGATGGTGAGGATCCTCAAATCCCTTTGGTTGTTCAACATAAACTTCTTTGTCCAAGTATCCATTGAGAAAGTCACCTTTAATGTCCATTTGGTGCAAGGTAATCTTTAGATAGCAAGCAATAGCAAGAAGTAACCTTATTGACTCAATTCTAGCCACAAGAGCGAAGGTCTCGTCATAGTCGATACCTTCTACTTGTGTATATCATTGAGCAACAAGTCGAGCTTTGTTCCTGACAATCTTCCCTAACTCATCTGATTTGTTTTTGAATATCCACTTGGTCCCAATAATATTTTTGTTGTTGGGTTGTGGTACCAAGTCCCAAACCTCATTTCGGGCAAATTGTTCAAGCTCTTCTTGCATGGCTTGAATCCAAAAATTATCTTTTAATGTTTCCCCAATATTTTTAGGTTCCAAAGTAGATGTAAGACAAGAGAGGCTTACCTGTTGATATATGGTAGACATGCACACATACCTTACCATTTCTCGGTAATTTACTGGCTCTTTCCATCTTGTACGTCTCTCCTAAAAAACTCCCCCTATCACCTGGTCGGGTGGATGGTTCCTTCTAATCCTCGATGGAGGGTCTCTTCTCACTTGATCGTTCAGTTCAGTAGCAGATTCCTCCTCGATTTCGTCTCATGTGTTCTCTTTTTGAGGTTCAGATGTTTCTTCTGATGTTGGGACAACATCTGTTTCTTCTATAAGTTTCTCCTCTTCAACTGTAACCACAATGTTGTTTTCTGAAGATCTACCAAATATATCCAGCAGGTCATCAAAAATAACATTGACTGATTCTTGTATGGTCTTTGTCCGAAGATTGTATATTCGATAAGCATGGCTATTCTGAGAGTAGCCAACGAATATTCCCTTGTCACTCTTAGAGTCAAATTTGGCCAGTTTATCCCTGTCATTAAGAATATAGCACACACACCCAAAGACATGAAAGTACCGCACTGTAGATTTCTTTCCATTTAACAGTTCATAGGGTGTCATCTTGGTCCCTGGCCTTAAATAAATTCTATTAGTTATGTGACATGTCGTGTTCAAGGCTTCTGCCTAAAACCTTTTTGACAATTGCTTAGAACTTAACATAACTCTAGCCATTTCTTGTAGAGTTCTGTTCTTTCTCTCGGCAACCCCATTTTGTTGTGGTGTTTTTGGTGCCGAAAATTCATGGAATATGCCTTTCTTTTCGCATAATTTTGCAAAGATTTGATTTTCAAACTCCTTTCAATGATCAGATCTAATTCTGAAAATCGAAGAACAAAATAGATTTTTAATCCTAGAGTAAAGTGTTCTAAACATCTCAAAGGTTTGTGATTTTTCTTTTAAAAAATAGATCCAAGTGAATCTGGAAAAATTATCTACTATCACATAAGAATATCTCATTCCTCCTAGGCTATCTACCTCGATTGGACCCATAAGATCCATATGCAATAATTGGAAACAATGAGACGTACCTGAATATTGTCTGTCACGTCGGACAACATTATGAGAGACTCGGGTCTGCTTTCCTTTCAAACAATCTTCACACAGTGTTTTATCTTTTGGATCCAGTCTGGAATGCCTCTGACAGCTTCAAATGAGATCAGCTTCTCCAAGGTGCCGTAGTTGACATGTCCCAACTTTTGATGCCAAAGTGTCAGGTCACCTACCTTTGCGGAGTTGCAAAACTCTTGTCTACCGACTAAATAACAATTATCTCCTGTTCGGGTTTCTGACATGACACATTTATCTACAGAATCTGTAACCTTGCATCCAAGCTTGTTGAATTTCACCTCGAGATCATCATCACATAGTTGGCTTATGCTAAGAAGATTAGCAACCAACCCTTCTACATGAAGAACATTTTTCAAGGTTGTTACATCCGGAACATTAAGAGTTTCTTTACCAATTATCTTACTCTTACTTCCTCTTCCAAAGGTCACGTATCCTCTATTGAATGCTCCATACTCCTTTAATAGGCTTTTGGTACCTGTCATATGACGTGAGCAGCCACTATCGAAATACCAAGACCCTGTAATGTTAGTACGCAAAGCAGTTATCCACACATTACATTTCAGATTCAATTTGGGTACCCATTCCTTTTTCTTCCTTAAGCTTTCAGGCAGGTTGCTTTGAATGTTGTTAGTGATGTTGAGCAACATTGTTGATGACATTTTAGGCAATATCTTGAATGCAGAGTTTTGAAGTTTGTAGCAGTAGGGCATAAGGTGTCCTAACTTTTTACAGAAGCTACATACAAACTTCGATCCAATTTCAGTGATCTGAGAGTTGCTCGTATTTTCTTTGACAAATTTTATCCTCTCAGTTTTACTATGGATTCTGGAAGTATTTGTTTTACTAGGAGATTGGTACCCAAGCCCAGCCCTTGTAGGATTATTGAAGTTTAATATTTCATCCAGTTTAGAGGTTCCCATGTTGAGCCTTTGAAAGGTGGTCTCAGCTACGTTCAATCGTGCACGAATCTTACCAAGTCTAGGTCCTTCTTGGTAAGTACCACCTCTAATCGGTTGATTGTGCCTTTCAGATTGCTATTCTCAAGAGCCAATAATTTTTCTTTTGAGTCTAGTTGCTCAGATTCAGTGATTAAAGCTTTACACAGATTTTGTAATTCCTTTATTACGTCGTCTTTGGAGTCAACTAGATCCAAATTTATAGCCTCAGATGAAGAAATAAATCCACTAAAACAATTTACATCAAAATAGTCAAAGTATACATACCTCTCTGAAGTTGAAGACATTGCATATGTTGAGTCTGATGTTGTCGCAACATTGTCAATAACATCTTCATCGTCGGACAGTGAATGTTCGAACATGGCTGCCAGCATTGCCTGTGGTTCTTCTTCTTGATCTCTTTCCTCTTCTTCGTTCTTATCATCACTGAGAGTTACCCACATAACCTTACCAATTTTTCTAAGGGTGTTTGCACACTCATTCGCATAGTGTCCCCAACCCGAGCATGCATGACACTGCACTCCCTCGAGTTGTTTGGGATTGAAATTGGTACTTTCGGAGTTGGATTTCCTCAGTGGATTGTGATTTATTTGCTCAGAAGGTGACATATTCGGCTGTTTATTGAAGAGTGGGTTTTGATGTTGTTTGTATTTGTCTTTATTGCAATCAATGTTGATCTTTCTCACCATCGAATTGAATCGATGAGTAAGTAAGGCAACAGTTGCACCATTTCCCAGTTCCTCCAAGTTTTCTTCCTCATTTTCCAATTCAGTTTCCGAGGTTTGTCCTTGGAGTGCCAAAGTCTTGTCTTTATACAGATCTCTTTGGCTCTTCATGTTCATCTCATATGTTTGAAAGATGCTCATCAAGGTATGTAGATCCATAGTAGCAAGATTATGGGCCTCTTCAATAGAACAAATCTTAGTATTAAACCTTTCAGGAAAAGATCTGAGAGTTTTATCCACAAGTTGTGTGTTGGTTAAAGGAGAACCAAGCACTTGACACTGATTAGCAATGTCAATTAACTTTTCAAAATAGGATTTTATGTCTTCAGATTCTTCCATCCTTAACCATTCGTATTGGTTCAAAATCATGCGAAGCTTTGTACGTCGTACACTTAAGGTACCTTCACAATGAGTTTGTAAGGTCTCCCAAGCATCCTTGGCCGTAGTATAATTCTGGATTAGTTTGAACATATAGAGATCTACCCATCCAAATATCGCATTTAGGGCCTTTTCATTGAACCTCACACTGTCGATCTCTTCCGCGGTCCATTCAGATTCGGGTTTGGTAAGTACATCACCATTCTCGTCTGCTGGGTACTTGGGAATCACATAGCCTTCGGAAACTGATCTCCAAGCTCGAACATCAATGGATTTGATATGCCAACGTAGTCGGATTTTCTAATAGGCATAGTTAGTTCCGTCAAGAATTGGAAGTCTACCAACGTTTTGTATAGCTGAGTCCATAGCCATAATATTTAGAATCAAACACTTATTATATCAAGTGTTGGCTCTGATACCACTTGTTGGTCAGGGGCTACGGATAAGCAAGAATATGTAAGAATAAAATAGCAACAGCTAAAGCAATTAAAACAGTTTCTGGATGTTGCCTTCAATGTTGTGTCAACATCTGAGGCAACATTGTGATAAAACAGTTATACACTTTTATAGAGTAAATTCAGCGGAAAAATAAAGAGACACAAGGTTTATATTTTTAAGGGTATATATTAATATATCCCTTGATGGTCAATGACCAAAGAATTGTATAAATTATATACAATTACAAATGAATTTCTTTTTACAAGATTGAACAATAAATGCGAAAAAGAAATTACAAACAAAAATGAAGTCGCAGATGACTTCAGCCTAAAGTTAAAAGATCTAAAAAGATAAATACAACATCTTCATTAATATTGCTTGAAATATAAGCTTGATCTAGAATCTGAGCAACAGTAGTAATGTGGGACTAGATGTTGTTATACAACTTTAGGCTAAGTGTGTTGATCCAGTTTCTAAGGTGAATATCTGAGAGTTCTCTTGGTAATTCTTCTCGTTCAATTATGGATATCGATACTCTGAAGTTCCCTTCTATTTATAGTGTGGAACTTTCCTTGAAATCCTCACTGGTTGGTTGCGGAGGCTGAGTAAAAGAAGGCTTCAGCTTGGACCAGTTCTTGCTCCTTCAAAAGCTCAACGTTCTGGACTTAGTCTTCACGCTGCTTCCTCTCCAAGCTTTGACTATTTCTTTTACCACGTTTTAAACACAACATCATTGTTAGTTTGCCTAGGTCATTTTTTACTCACAGTAACACAACCTGTTTTGGCCGGAAGAATAGGCAAAATCGTTACAGGGATGTTATCAGGAATGTTGTCACAACATCGCAGGCAACATTCTTATTTTCATAAGATGTTGTCCTGAGCATTTACAGATGTTGTCACAACATCCATCCAACATCAACATTAGGTATTCAACTTCTTGGTTATGGTATCCCTTTGGTCATGGATACCCCGATTCTTTTTGCATAGAAGGAATATCTTTGTCCACAAAATCGATCATTGCATACTGCTACTAATATACGGTTCAAATTCGTGTTGAAACTTCTTCTCTTGATCATTTTTGTCCTCACTCTAAAACTCTTTCAGAAGGTATGGGATCCGCGAAGGATCTCTCACATGCCAAATGATAAAAAGGTTCTCCTGTTTGCCTCGACGATCCATGTGGTTAGTTTTGCAATTTTTACTGTGTCATAGTATGTTAGCAGGGGAAATAGAGCTAGTTAACTGGATAGGGTATAATTCAAGATTGATTTTTTGCTTTCTCAAATAATTGGTCTCATGGAAAGTAAGTTCAAAACTAAGCCTCTCAGTAAAGTTTATTACATTGGGTTAACGATTTTGAGGTTTTCTCTTCGTGGCTATGACTACATCCGGTTTTCAGCGTCTACTTTCACACCGAGGACAGTGTTGTAAGTTCCTAGTTTTTATCAAAATTTGAATGTGGAGATAATGATGATCGTGACATTTCTTGCAATAATATATTGCATCCAGCAGAAAAACTTCAAGACTGTCATTTAAATGATCTGACTGTTTTCTCTTGATAATGTAACAAATAAGTGTAATGCACTGTAGATAATGTCTTTCTGGAGTGATGTTGGATCATAATGTCAATTCCAAGTTGTTTCCATTATGTGGAAGAGAGGCCTATGGATCAGTTTATGTGATTTCTGTCAAAGCTGTTATTATTGGTTTGAAATGGAAAGATGATGTGATGGTATTGTAATGAACACATGATCTCAGTTTTCTTAATTCTTCTGGATGTGCTTTCATCCCCAGCTACCCCACCCCACCAAATTAAATAGAATTGTTTTTCAGTTTTGTCCGGTCGACCTATATAAATCACGGGTGCTAGCCAAATTATCAAACACACCCAACTTATGTATATCTTATGTATACAATATGTATATTTATACTAAATATACAAAAACCTTTACATTTTCTATTTTTGAGCTGTCTAAAAATGTAATTATCCTAATTAAATATATTTTTCATTTTTGGGTATGTGTCGTGTTTGTGTAAACAAGGGCAAACCGGAAAACTCAGCATTTCGGAGCAGACCAATCTCCTGTACTTCCCTCTTACTATCTTAATAGTCTCTTTCCTAAGAAGTTTTAGTCCTACTTAACATAGTTTATTTTCATGACTTGACACCGACAAAACAGAAAAATAGAAGTCATAGAGTGGGAGACTATAACAACAGACCTTTGTTTATAGTATTTGCGTTACAAATTAAATTTTGAGCAAGTGTATAAGTTCATAATACTATTTGATTGTTCAACATCATAGTATAATCTTGTGTAAAGACTTCTCTGGCTCACACATTTTTGTTCCAATCTGAAAATGTTTTTGGTGATTTTGCTTTTGGATGGCCTATGTATCACTTTCATGTTGTAGATAATGAAGTATGTTTTATTGGGATTGAGTTGCAGTGAATTGTTGTCTTACCGTCTCTCTTTTATACTTCAGTTGTTCAATATTTTTATGCAAGAGTTGACTTTGTTAATAGCAATGTTACAAGTTTAGGCTAGTTAATAATCTTTTTCTTTTTGGATGAAATAAACAAATCCGTTTAATGAGCTAATTTTCATCAGTATATCATACTATATTAAAAGTGAAAATTCTCTAAGTCAAAAGTTGATTTACAAAAATATTTTTTAGAAGTTACTTCCCAATCCCAAAAAAATTTAAAGATAAACTCTATTAAATGGATAAATTCAATTACACTAAAATTGGATACAAGGTAAGAATTCTTACTATCTTCCATTATTTAGTGAGCTTTAATCCTTGTCCTTTTAGTTTCCACTGTTAAAACTATCCATTCACTTCTTTTCACATTCTTTGTGTTTATATAATCTATTTAAATACATATTAAAACTATTCATTCACTTCTTTTCACATTCTTTGTTTTTATAAAATCTATTTAAATACATTTCTGATAACCAACGTTCACATGAAAATGTAAAGAAATCAATTTAAAAGTTATTACTTTTTTTCCCTCTCATTTAGCCAAAATCACTAATTATTTGGTTCCTTTTCCCTTCCTCCATATTCAAAGTCTTTAATTTGTCAAGAAACTGTTGGACTTATAGAGGAATTTTAAGGGTCAAGAAAATATTTTGATGGTTATACTAATATATAAGGAGACTTGTCCTTCATTAACCATAGCAACAGAAAAACAAATAATCTATGTAACATGTCTCCTTGGAGGTAGCTTTTTTGTAATTCAATTTATTGTTATCAATTATTTGTGTAGTTATCTATCTTTTAGGTGTTCTCACTTTTGGTTTGAACTATTGATATAAGCTTACTGGGAAAATGATTAATAATGTCAATTGCAGGAGTGTATTATAAGACTGAAGAAGTAACAAAAAGATGATTACACGAAACGAAGGTGGTAATTACGAGAAAAAATAGATAAAATAAAGTTTAGTGCGATCAATGATACTTACTGAGTACTCGCCATACTGATTTTAATTTCCTCTTTCTTTACATTTAATATAGAAAGACTCTGCAGTCTAAAGGGTTCAGGCTGAGTAGGACCAAGATAGAATACTTGAAGTTCAAGTTCAGTAACGGGAGCGACCATGAGACATGCGTGGAGGTGAGGCTTGGTACTCAGGTCATTCAAAAGAAAGGAAGCTTCAAGTATCAAGGGAATAGAGAGATTAATGATGATGTCACATATCGTATTAGTGCAGGGTGGATGAAATGGAGGCTCGCATCTGGAGTGTTATGCGATAAAAAGGTGCCACCAAAACATAAAGGCAAGTTCTATAGGGTGGTGGTTAGACCGACTCTGTTGTATGGGGCGGAGTGTTGGACAGTCAATACTTTGCACATCCAAAAGATGAAAGTCGCGAAGATGAAGATGATGAGATGGATGTGTGGGCATACAAGGAGGGATATGACTAGAAATGATGATATCTGGGACAGAGTGGGAGTGACCTCGTTGAATGATAAGATTCAGGAAGTGAGGTTGAGATGGTTCGGGTATGTGCATAGGAGAGGCACAAATGCTCCAGTGCGGAGGTGTGAGAGGTTAGCTCTGGACGGATTCAGGAAGGGTAGAAGTAGGCCGAAGAAGTATTGGGGAGAGGTGATTAGACGGGATATGACGCAGGTGCAACTTATTGAGGACATGACCTTAGATAGGAGGTTGTGGAGGACACATATTAGGATAGAAGGGTAGTAGGTAGTTGAACATAGTCCTACTTACGCTTACATACTGGTAGTTGTAGTGTTATTATTGTAGCTCTCTTTATCCTATCATACTAGTAGGCGCAATATTATTTTATAGTCCCCCCTCCTTTGATTCCTGCTGCTATATATTCGTTTGTGTATTTTGTTTATCTTATTTACTTGCGTTAGTTACTGCTTCTTTTTCAGAATGTTTTATCATGACTTATTCGCTTTGTTACTCTCATTTTCATATTTCTTTGAATTTCTTGTTCGGGTCTGACCGTTTCTCTTGCTTTGCTTGTGCTTATGCTTTGTCTTGAGCTGAGGGTCTTTCGGAAACAACCTCTTTACTTACCAATATAGAGGTAAGTTCTGCGTACACTCTACTCTTTCAGACCCCACGTTGTGGGACTTCACTGAGTATGTTGTTATTGTATTTCAAAGATACACTTTTATGGATTCTTTTTCTTTCAATACATAGACAAAGAATATAAAAATAAAAAAGTTGTCAACTCTAAATTGTATAACTTACTTATTTTAAGCATTCATTCATCACAATTCACAAGTAAGTTACTGCAAATGTATAAATTGTATTTGCTCTACTAATTAGAGATATTCTTTTGATTTCTTTCCTATTTTTCTTTCCTTCTTCTTTATTCCTTTTATCTTCTTTCTTTCTTTATTTCCTCTCTTCCCTCTCCTTAGGACTAGGGGTGAGCATGGGTACAGGGTACCCAGATACCCGACCGGAACCGACACTAACGGGTAGGTTTCGGGTAGTAAAATTAGGAATCGATCAATGTCGGGTCTAGTTCCGGTACATAGAGATAGGGTACCCAGACCCGAAATCGATACCCAGAACCTATGAAATATTAAATAATTTTACTTTTTTAATTCCGTTATTTTTAGTTAATAAAAAAAGGGAAAAAAGGCCATACCACTTATGCCTCTCCCCCCTAATCTGAGACTAAATACGACACATTAATTTAGATAGAGCAAACCTGCTTGAAGATGAGATGACATCACGAAAGACCGCATGGTTAGATGACCTGCAAAAGAAAGACGACATTCGTAGCTCTGCACCTTGCAATAATTAGTAGAAAGGATCAACTTTTCTTGTTCAGGTAAATACTGGAAACTTACTCTTGCTTTATCAACCTCTTTATGTATACTTGTGTGTTGGACAACATTTATCTTTCTTGCTTTAATTGTAGTTGTGGAGTTTTTGTCTTTTGGTTATTCTCAATATAGTTGTTTCTGATGTTGAGCAACTAAACATTGCCTTTGTGTATCACATAAATTCCTAGTTATTTAATTTATGGTGATATTTTTGTGTTCTGTTTGATTTTCTTTTGAAAACACTTTGTTGATTGATAGGAAAACGTAGAAGCATTTGCCTTCCTCATATTTTTCTTAGTGACTTACCTTCCTCATATTTTTCTTAGTGACTTACAGGGTACCCGGAAACCTACCCGGAACCGCAGGGTCCGGGTAGGTTCCGGGTAATGATTGCTACGGGTAGGTTCCGGGTAGTAAATTTAGGAACCGATATTTTACTAGATAGGGTCCGGGTAGTTCAAAAAAGTTAGGATACCCGGACCCGCTCACCCATACTTATGACCCACCACTTAATCACTTAAAATTTGAGATCACACTTTTAAATATAGACAAATATCATTTTCCTCTACACGCTAAACATCTTAAAAGTACTCCGACTAAGAAACTATGTCTCTGTCAATTACAACTTTCACTATCTTCTTCCATATAAAACGCACAAGAAAGAAAATTAGGGCCACCATAGTCCAAAAATTCGACTAAAAGACTAAAGAGAGTCGAATATGAGAGCATAGGGAGAAAATATTAACTTGCAAGACCCAAATTTATACATTCATATTCATTATTACATGTAACAACACTAACACGAAGAGCTTACGCAAAATCTCTTTTGTGCTGGAGAAAACCCGTCATTGCTAAATCTCCGCTGCTTCTGCCTCTATCACCACAACCTCTGCAGGCTGCTATCTTAATAGCCACACTATCATTTTTTTTCTTTCTGTTGAAGTGGCTGTTGTTTTGGTCATTTTGAGATTTGCGCAACTCTCCTTGAAATATTATTCATGTGGATTGTGAGATAACTTTTGCTTTTCTAAAATACACCACTTCTTGATTCATGAAGAGAACCTAATTATGCAAAATAACTCACGGTGCACGTTGTTATGTTCTTAATTGCCATTCATTCTTGAATTAATGGCTACCATGAAAGTTGTAATTTCTACAAAAGCATATTCTGTTATAAAATGATAGCAATAGCAATATAAGACAAGAGATGTAGACAAAAAAGTAGAGAGGAGGATGAAATTTTCTTCTTATTTCAAATGTATGTTGTCTCGCTTCAAATGTGAATAACATCCCAATTTATAGGATGAAACCACTCAATGGAGGTTACAAATATTAAGTGTTCAAATTAATAGGTGAAGATTACAAATATTAAGTGCCCAAATTAATAGGTACATGTAACATACAAAATGTTAGTGAATATGTATGGACATCTATACCGAGGATATGTATTCATAAGACTCCCCTTGGATGTCCATAGATAATGTGTCTCGTTAAAACCTTACTAGAAAAAAACCAGTGGGAAAAAATTATAGTAAAGGAAAAAGAGTACACATTTCTAACAATACATATTTTGGTTGCCTCATTAAAAACCTTACAAGGAAAATCCAGTAGGACAAAACCTTAAACGAAAAAAAGAGTACAACATGTATTAACTCCCCCTGATGAGAACTTCAGACCAAATGCTTGAGTCTTCGTATTCCAATCTTGTGCACCATCTTCTCAAATGTTGTAGCTGGTAGAGACTTAGTGAAAAAACCAGTCATATTATCACTTGAATAAATCTGTTGCACGTTGATATCACCATTCTTTTGGAGCTCATGTGTGAAGAACAACTTTGGTGAAATGTGCTTTTGTCCTATCTCCTTTTCTGAATCCTCCCTTCAATTGAGCAATGCATGCTGCATTATCTTCATATAAGATTGTGGGTATTTCAAACCACAATTATTTCCAAGCGATTCAAATAGTCATAACTGAAAGAAATAATCCCTTGATTATTTTCATTAATTGAAAGAGTATATATACAAGTTACATATTTCCATAATAGGAGAATCCTATTACTATTTTATTTCTAAAATCTTATTCTATTTGGAGACTAACTATACAATTATGGTAAGTGTACAATACTAATTACACTAGAATATTACATTACATAATTGTACAAAGTATAGGAGAAAGGGAGACTGCCCACGGGTGGGCAGTGTTCTTTGGAAATTTTGGGATACATAATATACACAATATACATAGAGTATTGTGTATATTATGTATATCTAACACACCCCGCAGTCTGAGCGGGCGGTCTAACGCTAAGACTGTCCCTAAAATCTTCAAAAAGGACCGAGGGAAGACCCTTCGTAAAGATATCGGCAATTTGATACATGGACGGGACATGGCAGACGCGAACGTGCCCACGAGCAACCTTTTCACAAACAAAGTGAATGTCCATTTCGATATGTTTAGTGCGCTGGTGCTGAACTGGATTACCAGAAAAGTATATGTCACTAATATTATCATAATAAACCAAGGTCGCTTTCTGAATAGGACAATGCAACTCTTACAGTAAATTACGTAACTAACATGATTCAGAGACCACATTAACTACCCCTCGATATTCGGCCTCTGCACTGGAATGGGATAAATTCGACTGACGCTTCGCAGACCATGAGACCAAGTTATTATCAAGAAACATACAATAGCAAGACATAGACCGTCTGGTATCCGGACAGCCACCACAATCAGCATCTGTGTACGAGACAAGTGTTGTCGTTGATGAAGGATATAGATGCAAGCCATAGTCAAGTGTACCCTGAATATACTGAAGGATGCATTTGAGCGCATTCATGTGCTCAACTCTGAGATCATGCATAAACAAACACACCTGCTGTACGGCATACGTAATATCGGATCTCGTAATTGTAAGATACTGAAGGGCCCCTGCAAGACTGCGATAGCGGGTTGGATCCTCGTATGGTGCATCGGCCGCAGCCCCAAGTTTGGCCTTAGTATCAACGGGAGTGGAAGTAGACTTACAGGATGACATCCCAGCCCTCTCAATGATCTCAGCTGCATATTTCCGCTAGGATAAGAACAACCCACCTGCACGACGAGTGACAACAATCTCCAAAAAATAACTCCAGGGCCCCAAGTCTTTCATAGCAAACTCAGAGCTAAGCATTGTCATGATAGACTGGAGTAAGGCATCGGAAGAGGCAGTCAGAATAATATCATCCACATATAACAAAATATAGACCAAGGATGAACCACGACGATAGATGAACAAGGAATTATCCGACCTGCTGTAAGTGAACCCAATAGTCGAAACATAGTTGGCAAACCGCGTATACCAGGCCCGTGGAGACTGCTTAAGCCCATATAAGGACTTCTTTAACAAACAGACATGATGAGGATGTTTGGGATCCCTAAATCCCAAAGGCTGATGCATACAGACTATTTCCTTGAGATCACTATGTAGGAAAACATTATTTACATCTAACTGATGAATAGGCCATGCTTTCGAAAGGACCAAGCTAAGAACAGTGCGAATGGTAGCCGGCTTGACCACCGGACTAAACGTCTCACCACAATTCACACCAACCTGCTGAGTCTTACAATCACCCACAAGTCGCGTCTTATGTCAGGTAAATGAACCATCTAAATTTTTCTTATGAGCAAAAATCCACATAGACCTAATAATATTAATACCAGATGGACGGGGCACCAACTCCCACATCTTATTATCAATAAGAGCATTATATTCATCGGTCATAGCAATTTTCCAATTCGGGTCATTTAATGCAGACACATGATTACGGGGTAAGGGTGATTTAAGAATATTAGAATGTAAATTAAAATGTATTTTTGGTTTAAAAATCCCCCGTTGACTACGAGTGACTAGTCTATGCCTCGGGGTAGAGGTGGGTGGATTTTGGGAATTTTTGAGACTTGGAACAGACTGGCCAGCAGGCAGTGGGCCTGCTGGCCCAAATCGGGAACTGAAACCGGAGCTGGACACGGGAACTGGGCCAACACTGGACCCAGAAACAGTACCCGAAACTGGGCCAGAACTGGGTAGAATTGATGGCCCAGTTGCTGGACCCAGATGTGTAGACGACGTTGTTTGGGGAGGACCAGTAGGTAGTGGGCCCGCTGGCGGAGTTGGGGTGCGGGACACATCCAAAAAATAGTGAATAAGGTTTGGGGAAATACCATCATCCAAAAAATTATACGAACTAGGCCTGGAATTACTAACCTTAGCAAACATAAACTGGGATTCATCAAAAATGGCATGGCGATTAATGATGATTTTATTAGAGGATAAATCAAAATATTTATAACCACGATGATTAGACAGAAAACCCAAAAACACACACGGAGTAGACCGGGCCTGAAGTTTGTTAATTGTGGTGGACGGAAATAACGGATAACACAAGCACCCAAAGACCCTAAGATGGGAATACAAAGGTGTTTTATTATATAAAATTTGTAGGGGGGAAGAATACGCCAAACCTTTGAAAGGAAGAATGTTAAGAAGATATGTAGCCATTTGTAGAGCATGATGCCAAAAAGATGGGGGTACGGAAGCATGAATCAATAAAGTGCGAACAATGTTATTGATGGTATGAATTTTTTGTTCGACTTTCTCATTTTGTGAAGATGTATGAGGGCAAGAAAAATGAAAATTGATCCCATTATTTGCACAAAATTTCCGAAACCCCTCATTATCATATTCTTTGTCATTGTCACATTGGATATTTTTATTTCTCGTTCGAATGAAAGCTCTAAATTTTAAGAAGATGGAAAAAAGTTGAGATTTTTTCGCTATCAGAAAAGTCCATAAAAATTTAGAATAATCATCCAGAAAGAGAACATAATACTGATGACCCAAACAACTAAGAACATGAGATGTCCATAAGTCGTTATGAATAATATCAAATGACATTAAAGTATGAGAAGTAGAGTCTACAAACGGCAACCGAATAATTTTCCTAAAGAACAAGAATGACAAGTCGGAGTACTACGCGTACCTTTACATGAAATAAAATTATTTTTATCTAAGGAAGACAAAATAGACGACCCCGGATGACTAAGATGAGCATGCCACAAGGAAGGGGCATGGGCTGCAAACGCCGACGACAAGGCTTGACTCAATGGACCGGAATTGGGTGTGATAGGATAAAGGTCTCCCCTACTATCATACCTCATGAGAGGACTCCCCGCCTTGAAATCCTTCACAGAGAAACCAAATAGATCAAATTCAATAGACACAGAATTGTCAGTGGTGAATTTACAGACAGACACTAAATTTTAATCAATTTGGGGCCATGAAGGGTATTTTTCAAGATAAGGGGTGGATGGTGGGAGACAGTTTTATGACCATAACCACGAATTGGAACAAAATTACCATTACCAATTATTATGCCACGAGGGTTTCTAAAATTAGAACAAGACAAGAGAGTACCTAAATCGGATGTCATGTGGGTAGTGGCACCGGTGTCCATATACTAATTCGGGTCCGGTGGAGTCAACCAAGTGTGTGCTTCGCGGCCTCAATATCGGTCTGAGTAGGGCCTGCTGCATGGTGGACTTGCGGAGGCCAGGGCCCAAGAACTCCTACATGTTGCCCTGGCCCGTGACTGCTGCTGGAACCACTGGCTTAGTGGGCATTGGGCCATCGAGGATGCTGGGAAGACCACTGGCCAGTGGCTGGAAAGTGTTGCGGAGTTGGGCTATAGGACCACTGGCCAGTGGCTGGAAAATGTTGCGGAGTTGGGCCATAGGACCACTGTCCACTGGTCCAAGCCCACAGCCTAGAGTCCCAAGGCTAAGACAAGTGGGTCGGTGGCCCACTATAACCGGGATGGGGTCCACCGCCGCTGTTTTGTCCACTACGACTGCTGCCGGAACCGCCGTGTTTGCCCTCGCAATTTTTTCCATTATTTTCTGGCTACTTTTGCCACCCCGTGAGATCGGTGTTGGTTCGAATTGTCACCAAATTTTTTAGGATTCGTGGAGGATGTCATCATGACCACATGACTAGCATTAGTAGCCGCCTTTTTAGCCAAGCCGACTTCTTCCAAGGTAAGGATGGATCGGGCCTGATATAACTTCGGAAGAGGATTACTTTGACGAAAGAGAGTTTCAATGCCACTATAGGCCTCGAATAGGTCAGCAACCATCTGTAAAACAAGACGATCTTCACTAATTAGCGCACCCACGTTGCAGAGTTGGTCTGCCAATTCTTTCAACCTTTTGCAATATGCTGAAATGTTCGAGAAATTTTCCATGTTGATGGGGAAAAATCCTGTTCAAGAGTAACAACTCTGAAATTTTGATTATCCTGGAATATGTCACGAAGCCTATCCAACGCAGCCATCGCCATAGTGTCTGGCTCAATAATCATCTGTAATAGGTCGGTAGAGATAGTAGAATAAATCCACTAAAGAATGGTGGCATCAAGTGTTGTCCATAACTTAGAATCATCCTCGCGTGTAGGCACCTCCATATCACTAGGAGCCGCGGAGATTATGTGATGGATGACTTGATGCAAACGAGCGTGAATTTTGAACATCTCGGCCCACGTCGCGTATTTGACATTTTCTATTTCAAGAATTAGAGGGATATGATTCTTGATGTTAGAAACAACAAGGGCAGGGTGAGACGTGTTCTTTGACGTAGACATAACGAAAGAACAATAGGTGATAGAGATATTTGGAAGAGAGATTTTGAGAGCGGAAAAAATTTGTCAAAAACCGAGGAGGGAGGCTCGGTTTATGCTTGGCCGAAGAACAAGAATTTTTGGGAGAGAAATTGTTGTTTGACCTAGACTTTTGATACCATGAAAGAAATAATTCCTTGATTATTTTCATTAATTGAAAGAGTATATATACAAGTTACATATTTCCATAATAGGAGAATCCTATTCCTATTCTATTCCTAAAATAAGGAAATTAATTTTTGAAGAATCTTCTAGTTCTTCAATATATTCTGAGTACAAACTTAGCACATCAGATTTAAATCAGGACAATCAAAATTGTCACATCAATTGATAAAATTATTTGAACCAGTAAACTTTAAGTTTACCATGCCATGTGCTATCTGCTTTTCTAAACTTCCGGTTTACTATGACAAGAATTATTTACGTAGTGCAACAATGACCTTCATACCAAAAAATAACATTTATATCATTTGTTATTTAATCTCTGCAGGAGGTGTGTTGTGGTATTTCTTCATTCCTTTCGGGAATGAAACCTGGTCATTTAGATGAATTTTATACAAAATTTTCAATAGCTCATTATTGTATCCAAGCACAAGAAGACATTGCTTCAGAATATCTATCAGATATTTTACCAATTCTTTCTTATAAGCATTGTCGTTCCTTGGCATTTATCACATTTTAAGATTTTATGAGAATATCATCACTAATTAAACAACGATCAGACACATAAGCATTATTCTGTAGTAGAACTGAGAGTTTATGGAGCCATTAACTTATGAATAAATTATCCCTCACAAGCGAAAAAATCATCAAAATCCATAAATTAAATAATCCCATATAGAAGTTTCAGTTATGAGAAGATTATACTTCAATTTTTTTATAATGAAAGATAATATTGTCAATATAGTTGGGGCCTAGAAGTACCAAAGCCTAAAGGTTCAGTTTCAGTAGATGAGTTGTCCTCCTAGCTAGCAAATAAACTCGAGAGATATTAATTATCCAATACGTTTATATGGAATTCCAAGAATCCATATCAAATTCACAATCATAAACTTTAGAGTAATGAAGGGCTCAAATTAAATAAACGGAATAACACAACTTTTGCAAACAGTTAAACAAAACTAATGAGAATATTACTGTTAAATAAACATAATATATCGTGATATACACTTAAGGTATACCATGGTTTTGGTCCAAAATTAGTCCGTGTATTACCATAATTTATGTATAGTGTTTAGGTCAAATTTTAGTATAATAATTAGTCTTGTACACTTACCATAATTATAGGATTCTTGTACAACTAGAATAGGATTTTGGTATTAGAATAGGAATATGATTTTCCTATTATGGAAATATGTAAATTGTATATATTGTCTTTCAATTAATGAAAATAATCAAGGGATTATTTCTTTCATGGTATCAAGAGTCTAGGTTAAAATTTCTCCCCAAATATTCATCCCAACAGCCGGTTCCGAGCTCCTTCCTCAGTTGTCATGCCCGGAAATTATTTTTCTCTTCCCAATTTTTTCTTCCAAATCCGTACATCACGTCTTGCGTTGCTATTATGGCTAAGAACATGTTTCACACTGCCCTTGTTGTTTCTAATATCAAGAATCACATTCCTATCATTCTTGAGATAGAAAACGTCCAGTATGCGACGTGGGCCGAACTGTTCAAAGTTCATGCACGCTCGCATCAAGTCCTCCATCACATTATCCCCACGGCTCCTACAGATACCACAGTGCCAAAACCCGAGGATGATCCTAAGTTATGGATGACACTTATTGCTACGGTTCTTCAGTGGATTTATTCCACTATTTCCGTCGATATATTGCAGACGATTATATAACCAGACGCTATGGCAATGGCGTCTTGGAATAGAGTACGTGATATATTCCAAGATAATCAAAATTCTTGTGCGGTTACGTTGGAGCAGGAATTCTCCCACGTCAATATGGATGATTTCCCTAACGTTTCAGCATATTGTAAAAGGTTGAAAGAATTGGCAGACCAACTCTGCAACGTTGGTGCGCTAGCTACCAATGATTCTTCAGATGGTTGCAGGCCTTTCGGAGGCATATAATGGTGTTGGCAAGCTTCTTCGAAAAAGCAACCATTTTCCGCAATTTTATCAGGCTCGTTCTATGCTTACACTCGAAGAAGCTGGATTAGCAAAAAAGGCGGCTACCGGTGCTAGTCCCGTAGTCATGATGACCGAGTCCAATTTTCCTCCTTCCGGTTCCAACAACTCGGGCCAAAATCGTAACAACAATGGAGGCAAGATGGGGAAAAATACGAAAAATAATGGAAAAAATTACGGTCGGAACAGTGGTGGTGGCGGTGGAGGCCCTCGGGGCAGTCAGCAGTAACAACAGTATTGGGCTCCGCAGTGGGCCCCCATGTAGTGGCAGTGGGCCGACAATTTTAGGGCCAAACAAAGGCGTTGTTCCAGCAGCTTACTACCCGGGGAATTGGGCCCCCATTTCTCAATAGCCTAGGCCTAGTTTCTCGGGTCCAGTCACGGGTTTCTGTCTTTCTTATGGGCTGGGGCAGCAGGCCAGTGGGCTTGGGCCTCGGCCTCCATAGGACCACCACACAACAGGCCCCACACCAACCGACATTGAAGCCGCAATGCACACACTTGGATTAAATCCACAAGACCCAAATTGGTATATGGACATAGGAGCCACGACCCACATGACATCCTACCAAGGTACTCTCTCATCTTATTCTAATTTGAGCTGCCCTCGTGGAATAATTGTTGGTAATGGTAATTTAATTCCAATTCATGGTTATGGTCATAAAACGTTGTCTCCCCCTCAATCCACCCCTTATCTTGGAAAATACCCTTCATGCCCCAAATTTGATTAAAAATTTAGTATATGTTCGTAAGTTCGTCACTGATAATTCCATTTCCGTTGAATTTGATCGTTTGGGTTTTCTGTGAAGAATTTCAAGACGGGGAGTCCTCTCATGAGGTGCGATAGTAGGGGAGATCTTTATCCTATCACGCCATGTTCCGGTCTTTCGAGTCAAGCCTTACCGTCAGCTTTTGCCATTTTTGCTCCTTCCTTGTGGCATGCTCGTTTTGGTCATCCGGGGTCATCTATTTTGTCTTCCTTAGAGAAAAATAATTTTATTTCATGTAAGGGTACGCGTAGTACTCCGAATTATCAATCTTGTTCTTTAGGAAAAATTGTTAAGTTGTCATTTGAAGACTCTAATTCTCATACTAATGTCATTTGATATTATTCATAGCGATTTATGGACGTCTCATGTTCTTAATTCGTTGGGTCATCAGTATTATGTTCTTTTCTTGGATGATTATTCTAAATTTTTATGGACTTTTCCAATAGCGAAAAAATCTCATATTTTTTCCACCTTCTTAAAATTTAGAGCATTCATTCAAACCCAATTTGAACGGGAAATAAAGAATATTCAATGTGATAATGGCAAAGAATATGACAATGGGGTCTTTCGGGATTTTTGTGCTACTAATGGGATAAATTTTCAATTTTCTTGCCCCCATACGTCTTCACAAAATGGGAAAGCCGAACGCAAAATTTGTACCATTAATAATGTTGTCCGAACATTATTGATTCATGCTTCCGTACCCCCTTCGTTTTGGCATCATGCTCTATTAATGGCTACATATCTTCTTAACATTCTCCCTTTCAAAGGTTTGACATATTCGTCCCCTCTAGAAATTTTATATAATAAGACTCCTTCGTATTCACATCTTAGGGTCTTTGGGTGCTTGTGTTATCCATTATTTCCGTTCACCACAATTAACAAACTTCAGGTACGGTCTACCCCTTGTGTGTTTTTGGGTTATCCGTCAAATCATCATGGTTACAAATGTTTTGATTTATCCTCTAATAAAATCATCATTAGTCGCCACGTAATATTTGATGAATCCCAATTTCCGTTTACTAAGATAAATAGTCTCATGCCTAGTTCGTATAATTTTTTGGATGCTGATATATCCCCGTATATTATTCACCATTTTTCGGACATGTCCCGCACCCCCAATCCACCAGCGGGCCCACTGCCCGATGGCCCCACAGTTCTAGCCATAGTTCCCGTAACTGGACCAGTGATGGAAATTAGGCCAGCTTCACAGCCCAGTACCGCCACTGTTCCGGTGATAGTATCCAGTCCAGTTCAGGCACCATATTCTAGTGTTGGGCCAGCGGGCCCACTGCTCGCTGGCCGGTCCGTCACGTGACCCACTAATTCCCAAAATCCACCCAATTCTCCCCCGAGTCATAGACCAGTCACTCGTAGTCAATGGGGTATTTTTAAATTAAAAAGGCATTTTAATTTAAATTCTAATGTTCTTAAATCACCCTTACCCCGTAACCATGTGTCCGCTTTAAATGACCCTAATTGGAAAATTTCTATGACCGGTAAATATAATGCTCTTATTAATAATAAGATGTGGGAGTTAGTACCCCGTCCCTCTGGTGTTAATATTATTCGGTCTATGTGAATTTTTGCACATAAGGACAATTCTGACAGTTCTTTTGCGAGACATAATGCTCATCTAGTAGGTGATGGTAAGACTCAGCAGGTTGGGGTGGATTGTGGTGAGACGTTTAGTCCAGTGGTCAATACGGCTACCATTCTCATTGTGCTGAACTTGGCTATTTTGAAAGCATGGTCAATTCATCAGTTAGATGTGAATGCTTTCTTACATGGTGATCTCAAGGAGACAGTCTATATGCATCAGCCCTTGGGGTGTAGGGATCCCAAATATCCTCATCATGTATGTTTGTTGAAGAAGTCCTTATATGGGCTTAAGCAGTCTCCACGGGCGTGGTATAAGAGGTTTGCAGACTATGTTTCGATTATTGGGTTCTCTCACAGCAGGTCTGATAATTCGTTGTTCATATATCGTTGTGGTCCTTCATTGGCTTATATACAATTATATGTGGATGATATTATCTTGACTACCTCTTCTGATTCATTACGCCAGTCTATCATGACAATGCTCAGTTCTGAGTTTGCTATAAAGGAGTTGGGGCCCTTGAGTTACTTTTTGGGAATTGTTGTCCATCGTCACGCAGGTGGGTTGTTCTTATCCCAGACAAAGTATGCAGCTGAGATCATCGAGAGGGCTGGGATGTCATCCTGTAAGTCCACTTCCACTCCGGTTAATACTAAACCCAGCAGGTGTGTTTATTTATGCATGATCCCAGGGTTGAGCACATGAATGCGCTAAAATGCATTATTCGGTACATCTAGGGGACACTTGACTATCACTTACATTTATATCCATCATCGACATCTACACTTGTCTTGTATACAGATGCTAATTGGGGTGGTTGTCCAGATACCAGACGATCTACGTCTGGCTATTGTATGTTTCTTGGTAATAACTTGGTATCATGGTCTGCAAAGTGAGAGCCGGCATTGTCCCACTCTAATGCAGAGGCCGAGTATCGAGGGGTAGCTAATGTGGTCTCTGAATCATATTGGTTGCGCAATCTTCTTTTAGAACTTCATAGTTCTATTCAAAAAGCTACCTTGGTTTATTGTGATAATGTTAGTGCCATCTATCTTTCTGGTAATCCAGTTCCGCACCAGCGCACTAAATATATCGAGATGGACATTCACTTTATTCGAAAAAGGTAGCTCGTGGACAAGTACGCGTCTGCCATGTCCCTTCCAGGTATCAAATTGCAGACATCTTTACGAAGGGTCTCCCCTCGGTCATTTTTGAAGATTTCAGGGACAGTCTCAGCGTACGAAGACCGTCCTCTATGACTGCAGGGGTGTGTTAAATATACATAATATACCGTGAAATACACTTAAGGTATATCACGATTTTGGTCCAAAATCAGTCCGTGCATTACCATAATTTATGTATAGTGTTTAGGTCATATTTTAGTGTAATAATTAGTCTTGTACACTTACCATAATTATAGAATTCTTGTACTACTAGAATAGGGTTTTAGTATTAGAATAGGAATAGGATTTTCCTATTATGGAAATATGTAAATTGTATATATTGTCTTTCAATTAATGAAAATAATTAAGGGATTATTTCTTTCAATTAAAAAATATGGTGTTATCAACCAATATGCCAAATTAAATTCTATTTGAAAATGAATATACAAACTAGATAGGACAACACCACAAAAAATTATCCATCACTTAAAATATTTCTTTTGGAATCTGAATTTATAGTTACCGTGACAACAAATAGTCATATGATCGGTTGAAAATAATAATTTATCCATAATTCTTAACATGAATCGAGAACAACTAGAGTGTCCATAAATCAACAAGAGGATGGAGTAAAATTGAAACATATTACATGCATTATAAACTCACAACAGATTTTGGGGAGTAAAAGAAGTAAATTTCAAAGTTGAACCTTTTTTTATGTAAAATTCAAAATCTTACTACTTGGGGAGTAAAGTTCAAAGGTTTACCACTTCGGGAGTAAATTCAAAGTTCTACTACTTTGGGGAGGTTTGAATTCTACTACTTCGAGAGTGAATTTCAGAGACTTGCTGCTTCGGGAATAAATTTTGAATTTAGTACTTCAAGAGTAAATTTCAAATTTACTATTTCAATAGAAAAATTTAAAGTTTTACTACTTTTAAAGTTCTACTACTCCTGGAGTAGAGTTTAAAATTTGCTACTTCGGGAGCAGATTTTTGAGTTTCCTACTTCTGGAGCAGAATTCTGAGTATACTACTTGGGAGTAAAACATAAAATATTTTGAATATTTTTCTCAACTATTCTACCTTTTTTGAAGGTGTGGCGTGATATTTTCACAACCAATAGCACTTCAATATTTATAATCTTTACTAAATATCGTCACATTCACTTCAGGAAATGGATCTGTATTTGTAACATTTATCATGTTCTCATTCTTCAGGAATGGAACACAATCATTTGAACGTGCCTTAAGCATATCAAATTGTGATGGCTTAGAACCTCTTTTAATATATTGCTACTTAAGGAGCAAATCTAGATATATAAAGTAGAGAATTTCCTCTAATATATCTTTCAGAGTAAACATGGCTTCAAAGTAATTGTTACTTCAACAAGAGAAATTATAAGTAAATTTAAAAGAAATATGTTACCTAAAATTGGTAATCAATACATTTGTTGCTTTGTCCTTGCCTTTATAATAGTATGTCATTCGAACATGAAAATAAAAATATATCTCTTACCAGATTCAACCGATATATCAAACAAAACGGATATTGTGGATTTGAATTGCTTCCTTCATTTGAAATTAGAAATCAAAGCAATATGGTAGAGTGTCGTGCTAATAATGTGTTATAAAATGATAGTAATAGCAATATAATACAAGAGATTATAGACAAAGAAGTAGACAGGATGAGGAGATTTTCTTCTTATTTCACGTATATGTTGGTCTTACGTCAAAGGTGAATAACATCCCAATTTATAGGATGAAACCACCAATGGAGGTTACAATTATTAAGTGCCTAAATTAATAGGTAAATATAACATACAAAAGGTTAGTGAATGTGTATGGACATCCATACAAAGGATATGTATTTCATAATATATTCAACATTTTTGTTTTTGGTAATAAATATTAGTAGTAAAGCTTTTGAATGTTAGAAACTTTTGAGCTTCTTCAATAAAGTAGGAATGAGACTTTTATAATTAGTAAGATAAATGAAAAAATAGGAGAAAACCCCAAAAATGAGAAAATAAATAAATAAGAATGTTGGTCATAGAAGGTGCCACATCACCTTGTCTATGCCTAGCTTTATATTATATTATATTATATATGGATTTCAATCATTGGTCTTATATTATGCTCAAACTGTTGGGATACAATTGTTGTAGGGAACGGGAAGTAAGTAACTATTATAATGGTAATAAAGGATAAACAAAATATTACAATAAAATTGGAAATGAAGAACTTAACAAACTGCGTGTGTGATTTGCTGAGTCGAGTGATGGCACTCTGTCTTTAAGAAAAGATTGCCCCATATATCTCCTTTTACGTTTTCGGGCAATAGTCTCCCAAGATACAACAACAACTTAACAATTAAGCAAAGGAAACTCAAGTGTTACTCTTAAAGAACTTTGAGTATAGTAACTTTTCTAGGGAGGAAGAAGATGAATTCAGAAAAATCTGGAGTATTTTCCAAGTGTTGTGTAGTCTTCAATTGAGCCAAAGGCCTCAATTTATAGTGTAAGGAGAAGACCCTTAACTAGCCAACTAATGACCTTCAATATCCATGTAATGACACTTAATTGAGAGGTTATATTCAGCCAAATAATGGTTGAATTCATGTGCCAAGTAATGGAGAATCAATTCTCCCAAACCAGCCCAAAGGTCAGAACTTTCAAACTTCCCGTCGCAGCATTCTACCTCCGAAGTGTCATGGCTCCAGTGACTGGCCAGCCAATTAGCACCGCGGCGCTGCCTGGGAGGCGCCACGGCTGTGACGGTGTGGCGTTGCGGTCCTTCACGGCTCCGTGGAGATTTCCGACTCGTTTCATCTTACACTTCATACACTTCTTCCTTCATTTACCAACGTGGAATACTTTGTTATTTGGCAAATAACCATCCATCATTCTATGTCTCAAACGTATTACATACGTAAGAATATCTCTTTCACTAATGAAATTTGCGATACTTGGCACTACGTGTGTGAAAATGATATTTCCGACATACGGGGCCCCAATTGTTTGAGTAAAAAATAATGGAATATACTTAATTCCACATTTAGTAAATTTCCAATAATCCCCTCTTGAAAAAGATTTTGGCGCACACACATGGTGCCTTTTCCAGTAATCTTTCAGCGGATCGATGTTGCATCTGGATAGGTAGCATACGCTTTGAACCTTTCATAGTTGAATACCATCGGACTTACTTACTGCGCGGTGAATGTGATGTCTTAAACCATCAGTGTTTAGTGTGAGCCAAGTAAATGGTACCAACACAACAACTTCCCTTACTCAGTTCTTCGTAATGTTTTGTCTGTTGTGGCCGTGGACACTTCTTGGATTCTTAACTGCGTTCATTTGAGATGGCCTATCCTCGCACTTAAATAGGTGGTCTCCTACAAGGTATCCTACTATACCCCACTTTACAAGTGTTAGGAACCATTAAAAGTTTCCCCAAACCTAACCTCAACCGGTGAGGATCATTAAAGGTTTTGAAAACTTAACCTTTACCCACACTGCAGATAGAACATATTGTCTATCTCGGGAACGACTTTGGATTTAGCGTTTCTTCATATAAATCATTATCTAAAGTGCTCACGCTTCCACCGAAGCGATCAACTGAACCTTTACAGCTTAGTTTTCCCATTAAACCTAATTCCTGGGATCTCCAGTCAGTAAGGTTGGGTTACCACCGTATTGGTCCTTATACCTTGGGTTTTAAGCCCATTCCCTAGATAGGCAGAACATATGATCCTTGGGTAACCCTTTGTCAGTGGGTCTGCGATGTTATCCTTTGATTTTATGTAATCAATGGATATTATACATGTGGTATTCAACTGCCTAACGATCTTATGTCTCCTTCGAATATGACGAGACTTGCCATTGTACTTAGAATTTTGTGCCCTTCCTAGAGCCGACTGGCTGTCGCAATGGATCATTACAGAAGGTACGGGTTTGTTCCAACAAGGAACATCCTCTAAGAAGTCGTGAAGCCACTCAGCTTCTTCACTTGCTTTGTCTAAAGAGATAAACTCTGATTCCATCGTGGATCGGGTGATGCAAGTTTGCTTAGAGGATTTCCAAGACATAGCTCCACCACCAATTGTAAATACATACCCACTGGTGGACTTGGTGTTCTTTATATCATATATCCAGTTTTCATCAATGTACCCCTCTAATACAGCTGGATATCTCGAATAATGCAACTCGTAAGTTAGTGTGTATTTCAGGTATTGTTGTACCCGATTCAACGCCTTCCAATGATCATTACTCGGATTACGGGTAAACCTAGCCAACTTGTTGACTGCATAAGCAATATTAGGTGGGGTGCAGTTTGTTATGTACATCAAACTACCAATCACCTGTGCATATTGCTCCTGGTATACGGGTGCACCATGGTTTTTATGAAGCTTTTGATTTCTATCCAGTGGTGCCTTTATAGGCGAACTGTCAAACATCCCAAACTTTCTCAACACATCCTCGATATAGTGAGACTGAGATAAAACCAGTCCGTCAGATGTCTTAGAGATCTTTATTCCTAAGATGACATCTGTGATACCCATATCCTTCATGTCGAAGAATTGTTTCAACATGTTCTTAGTCTCTAGAATTATGCTAGGACTGCTCCATGTGATCAACATGTCATCTACATATAGGCATATCATAACGAACAAGTCAGAGTTACCTTTCATGTAGACACATTTGTCACACTCATTAATGGCAAAACCCTTCGATAGTAGAGTACTATCAATTTTTTTTGTGCCATTGCTTTGGGGTTTGTTTCAGCCCGTACAGAGATTTGACAAGCCAACAGACTTTCTTCTCTTGCCCTGGAACCACATACCCCTCAGGTTGTTCCATATAGATTTCTTCTTCCAAATCACCATTTAGAAAGGATGTCTTGACATCCATTTGATGTATCTCAAGGTCACGCAATGCTGCAATCGCAATGAATACTCGTGTGGACATTATCCTAGACACCGGGGAGTACGTGTAAAAGTAGTCAAGGCCTTCCTTTTGCCGATAGCCCTTGACTACCAATCTGGCCTTATACTTATCTATAGACCCATCTACTTTATACTTCCGTTTGAGTATCCATTTACAACCCAACGGTTTATTTTCCGGAGGAATATCAACCAACTCCCAAGTATGGTTATGCAGAATGGAGCCTATTTCACTCTCAATAGCTTCTTTCCAAAGCGGTGCCACTAGAGTTGACAATGCTTCAGCAATTGTCCGTGGTTCATCATAAACCATATAAGTTACAAAGTCAGGACCGAAGGATTTATCCTTCCTGGCCCTTTTACTTCACCTTAGTTCCATCTCTGGAGTCTCCAAGTTCTGAGAATCTGGAATACTAGATTTCGGATATTCAGCCACTTCGAGATTCACTAGATCTGAACCATATAGATCTGGGCCGTCAACGACAATCGATTCTTGAGAGCTTTGTTCATAACTTTGTTTGCGAGAGGTTATGTCTTTTTCCTTTCTAGGAAAGGTATATTCAAAGAATTGAGCATTCCTTGCTTCTATGATTGTACCCCCGTGGATATCGGGAATATCTGACTTATGCACTAAGAAGTGATAAGCACTACTGTTATTTGCATATCCGATGAATATGCAATCTATAGTCTTAGGCCCAATCTTGACCTGTTTTGGCTTGGGTACTTCAACCTTTGCCAAACAACCCCACACCTTTAAATATTTATAGGTGGGTTTCTTTCCCTTCCATGATTTATATGGAGTTTTGTCCTTACCCTTATGTGGACTCTATTAGGAATCGTATTAGCGGTAAGGACGATTTCTCCCCACATGTTTTGGGAAAGACCGAAATTAATGAGCAAGACATTCATCATTTCCTTTAATGTGCGATTCTTACGTTCCGCCACACCATTCGACTGAGGTGAGTATGGAGCCGTCGTTTGATGAACAATGCCTAATTCGGCACAATATTCCTCAAATGGCGCTACATATTCTCCCCATCTATCACTACGAATGGATTTAATTTGCATGCTTAGTTGGTTCTCGACTTCTGTTTTGTAACGTCAGAACGCTTCAAAGGCTTCATCCTTACTTTTCAACAAGTAAAGGGAACAATACCTTGTGATATCATCAATGAATATCACAAAGTACTTGTTCCCCCCTCTAGTTTGTGCGAACTTCAAATCACATATATCTGTGTGAATAAGTTCTAGAGAAGCGATATTCCTTTCGACGGATTGAAAAGGAAGCTTTGTGAGTTTTGCCTCTACGCACACCTCACACTTATGTTGAGGGTTTACGTCGATAGACGGCAATAACTCTAACTTTACCAACCTTTGGATGAACTTGTAGTTGACATGTCCTAATCTATGATGCCATAAATTAAAGGACTCAAGCAAGTAAGAAGAAGCTTCAATATTATTGCTTGTACATAATACAGACATGGCGTTAACTTTGAATAGGCCTTCACAGATGAATTCTCTTCCCACAAATGTTTCATTCTTAGTGACCACAAATTTATTGGACTCAAACACTAGCCTAAAACCAGTATTAACCAATAAATTACCTGAAATTAAATTTCTTCTAATCTCAGGAACATGCATCACCTCCTTCAGAGTGAGCTCATTTCCAGAAGTCATCTTCAGGACTACCTTTCCTACCCCCAGCACATCAGAGGAAGCGTTGTTGCCCATGAACATCTTCTTATTTGTAACCGGTGTATAAGTGGAGAAGGCATCTCTATTGGAACAGATGTGTCTTGTAGCACATGTGTCCATCCACCATTACATAGGATTCTTAACAAGGTTTCCTTCTAGCACCACCGCTGAGAACTCCTCAATCATGTCATTCAGAAACTTTTCTTTGATGACGTTAACCTGTGCCTTTCCCTTAGCCTTGGCCTTCTCTTGTTGCTCAGTCTTGAGCTTGCCGCAGTCCTTGTTCATGTGACCAGGTTTCCCACAATGGTGACAGTTTCCTTTGAACTTCTCTGCCGCTTGGGTTTTGCTGTCTTTCTGGAACTTGCGCTTTTTGCTTGGGTTCCCTTTGGCCTCAGCCATATTTGCCTTTGCCTCTGTGGTTGTTTACCCCTAGGTAAGGCCTTCTTATTATCTTCCTAAATTTGGAGTTTGATAATAAATTCTTCAAAGGTTATTTCCTTTGTTTTAAATTTTAAGTAACTCATAAACTCATTCCATGAGGGAGGTAACTTGTAACCAAAAACTGCTCATTTGGTTCCATACCTTCCAAATCTAGGTGATGTAGAATCATTTGGAATTCCTGGACTTGGGACATCACTGTTTTACTATCCACCATTTGAAATTTCAAAAATTTCCCAACGATGAATTTCTTAGTACCTGCATCTTGTGCGTTGTACTTCTTTTGCAGTTTCTCCCACAACTCTTTGGCAGTGCCTACAGTGCAATACACCATGTAGAGAGGGTTTGACAAGCAGTTCAATATGTAATTCTTACACATGAAATCACTATGACTCCATGCATCAAGAACCATCTTCATATCATTAATGACATGGATACCTAGGCCCCCTTCAGCCGTTTCAGAAGGCGAAGAGTCTATTTCATCTCCAGCTTGTAGAGGATCCTCTGTTAGGAAATGTGTCATTCCCATAACAGTCAGATAGAATAACATATTTTGTTGCCATCTCTAGAACTTTTGAGCCCAAGAACTTTTCAGGGCGTTCATGGTGGAATCCAGCGGGTGGAGGAACGACAACGTTCCCTTGAGTGGCAGTAAAGGCGTTGGATGAGCCTTGAACAACCGGAAAGGCATTAGGTGTGCCTTGAGCAGTGGGGAAGGTAGAGGGATTGGCTTGAGCAGCAGAATCAGAAGCAATTTGTTCTCTTCCAGTCATCTTTCTAGGTACTTACAACAAAATCTTATCTTAAAATTATTGGGATACAATTGTTGTAGGGAACGGGAAGTAGGTAACTATTACAATGGTAAGAAAGGATAAACTAAATATTACAATAAAACTGGAAATCAAGAACTTAACAAACTGCTTGTGTGATTTGTTGAGTCGAGTGATGACACTCTGTCTTTAAGACAAGATTTCCCTGTATATCTCCTTTTACGTTGTCGGGCAATAGTTTCCCAAGATACAACAACAACTTAACAATTGAGCAAAGGAAACTCAAGTGTTACTCTTAAAGAACTTTGAGTATAGTAACTTTGTAGAGAGGAAGAAGATGAATTCAGAAAAATCTGGAGTATTTTCCAAGTGTTGTGTAGTCTTCAATTGAGCCAAAGGCCTCAATTTATAGTGTAAGGAGAATACCCCTCAACTAGCCAACTAATGGCCTTCAATAGCGCCATGTAATGGCACTTATTTGAGAGGTTACATTCAGCCAAATAATGACTGAATTCATGTGTCAAGTAATGGAGAATCAATGCTCCAAAACCAGCCCAAAGGTCAGAACTTTCCAACTTTTCGTTGCAGCATTCTGCCTCCGAAGCGTCGCGGCTCTGTGAATTAGCGCTGCGGAGCTGCGGCTCCAGTGACTGGCCAACCAATTAGTGCCGTGGCTCTGACGGTGTGGCGCCGCGTCCCTTCACGGCTCCGCGGGGATTTATGACTCATTTTATCTTACATTTCTTCCTTCATTTACCAACGTGGAATACTTTGTTATTTGGCCAATAACCGTCCATCATTCTATGTCTCAAACGTATTACATAAGTACCAATATCTCTTTCACTAATGAAATTTGCGATACTTGGCACTACGTGTGCACATGTGTGGAAACGACGTTTCCGACGTGTGGGGCCCCAATTGTTTGAGTCATAAATAATGGGATATACTCAATTCCACATTAGTAAATTTCCAACACAAACATCAATCAATTAATATATATATTAAAGTTAGGAAAAGAAAAAATGACATGGCACCTCTTTGGCTAAGGATCCTATTTATCTTTTTTCTCATTGTTTTGATAATTTTCTCTATATTTTTTAATATTTTATAGTAGTACAAGCACAATTATGTCAATTACTACTCCTCCATTTATTCATATACTTTAATGTTAAAATTTAATAGTCTTTATATTCATTATTCCTACAACTTTTTATACCATAACCTCTAAATAATTAATAGTCATGTTCATCGAATCATTTGGTATTCCATATTGCAAGCCTATAAATTATGGTTGTGTAAGATTTTGTTACAGGAAAATGATCATAATCAAATGTGAGTATGACATGAAATTATTGAGGGGAGATTTTATCTTTTGAGAGAATTATGTCTTCCCAAAGTGGAGGTATATTTGTCTTAAACTTCTTGATTCTTTTTCATCTTCATTATCACACTTACCAAAACATATGCTTTCATTTTTGTTATTTTTTTCTGGTCATGTTAAATTAAATTATAATTTTTTTCTTCTAAAAATATTACTGCGAGACTGATATGGCAGTTATTACTAACATAGAGACATATATCTTCTTGCACTATTCTTTATTAATGCAGAAAAAATCCTTTGTCTCAATTATTTATAATTTTCTTAATTTCTTTACCTTGTGTGTATGGTGTTGTAATTTTTAAATTTTTTATGTTTTTGTTTCAGATTCCTTCCAGGGAGGTTCAAGGCTAACTAACTTGTGGTTTGTTAATCCTTTTTTATTTTATTTACTTCTCCTTTTAATATTATAAAATAACACTTCCTTGTTAGATATTTTAGCTAGAATTGAAGGATTAATATATCTTTATTTACTTATAACAATAAAAATTTCAATTCATCCTTGTCACATTTTTTCAGATTTCTAAGAATTATGTCCTTTCAGAACCGATGAAAAATAAGTTCAAAGGTCTTCACTATTAAATTACAACCGGTCACATTCTAGTATTTGTGAATGCTCTCAATGGATATATACATATCTTAAACTGCTTCAACAAGTATGTTTCTTTTTTTTAATTATTAAGAATGATTAGTGAATTGGTTAACTGCAAATGGCTAATAAAAGGCTTACGCACATATAGGAATTTTTAAAGACCATATTTTAAAGTCTTGAAATGTTTGGGCAAATTCATATCTGAAGGAACATTTAGTACAACGATAAAATAGGATGATGAATTATGAACAAAACTGAAATGAACAACATAGGGCAACGCGACGAGAATAAGGTAAATAAGTATAACGACCCGATCAAAAGAAAATAATTAGTGTAATGCAACTCCTAGGTAAGTAATCTCTTTAATTATTCATCTTTGTCATCTTAGAAATTTAATTTCTGATTCAATACTTCTTTCTCCTTCCCTTTTTACTTTTTCTCTGATTTTTATTTTATTCTTTGTAACGATCCGTTTGGTCGTTATGACACTTTTGACCCATTTACCCCAGGGACCCTTCCCCGAACCTTTATTTGTTTTGGTACGACTCCCGAAGAGTTCGAATATGTTTCAAATCCTCTTGGTAGGTTTGAGAAATCCTAAGTTAAGAAAATAGAGAAGTTTGACCTATAGTTGAATTTTAGGAAAACGAGCTTATTTCATGTTTTCATCGGTTCTATTAGCTTTGGAGCGACGTTTATGACTCAGTTGAACTTTTGGTTCGGTTTTCGAGGCATCCTAGTGAGTTTTGGGAGTTTGATTGTGAAATTATGAAATTTGAGTTTAACAGTTGACTTTAGTCAAACTCGTGCCTTAGAGATCGTTTTTAGGAATTCTGAGTGCGCGAGTGTGTTTGGAGTGTGTTCTCTGATAGGAATACATGTCTGGTTTGTGTTATTTGACTTCCAAATGATTTTTGAGGGTTGACTCGAAGTTGGAGAGAAAACAACAAAATCTAGTTTCCGCTGTTCTGGTTTCCTTCTTCGCGTTTGCGAGGGAAGGAGAGCGATCGCGAGCCTTGGTGAAACCAAGCTCTCGCAATCGTGAAGGTCATGGTCACATTCACGTGAGCATGCGCCTGGAATGAGGGGTGAGTCACGGCGCTTCGCGATCGCGTGGTCTCATCCGCGATCGCGATGAGTCCAGTGAGGCCGGGTCAGTTTAATCCTTTGCAATCGCAAGCGGGGTCTCACGAATGTGAAGGAGGCGCTGTAGTAGCAATATTAAAAAGCTCTAAACGAGTTTTTAGGACTTATTCCCACTTGTCAAGTTCCTATCTCAACCTTTGTGGCATTGAAGGTGTAGATTCAAGGTTCTTCATCTAGGTAACTTCTAAACACCAATCATAGTCATTTATATTGGTATAATCCATTGTTATAGGCTTGAATCCATGCTAGAAATTCTATAGAACTTAAGAAGAAAGATGAGTTTTGATGTCTATTTCACTATTTGAGTTATAGCTTTTTAAATGGGAATTGTTGGTGAATTTTACTAATATAAGTAGGGCATTTGATGATTTAGTAACTAATAGGCTTGAATCTTCCATTTATGTTGATAAATTGAAAGCTTGAAAGTTAGGGTTTATACCAAATTAAGTGTTTTGACTTGAATAGTGGAATTGACATATTCTTGAGTTAATTTAGCAATTGAATAGTAGAATTAAACTTCTAAAATGTTGGATTATCAATTTCACTTTAAATTATCCGTTTTACCCTTGCAGTATGTTTTCTCCTTTTTCCATAGTTGTTTTTATTTAAATGATAGGATAGCATTATGGGTATTGTTCTTTTTTATTTCTGATTCAGAATTCGTTTATGGATAGACTTTAAGTACTTAGAGTCACTCCGAAAAGGCAAGGCAAATGTGTGATTGTTCGTGGCATTCGCTCAGCTACCAGGTAGGTTATGGCTTACCCTATGGTTAGACTTCGGTTAGCAAAACATATGTACAGTTAGTGATTGTTGGATAAAGCATGTTACACCTTCGGGTATGAAGTTGGGATTGAATATTAAGGTTGGCATTGTTGCTTAATTGTGCCTTATTGCTTTATTTTGATCTAGTGGCTTATAGCCACGTGTATGATACTAGACTTGACCATGTATAAAGGAAGGATTGATTCATTCTTGATATGATGTTATGTGTCCATTCGTGGAGCGATTGGCTTGATATATTCTCATTGTCATTGATATATTCTCATTGGCATTGATATCATTCATGCATTCGTATTCATACATTTGGATTGGGTTGTACGTCGCAGCATATATTTGGATCGGGTTGCACATTCTGCGATATATATATATATATATGACCAAGTTGCATGTTCTGCAACATTTATTGGATTAGGTTGTACGCCGCGTCAGGTACATGAACTTCAGAGATCCCCCACAAGTCATGACTATCGAGGCGTGGAGGTATTCTGCCCGAAGCGTGAGTGTATCATTGCATTGAATTTACATTCATATTCACATATTCATACTTATTGAATTTAGACTTGGTATTTTGTAATTGTGATGCTATCCTTTGACTGTGTTGTGTTTTTTCCTGATTGTGGGCATGCCTATCTTTCAGTCTCTTACTTTATATATGTTATACAACTATTGTCGGCCTCTGATACTTATCGATACATAGTTTTTGTCTTGATACTACCTTGCTATATTTGTTTTATGAGTGTAAAGTACATGACAGAGTCAACTTCCTCTCCTCGTGGCTGATTCCCAAGGCTTTGCTGACGAGCATCTAGGGTGAGCACATGGATTGATCCATAGCCCGGATGTCTCTTTTTATCTACTTGTCTTATTTTGCTATTCCGAGACAATATTCTACTTTTCAGACTATGTATTCATATTCTGACTCGTAGTTATGTAGTAGTGGCTCTTGTACAGCCTTAGACCAGATTTCTTGGGATTGTTGTATTATTTCTGCACTATTTCCTTATTTAACATATACTTATTATATATATTCGATGTTTCGGTTCTATTTTATTATTAATTGAGTTGTGATTAAGGGACGAGTTCTCCTACCGGATAGGAAAAAGAAAGGTGCCTGCACGTTTCCCAATTTAGGACGTGACAAGTTGATATTAGAGCCCTAGGATACTTGCTCTATAAGTACGAGAGTATGTCTAGTAGAGTCTTGCGGATTGGTACGATGAGCTCCGTATTTATCTGCGAGAGGCTATTGGATATGTAGAAAACTTCCATCTCTTTCATTGATTTCGTGCTACTTCATTCAAATTGGTATCTAGTCGAATCAAATTGGTATCTGAATTTCCTTATCTTACTCTCTCGCGCAGATGGTGGGAACTGGTCCTTAAGTTCTTATGCAGACGGTTTCGTTATGACGTGGCATGTTATGGTACGAGATGTGTTATCCTGATTTGGATGTGTGACTAAGTTCAGTATCCAGCTATGGCTTGAAGTTTCAGTTGTGTGGGGTTGTGGTTAAGACTCGTCTATCGTGGGGGATTCTCTTGAGAAATAGGAGAGATCGTACAAAGGACCACATGATCTCAATGTTTTTAGCGTTGGGTTGTTCAGAACCATATAAGTGCATTTATGGCTTAACAAGAATGATTTGTTCGGGGTATGATTGGTATGGGAAAAGTTTCAACATTGTCAAGGTATTATGATGGTTTGCGTGGCATGGGTATACTAATGGCAGGTCAACGATTCAGCAGTGGCAGTGTATTAGATATTGATATGCAGACTAGTGTAAGTTTGGTAAGGATCATCGGATTTGGCAAAAGGACAGCGACCGCATGTAATAAGGAAGAGAACTTGAGAATAAGGACATGAAGGACCACTTTTGGGGAAAACGTGTAGCGATGTAAGATTTTTAGGGTATATTGGTAAGAGTACTTTTGTGTTATGGGATGGAGGCATAATAAAGAAGATTTTGATAGATCAATCTCCGTTATTAGGAAGAAAATAATTAGTATATGTCGTGCTCTTCTGGTTAAGGTTGTAATTTGTACGAGTGTGGATTTTGTATTTGGTCGTGGAAAGTTAGGTTTTGTTTCGACGTGGCAATATGGTAGGGGTAGAGTAAGAACTACTGGTTTTGGGTTTTTTCATCTAAATGGCTATGTGTTCCAGATCATAAGGCAAGGTTACTCGTGACGAATGGGAACTCAAGGTATCAGCTTGGTAGAGATACATAAGGACATTAGTGGAACTATGTGTGTGATATATTGGAGTTAGGAAGTAATTAGTTTTAGAGTTGAGTGAGGTAAGGGAAATCTAAGGTGTAGAGTGTGTGGCATACTACTATCTCCAAGATTGACTCGGCTACTTGGCAGGACTTATGACTTTGTCGTATACTTTTAAGTGGGTTCGAGTGATGGTCAGATGGTGGCGGTAATCATGATCTGATTGTAATTGAGGAATTTAAGAGTCAAGATAAGGTATAGTTGATTGGGAATCGGTAGGAATAGGTACATCTTCGGGATTACTTGGGTCAATATGGATTGTGGTGTTGTTATCTTGCGCCTTTCAGGTGAGATGTTGTTTAACATACTTAAATAAGGAAGATTTCAGAAATAAACTAAGTGATATGATGAATTTCCTTGAGGTTCGTGATCAGTAACTAGTGAGAAGCAAATTTCAGGTAATCGACATGTTAAGGCTTATGGGAAGTGGCTTGTATGGTACCCAGTTGGGTAATTTCATAGCAATTTTCAATGGATGAGCTAGTATGGTTTAACCGAAAAGAATTATGGGAATCTCTATAATTTGAAGTAAAGAGTTATACTTTCGAGATAAGACCGTATTCATGGTGGTGTATTAAGTGGTAGGTATTATTAATTGGAAAGCTTGGGTTAGCAATTCTGGAAAATTAAATACTTAGGAATAGTTATGCAAGAGATTTTGAGATTTCATGGCTTCGGATTGTGATGGGCATATTGAGGTGTTGAAAGGGAAGATTTGATGGTTCAAGGTGTACTATGTTTGGGTTCATAAAGGTTTAGAGTCAGTTCGGGTAACCATTAGCGGTATTCGAAAAGATGTGCATTTACTTCCTAGTCAGAATGGTTCAGTTATAGTCGGGAAACTATGTATGTATTATCATAAGGACTTATGGGTATTCTAGTAAATCACCTTTAAGGATCATATAGGTCTCAGTTCAGAATTGAGGTATGACGAGTTTACTAAGATTTATTTGTATTTGCGAATAGACTTGATGATATTATATCGGGGATACCTATTCGGACAGTCATACTGACATATGTCAGTACTTGGTAATGATTTTAGGAGGTACCATGGTTGTGAGAACTTTTTAGAGTGATTAGATAGTTTTCTATAGGTTTGGACTCGACAATGTAATCATTGGGTACACTTTTAGTATGGTGATTAAGGATTTGCTTCTATTGTATCTCACCTGACCAGATAGACTCTAAAGGAGGTCCCTTTTCAGTGGTTCGATACTTGTGAAAAGAGCTTTCAAAAGCTCAAGATTTTGTTGACTTCAACTCTAATTTTGGCATTATCCATGGAGGGTAAGGATTTCTCAATTTATTGTGATGCATTCCGTGTTGGTTTAGGCTATGTGTTGATTCAAGAGGGAAAGGTCGTTGCCTATGCTTCTAGATAGTTGAAGATCCATGAGAAGAAATACCCTACCCGTGATTTGGAGTTGTTAGCGGTAGTCTTCGCTTTGAATATTTGAAGGCATTATCTATATGGGGTCCATAGTGAGGTGTTTACCCAATTATCGCAGCCTTCAGCATGTGTTCCGTTAGAGGGATCTCAATTCTAGGCAGCATAGGTGGATGGAGCTTCTGAATAATTATGGTATCACTATACTTTACCATCCGGGTAAAGCTAATGTGGTAGCTGATGCCTTGAGCCGAAAGGTAGTGAGTATGGGCAATTTAGCTCGGTTGGTTGCTTCGTAGCATCCCTTAGCCATGGAGGTTCAGACTCTAGCTAACAATTTTTTGCATTTTGATATTTCATATCTAGGCAGAGTTTTAGCATGTGTTGAGGCGAGGTCGTCTCTCTTGGAGCAGATTAGGGCTCAGCAGTTTGAGGATGCTAAATTATGTAAGATTCGTGATAAGGGGTTGAGTGGTGAGGCCAACTAGGCCATGCTTAATGATGAGGGGGTTCTAAGGATCAAGGGACGTGTGTGCCTTTCTCGTGCTGGTGGTTTGATTCATTTGATATTGGATGAGGCACATAGTTCCAGATATTCCATTCATCCAGGTGCTACTAATATATATTGTGATTTGAGGCAACATTACTGGTGGGGTTGGGGGAAGAGAGATATTGCAAATTTTATTGTCTAGTGTAGGAATTATCAGTAAGTCAAGTATCAGCACCAGAGACTTGGTGGTTTTCTTCAGAGAATGTCCATTCCCAAGTGGAAGTGGGAGAGGATTGTCATGGATTTCATTGTAGGCCTTCCGAAGACCTTGGGTAAGTTTGATTCAGTTTGGGTTATTGTGGATAGACTAACTAAATCTGTGCACTTCATTCTGGTTCAGGTTACCTATAATGCAGAGAAGTTGGCTAGGATTTACATTCGTGAGATTGTGCGATTGCACAGGGTTCCTATTTCTATTATCTCCTATTGAGGTCCTCAGTTTTCTTCCCATTTCTGGCCGATGTTGCAGGTAGAGTTGGGTACTCAGTTAGATCTTAGTACCATTTTTCATCTCCAGAATGATGGATAGTCCGAGAGGACTATTCAGGTGCTCGAGGATATGTTGAGGTTATGTGTCATTGATTTTGGTGCTCATTGGGACTAGTTCTTACCCTTGGCAGAGTTTGCGTACAACAATAGCTACCATTCCGGCATTGTTATGGCATCGTTCGAGGATTTATATAGTAGGAGGTGTCGTTCTCCTATTAGATAGTTTGATGCTTTTGAGGTTCGATCGTGGGGTACAGATTTGTTGAGGGAGTCTTTGGACAAGGTGAAGCTTATTTAGGAAAAGCTTCTAGCAGCTCAGAGTTTGCAAAAAATATATACATAGCGAAAGGTCTGAGATCTAGAGTTTATAGAGCGTGAGCAGGTTCTTCTAAAGATATCACCCATGGAGCGTAGCACTGTTGCTTATGAGTTAACTTTTCCATCGGGCATGTCAGGTGGTCATCCAGTTTTCCATGTTTCTATGCTGAAGGGTACCATTTAGATGAGTCTTCATTTGTCGGGATTATGTGTTGCTTGATGAGAATCTATCTTATGAGGAGAAGCCTATAGAAATTTTATATAGGCATGTTAGTAAGTTGAAATCTAAAGAGATAACTTATGTTAAGGTGCATTGGAAGAATCATCCCATTGAGGAGGCCACGTGGGATACTAAGTCTGATACGAGTGTCGGATATCCCCAATTTTTTGCTGACTCAGGTACTTTCCCCCCATTCTTTCCTTGTCACTCGAGGATGAGCAATTGTTTAATTGGTATCTGATGTAATGACCTATTTGGTTGTTATAGCACTTTTGACCTATCTACCCTCGGTGACCCTTCCCCGAGCCTTTATTTTCTTATTTGTGACTTGCGGGGGATGGGTGGTACCACTCCCAAGATGTTTGGATAGATTTCGGATCCTCTTGGTAGGTTTGAGAAACCATAAGTTAAGAAAATAGAGAAGTTTGACCTAGAGTTGACTTTTGGGTAAACGAACTTATTTCATGTTTTCATCGGTTCTATTAGCTTTGGATCGACATTTATGACTTAGTCAAATCTTTGGTTTGATTCACGAGGCATCCCAGTGAGTCTTGTTAGTTTGATTGTGAAATTATAAAATTTGTAACTAAGAGTTGACTTTAGTCAAACCCGAGCCTCAGAGATCTTTTCTATGAATTCTGAGTGTGCGTGTGTTCGGTGTGCGTTTTCTGATTGGAATGTATATTTAGTTTGTGTTATTTGGCTTCCGAATGATTTTCGACGGTTGAATCGAAATAAGAGAGAAAATAACAAAATCTGATTTCCTTGTTCGCGTTTGCAAGGGAGGGAGCGCGATCGCGAGCCTTAGTGAAATCAGCCTCTCGCGATCGCGATGGTCATGATCGCATTCGCGTGGGCATGCGTCTGGAAGGGGGGCTGAGTGGCGGTGCTTCGCGATCGCGTGGTCTCATCTGCTATCGCAATGAGTCCAACAGGCCGAGTCGCGTTAACCCTTAACGTTCTCGAGCGGGGTCTCGCGAATGCGAAGGAGGCACTTTAGCAACAATATTAAAAAGTCGTAAACGAGTTTTTAGACCTCATTCCCATTTTCCAAGTTCCTAAGCTCAACCTTTATGGCATTCAAGGTGTAGATTCAAGGTTCTTAATTTGGGTAACTTCTAAACCTCAATCATAGTCGTTTATATTGGTATATTCCATTGTTATAGGATTGAATCCATGCTAGAAATTCTATAGAACTTAACAAGGAAGATGATTTTTTATGTCTATTTCACTATTTAAGTTTTAGCTTTTCTAAATAAGAATTATTGGCGATTTGACTAATCTAAGTAGGGAATTTGATGATTTAGTAACTAACTGGCTTGAATCTTCTATTTATGTTGATGAATTGAAAGCTTGAAAGTCAGGGTTTATATCAAATTGGGGGTTTTGACTTAAATAATGGAATTGACATATTCTTCAGTTAATTTAGTAGTTGAATACAAGAATTAGACTTCTAGAATGTTGGATTGCCAATTTCACTTTAAATTACCCGTTTTACCTAGATGTGCCCGTTTTTCCCTTTTTCATAGTTGGTTTTGATTCAAAGGATTGAATAGCAATATGGGTATTGTTCTTTCTTATTTCTAATTTAGAATTCGTTTATGGATAGACTTTGAATACTTGGAGGCTCTCCGAAAAGGCAAGGCGAATGTGTGATTGTTTGTGGCTTCTGCTCGGCTACCAGGTAGGTTATAGCTTACCCTATAGTTAGATTTCGGTAAGCTGAGTATATGTAGAGTTAGTGATTATTGGAAAAGGCATGTTACGCCTTCGGGTATGAAGTTGGGATGAAATTTGTAGGTTGGTATTGTTGCTTGATTGTGGCTTGTTGCTTTATTTTGATCTAGTGGCTTGTCGCCACGTGTGTGATACTAGACTTGAACATGTATAGAGAAAGGATTAATTCATTCTTGACATGATATTATGTGTCCATGCGTGACATGATTATCTTGATATATTTTAATTGGTGTTGATATATTCTCATTCGTGTTTAATATCATTCATGCATTCATATTCATACATTTGGATCGGGTTGCGCGCCGCAACATATATTTAGACTGGAATACACGTTTCGCAACATATATATATATATATATATTGAACCGGATTGCACATTCCGCAACATGTATTGGATTGAGCTGTACGCCGCACCAGGTACATGGACTTCATGGGTCCCTCATGGGTCATGTTATTGAGGCGTGAAGGTATTCTTCCCGGAGTGTGTGTGTATCATTGCATTTCTTATGCATTCATATTCACATATTCATACTTATTGAATTCGAACTTGATATTTTAGAATTGTGATGCTATTTTTGGATTGTGTTGTGTTTATACCTGATTGTGAGCATGCCTATCTTTCAGTCTCTTACTTTATATATGTTATCTAACTGTTGTCGACTTATGATACTTACAAGTACATAGTGTTTGTACTGATACTACCTTGTTGCATTCTTTTATGAGTGCATAGTACATGACAAGATCCACTTCTTCTCCTCGTGACTGATTCTCGGAGCTTTGCTGACGAGCATCTAGGGTGAGCACATGGATGGATCTATAGCCCGGATGTCTCTCTTTATCTACTTGTCTTATTTTGCTATTGCGAGACAATATTCTATTTTTCAGACTATGTATTCATATTCAGATTTGTAGTTATGTAGTAGTAGCTCTTGTACGTCCTTAGACCAGATTCCTTGGGATTGTTGTAGTATTTCCACACTATTTCCTTATTTATCCTAGACTTATTATATATATTCGATGTTTGGGTTCTACTTTATTATTGATTGAGTTGTGATAAAGGGACGGGTTCTCCTACCGGATGGGAAAAGGGTAGGTACCCGCACGTTCTCCGATTTGGGATGTGACATTCTTAGTGAGTAAATAGTGTGTATATATATATATTTATTTATTTATTTTGGATATTCAGAATGAGAGCCCGTAATCCTTTGTGCTAATTGATGGTTCAATAATGTTGATAATAAATTAAATATTCCTCTCAAGAGATGAATGTAACATATTAACAAAACATTGCCATTTTGAGGACAACCGAGAGTCGTAAGAAAAATCATGAGAATACAGAAGACTGTTTACAAGATAACTGCAAATCTATAGTTGATGGTAAAAAACTACACAATACTTATCTCTTCCTTATTCCTTATTTTTCTAATTATGAATTTAATCATGTTATACCTTATTTATTGAGATTCATCATTATAGTAATGGTTCCTTGCTAAGTGGAAATAGAATACAAAGAATAAATATAATAAAAGGTAATTGATGCGTTATTATCTAATAAAACATGGAGTAAAAGGAAGTTACAATGATGTGGATAAGGAGCAAATTTCTTAAAATATAACAATATTTACTTATAAATAAGGCAGTTATCTCCACAATGAATTTGAATAAAAATGTACTCCATGGTGAAAAAGGAAAACATGCATGTTAGAATATGGAAAAAGCATAGTTGTAATTTGTTTGAAATGTAATACTTTCGATTGTTGCAATAGGTTTGTACACTCTTTCTCTCTCATTTTCTTTTAAATTCTGACATTTTTCATTTTTCATTTTTCTTATTTCTTTATTTTATTTAAATTCCGAGAAATATGAAACACAAATTTAATTAGTAGATATTTAATTATATTAAAATTACTTATGATCGCGCGAAGCGCGGTCAAGTACACTAGTTTGGTATATTAGTGTACTCTTAGTCGCTCAAGAATTAATGTGTAATCGATTTTTTTTCTTATATTGAGCTTCTGCATTGTGTTGGATAATTGGTTTCAAATGATTATGTTATTGTCTTATTATTTAACTTATCATCATTTTCAGGGCCGGTTCAACCCTCAAGCAAGTCAAGCACTTGCTTTAAGACTACAAAAAATTAGGCCTCAAGAGTTATATTTAATTTTTAATTTTTATTTATCTATTAATAGTTAATAAATGCTTTCTCTCATCCATAAATAACCTAACAAATTTATTACCAATCTTATTTTAATATTCTACGGAGCTAATCTACCACATCTGCTTCATCAGTTTAATCAGTTAAGTATATCTAATATATAAACCAATCTATTTTTGTTTATAACTGCCTTATCTCATAAGTTTGAGTGTAACTATCAAGTCGCTGAAATATGATATCCTTTATCATATTGTGTTTACACTAATTTTCTTTTAGTGTATATGTGATTTTTATTTTATGCAAGGAATGTACGTGTGGAGCACGGAATGCACGTGTGACACACAGAATGCACGTATGATGCACAAAATGCACACATAAGCTAGTTTTATTGAATATACTTGAGACCTTTAATTAAAGTTTGACTATTGGCCACCAATTCCATTAAGCCACTAATTCCATTAAGTTGCCCCGGATTATAGGACTGTATTTTATGCTGTGGGAGTTGCACTTTGAAGTTACAAAATTCTTGCATTGATACATGGTGCAAAATATCTTTAATTTACCATCAAAGGATCACGAAGCTTGTCTATTAACAGGAATTGAAGACCAATAATGACTAGGTTAATCTTTGTTAAGCTGGTATTACTTATCCTACTGGAGTAAGTCTCAACCACGCAAATGATTTCTTCCTCCATACAATATATCTTATTTGTAAGGTCCGGGTATGCTATGGAACAATAAAGACACTGGAAATAAACTAACTCGAATGTCAATTCAGGTTCCGAATGTCGGCGATAATGTCGTCCGGCACCAGTGATAACACTATAGTAAAAACAGAAAACTTTAAAGAGCAATGCAGCGGACATTTAAAGAACACAAAGGTTTACAATTTACATACGTTATATATATCATATAACCTATGACGGTCAATGACCGAAAGTATTGTATATACATTATATACAAAATTACAAATTCCTTTCTTTACAGATATACAATATAAAATAGAAAGGAATTAAAAGTTGAAGTCGCAGATGACTTCTGCCTGAAAAATCTAACTAAGTAGACATAGACAACCTCTCATTACAATTGCTCAATACAAAGCTAATCTAGAATCTAAACTGCAATTGTAATGTTGGACATAATATTGTCGACACGCTCAGGCAACACTTGTGATCCAGTTTCCTGAGATGAATTCTCGAGAGCTCTCTTGATATTTTTGCAATCTGTTTCTGGATATTGATTCACCATTGTAGCCTCTCTATTTATAGTAGAGATTCTTCCTTGAAAAGCTCATTGATCGGTTGAGAAGGTTGAGGGAAAGGTGGACAGCTTGTGTGTTTGTTAGAGAAGATCATGGAGTCAAAATCTCAACAACATTGACATGTTCTTCACTTGACTTATTCCCCAAGTTTTAACTCTTTCTCCCATATTTTACACAGCTCCAATTCACCACACCTAAGTCTATTTTACCCCCACAGTAAAATATTATTACTTATCATGAACTAAGGCAAAATTGTTATGAGAAAATGTTGGTCTGAATGTTGTGACATCTGTCCCAACATTTTATGCATTCAAATCAGTACTTTAGAAGATATGTTAGGTCAAATGTCACAACACCAAACCCAACATTAACAATCTCCCCCTTTTTACCTTTATTCACAAAACATATTTCAACTGGTACAAATGACTTAGTGCTTTGTCGTGGACACTGTCCAATACATGTGACTATTGACACTCTCCCCCTTAACCTGTGATGACATACAAGCAAACATGTATATACCACTCTATAGGATTAAAATGGCATACATGCAAACATGTATACACCAATCTTATAGGATTAGAAGAAATGATATCAACATATAGGTCATCCACACAATTAAGAAAACATTGTCAGAATAGAGCATTGTCAAGATAACCATCCACATCACCTAATAGCCAAAACAAAAAAAATCCCTAAAAATTCATCAAAAGCAGCAGTTTCTCCCTTGCTCATTATGCAGCAGTAGCAGCTTCCAGCAACTTTCTACTTCTGCATAACCACTTCAGCTTGCTTCTCTCTCTGCCTAGCAGCTTCAGCTTCGGCCCTCTGCATAGTAGCTTCAGCTTAGGCCTTCAATCTCAGCCTCTTCATCAAGACTTTCCTTCCAACGGCTTCTTCTCTCTACATAGCAGCATCCACAGCTTCTTGAGCAACAACAGCTTCTCCACTCGTACATTCACCTTCTTCTCTTTGCTCCCCCTGTATAGAATTATCTCCCCTTTTTGTGAAAAAAATAGAAGTAAGAAATGGTCTCTGGCTTAATCCAGGCATCTTTGACAGTATCAACCTCGGCAATTTGTAGGTTGATTTTTGCAATTTGCTCCACAAGCCAATTTGTAGACTGTATAGACTGCCTTGAATGTTGGGAACATTCCTGGCAACATTCTCCCTTTTTGCTTCCTTTTTCCAAGGTAGGTCAATGCTTCTTTGCTCTTCAGAATTGCTTTGTTGATAGTGTAAAGTTCAGAAGCTTTCTCCAAAGTGTCTCCTCTCATAGTCTCAAGGCCTTGGATAGTTAATATTTTGTAGATCGGAGAGGAAAAAAGAAGAACGGAAGTTGACTTTTTTTCTACCAGGTTGGCAATTTGATAGAAGATCATTTTCCCTAAATCAACTTTGAATCTTTTACCAATTTTAAACAGCAGAGAGGCTTGTTCAGTTGTCACAACTGACTCATTTAAAGAGGGAAGCCAATTGTGAATAGTAATTTTGTGGAGGGTGGAAAATAAGGCAGTGAGTTTTGATGCTGGTCATCTAGGGATTCATTTCTTCAGTATACCTCCAGAGAGATATTCAATCATTGTATCCCTGTTTGATGTTACTCTTTTTGTTCCTCTCACTCGCTCTTCAGTAGTAAGACTCATACATTGATTGATGATTGAAGGTGTAAATTGATAAATTTTGTTATAGAGATATACTTACCCAAATTCTTTTGAGGAGGTATCCTTTATAGCAGAGTTCAAATTGGCATAAAAAACCTTATAATCTCATTAACATATAGTTATTTTCCTGTAACAGAGCCAAAAAGTTGTATGTCTTCCAGAAATTCCACCAAACCATATTCAGAGCAGGAGGTAAAATCTAACTATGTTTCAGACCTAATTACTCTATTTCTATAATAGTCCCATTTATCATGTTTAGCTTTAGATTAAAATTTATCAGAGAAAGCAGATACCTCATTGTATGAACCAGACAAGTCTAGGCTGATGGATTCGGTACTGTTGGAGCAAGTTGGGGTATGTTCCTCTTCAGATGTTGGCTGGAATGTTGCCTGAGATGTTGTGGCAATATCTGGTGCAACACTTGACCTTGTAGCCTTGGGAACTCCTTTTGGAAAGAATTATTTTAAGGGAGTTTCATCTGGGATTTTCCTTTCCAGAGACATATCTTGTGGTTCAGAAGCTGAAGGTTCTTCATCAGTTGAGAAAATAGAGTCCGTACTCTCGCTATCACGGCTCGAGTAGATGGGTTTAGAGGATTCACATTTTGTACTTTTGCTACTTGAATCTTCGCAGACATTTTTCTCGAGCACTCTGCTCGATCGGCGAGTAGGGAAGGCAGATAATCTAGGCCTCTTACCCAAGGATGTAAAATCAGTGCTTTCATCTAGATCAATGGGGTTGTTGTCATGTCCATGGTAGCTAATATCCAAGGGTTCATCGAAACCCTTAAACACTAATGCCCTAGACAGATCCTCTAGGGGATTTGAGGAAGAGTACTGTCCCGGTTGCATGGTGTGTTCAATGGAGGACCAATGCTCATTGGAGTGTTGGAAGATATGTTGGCTGACATGGATTCTGACATAGGAGAAGTTTCCATTGGTGAGAATTGTGGAGAGGGTTTTGAGGAATTAGGGTTTGTGATTGAGGAAGAAGATTGAAATGGTGAATAATCCATCGGGTAGATAGGGTAATACCCGAGGAGTGATGTGATTTTTCCCTTTTTTTATTTTTTAAATTTTTAATAGGGAAAATCGAATATGACAAAAATGCAAATGAGAGGATTTTATATGCATGGAAAATCTTTCAAAGCAACAAAAATCCTTAGTTTTAGGTGTTTGAGATTTCTCTAATAAGTTACACCTAAAATTTTGGGATAATATGATGAGCATCACAGTATGAATTTAATCTTATCATTTTAAAGTTTGAAATTCCTATAAAAACAAGGCATAATCATAGGGAGAAAAATCTGATTTTTCTGGAATCAGTTAAGAACAACATCCCAACAAATATCATAATCTAAAAATGTCAACAACAATGTTGGCAACATTCTGGACGACACAAGTATTTTGATCCCTCAAGAATTTTTCGTATTGGCAACAAATCAAGACAAGTTTTATACGTATGTTATGAGTTTGATCACTGGACTAATACAATATTTTCCCATCGTGTCCTTGGTCAAATCATAAAACACATACAAAAAGGTTTCTCGTGTCAAAAGTGAGAATACTTAATTTAGTATTTTCAAAATTTCTTTTGAAGCACTCGATACTCCTATAGAATAGGAACGGTATTTTTTCAAAGGGCTTTGCCAATCATTTGTTAAGGCTTTGCCTTATTTTTATATTCTCTTTTATGATATATATATATATATATATATATCATCGCAGAGAATGGTATCACATTGATAACTTATTCTTATTGAAGGATCATGTTTGTGTGACCAAAGATTATGCACTATACATCAACAATAATCAGTTTATGATATTCTATAGATAAATGTCACCTGAAATGTTAGATAGTGTTTCAGGCTTTCAGCTGACATTCACCAAAAATGTATTTTTAGAAATTACAAAGACCATGAAATTTCTTCAAACTAGAAAATCTCTCATGGTCCAAAGCTTTTGTAAAAATGTCAGCTAGTTGATGAAGAGTGTCAACATGTTCAATTTGAACTAGCTATTTTTCGATTAAATCTCTTAAAAATGACGCCTAATATCAATATGTTTTGTACGTGAGTGCTGAACTGGATTTTTGGAAATATTTATAGCACTCAAGTTATCACAGTACAAAATAAAAATGTTGCTAGAAAATACATAGTCGTCTAACATGTGTCTTAACCATATTAATTGAGAGAAACAACTTCCAACTGCTACATATTCAGATTCAGCGGTTGAAAGTGAGACACAGTTTTGTTTACGACTATACCATGAGACAAGATTATTGCCAAGATAAAAACGTCCTCCACTTGTACTTTTTCTATCATCAACGTCTCCAGCCCAATCCGAGTCACTAAATCCTATTAAGTTAGGATTAGTGTCTTTCAAATACCAAATTCTCAGCTCACATGTGCAAGCAACATATCGAATAATGTGTTTCACGACATTTAAGTGGAATATTTTGGGACAGGCTTAAAAACGTGCACAAACACAATTAAACATAATATATGGGCGACTAGCACTAAGATAAAGAAGGCTATCTATTATAGATCGATACAATGTTGGATCGACATTTTCACCAACATTATCCTTACATATCTTCTGCGATGAACCCATTGGCGTTTCATCTATTTAGCATTCTCCAATCCAAATCTCTTAACTAGATTCTTAGTATATTTGCTTTGTGAGATAAAAATTCCATCTTCACTTTGCTTATTATGCAAACCTAAGAAAAAAGTTAGTTCTCCAATCATGCTCATTTCAAAAGTTGATGACATAGATTCAACAAATGACTTTAGATAAGAATGTGAGGTCGAGCCAAAGACTATGTCAATCTATGTAGATTTGAGAAATAATAATATCTACATCGTGAAATTTAATGAATAAAGTACGATCAGCTTCACCACGGTTAAAACCAAATCCAAGAAGGAAGTTAGTTAGACGACCATACCATGCATGAGGGGCTTGTTTCAACCCATACAAAGCCTTTTTAAGCTTGTACACATAGTGTGGATGGTGAGGATCCTCAAATCCTTTTGGTTGTTCAATATAGACTTCCTTATCAAGATAATCATTTATGAAAGCACCTTTTACATCCATCAGATGTAGTGTAATTTTCAGACAATAGGCAATGGCAAGTAGAAGTCTAATTGACTCAATTCTAGCTACAGGTGCGAGGGTCTCATCATAATCAATTCCGTCAACCTGAGTATCGCCTTGTACAACTAGACGAGCTTTATTTCTCACAACTGTTCCCGATTCATCTGATTTAGTTTTAAAAATCCTCTTGGTTCCAATTACATTTGTATTATTTGGACGAGGAACTAAGTCACAGACTTTATTTCGAGAGAATTGTTCAAGCTCTTCTTGCATTGCTTGAATCCAAAAATTATCTTTGAGTGCTTCTAAAATATTTTTTGGTTCTAAAGTAGATATAAGACAAGAAAGACTAACCTCGTGGTATATGGTAGACATACACACATACCTTACCATATCTCTGTAGTTGAGTGGTTCTTTCCCTCTTGTTTTAGTTCCTTCAAAAACTCCTCCTATCATTTGTCTTGTGGGATGATTCTTCCTAATCCTTGATGAGGGGTCCCTTCAAACCTGATCTAACAATTCAGCATTTGACTCCTCATCCATGGCCTCTGTGGTCTCTATTTCAGGTTCATATGTTGCTTCGGATATGGAAACATTTGGGGCAACATCTGATTCTTCAGCAGTCTGCACATTTTCCACTGAAACTATAGTGTTATTTTCAGTTGTATTTCCTATAGGATCAGAAAATTCATCAAAAATAACATTTACAAACTTTTGTACAGTTCTGGTCCTTAGATTGTATACTCGATAAGCATGACTATTTTGAGAATAGCCAACAAAAATTCATTTGTCACTCTTAGAGTCAAACTTTGCCAAATGATCTCCATCATTTAAAATGTAACAGATACACCCCAAAACATGAAAGTAACGCAAGTTAGGTTTGTTTCCATTAATAAGCTCATAAGGAGTCATCTTTGTTCCTGGCCTTAAGTAGATTATATTAGAGATGTGACAAGCAGTATTTAAGGCTTCAGCCCAAGAACGTTTTGACAATTTTTTAGAACTAAGCATAACTCCAGCCATTTCTTGCAGTGTTGTATTCTTCTTTTCTGCTACCCCATTCTATTGAGGAGTTTTGGGAGCAAAAAACTCATGAAAAAATCCTTTTTTCTCACAAAATTTTGTGAATGAGTTGTTTTCAAATTCTTTTCCATGGTCGGATCTAATTCAAAAAATAGGAGAATATAACAAGTTTCTAATTCTAGAGTGCAAAATTTTAAACATGTCAAAAGTTTGTGATTTTTATTTCAAAAAAATATAGCCATGAATATCTAGAAAACTCATCTACTATCACATAGGAATACATCATGCCTCCTAGACAGTCTACTTCAATTGGACTTATTAGATCTATATGCAGTAATTGAAAATAATGAGATGTACCTGAATGTTGTCCGTCATGTTGGACAATATTATGAGAGACACGGGTTTGCTTACCTTTCAGACAATCTTCACATACAGTTTTACCTTTATGGCTAAGATTGGGTAAGCCTCTAACCGCTTCATATAAGATCAATTTTTCTAAGTTGCGGTAGTTGACATGCTCCAATTTTTTATGTCATAGTGTTGTGTCATTGATCTTGGCATTAGTGCATGTTTCTTGTATTGCAACAAGATAACAATTATCACTTGTTCTAGTACGTGTCATGACACATTCATTTGCTTCATTCGTAACTTTACAGACATTCTTATTAAACTTTACCTCAAGATTGTCATCACATAGTTGACTTATACTAATCAAATTTGCCATTAAGCCCTCAACGTGTAAGACATTTCTTAGTGCTAGAAATCCATGAACATTCAAGATCCCTTTTTCAATTATTTTGTTTTTACTACTACCTCCATAAGTTACGTTGCCTCCATTGAATGACTCATAGTTCTTTAGAAACTCATTTATACCTGTCATGTGGCGAGAACATCCACTATCAAAGTACCAAGAACCTGAAATGTTAGTTCTTAATTCAGTTATAACAACATTACAAGTTACATCCTTTTTAGGAGCCCAAACTCTCTTAAAATATTGTTTACCTTTTATCTCAGAAATGTTGCTTCGAAGTTTATCCGAAATGTTGGATGACTTTTTGGGCAACAGTTTGCTCACAAAATTCTGAAGTTTGAAACAGTATGGTTTTAGGTGTCTAGGGGAGTTACAGTGATGACATACAAACTTCATGTTCTTTGACATATACGAGAACCTACAATTCATCCTATTTTCTTTTACAAAACGTATTTTCTCATTTGTGTCAAGGAGATTAGAGCATACAATTTTAAGAGAGTTTTCGTACCCAATACCTGCATGTGAAGGTTTACTAAAGTTGATGATCTCATTCAACTTCGAAGTCCCTTTGTTGAGCTTGTGGAAGGTTACTTCGGCTAAATCCAGTTTTGCACGAATCTTACCAAATTCAGTATCCTTTTTGGTAAGAGCAACCTCAAGTCGGGTTATCGTGCCAGTTAATTCCAGATTCTCATGAGTTAAAGATTTTACCTTTTTCTCAAGTTGTTTGGACTCTATGATTAAGGCTTTACAAATACTTTGTAATTCATTAATCATGTCATATTTGCATTCAACATGATCCATACAATCAGCCTCACTACTAGAAATAAAACCAGTAAAGCAATTAATATCATGATAGTTAAAGAATTCGTACCTCTCAAATGTTGCTGGGGATGCAGATGTTGGAGAAAATATCGTGACATTTGAGACAACATTATATACAACATCTTCATTATTAGACAGAGACTGTTCGTAAACAGTGGCCAGCATTGGTTGTCATTCGACTTCTTGATCTCATTTCTTTTCTCCTTCGTCGTCACTAAGTGAAACCCATAGACTCTTACCAAATTTTCTAAGAGTGTTTGCACATTCATTGGCATAGAGACCCCAACCTGAGCATGCATGACATTGCACAGACTTAAGTTGTTTGGGATCAAATTTGGTACGATCTGAGTTGATTCTCCTTACTTGATTTCCTTTTTGTACATATGGAAGGAATCTAGTGGGCTTTTGATTGAAGACTTGATTTTGGTGCTCTTTAGATTTAGATTGATTTCTATCATTGGTAAACTTTCTTACCATCGAATTGTATTTTCAAGTGAGTAAGGCAACATTTGCACCTTCACCAATTTCTTCAAGATTCTCATCCTCTTCTTCGATTTGAATCTCTGAGGATTGAACTTGAAGTGCTACTTCTTGCTTTTATATAGTTCCCTTTGATTCTCAATGCTCATCTCATAGATTTTGAGAATGCTCATTAAGGTATGAAGGTCTATTGTGGCAAGATTGTGAGCTTCTTCAATGGCACAAATCTTTAAATTAAACTTTTCAGGAAGAGAACGGAGAGCCTTTTCAACAAGTTGAGTGTTGGTTAACGGTTCACCAAGAACTTGACATTCATTTGAGATGTCAATCAACTTTTCAAAATAAGATTTAATGTTATCCGCTTCTTTCATCCTTAAACGTTCATACTTACTCACGAGCATGCGTAGTTTTGTTCGACGAACACTTGAGCTACCTTCACAATGAATTTGTAAAGTATCTCATGCGTCCTTAGCCGTGGAGCAGTTCTGAATGAGCTTGAACATGTAGAGATCAACCCATCCAAAAATTGAATTTAAGGCCTTTTCGCTAAAGCTAGCATTATTAGTTTCTTCCGTAGTCCATTCGGATTCAGGTTTAACAAGAATGTCACCTTCCTCGTCCGGTGGTAACATTGGAACAACATACCCATTGGTTATAAATATTCATGCTCTAACATCAATTGATTTGATATGAGAACGTAGGTGGATCTTCCAATAGGCATAGTTTGAACCATCTAAAATGGGAAGCCTACCAATCGTTGGATTTGTCAGATCCATAGCTTTAAATAACATGACCAAACACTTATTATGTTTAAGTGTTGGCTCTGATACCACTTGTAAGGTTCAGATATGTTATGGAACTATAAAAATACACTGGAAATAAACTAACTCGAATGCCAATTCAGTTTCCAAATGTCGACGATAATGTCGTCCGGCACCAGTGATAACACTTTAGTAAAAACAGAAAACTTTAAAGAGCAATGCAGCAAAAATTTAAAGAACACAAAGGTTTAAAATTTACGTAGGTTATATAATATATAACCTATGAAGGTCAATGAACGAAAGTATTGTATATATATTATATACAAAATTATAAATTCCTTTCTTTACACATTTACAATATAAAACAGAAATGAATTGAAAGTTGAAGTCGCAGATGACTTCTGTCGGAAAAATCTAACTAAGTAGACATATATAACCTCTCATTATAATTGATCAATACAAAGCTAATATAGAATCTAAACTGCAATGTAATGTTGGACAGAATGTTGTCGACACGCTCAGGCAACACTTGTGATCCAGTTTTCTGAGATGAATTCTCGAGAGCTCTCTTGATATTTTTGCAATATGTTTCTGGATATCGATTCACCCTTGCCTCTCTATTTATAGTAGAGAGTCTTCCTTGAAACGTTCATCGATCGGTTGAGAAGGTTGAGGGAAATGTAAGCAGCTTGTGTGTTTGTTAGAGAAGATCATGGAGTCGAAATCTCAACAACTTTGACTTGTTCTTCACTCGACTTCTTCCCCAAGTTTTTACTCTTTCTCAACGTTTTACACAGCTCCAATTCACCACACTTAAGTCTATTTTACCCCACAGTAAAATATTATTAATTATCGTGAAGTAAGGCAAAATTGATAAAATGTTGGTCCGAATGTTGTGATATTTATCCCAACATTTTTATGCATTCAAATCAGTACTTCAGAAGATATGTTTAGGTCAAATCTCATAACAACAAACCCAACATTAACAGTATCTAACATGTTTCGGTTGACCAACAGGCCCATCATAGATAGGTTCTCTACTCGCTTGGCCTAAAAAAACGACTGCAACGTTAGCCGCTGCTATAAGCAACACACTCCCCATCATTACTTTTCTAATGTCCCGGATATTAAGTTAAATACTATCTTTCCTCTTCGAGAATCAAACCAGACTCTCTCTCCTTAACCTTTTTCTTCACTTTCTTCTCTCTTCCTCCTCTAGAACAAAATTCTAAAGCAAAACTTTACACGAAATTTAAGAGAGCATCATGAAGTAATTTGGAACAAAATTCTTAAAAATAAATTCTGTTTCAAAGCTTAAAAACATTAGAATCTAAAAAACTAGTGGCTAGACATGTTGCACGCTCCCTAATATTTTTCTTGATTATAATTTAGCAACAAGACTACCAAATTGTTCGCAGAGCTTGAAAATAATTTCATAAATTTCAAGTTTTTTTTAATCAAAACTAGATACGTGCAGTAATTTACGTAAAATAGTGTGAATTCAGATAAAAATTTAATGTTAAATGATAAGTACTTAGTCTACAATTAAAATGTACATAAATGAAAGTATTCAAAGAAGAACAACTAGCTTCCATTAGTTCATTACCCGTTCATACTTCTTCCTACACGTATTTTATTTATCCTAAACGTGCAAATGTGAAGCTCACAAACATAAGAAGCTAGACCAAAATAATTGGGACAATAGACCATGATAATTGTTGGAATATGCGTAAAGCAACAACGGGAATGATAAATAACTATTACAGTGATCGAAAGAATAAACAACAAAAAGGACAACAACAAGTTGTCAATATCTTGATCTTGAATGAATCTTCAAATATGGATCTTGTATTCGGAAATACAAAAACATGAACTTCTACACTTGTGGCTTGTAGATCCGTTGAGAAGACGAACGATTAGAGTCTTTCGTATGTTAAGTTAACACCTGAAACACTTAGTAACCAATTATATAAACACAACACCGGCTGAGTCGAGAGATGACTCTCTGTCTTTAAGACAAGATTTTCCCCGTATATAGGCTTTACGGAAGTGTGGACAATAGTCTCCCAAGATGAAACAGCAAACTATCAAGTGTGCAAAGCCTACACAAATAATCTCAGTGAAGAACACGAATAATGAAGATTGCTAAGAGAAGGATCTCTTTGTGGTGTTGTGAACTTGTTTTTCTGTTCATATGTTCATCTCTCTTCATCTATAGAATTGAGCCAAAGCCTCAATTTATAGGTGTGCAAGATGGTCCCTTCAAGTGCCCATGTAATGATCATTTAAATGTCATGTAATGGCCCTTTAAACCACCAACTAATGCAGCCAAATAATGGCTAAGTTATGGAGGAAAAACTGTCAAGTTAACGCTCCAAAACCTCTCCATAATCAACCAAAATTTTGGACTTCCGTTGAGCACTCACTGCCTGGGTAGCGCCGCGGCGCTGCAGCATTTATCGCCGCGGCCCAGTCTGGTCGGTGCCGCGGCCCTTCTCGGCTCCGCGGTTCGACCCGTTCCATCTTACACCTCGCACAATCCTTCCTTCATTTACAAACGTGAAACACTTGTTATTAATCCAATAACCATCCATCATTCTATGTCTCAAACATTTCACTTACATACCAATATCTCTTTCATTAACGAAATTTACGATACTTGGCACTAAGATTGCACGTGTGTGGAAACGATATTTCCGACGTGTGGGACCCAATTGTTCGAGTCATAAATAACAAGATAAACTTAATTTCACATTAGTAAATTTCCAACAATAATGACTATAGTAAAAGGCCCAGTTGTTTGGACAAGAGAACAACTCCATCATGAATTTCAAGTGATGTGATAAATCTTAATTTACAACATGCTACTAAAGGCCCAGTCATGCTAATATATCGGTGCATATTTTGGGATGGATTCTCAATTTTGCAGGTAAAATTATATAAAAATTAGTTTCAAATAAGCAATTAAGAAAATAAGTAGAAAATTTGACTACTTTATGCGCAGGATTACATAGGGCACAATTCTGAGTTCTCTCTCACTGTGTGGGTATATTTTCTGAGATATGACGAGAGAACTGTTTTAGCATTAGATATGAAGAGAGTTAATACTCTTGCGTCAGTACATTGGTTTGTACTTGCAGCAAGTCTATATAGTGTAAGTTAATTTCTTTTGGAAGCATATGTAGTCTCTTAAATCACTCATAAAATTAAATTTGATTAAAAGCTCATCACTAATTTTCATGTCTGCATTACATGAAGTATTTTGTTTCGAACTTGCATATTATTTGCAAACACTCATCACGAACGAATGGGGTCCCGTGTTTCTCACAACATTTAATCCTCTCAACATGGTTATAGTAGTAACTGCTATTAATCTGTATTCCAAGAAAAAAAACCAGTAAACAATAAACACTGAAAATAAACAGAATCAGTGTTGAAAAAATAAGAATAATTTTTCAGAATATAATCGAGCCCACTTAGTTCAAAGTGTGTCCTTAAGGAAATTATTCCCCTCACAGTACTCGAGGTTGATGGAATATCCCCTCCCAGGATAGAACGATTATCTTACCAGAATAGTAATACTCCAAACTCTGGTAGCGGCGAACCACTCAACAGTAGTATATCACACAGAATTTATTCGTGCAGAAGAAGAAGCCGAAGCCGAAGCCGAGTCGAGCCGAGCCGAGCCGAGCCGAAGCCAAAGCTGAAGCCGAGCCGAGTGAGCGACGACGACGGCGCGAGGGGTCCTTGCCCCCTCAACCCTTTTATTGACAAGAAGGAGTAATTCTACTTATAAGTAGAAGAACTTTTCTTTCCACTACCGATGTGGGACAAATGCTTATTTTATAAAGCAAGAGAGAACTCCCACTTTTCTTTCCACTACCGATGTGGGACAACTCCCACTTTTCTTTCCGTTACCGATGTGGGACAACTTCCACTTTTCTTTCCACTACCGATGTGGGACAAATGATTATTTTATAGAGCAAGAGGGAACTCCCTCCATTTCCCATTCAATCTATCATTTAAACCCAACAATCCCCCACATGAATGGGGAATGGCTATAAGATAAAGGAATGCGCGGACAAGTGTGATATACAAGCGAGAATTGACTGCATCTGGATAAGTAGGTTTCCCTTTGAACTTTCCGTAGTGAACTTATATCGGATATACTCGATCAATCGGTAGATTTGATATCTTTGAACCGTCGAACTTTGTTGTATACCTAGACAACATAAGTCACACAATCAACCCTCAACCGTTTATGGTTCTCACGGTTGTGTTCGTTTCAGCCATGAACACCTCCTGGTTTCATGAGTGTGTAGAGAATGGGCCTTTACTGTCATTCCTCTTTAAAGCGGCTTACACTTAACACTCTCATAGGTGATTTCTAAATATGTGGTCCTATAGCCACATTATTTGGTCATACACTGTCAGATTTAGATAATCATTAAAGAACCTTAATGCTTTATTAACTCATTAACAAGCCATAAGGTTTTATCCTTATTTCTGAACATTGTCTTCATCCGAGAATGGGTTGAGTTATTTGACAATGTTGAACCGTTAGTCACAACTTTGTTTGATCTCCTTGAACCTAGCTCTTGGGATCTCTAGTCTGCTAGGTAGAGTTACCGCCATGATGACTTGTCCTCGGCCTTAACCCCATTCCCATTGATGATCTACTAACTCCCTCTCTAGATAAGCCTTTTGTAAGCGGATCCGCCACGTTATCTCTTGACTTTACATAGTCAATTGTGATAACGCCACTAGAGAGGAGTTGTCTAACGGTATTGTGTCTTCGTCGTATGTGACGAGATTTTCCGTTGTACATTACGCTCTCTGCCATACCTATTGCTGCTTGACTGTCACAATGTATACATATAGGAGCCAAAGGTTTGGGCCAGAATGGAATATCTTCTAAGAAATTCCGGAGCCATTCAGCTTCTTCACCGGCCTTATCTAAAGCTATAAATTCAGATTTCATTGTAGAGCGGGCGATGCATGTCTGTTTTGATGATTTCTAAGACACTGATCCACCCCCAATTGTGAAAACATAACCACTCGTGGATTTAACTTCAAATGATCCGGTGATCCAATTTGCATCACTATATCCTTCGATCACGACGGAATATTTGTTATAATGCAAAGCATAGTCTTGGGTGTGTTTTAAATACCCCAAGACTCGTTTCATTGCCATCCAATGAGTTTGATTGGGATTACTCGTGAATTGACTCAGCTTGCTTATAGCACATGCTATATCTGGTCATGTACAATTCATAATATACATCAAACTTCCCAAAACTCGTGCATAGTCCAATTGTGAGTCACTTTCACCTTTATTCTTTTGAAGTGCAAAACTTACATCAATTGGAGTCTTTACAACATTGAAATTTAAATACTTAAACTTGTCAAGTACTCTTTCAATATAATGAGACTGCGATAATGCTAGACCTTGTGGAGTTTTATGAATTCTGATGCCTAAGATCAAATCAAAGAACTCCTAAGTCTTTCATATCAAATTTTCTAGCCAAAGATACGCCAGTAGCATTTATATCGGTAATATCTCAACTCATTATCAACATGTCATCAACATATAAACAAACAATGACTTCATGATTTGGAGTATTTTTAATGTAAACACATTTGTCACACTCATTAATCTTAAATCCATTTACCAACATTGTTTGGTCAAATTTTGCATGCCATTGTTTGGGTGCTTGTTTAAGTCCATAAAGTGGCTTAACAAGTTTGCACACTTTCCTTTCTTTACCAGGAACCACAAAGCCCTCAGGTTGTTCCATGTAAATTTCTTCCTCCAATTCTCCATTTAAGAAAGTTGTCTTGACATCCATTTGATGGATTTCAAGACCATATACGGCCTCCAGTGCTACTAACACCCGAATAGATGTTATTCTTGTTACCGGCGAGTATGTGTCAAAGTAATCAAGGCCTTCTTTTTATCTATAACCTTTGACCACAAGTCTTGCCTTATATTTGTCAATAGTGCCATCAACTTTCATTTTCCTTTTAAAAATCCATTTTGATCCTAAAGGTTTATTTCCAGGAGGAAGATCAACCAATTCTCATGTATGGTTGTTCAAAATTGATTCAATCTCACTATTGACTGTCTCTTTCCAAAATGCTGAATCAAAAGAAGACATCGCTGCTTTAAATGTTTGAGGCTCATTTTCAAGCAAGAATGTCACAAAATCTGGTCCAAAGGAAGTAAATGTCCTTTGACGTTTGCTACGCCTTGCATCCGCTTTACTTGGTGTATTTTCCTTTGGTTCTTCCCGCGGTCATTTAGATCTTTCACTTGATAACTCACATTCAGTTTTATACGGATAAATGTTTTCAAAGAATTTAGCATTATCTGATTCAATTACCGTATTAACATGAATTTCGGAATTGTCCGGTTTGTGAACCAAAAACTGACAAGCTTTGCTGTTTGTAGCATAACCAATAAAAATACAATCCACAGTTTTTGGTCCGATTTTGGGCAAAGGAACTTGGACCTTTGCTAAACACCCCCACACTTTGAAATATTTCAAGTTGGGTTTTCTTCCTTTCCATAGTTCATATGGAATAGATTGTGTTTTGCAGTGGGGCACCCTGTTGAGTATTCGGTTAGCTATAAGGATAGCTTCCCCCCACAAGATTTGCGGTAAATCAGAACTTATTAGTAAGACATTCATCATTTCCTTTAATGTTCGGTTTTTCCTTTCCGCAATTCCATTTGATTGTGGTGTGTAAGGGGCAGTAGTTTGATGAATAATTTCATATTCTAAACATATCTCTGCAAAAGGAGATTCATACTCTCCACCCCTATCACTTCTAATCATTTTTATCTTTTTATTCAATTAATTTTCCACTTCATTTTTGTATTGCTTAAATGCATCAATTGCTTCATCCTTACTATTAAGCAAATACACATAACAATATCGAGTGCAATCGTCAATAAAAGTTATAAAATACTTTTTCCCACCGCGAGATGGTATTGACTTCATATCACATATATCTGTGTGAATTAAGTCTAAAGGATTTGAATTCCTATCAATAGACTTATATGGATGTTTAACAAACTTAGATTCGACACAGATTTCACATTTAGATTTATTACACTCGAATTTAGGCAATACTTCTAAATTAATCAATTTCCGCAAGGTTTTGTAGTTGACATGTCCTAAACGAACATGCCATAAATTATTTGACTCCAATAAGTAAGACGAAGCTGAATTCTTATTAATACTGTCAACAACCATTACATTGAGTTTGAAAAGGCCCTCGGTGAGGTAGCCCTTTCCTATGAACAAATCATTCTTACTTATTACAATTTTTCTCACTAACCAACACACATTTAAACCCGTTTTTGACGAGTAGTCCGGCTGAAACTAAATTCTTCCGAATTGTTGGAACGTGCATAACATTGTTGAGAGTTAGGACCTTGCCGGAAGTCATCTTCAGAAGTATCTTCCCATATCCTTCAACCTTGGCTGTTGCAGTATTTCCCATAAATAGTACCTCTTCGGGTCCAGCGGGAGCATAGGTTGCAAATGCTTCATTTGTATCGCAAACATGTCCAGTAGCACCAGAATCAAGCCACCACTCCTTTGGGTTTCCAACCAAATTGCACTCCGATAGCATTGCACATAGATCATCCATATCATCATTCTTTTCCACCATATTGGCTTGTCCTTTTCCCTTGTTCTTTTTCGGGAGACGACAATCTGGGGCTTTATGGCCAACTTTCCCACAATTAAAGCAGTTGCCCTTGAACTTTTTCTTGTTGGAATCCTTCTCCTTTCCAGAAGGCCTCTTCTTTTTCTTGTTCTTTTTCAGAGCAGCATCTTCAACGATGTTTGCCCCTTCAATAGGTGATGTCTTACGGTACCTCTTCTCAGCGATTTTGTTATCTTCCTCGATCTTGAGACGAATCACAAGATCTTCCAACTTCATTTCCTTTCTTTTGTGCTTAAGATAATTCTTGAAATCTTTCCATGAGGGCGGCAACTTCTCAATCATTGCAGCCACTTGGAATGCTTCATTTACTACCATACCTTCAGCAATAAGGTCATGGAAGATAAGTTGAAGCTCTTGAACTTGGGTTCCAACGGTTTTTCCATCCACCATTTTGTAGTCTAGGAATTTGGCAACCACAAACTTCTTCAAGCAAGCATCTTCAGTTTTGTACTTCTTTTCAAGTGCACTCCATAGTTCTTTGGAGGTCTCTACTGCACTGTAGATGTTGTACAAGTCATCTTCTAAGGCACTCAGAATGTAGCCTTTGCACAAAAAATCAGCCTGTTTCCAAGCCTCAGTAACCATGAACTGTTGGTTGTCAGGCATGTCGGCGGCATGCACGGGAGGGTCCTCATTGGTGAACTTTTGCATACCTAGGGTGGTAAGCCAAAAGAACATTATTTGCTGCCATCCTTTAAAGTTGGCATCGGTGAACTTCGCAGGTTTCTCATTGCGTGGCACAATGGTACGGTTGTAGGAGTAATCACCGTGCAGATTCGCAGAGGTAGTTCCAGTCTCAATTGTCATTATTCGTTTGTCACTGTCAAATTGACAAACTGTTTTAGTTAATAAAAACCAGAATAGCAATTCAATCACAAACTTAAACGATGAAGATTTTATTTCTTCAAATCGAAGTATAATTATGAAACTTTAGTTTTCCAATGAAGTTTTTATATCTTCGAGTCAGAATACTAATATTCATATGGAGTAGAAAACTACACAAGTTTTAATCTCCAAACCAGAATCCAGCAACGATGAAGTTTTTTTTTTATGTTTTTCCAATCGTTGTACAAGTATGAACTTTAATATTCCAACAAAGTTTTTATGTCTTCAAGTCAGAATATGAAATTTCATACGGAGTAGAAAACCACACAGGTTTTAGTCTCCAAAACAAAATACAGATTAATCTAAAAATATAATTTCCTTAAGATTGTTATTAATCTGTATTCCAAGAAAAAAACCAGTAAACAATAAACACTGAAAATAAACAGAATCAGTGTTGAAAAAATAAGAATAATTTTTCAGAATATAATCGAGCCCACTTAGTTCAAAGTGTGTCCTTAAGGAAATTATTCCCCTCACAGTACTCGAGGTTGATGGAATATCCCCTCCCAGAATAGAACGATTATCTTACCAGAATAGTAGTACTCCAAACTCTGGTAGCGGCGAACCACTCAACAGTAGTATATCACACAGAATTTATTCGTGCAGAAGAAGAAGAAGATTTTGTAGTTCAGAAAATTAGTTTTTAAAATTCTGAGGAATCAAACGAATTTATAGCCATGGAAGTACTATTCCTGAAGGTTTGCAACCCTTCTGAATAGTCACTAAAACTGGTGGAAAATTTAAATGTGGGAAAGAAACCGGGTCGAGGGTCAGACACGCGGATCCGGCCGGATCGCGGGTCAGGGTTACTAACGGATAGGATTGGATAAGTTAATTAATTTAATTAAATAATAATTAATTAAATAATTAAAAATTAAAGAAAATTTGGTCCAAAAAGATTATCAATCAATCAGATCATTTGACTGAATCCGAATCCGGATCCAATTACCGTATTAACATGAATTTCGGAATTGTTCGATTTGTGAACCATAAACCGACAAGCTTTGATGTTTGTAGCATAACCAATAAAAATACATTCCACAGTTTTTTGTCCGATTTTTACCCTTTTGGGCAAAGGAACTTGGACCTTTGCTAAACATCCCCACACTTTGAAATATTTCAAGTTGGGTTTTCTTCCTTTCCATAGTTCATATGGAATAGATTGTGTTTTGTTGTGGGGCACCCTGTTGAGTATTCGGTTAGCTATAAGGATAGCTTCCCCCCACAAGCTTTGCGGTAAACCGGAACTTATTAGTAAGACATTCATCATTTCTTTTAATGTTCGGTTTTTCCTTTCCGCAATTCCATTTGATTGTGGTGTCTAAGGGGCAGTAGTTTGATGAATAATTTCATATTCTAAACATATCTCTGCAAAAGGAGATTCGTACTCTCCACCCCTATCACTTCTAATCATTTTTATCTTTTTATTCAATTGATTTTCCACTTCGTTTTTGTATTGCTTAAATGCATCAATTGATTCATCCTTACTATTAAGAAAATACACATAACAATATCGAGTGCAATCGTCAATAAAAGTTATAAAATATTTTTTCCCACCGCGAGATGGTATTGACTTCATATCACATATATCTGTGTGAATTAAGTCTAAAGGATTTGAATTCCTATCAATAGACTTATATGGATGTTTAACAAACTTAGATTCGACACAGATTTCACATTTAGATTTATTACACTCGAATTTAGGCAATACTTCTATATTAATCAATTTCCGCAAGGTTTTGTAGTTAACATGTCCTAAACGAACATGCCATAAATTATTTGACTCCAATAAGTAAGACGAAGATGAATTCTTATTAATACTGTCAACAACCATTACATTGAGTTTGAAAAGACCCTCAGTGAGGTAGCCCTTTCCTATGAACAAATCATTCTTACTTATTATAATTTTTCTCACTAACCAACACACATTTAAACCCGTTTTTGACGAGTAGTCCGGCTGAAACTAAATTTTTCCGAATTGTTGGAACGTGCATAACATTGTTGAGAGTCAGGACCTTGCCGGAAGTCATCTTCAGAAGTATCTTCCCATATCCTTCAACCTTGGCTGTTGCAGTATTTCCCATAAACAGTACCTCTTCGGGTACAGCGGGAGCATAGGTTGCAAATGCTTCTTTTGTAGCGCAAACATGTCGAGTGGCACCAGAATCAAGCCACCACTCCTTTGGGTTTCCAACCAAATTGCACTCCGATAGAATTGCACATAGATCATCCATATCATCATTCTTTTCCATCATATTGGCTTGTCCTTTTCCCTTGTTCTTTTTCGGGAGACGACAATCTGGGCTTTATGGCCAGCTTTCCCACAATTAAAGCAGTTGCCCTTGAACTTTTTCTTGTTGGAATCCTTCTCCTTTCAAAAGGCCTCTTCTTTTTCTTGTTCTTTTTCAGAGCAGCATCTTCAACAATGTTTGCCCCTTCAATTGGTGATGTCTTACGGTACCTCTTCTCAGCGGTTTTGTTATCTTCCTCGATCTTGAGACGAATCACAAGATCTTTCAACTTCATTTCCTTTCTTTTGTGCTTAAGATAATTCTTGAAATCCTTCTATGAAGGCGACAACTTCTCAATCATTGCAGCCACTTGGAACGCTTCATTTACTACCATACCTTCAGCAATAAGGTCATGGAAGATAAGTTGAAGCTCTTGAACTTGGGTTCCAACGGTTTTTCCATCCACCATTTTGTAGTCTAGGAATTTGGCAACCACAAACTTCTTCAAGCAAGCATCTTCAGTTTTGTACTTCTTTTCAAGTGCACTCCATATTTCTTTGGAGGTCTCTACTGCACTGTAGACGTTGTACAAGTCATCTTCTAAGGCACCCAGAATGTAGCCTTTGCACAAAAAATCAGCCTGTTTCCAAGCCTCAGTAACCATGAACTGTTGGTTGTCAGGCATGTCGGTGGCATGCACGGGAGGGTCCTCATTGGTGAACTTTTGCATACCAAGGGTCGTAAGCCAAAAGAACATTCTTTGCTGCCATCCTTTAAAGTTGGCACCGGTGAACTTCGCAGGTTTCTCAGCCGGTGGCACAGCGGTACGGGTTGTAGGAGTAACCGATGGTGCAGTATTCGCAGAGGTAGTTCCAGTCTCAATTGTCATTATTCGTTTGTCACTGTCAAATTGACAAACTGTTTTAGTTAATAAAAACCAGAATAGCAATTCAATCACAAACTTAAACGATGAAGATTTTATTTCTTCAAATCGCAGTATAATTATGAAACTTTAGTTTTCCATTGAAGTTTTTATATCTTCGAGTCAGAATACTAATATTCATATGGAGTAGAAAACTACACAAGTTTTAATCTCCAAACCAGAATCCAGCAACGATGAAGTTTTTTTTTTTTTAAATGTTTTTCCAATCGTTGTACAAGTATGAACTTTAATATTCCAACGAAGTTTTTATGTCTTCAAGTCAGAATATGAAATTTCATACGGAGTATAAAACCACACGGGTTTTAGTCTCCAAAACAAAATACAGATTAATCTAAAAATATAATTTCCTTAAGATTGTTATTAATCTGTATTCCAAGAAAAAAAACCAGTAAACAATAAACACTGAAAATAAACAGAATCAGTGTTGAAAAAATAAGAATAATTTTTCAGAATATAATCGAGCCCACTTAGTTCAAAGTGTGTACTTAAGGAAATTATTCCCCTCACAGTACTCGAGGTTGATGGAATATCCCCTCCCAGGATAGAACGATTATCTTATCAGAATAGTAGTACTCCAAACTCTGGTAGCGGCGAACCACTCAACAGTAGTATATCACACAGAATTTATTCGTGCAGAAGAAGAAGAAGAAGATTTTGTAGTTCAGAAAATTAGTTTTTAAAATTCTGAGGAATCAAACGAATTTATAGCCATGGAAGTACTGTTCCTGAAGGTTTGCAACCCTTCTGAACAGTCACTAAAACTGGTGGGAAATTTAAATGTGGGAAAGAAACCTGGTCATGTCGACACGCTGATCCGCCGTCAGCGTCGTGGTTACTAACGGGTAGGATTGGATAAGTTAATTAATTTAATTAAATAATAATTAATTAAACAATTAAAAATTAAAGAAAATTTGGTCCAAAAAGATTATCAATCAATCAGATCATTTGTCCGAATCCGAATCCGAATCTGAATCCGAATCCGGATCCAATTACCGTATTAACATGAATTTCGGAATTGTCCGATTTGTGAACCAAAAACCGACAAGCTTTGCTTTGTAGCATAACCAATACAAATACAATCCACAGTTTTTTGTCCGATTTTTACCTTTTTGGGCAAAGGAACTTGGACCTTTGCTAAACATCCCCACACTTTGAAATATTTCAAGTTGGGTTTTCTTCCTTTCCATAGTTCATATGGAATAGATTGTGTTTTGCAGTGGGGCACCCTGTTGAGTATTCGGTTAGCTATAAGGATAGCTTCCCCCCCACAAGCTTTGCGGTAAACCGGAACTTATTAGTAAGACATTCATCATTTTCTTTAATGTTCGATTTTTCCTTTCCGCAATTCCATTTGATTGTGGTGTCTAAGGGGCAATAGTTTGATGAATAATTCCATATTCTAAACATATCTCTGCAAAAGGAGATTCGTACTCTCCACCCCTATCACTTCTAATCATTTTTATCTTTTTATTCAATTGATTTTCCACTTCGTTTTTGTATTGCTTAAATGCATCAATTGCTTCATCCTTACTATTAAGAAAATACACATAACAATATCGAGTGCAATCGTCAATAAAAGTTATAAAATATTTTTTCCCACCGCGAGATGGTATTGACTTCATATCACATATATCTGTGTGAATTAAGTCTAAAGGATTTGAATTCCTATCAATAGACTTATATGGATGTTTAACAAACTTAGATTCGACACAGATTTCACATTTAGATTTATTACACTCGAATTTAGGCAATACTTCTATATTAATCAATTTCCGCAAGGTTTTGTAGTTAACATGTCCTAAACGAACATGCCATAAATTATTTGACTCCAATAAGTAAGACGAAGCTGAATTCTTATTAATATTGTCAACAACCATTACATTGAGTTTGAAAAGGCCCTCGGTGAGGTAGCCCTTTCCTATGAACAAATCATTCTTACTTATTACAATTTTTCTCACTAACCAACACACATTTAAACCCGTTTTTGACGAGTAGTCCGGCTGAAACTAAATTCTTCCGAATTGTTGGAACGTGCATAACATTGTTGAGAGTTAGGACCTTGCCGGAAGTCATCTTCAGAAGTATCTTCCCATATCCTTCAACCTTGGTCATTGCAAGATTTCCCATAAATAGTACCTCTTCGGGTCCAATGGAGCATAGGTTGCAAATGCTTCATTTGTATCGCAAACATGTCCAAGAGCACCGTAATCAAGCCACCACTCCTTTGGGTTTCCAACCAAATTGCACTCCGATAGCATTGCACATAGATCATCCATATCATCATTCTTTTCCACCATATTGGCTTGTCCTTTTCCCTTGTTCTTTTTCGGGAGACGACAATCTGGGCTTTATGGCCAGCTTTCCCACAATTAAAGCAGTTGCCCTTGAACTTTTTCTTATTGGAATCCTTCTCCTTTCCAGAAGGCCTCTTCCTTTTCTTGTTCTTTTTCAGAGCAGCATCTTCAACGATGTTTGCCCCTTCAATTGGTGATGTCTTACGGTACCTTTTCTCAGCGGTTTTGTTATCTTCCTCGATCTTGAGACGAATCACAAGATCTTTCAACTTCATTTCCTTTCTTTTGTGCTTAAGATAATTCTTGAAATATTTCCATGAGGGCGGCAACTTCTCAATCATTGCAGCCACTTGGAACGCTTCATTTACTACCATACCTTCAGCAATAAGGTCATGGAAGATAAGTTGAAGCTCTTGAACTTGGGTTCCAACGGTTTTTCCATCCACCATTTTGTAGTCTAGAAATTTGGCAACCACAAACTTCTTCAAGCAAGCATCTTCGCTTTGTACTTCTTTCAAGTGCACTCCATAGTTCTTTGGAGGTCTCTCTTGCTTGTAGACGTTGTACAAGTCATCTTCTAAGGCACTCGTAATGTAGCCTTTGCACAAAAATCAGCCTGTTTCCAAGCCTCAAGAACCATGAACTGTTGGTTGTCGTGCATGTCGGGCGGCATGCACGAGGGTCCTCATTGGTGAACTTTTGCATACCAAGGGTCGTAAGCCAAAGAACATTCTTTGTCGCCATCCTTTAAAGTTGGCACCGTGAACTTCGCAGTTTCTCAGCCTGGCACAGCAGTACGGGTTGTAGGAGTAACCGCAGCAAGATTCGCAGAGGTAGTTCCAGTCTCAATTGTCATTATTCGTTTGTCACTGTCAAATTGACAAACTGTTTTAGTTAATAAAAACCAGAATAGCAATTCAATCACAGACTTAAACGATGAAGATTTTATTTCTTCAAATCGCAGTATAATTATGAAACTTTAGTTTTCCAATGAAGTTTTTATATCTTCGAGTCAGAATACTAATATTCATATGGAGTAGAAAACTACACAAGTTTTAATCTCCAAACCAGAATCCAGCAACGATGAAGTTTTTTTTTTTTTTTTTTTTCCAATCGTTGTACAAGTATGAACTTTAATATTCCAACGAAGTTTTTATGTCTTCAAGTCAGAATATGAAATTTCATACGGAGTAGAAAACCACACGGGTTTTAGTCTCCAAAACAAAATACAGATTAATCTAAAAATATAATTTTCTTAAGATTGTTATTAATCTGTATTCCAAGAAAAAAAACCAGTAAACAATAAATACTGAAAATAAACAGAATCAGTGTTGAAAAAATAAGAATAAGTTTTCAGAATATAATCGAGCCCACTTAGTTCAAAGTGTGTCCTTAAGGAAATTATTCCCCTCACAGTACTCGAGGTTGATGGAATATCCTCTCCCAGGATAGAACGATTATCTTACCAGAATAGTAGTACTCCAAACTCTGGTAGCGTCGAACCACTCAACAGTAGTATATCACACAGAATTTATTCGTGCAGAAGAAGAAGAAGATTTTGTAGTTCAGAAAATTAGTTTTTAAAATTCTGAGGAATCAAACGAATTTATAGCCATGTAAGTACTGTTCCTGAAGGTTTGCAACCCTTCTGAACAGTCACTAAAACTGGTGTGAAATTTAAATGTGGGAAAGAAACCGGGTCGTGGGTTAGACACGCGGATCCGGCCGGGTCGCGGGTCAGGGTTACTAACGGGTAGGATTGGATAAGTTAATTAATTTAATTAAATAATAATTAATTAAATAATTAAAAATTAAAGAAAATTTGGTCCAAAAAGATTATCAATCAATCAGATCATCCGAATCCGAATCCGAATCCGGAGCCGGAGCCGGAGCCGGATCCGAGCGAGCGACGACGACGGCGCGAGGGGTCCTTGCCCCCTCAACCCTTTTATTGACAAGAATGAGTAATTCTACTTATAAGTAGAAGAACTTTTCTTTCCACTACCGATGTGAGACAAATGCTTATTTTATAAAGCAAGAGAGAACTCCACTTTTCTTTCCACTATCGATGTGGGACAACTCCCACTTTTATTTCCACTACCGATGTGGGACAACTCCCACTTTTCTTTCCACTACCGATGTGGGACAACTCCCACTTTTCTTTCCACTACCGATGTGGGACAAATGATTATTTTATAGAGCAAGAGGGAACTCCCTCCATTTCCCATTCAATCTATCATTTAAACCCAACAGTAACCACTAAGACTAACCAATGTAACACTTTTTGCTGATGACAGGGTGCAACTATGATTATTTTAGACTTTTATGCTATCGTATGGGGGGAAACGGGAATAACAAGGAGGACGACGTCCTCATTAGACGATCAACCACAAATAGAGGAACAATCCATAGAAAAACAACACAATGACCAAGCAGGTTGGAAATATGTGAAGATGAGGGAAACAAGACTTAGAGATGAGATTCAAGACATGGGTGACTCAAGAGTAAGGTCACTAAAACATCTGCTTTAGATTTCCAAGAGTCAAAGGCCCCTAAAGCTTTACTATTATTATATAACTAGTCATTAGTTTGTATTTATAGTTTATAGTTTCATATGCAAAAAACATGTTTCATATTTCATATTATATAATGGATAGGTTCTTTCAAGTTACTAAAATGTTAGCTATTTGTTGCAATACAATACATTGGTTTTTGTTGTCAAAAATCTTATTTGTAGATATGAAGACTATGTAGTTAAATGCAAAATTCTATAATATTAGACAAAGTTCATGACTATGTAAGGAAATAAAGAAATTTTCTAAATATCAGGTGTAACTTTGTGAATCGTATAATAACTTTAGTGGTTATAAGAAAACTTTTGCTGAAGAATTAAAATTAACTGTAACTTAAATATTGAAATAAGAGCTTGATAATATAGAAAGAAGATTTAATGGGTTCTTGTGTCACTATACAAGAAAATTACAAATTTGAATATTAAAAGAACTTGAAAATGGTTTATATACTATATAATATTTTTCTAATTATAATAAATAAAAGATTTTATTTTTTAGAGTTTAGTTTGAGTTGTTCAAATGAGTAAGTAATTAGATTAAGTTTTTTCATTCGTACATTTGTTATCCTTTTTTCCTATTTATAACAATTTTATATTCCGTTATATACTTAATTTTTATGAATCAATTATTTTTATTTATCTAAAACAATGTTTGAATGAAGTTATAAGGTTTCATAATTGGACCTTGAACCCCTTTCATATGATGGGAGTTGCGTGTGTATTGGGCGTTGCTCGAAGCATATAGATCCGTAAATAGATTTGTATGTATATCCACTTCAGTCATGCTCGTCCTTTCTCGAAAGTATCTTTTTCTGGGATCACTCAAAATGAAAGGAAAAAAGGAATTTGAGAACATAGCAGAGCAATTCAAAGGATAAATTCATAGCTTTGCATCTTAAAAGTTATAAAAAGTATGAGTTTAAAAAAAATACATGAATTTTATTAAAATATTTATGAAATTTTATTAAATTTTGGCTTTAAGCCACTAATTATATTGAGCCACACCTGATTCAAGAAATAATTTCAATAACACAATAAGAATTTATTTAGTATATTATTGGAATTACATATATTTTTCATAATCACACCATATTTCTATGTTGTTTTAATTTTAGAAAAAAATATATTTTTTCACTCATAAAATTGCTGGCAAAACTCACTTTAATAACTTTACTGACGTTTATTTACACCCCTATTCTTGTTTGAGTTGAACTTAATACCCCTTAAAAATCAAGAGTCAATCTTGTGAATGATTTTATACACGCGCCGCCAAATGTCAATTCACAATTTTAATTCGACTGGTTTTCTTTCTTTTTTATTCAAATATTTTCTTTTATTAATCACACTTTCACATTAATTCCGTTGAATAATTATATATCTATCAATACTTGTCATCTTCCTCGTTCCACCTGAAACAAAGATTCTCCGGCGAATTCTAGTTTCCGATGACCGTATCCAGTTGCTTCTCCGATCCCTCATCCTCTTCTTCTCCTTCATGAGCTTCGTATATCACCTCTAATGTCTCCCTCACATTCCACTCCACAAAGCAGTCGCCATAAACTATCTGAGTTCTGATTCTGATTTCGTGTGTAAACGTATGTGTGTCATCTCCGTAAGTCACTCTATAGCTTAAAACAGCTCCCAGAGCATGCTATGATCGATTTGCACAGTTCATTAAACGCCTTGGGTTTACATGCAGCAGATGTGATACCTCTCTCTTTACTTTACATCGAGGTCATGATACTGCATATTTACTGTTATATATGGATGACATTGTTCTTACTGCCTCTACTGTTGTGTTGAAAGATGAGATCATTGCACAACTCAAGTCTGAATTTGCCATAACTGATTTGGGAAAGTTGAGTTATTTTTTGGGGATCTCAGTCACTAGATCTGCAGATTGTATATTTCTTTGCCATCATAAGTATGCAGAGGAGATCGTGCATAGGGCTAAGATGGACAATTGTAAAATCATGGCCACTCCAGTTGATTCTAAATCCAAACTTATTGCACTGGTCGGTACTCTAGTGACTGATCCTACTATGTATAGGAGTCTTGCAGGCGCACTTCAGTATCTCACCTTCACCAGGGCTGACAGTGCTTATGCTGTCCAACAGGTATGCTTGTTTATGCATGCCCCCAGAGAACCTCATTTTACTGCCCTCAAACGTATCATTCGATATGTTAAAGGCACACTGGACTATGGACTACACTTATACCCCTCCGCACCGAACTCGCTATTATCCTACACAGATGCAGATTGGGCAGGCTGTCCAGACACCCGCCGCTCTACTTCCGGCTACTGTATGTTTTTGGGTGATATTCTCATCTCTTGGTATGCCAAACGGCAAGCCACATTATCCCATTCGAGTGCAGAAGCTGAGTATAGAGGAGTTGCTAATGTTGTTGCTGAGATCTGTTGGCTCCGAAACCTTCTCTTGGAGCTTCAGCGTCCTTTAAGAAAAGCGTCTCTGGTCTACTGTGATAACATATCCGCCATATACCTGTCTCACAATCCGGTTCAGGATCAGCGAACCAAGCATGTTGAGATGGACATCCACTTTGTTCGTGAGAAGGTTGCTCTCAGGCATATTAAGGTATTGCACGTGCCTTCTTCATATCAATACGCAGATATTTTCATGAAGGGCCTCCCAAGATAGTTGTTTCTTGACTTCAGATTCAGTCTTAGCGTTAGGCCTCCTCCCGCTTCGAATGAGGGGTGTGTAAACGTGTACAAGTATAACACTACAATCCCTACCCATAATTAGAATATGATTTTAAATTAGGATTCCTCTTATATTGGGAATAAGATTCATCTTGTATTAGGATTGTATATTGTACAATATATTTATTGATATTAATGAAAAAGACTTCTAAGGGAGATTAATATCATCTTACATCGTGTCTAACACCGAACCCTTTTCGCAATCGGAGTCCACATTGGATTCCACAAAGCAATCTTCATAAAATCCCATAAGAATTGGATCAAGTATGAGGTTTGGATCTGGGTCAAACACCGAATCATTTTCAAAGTTGGTGCAATCACCATGGTAAGCAAAATCAGTATTTTCAAAATTTATTTTGATTGAATATTCAACTATGGAAAGTAAGAAAGTTGAAGGTACTATTGAATATGGATTAATTTAATTTCTTGACCTTTTAAGTTCCCCCATTTGGAAAGAAGTGTTCCGATGAGCTATGACAAAGAACATACAAATAAAGAAAGAGAAAGGAAGAAAAGGAAAAAAAACGGATGAAGAAAGAGAAAGGAAGAATTTGAAAGAAAATATCAAGAAAATTAATTAAATAAGTAAAGTTGTATGACATCCAATTAGAAGATAACATGTGTATAGTTTGTATCAATTTTTGTGCTTTTTTCCCCTTTTCATGCGCTTATAAAGTTTTTTGCCACATCACCTCTTAAAGGATAATTAAATTCAACTGAAATAAAAATATAAAAATAAATTATTGGCGACAAGTTTAGAGATAAAAAAAATGTATTTTTTCTTAGTTTTATGAATACTTTGACATGTACATACTTAAAAGTCAACAAGTTACAAAATAGTGTAAATTTTGTAAATATTTAAATTATCAAATTCAAAAGTTTCTACGACAGGTATTGTTACCTAATTACTTGTTTCATCAATAGATTAATATAAAATGTGGAAGCCATCAAACTGGCAGATATTTTCCTCCTATGTGAATATTTCTATCATTCCATAAAATGGACGTCCATCTTTTCATTTTTTATATCGAAAAAATGGGTGCAATTCAATCACATGTGGTGACTTTAAAATTTTCAACTTCAGAAAAAATTTATAACTTGAGATGCGGATTTCGATACTTCAATCACAATTTTAAGATACAATTTAAATAGTAACCCCAGAATCAGATATTTGTGCACTTTCATCCTTTAAAGTTTACTCTATTTGTAAAAGTAGGTCGTACAGGCAGTATTCTAAAACATGTCATTACAATTCCACATTTGCTGAACCAATCAAACAATTTGTAGGACATCTACAGTGGGATCTTGAAAATGACTTCGGAATGATCTAGGAGAGTCATTATTTCCTGTGATTTAGTAAGTGTAAACTCTACTCGTTTCATACTTCACTTGAGAAACTACACTGGATATGTTGTTGTTTTAGAAAAATATTTTTCACTAAAAATTTAAATCAACCAAACATAGATAGTCTCTATACCTAATTTAATATTTAGTAAATAAAATTTATATATTTTAAAATTACACAAAAAATACTGCAAGTCAACATGCCTAATTTAAAATATTTTAAAAGAAAATTTGAAAAAATTATATTTGAAATTTATCGATTCTCATTTGCCATAAAATGCATAACTCATTTTAGTTGTTAAGTTCGTAATTAAATTAATATATCTATATATATTTAATAAATTTCCATATATATATATATATATATATTTATTTATTTAAAGCACGGCCCATAGGACTATTTTATTCATTTTATTCAAAATAAGTGTATTGCCCAAAACAAAAGTAAAGGAACGACTAATCAAACATGAGGAAGAAACCGTGTATAATGATCTAGCTCCTCCTTTGGCTCTATAAATAAGGAAGGGCTTAGGGTCCTTCTTACAACTCGTACTAGAAACTTCATTCCCAATTTGTCAGTAACAATGGCATCCTGGAAGAAATTAATTCTCCTTTTAGCTGCTTTTTGTGCTGTTGTACTTCTCACATCCTCTGGGATTGTTGCGACCAATCACCAAACAAGTGGGTCTCTCTCTCTCTCTCTCTCCCCCCCCCCCCCCCGCCTCCTCTATCTTCCTAATTTGTGCCTATGTATCTTCTATGTCCTAAATCATGGTTGAATATTGTTACTCTCAAAAAATTGATTTTTTTTGTTTGTTTCAAAACTCCGACAAAATTCGACAAACATGCAAGTTAAAAAATTAGAAAGATTTTTGACATGTAAGTCTACACGAAGTACTACTAGTTTTGATGAGAGAGTTCTCCATTTTTTTTTCTTTCATATAAAAGAACGAACTTTTATATTAAGTGGGTTCCAATAAGTTGTCTTATTAAGCATAAGATGAATAACCATAAAATCAAAGATTCTAAAAGAAAAATTGTCATTTTGTTTGAGATAAGCTGAAAAAGAAAGTGTATCAATGAAATGAAACATAGTCATAAAATTATAAAATACTCATAGTTTCCGATTTGTTTGCAGAGCTAAACGGTGACAATGGATTACCAGCCTATGACTGTGGGAATGAGTGTTATAACGCTCCAAGCTATGGTACTTCTCCAGGCTATGGTGGTCCAGGATATGGTAGAAAATTTGGTGCAAAAGGAGTTCATGACACTGCTACTGCCAAAACTGACAAGAATGGTCCTAAGAATTAATGATGCTTCTTCTGCTTATATCAAAACAGTCCTAAGAATATGTTAAAGTTTTGTTCAAAAACAAGGCATCAACTCATGTCGATGCATTAGTTATGTACTTAAGTTGTATTTTGTAGACTTTTCCGGGTCGTTTGATATGATGTTTAAGAAAAATAATTATCGTATAAAATTATTTGACAGATATTCAATGTTTAGTTGTAATTTGAATCATGCATAGCTTAATACATCAACTAGTATATTGTATGATCAAAAACATATCTCAAGTATCATCTTTCAAGTGAATTTTCGATCTAAACTATCAGGTCTTTGCATTTCTTACCTAAACTATCACCAACTATTTATCAAAATACACATCGACTAATATCTGATGGTGCATGGTGTGCATTTTTTTTTGTGTGTTTAAAAATTGTGTCAAATGGTACTCCACACGGATAATTAAATGAATTAAATGAAAAATAATTTAAGAAAAAAGATAATGTCAAAAACACATCTGAAGTATCACATATTTCCTAGTTTCTAGCACAATCAGATACTAGTCGAGGTGTGTTTTGATAAATAGTCGGTGATAGTTCAGGTAGAAAACGCAACAATTTATAGGAACATGTGTGTTTTAATAAATAGTTGGTGATAGTTCAGATAAGAAACTCAAATACATCATACTTCATGTAGGAAACTCACAAAAACGAGATACTTGAGGTGTTTTTTTTTTATCTCTATTTTATACAATCAACAATATAGAATAACTAATCCATTATAATTTATTAATGAATGAAGTACCAAAAGAATAAAACTAAGTTTTTTTCCCTTAGAAATCAATGAAAGTCCATCATTCAAGAGTATAATTGTAAACTCTTTTTATTAAAAGATAAATAAATATTTTAAATGATATCTTATACATTCACTTTAGTGAAAATAGCTAAACGAGTCCCTAACGTTTTGCCGAAATCTCAACTACACACTAAACTTTTACGGTGTCCTAATACCCGTCCGGTCATTTTAAAAGTGAAATATTATATCCCTGCTATATTTCAAGGCTCTCTGTTGTTTATCTTCTTGCCTGGTCTGCTCTGATACGAATATATGTTCATGTCTAGACTTGTTGCTCTCCCATGTCATTCTGTGTTATAATTCACTTGTCAAGTTGCCTAAATAATATATGTGCCAATGCTTTCCATATGTTTAGACTAAGGCTGTGTCATGTTGGTTTGCTATCTGTCTATGTTACATGTTTAACTCATATGTGATGATCATGTGGTGAGAATATAGGGCATAGTTTAGCATTGAAGTTCGCTTTGAGAAAACATAGGGCTAGCATATGATTTAAACATAGTACTTTTCTTGCTTGTTAATTGTGTGCATGCCCAGATCACTTGTTGAAAGATTTGGTTGTCCCATTGATTCATAGGTCTGTCCAAATGAAGCATGCCCACCTAACATAGTTAAAATATTCTTAATTCCTAATTATTGATGTGGACTGCCTATTTGTTCTTGGATGGGTTCATGTTTAAGTATAAGGACTTGGTTACTTTTCCCCTTCTTGATTGGTTTTGAATATGTATTCTTTGGTTTGTCATGCTGGCTTTGAGTATGTATTATTTGGCTTGTCATGTTGGCTGCATCTTTTAGCATCAGAATGTCTTAAATGGTATCTCATGTTCTTGTTTATAACCTGAACTTGTTCACTTCTACCATGTGTTCCCATTTCTCTTCTATTTTCTTTATGATTTTGTGGCATATTTCAAGATATACAATACATATCAGCCTTGGGTATACATAAGGTGTATATTGAGGTTGTATATCTCTATATATCTCTGATTATATCACTTACTTTGAATATTTTGGGTATATTAGTCTTATGTGTGTTAATGACAACTACTGTGGGTTGGCGTATTGATGATTGTATGATAGTTGGGCCTTAGTACACTTGGGCCACCCTTTATGCATTAAAAATTCTAAGGTTATTCCGTGGGCCTATTTTGTTCCTTTCTTCTTTTATGCACCGTTTGTTTATCAAAAGCCCATTGCTTGAATTAATATTGCTTGGACTGCTCTATATATATGGGCTTGCCAATTCTGCGTATTTTTCTAGTTTGACGGGTTGCGTATATTTGTTGTAATTCTGTATCAAATGTTGGTTTTTTTTTTATTATTGATGAGTATGGGGGATTTTCTAACTGATATTTGTGTTCCCCCCTCCCTTTGCATGACCATGGGCCCACGGGGCCCACCTCCTTCTATTCTGGCATGATATTTGAGTCGTTGAGCCTGAGGGCACAACAACATATTTTTTATCTAGTCGGAGAGCTGTCTGAAGGCCCAGCCATGGGTAAAAATGGCAGAAATCTCAGTCATGGATAAAATTGGCGTAGAGGTTAGAATCTCCTTTTATAATGGAAACTAGTGGGCCGGTATACCCATCAGTCCGTTTACTTTATTTTTTTATTTTTATATTTGTATTTTCTTAATTGTAAAATATTAAATATTATTGGAATCTGTAGGGTAGGACATAATTATATAGAGTTTCTATTTTACCTCATTAAAATAAATAAATGTTTCTTTTCGGATAAGTAATAAAAAATCTATTTTCCGGCTATTTTTTGATACACTTTTAAAATCTTTCGAAACTAAGCTTTGCAAATAAATGAAAAGAACTTGATTTAAATTTGCAAAAAGAAAAGGATATGATTCTTCTCAACTTGGGATGAGTTTTTAAAAGATCAAGTCTTGAATTAATGATCCTTAACAAAAGTTAAAATCTTTAAAAAAAAGTAGGAAAAATCCTTTATAAACTATAGTTTGGGTTAACGGAACAAACCCTTTATTGGTTGACCTCTTTTATAAATAAAGATTTTATTTTATTAAAGATATATTCTAATTCTCTACTTTACATAAAAATAAACAAGTATTTTATTATCTCTTATGATAAAAAACAAAGGAACTTACCTTTTCTCCAAAAGAAGGATTTTTAAAAAGGGGATTTTTGTGCTCATTTTTAAAGTGTGTGAAAAAACTATATTTTTGCGGAAAATGATTTTGAATGAGATTACTTGCCATATTTTAATCATTTTAAGGAATAAAGAAATTTTCTATTATAAAAGACTCGAGGTCAATCATATTTTACGGATCCTTAATACCGGGGTGCCTAAAACCTTCCTTGGGGGATCATTTGAACCCTTACCCGAACTCTGGTTAATTTAATCATTTTCTTTTACTTTTGAAAAACCTTTTTAAATATGGTTTTCCATATAAATTAGGTGGTGACTCTAAATAAAACAAATTCCAAAATTTCACAAGTTATCCAGTAGCTTTTATGCCTCCGCATAAAAGTGAATCGTAACACCCCTATACCCATGGAACACGTTGATCAACCTGTTTGTGTATGATACTGCTTCAATGGATCAAGTTGCACAACTTATTTTAGGTGTGAATACTGTTGTGGGGGATAATGATGATTATAAGCTTCTAGTAGCTCAATTAGAAAGGAGAAAGTTCAGGTCCAGTCTTAGAAAGGCTTCCAGAGAGCCTATTATGTTGCCTCCAGATTAGGTTGTTACTGATAAAGAAACCCATTCAAGGTCGCTAACAACTCCTTACACTAGTAATCAAAACATGTAAGCGGAGGCAAGATGGATGAGCCTCTGCATGCAAGAAAAAAATCCAAGGTTAAGAACTAGACCTGTTAAAGCTGTAAAAGAGTCAGTAGTGGAAACTGATAGTGGGGAGATGGTTTAAAAGGAGGAATGGAAAGGCAGTTGCCACTCTAAAATCCAAATATGTTATCATGAAGAAACAAATTACTAAACCTGGTTCAACAAAGAGGGAAACAATGCCTAAGTTAATAGATGAGCCTACTGAATGTGAAAGAGACGAGTCCTCTACATAGGAGCATGACTCCTTTGAGGACATTGAAAACTATGTGGATGAGAATGACATAAAGGACCATGAAATTAAGAGGGTCATTTAGTTTTTAAGAATGATCGTATTTAGGTGAATAGTTCTCACTGGTCACGGGTGCCTAGGAATGACCACTTTGTTGGAGAGGATAACATTGCAGAGGTGGAGTTACTTGTTCCTTCCTAAGGCAGAAAGAAGAAAGCTATGCAAGAAATAGGTCACTAAGTTCGATGGAGTCGAGCCTTAGGGAATTTTGTTCCTATTCAAGTATGCAAATCAAGAGCTCGGTATATAAAAAGACAATGTCCCGAAATAATTTATAACATAGAAGTGTGAAGCAAGGATTGAAAATAATATTTAGTTTGTGCCAAAGAAGGCTATGGACTAGGGCTATATTACATGATCATGGTAATGAGTAAATAAAGTACGTTAGAAATGATTATTATTTAAGTGAATTGAGAATAAGAAATTAATTATGTGTGTGATTAGTTGAATGAGGGATTGTAGTGGAAGACAAGAAATTAATTAAGATTATTCGATAAATATAACATGGACTATAATTAGTGGCTCATAAATAACGACATAAGGTGAGAGTGTCTGCCATATGGCAGCAATTTAATAAGAATGAACTAAGGAGTCAAAAGCACATTATGTGTGCAAATGACATGTGTAAACTCTTATGATGGAATCCATGTCTACTACATATCATTTTTGTGTCATTTTAGTATAAGAATATGTGCTGCACTATTCTTCACCATTTGTTTGCTTACTGTAACGACTCGTCCGGTCGTTTTTAGTTAAAGACCCTTATTTTACTATATTTCCCTTCCCGTAGACTTTGTGTGGGGTTTGTGTAGAGATGGCAGTAGATCCTGGACCCGGTCCGGATCTGGTGGATCCAGATCCATTTTATAGGATATGGATCTTCAAAATTTGGATCCGACAGATCCGGATCGGATCTGGATGTGGATCTTGTATTTGAGATCCGTATCCGGTCCAGATCCGACCCGTGGATCCATTTTTTATTAAATATATTCATAACCTAGAATGTAATTTTATAAGTATTTTTTTAAAATTGCTAAGCACATCCTTGCAAGTTTAATTTATTCCCGCGTTAACTCAAAAACCAAAAAATAAAGAGGTAACTTCGATAATAAAATCAATGTTATATTAGTGAATGACTAACATCTCCATAGACAAGTAGTTAAAATTATACTCATTTCATTTGTGAAGATTCCAAGCACATGCAAGTTCTGCATTGTGGAAATACTAATCAGCACTTTCCACAACTATTGTCATTGTCCAACATTTTAAATTAATAGCTCACAATCAAAATGAGACAACAAACAAAATATCTCATATGAACATTTCAAAATTGAAACACAGTAAACTGTTAGTTAAGTAAAATCGCATTCAAGGGGGGAATCTATCCCAGGATCGTTTGTCAGTTCAAAAAAAATTCTTAGCAAGGTTACATTCTTAGCAAGGCAAAAAGTTTACATGTGGATCCAGATCCGATCCGTGAATCCGGATTTGGATTTGATTTTTATGGACCCGATGGATCTGGATCCAGGTATGAAAAACGGATCTGGATCTGGATCCAGGTATGAAAAATGGATCTGGATCTGGATCTAGTAGGATCTGGTCCAGATATGATCTGTTGCCATTCCTAGGTTTTTGATGTGTGAGGATGGGTATCACGGAGCCCGAGGTTCATTTATATGATTTTCGGAGGATAAACCAAAAATAGAATCTTTAGAGTTGATTAGTTTGATTCATAGTTGCCTTTCAAGTATATGGGTTTTTTTCTGTGTTTCGTTGCTTCTGGTAGTTTCGGAGTGTCATTTATGACTTAGTCTAGTCATTGGTTCACTTCCCGAGGCAATTAGATGTACTTTGTGGCCTTATTTGTAAAACTGTGCTACTTGGTTATTTTAGGCGGTTCTTTAGAAAAGTATGATTTACCTAGGTTGAATGAGAAATTGAGGGCGCGAGCGAGTTTGTAGCACTGCCTTGGGATAACATGTTTAGTTTGTATCTAGGGGGTTCCAGGTGTTTGATGGAAGTCTTAAGTAGTTTTATTGTTGCTGGTGTCTGGTGTCCACACCTGGGGGCCTTATATCATAAAATAACTAGACTAACACCCTGAATGAGATAGGGCTCACTAAATTACTGATATTGAAGCAAATCCTACTCAGCACCTGCACCGTGAAATGCAGGCCCCTTGCAAAAGGGACATTAGTACATTTGAATTGTACTGTATGTAAAGCAACTGAAAGAATAAGTAGGCACATGAAATAATAGGACATGAAACTAAAATTGTAACATGAGCATGACCATGGTCTAGCATGAGTATAAAACATGTGTAAAATCTATAAAGATGTGTATATGTATATCTATATATATGTATATCTGTATATATGTATATATGTATTTATGTATATTTGTATATATGTATATCAGTATATTTGTATATCTATGGGGATAGTAGTAGTATAATCGATAACATGAAACACTACATGGGTACATGGAGTCTGGTACCTGGCCCGACCAGCAGAGTAATCCCATATCTTGCCAAGGTATGAGACATGAACATGGCATGAAAGGATTCAATCTACAATCTGAAGATATCGTCCTCTGGCAGAGCGAATCTTATCCTATAGTGGCATACATAGTTTCAAGCTATCTAAGCCTTATCGGTAAACTATGCAACTCCAAAAACGTATACTTGAAAATAGTGACTTGTAAGCCCATGAGTTTCATGAAGCAACTTGTAAAGCATGGTTTGAAGTCATAATTTAGCATGTGAAATAGATATATCATATAACTTGTATAAATCATGAAAAACATGTAAAATTTCATAGAATGAGTAAAATCATAATAGAGGCATGATATATATATATATATATATATATATATATATATATATATATATATATATATATATATATATATATAGTATCATATAAGTTGTGTTCATGGATTACAGACAGGTTCATGACAATCATAATGACATATCATGAATACAATAACGAACCATAATAGAGGCATGATATATATGCATAGTATTACATGTGATTGGGGTTATCAGGATAATAGAGTTAAAACCCAAAGTTATGAAATTTCATGGTTTCATGGAATAACGTGGTGTGGGGAAGAACATAGATATTCCCACACGTGGATAGAAGCTCTACATACATTGTTCTCTCCCAGTCTTGTCTTCAAAATCCGATCCTTTGAGTAGATACCCAAAGCTTGAACCTTGAAACCTTGGAATGAGTTTATCTTGAAAACCTAGGTTAAAAATAATGGGTTTTACTTAGATTTTATGGGGATTACGTTAGAATCACTTAGGATTGCGTGATAGAGACTTACCTTGATGTAGGAGAATGTTGGGAAGAGAGAAACTTTATTCTATTGCTTAGGGATTATAAAAATGGATTTTTCAGGTTTAAGTCTCGTATTTATACTGTTTGTTGTCGGAAGGATTTGACAGCTAAATTCGACGGACCATCCTATTTTTCTATGATCTGGTCTGGACCATTTAATTTTTTGCAGTCCGTATAATTGGATCGTCTTGAAATTTCCAATTATTGAGTGTTCTATAAAAGCCAAGGGGATTTGACGGTTAGGAACAACAGGCCATAATTAATCATACAATCTGTATACTTTACTGTGTACTGTCAATCCCATAGAGGAATTGTACAGACAAAATCGATGGGACGTAAAATATTTTACGATCTGTATAACCTGACGTAAAATTTAATATGCAGAACTAAAACTGGTTTTCAACATTAAACTCCCTATTTTGGTTTTCTAAACCTCTGAATCATAAACAAGACTTAGTTTGAAGGTACGATGTGTTACAATATCTACCCTTTGGGATCATTCATCCTCGAATGATGGGCCATGGTTAAGAAAGAGACTAAACATAGCGTGAGTATATGAACGTGAATGAACATGATATGAAACATTGGAACTGAACTGACATGATTACATGAAACCATGAGTATGAGGACATGGAACATAAGTACTTAATATATGAATGTGAAACATGAGACATGGATACGCAAAGGACATGACATGAGTACTGAAGGCATTTACCTTGACCATTTTCTGCTTGCTCCTAGAATAAGTGTGGATATCTGGTCTTCATTTCTTCATCGGCTTCACATGTAGCCTCCTCAATATTCTCACTTCTCCACAACACTTTCACTGAGGAAACATCCTTAGTTCTCATCTTTCAAATCTGATGATCCAAAATAGCCACAGGGATATCCTCATAGGTCAAACCATCTTTAACTGTACAAGATTAGGTACGGACAACCAACAACGGGTCTCCCACACACTTCCTCAACATGGATACATGAAACATTGGATGCATAACAACTAAATCCTATGGCAATTAAAGCTCATAATCCACTTGGCCAATTCTTCTCAAAATCATGTATGGTTCGATATATTTGGGACTAAGCTTCCCCTTCATTCCAAACCCCATTACACCTTTCATAGGTGAAAATTTTAGATATACCCAATCATTAACTTGAAACTCCAAGTCTCTACGCCTCACATCCGAATAGGACTTCTGGCAACTCTGAGTTATTTTCAAATGCTCCTGAATTAGCTTGACTTTCTCCATTGCCTAATGGACCATGTCTCGTCCAAACAAGTCTACTTCACCAACTTTGAATCAATCAATTGGTGATCTATATATTTTCCCATACAGAGCTTCAAACGGTGACATCTAGATACTAGCATGACAACTGTTATTATAAGATCATCCCAATTAACTTTAAAATCTAGCATACATTCCCTCAAAATATCCTCAAGAGTCTGAATAGTATGCTCTACCTGGCAATCTATCTGAGGATGAAAAGTTGTGCTGAGAATTACCTTTGTACCCAATCCTTTATGGAAAGACTTCTAAAAGTGCGTTGTGAACTGGGCACCACGATCTGAAATTATGGGCACTGGGGTCCCATGAATCCTGATAATTTCTTAGATATATAACTTAGCATAGTCCTCTACTGAATCTGTGGTTTTGACTGGCAAGATGTGGGCCGATTTAATAAGTTGGTCCACAATCACCCAAATCAAATCATGCCTTCGGGCTGAGCGAGGTAGACCTATTATGAAGTCCATGTTTATCATCTCCCATTTCCAAATAAGAATATCAATATTTTGAGCAAACCTACCAAGACTCGACAGCTCGACTTTCACCTACTGACAATTCGAACACTTGGTTACAAAATCTGCCATATTCCTCTTCATATCGTTCCACCAATAAATTTCCTTAAGATCATGGTACATCTTGGTAGAACCTAGGTGAATAGAATACCTGGAATTATACGCTTCTTCCATGATTTCCTCTATGAGTCCGTCCACATCAAGAACATATAACCTGCCTTGGCACCTCAAGGTACCATCATCTCCCCTTTGTTTAAAAGCAGTAGTCTTATGCTTGTGAATCCCCTCTTTCAGCTGCAATAAGTAGGGATCATGAAACAGATTCTCCTTCACGTTGGCTACTAAGGAGGATTCAGACTTGTTCTAAACAACAACACCCCATCTTCGGAGTCCATTAGTCAAACTCCTAGGCTGGTTAGTCAATGAATTTCCTTTGTCATAGTTCTCTTATCTACTTTAACATGAGCTAAACTTCCTATGGATCCCGACTAAGAGCATCGGCTATCACATTCACTTTCTCTGGATAGTAGAGAAGATCCACATCATAATTCTTTATAATTTCGAGCCATCTCCTCTGTATAAGATTCAACTCCCGCTGCTTGAAAATATAATGAAGGCTCTTGTGATATGTGAAAATGGAAATGTTAACTCCATACAAATAATGACACCATATCTTGAGTGCAAAAATCACGGCTGTCAATTCTAAGTCACGAGTCAGATAATTTTTTTCATGAAGCTTGAAGCTGTATGGATGCATAAGTTATAACCTTACCATGTTGCATTAAAACATATCTAATACCAATTCCGGATGCATCACATTATACCACGAACCCCTAGGTTCCCTCTGGCAATGTTAACACTGGAGTAGAAGTCAGTCTCATTTTCAATTATTCGAAACTATGCTCACATGCATCTGACCATTGAAATTTAACTTTCTTCTAAGTCAATCTAGTCAATGATGCTTAAATGAATGAAAACCCTATACAAAATGCCTATAACAGAATGCCAAAACCAAGAAACTCTGTATATCGGAAGTGGGTCTGGTCCAATTCTTAACAACGTCTATTTTCTGAAAATCAACCTGGACGCCTTCACCCGAAATCACATGACCTAAGAATTTAACTAACTTAAGCCAAAATTCACACTATTCGCATAGAGCTTCCGGTCCTGAAGTGTTCGCAACACTATCCTACGATATTCTGCATGATCAACCTAGCTACGAGAATAGACTAGAATATCATCAATGAAGACAATGAAAGCAGCTGGTGTATTCGTTAATCCGAATGACATGACACAAAATTCTAAATGACCATAGCGAGTTCTAAAAGAGGTATTCAGAATATCAACTTCCTTAACCTTAAGTTGATGGTACCCTAATATTAGGTCAGTCATGGAATAATAATGAGCATCCTGAAGTTGGTCAAATAAGTCATCGATTCTGGGAAGAGGTTACTTGTTCTTAATGGTGACCTTGTTCAACTACAGGTAGTCAATGCATATATGCAAAGACCCATCATTTTGTTGAACAAACAAGACTGGTGCACGCCATGGTGAGACACTTGGTCTAATAAGCCCCTTATCAAGAAGATTTTTCAACTAGGCTTTTAGTTCTCTTAACTCTGCTGGAGCCATTCTGTAAGGCAGAATAAATATCGTATTAGTGCCGGGAAGTAGATCAATTCCAAAGTCAATCTCCTACCGGGAGGAACTCCAAGAAGATCTTCTGGAAAGACTTTTGGAAACTCATTGACAATTGGTGTGGACTGAATAGTCGGGGTCTGGGTATCTGCATCCCTAACCTGAACTAGATGATAGATATACCCCTTGGATATCATCTTTCTAGATTTGAGATTGGATATAAACCTCCTTATGAGTGCTACTGCATCACCCTTCCATTCTATAACTGGTTAACCGGGATATTCAAAACTGCCAATTTTGGTTCTACAACCTACTGTTGCATAACATGAAGACAACCAATCCATACCCATAATTACATAAAGTCTACGATTTCTAACTCTACCAGATCACATGTGGTAATGTGGTGATAGACTTTAACTGGACAACCCCTATATACCTGCATGGCTATAACTGACTCTCCTACTGGAGTGGATACTTCAAAGAGTTCATGCAACTTTTCTGGTTTTCTCCCAAATTTCTTAGCAACGAATAAGGTTACATTGATATAGTGGATCCAGGATCCATAAGGGCATAAACGTCGAAAGTGAAAATGGTTAACATACATATAACCACATCCGCACGGGCCTTTGTATCTTGATGCCCTGATAGTGCATAAAAGCGGTTTGGACCTCCTCCCGTGTTACTGGACTTAGCTGGACCATGCCCTGATTGAGCCTCAGAATTATGAGGAACTGCTGAATTTGTGTACTAAGCAACATTCCCTCCATTACCCTACCTTGCTAATGGATAGTCTCACTGAATGTGACCTTGCTAACCACAATGATAAAAGATATTAAAGCCAAAGCGGCACTTTCATGGGTGCCTCCTACCACACTTACCACAAACTGGATTACCGAAAGTACCTTGACCCATGTTGGCTTGTGACTGAGAACTTGATGCTCTATTTTTTCCTTCTTCTCAGGACACAACCTCATTAAACCATATGTGCAATCTTTGGCCCTTTGTGCGTTATAATCTTTGTTGGTTAATCGCTAATGGTAAGAATGTTTCCTTCTGGTATGACATTTGGTTGATGGATAAACCTTAATTTGAAGTTGTTGATATTTCTATTCTTGATCACATATTGAATTAGAGGTTAGCGGATGTTGTTGGGCATAATGGAGACTGAAATTTGCAGTTTCTTTCTCACTATGTTCCATAACAAATAATGGAATTACTTTACAATTTTCCACCTCCTAGTAAACAGCTCGGAAATGATAATTTTTTTGGAGAAATTATGCTAGTGATTCCTTCACAGTTGCTTCTATGTATGGGTTCTAGCAATTTTGAGCATTTGCTTTCTAATAAAGTTTGTAAATTAATTTGGAGGTGGTCTAGACTTGAAAAAATTTGAGTGTTTCTTTGGTTGTGGGGCAAAGGTAGAATTCTTACAAATATGGAGAGATATCACAAACATATTACTTCAGAGAGTACTTGCATGACTTATGTAGTAGAGGATAAGTCTGTGATACATGTCTTGCGTGATTTTATTCATGCTTGGGCTGTCTGGGTTTACATTCTTGATCTAGAGGACATGTCTCAATTTCTTTGCTCTTGATATCCAGAATTGGCTTACTGATGATTTAATGTCTAAATTCTACAGAGTTATAGATGACGATTGGAGAATTTTCTTTGGCACACTTGTTGTTGCATTTGGATTAATAATGTTCTTTTTCAAAATGAGTATTTTTTGTTAGACAAAAAGGTAACAATCCTTATTAGCATGACTAGAGCTTGTGCTACTTATTGGCGTTTATTGAAGAATATTGGGGAAGTGTCTAACATCAAGCATGTAGTTTCGCTCGGCTGGTCACCTCCTAGAGTTGGGTGGGTGGCTTTGAACACATATGGAGCTCTTCGAATGAGTATTTTGATGGGGACTGCAGGTGGTATATTTTGTGATTTTGATAGTAGGTGGCTTGGAGGTTTTTCAGTCAAGATTGGAGTTTGTACATTATTTAGAGAAAATCTATGGGAAGTTCTCACCGGCCTTCAAGAAGCATGGGATAAGGGGTGGCACCGTGTTTTCTTACAAATTGATAATGCTAGTGTAGTTCATGTGCTGCGGGTTGGAAAATCTGTGTCTCATCGGATGGTGATATTATCAACCGCATTCATCAACTCTTACTAGGAAATGGGCGGTCTCTATTGTCCATATTTACTGGGAAACTAATTTAATAGCTGATAATTAGCCAATTTGGCATTTAGTCAAGAATCTCACTTTGAATGACCACGTGCCTTCTAGCATTTCTTTGAATGTTGCATGAGATGTTATTGGGATATCATTCCCTCTCTTAATTTCGAACTAGTTTTTTATTGTTTTAGTTCTCTTTTAAAAAACAAATACCCCATTAGTTATTGAGAGACACTAATGAGAAATTGAACATCTAAGGTTAATATCATTTACTTGGACATAGTAACTGAGATATTAATTTATTTAGTCTTAACTCTGAGTTTGCAATCCTACGTTTTAATCCCCTTGCTTCTCCAAATCATGTTATCCCATCGATAATGTTACTTGTTCTCTGTTATCATTTATCATATTACATATTCTCTTATAGTAGTTTATATTCGGCTGAATACGTCAGTAGCTGATGTGCCTAAGAATTACGGCACATTTGATACCAATTTCATGGATTATTGTTGTCCTTTATGTATTTATAGTAGTAATTTATTATGTTATTTTGGTTTTTGCAGGATTTTTGTATTGGGATACCAAAAGTGAGGAAATGTGTTGAAACATGAACAAAAATGTAGAAAATGGATGAAGTGCTGAGAAGGCCACTTCTACGGACCGCAGAACCAGACTGCGGACCTCAGAATGGTAACCAGAGCCGCAGAAATCAACATTAAAAGAAGAATTCTGGAGCCCTGAAGTGCTACCCAAACTGCGGCCGCACTTCTATTCTGCAGACCGCAATCCGGTCTGCAAACCACTACTTCTCGAGTTCAATTCAGACTGCAAAGACTCAAGACACTTTTGTGGGCCGCAATTCAGTTCTGTGGACCGCACTTCTAGCCACAGTTTCAAAGAGTCCAAATCAAGACCCACTCTGCGAATCCTAGGTCCATTTTGAGGACTGCAGACTTGTTCTGCAGTCGTAGAGTGACGTGCAGTGACATTTTTATTAATAAGTGTAGTCCAAAAATTGGATCCCTGCATATACCCACCTAAGGTTTTGTGATTTGGCACATTATTTCATACCTAGATTCCTATCATTCTAGTCACTTTTTAATATTCCTTGTGTCCTTTTACTATTCATCTCTAGTTCATTATTCCACAAAGATTCTTAATCCATTGTATAAAGACAAGCTATTGTTCATACAAAATCATTGTAAGCATCCTTTTATGTTCATTATGTCTTGTTGTATTTATTACTTTGCTATGCATTTATTACCTGACATGAGTGACTAGATTTAGGTTGGAGTTCTAATAAAATAATAGAATGTGGTAGTTGGGGTAGTTTATAATCATAAAAAATGTGTATTAATGTGAGATTCAACTATCACTCACTCTTAATGTTTAAGAGTTGGTTGCAAATATCTCTTTCTTGCTATTGTCTCTAGTCAAACTTAAAATAAGAGACTAGAGTCTAGGAAAGGGGTATGTTGATTAGAACTTGGGGATTTAAACATTATTTAATGATTCTCAACTTTAATTATAAGTGAATCAACTAAGGGTATTTAATGAGTGTTCATAAATATCACACTTTAGAGTTTGAGAAAGCCTAAAGTGAAATTAGGTGGGTCAATTGAAATATCCCCACCTAGATACTAGTCCCCAATAATCATACCACACTAATACACAAACTTAACCATAAACCCAACACCACTTCCACGAATTAAGTCACAACCCTAATATTTTCAATTATTTGATAACTTAACCATTATTTGAATTGATAATTTGAGTAGTTAAAACAAACAAACAAACAAACAAACAAATAAACAAACAAACAACTTGGTTACCATAGGAGTAAAGTAATTAGTAAAGACATAATACAAACACGGATATATCAATTTCTCATTGTATTCCTTGTGGGATTCGATCCCAACCTAGTTGGGTTACTATATTTGACAATGATTGCATTATACCATTAAAGGTGTAATTTGAGAGAGATCAGTAACCTCTTAAATTAGTTAGTAAATTTCATTTAAACACTCAAACTATAACATGTTTCAATTCGTCACCTTAACACATGATAAAGTGTTCCTATTAGACACTTCCAACCTATATTTTGAAAAGGTTTATGCTCATGTTCTCAACCCGTATTACATGGATAAGTTAATTACATAAAATATATCTGCCTTTTTAACTACACACATCAGCATCAATCGGAACAAGCCTAATATTTTACGGCTTTATTGAGGTTAACGCGTATAACTATATGAGGAGAAATATTTTAAATGGTTAACTTATTCTATGTAATGGGCGCTTGAGAACACACGAATAAGCTTTTCCAAAATTTTGAGTTTGAAGTGGCTAATTGGAACACATTATTATGTGTTCAGGTGCTAAATCAAAACAAGTCGTAATTGAAGTGTCTAAATAAAAGTTACTGATAAATTTAAGGAGTTATCAATGTATTTAGTCTTTATATTTTTTTACTTTATAGTTTCACTTTCTTTTGCAAGTGTATGTTTGGCTTAAGAGTAAGATGACTTATCCTTCCTGATAGAGAGAGCGTACTGTAGGTGGTCTAATTAGCATTTAAATATTGACATGGATTAAAATTAGTTATATTACTAAGATTGCGATAATAGAGTTTAATTTCAATCTAAATTAAAATATCATGACTATATAATGAAGTCACTGTCTCATGTAGAGAAGTAAGAAGAAAAAACATAAAAAGTTGTATTTTTACACTCAATATTATGATATAATCTTCATGATGGTATCATAGATTTGGTTCTAACCTACGTTATTTTGTATCCTGAGTCTTGTTCCACGTTCTTTAATGGCCAGTTAAGCTTCCTCCAATCTCTTCCTTAAACTAGAATTTCTTCATAATTCATAGTTATATGTCCCATAAAATTGAAGTCTCAAACTATCTTGTTTGGAGAATCCTGATAAGCCAATTGATACAAACCCTGAAGATTGGTGATATTATTGTGAAAGAACCTCCGTCTAAAATATTAAAAAATGAAAAGAATAAAAAAATGTCAACCCTAAGCTTATATACTGGGAAGAAAACAACGTGTTGGTTAGAAGTTAGCTAACTGGAACCGTGACTGAAGAGTCAACACTCCTTATTATTGGATGTACTTCAGCCAAATAAATTTGGGAGAGTCTTGAGGACAATTACCTACAAGCTAGCAAGGATAATAAATTTCAATTGAAGTAACAAATTTCGAGTATCAATATGGGATCAAAATCTGTTGATGAATACTTAGAATTCATGAGGATTTTTGATATATAGTCTCACTGCTATACACAAGTTGTTAGAGGAAAATAGTAAGGTTACAAACTTTTCTAAAGGTCTTGAAACAAATATAAAACCTGGAGGACTGTTGTGCTAGGCAAGACTTCATATCCAACCTTCAGTCAGTTTGTTAATGCACTGAGATGGTACGATATGAGAGAAGAAGACAGTAAGAAGGATCATGTTGATCAAGCCATGTCTTTTCAAGCCCAGAAAGCACAAGGTTTGTTTGGTAATAGTAGAGACAACTCTTTTAGAGGAAGAGGACAGACAAATTCTTGTCAAATTTGTGGAAGAAACAACCACACTGTTATCTCTTGCTTTTATAGGTGGAATTACTCTTACTAATCTCAACAGGAAACTCCACAAGATTTTTTACATTAACAATCAATGAACCATCAGACAACAATCTTTACATGAATTTTGGAGCAAGTTTAGAGTTGTATTATTGCCAATGTCCAACTTAAGGGGGATGATATAGAGAACGTAGGGTAGGTGACTTAATTAGCTTAGGATTAGTATTTAAATATTAACATAGCTTAGAATTAGTTATATTACAAAGATTAGAATTATAGAATCCAATCTCAATCTTGTTAGAAAAGACAAAACTATATAAGGAAGTTACTGCCTCAGATAGAGAAGTAAGAAGATAAAACATAAAGAATTGTATTTTACACATTATTGTATAATCTTCTTCACTTCCAAATACTCAAACGATGTTGAATGCATCTAACACATTTCTATCTGCATGAATTATATTCAATTTCAATCAATTGTTGTCCAGAAACTTCCGCCTAACCCATCTAGGTTTTGTACATTGACTACAATGCACTAAAATCTCATCCCCTTCATTAATCCCATAACTCGATGTTACATCCACTATTGATATAGTTGTAGGAATAGTAAAGCTGAGTCGAGAGATGACTCTCTGTCTTTAAAATAAAATTGCCCCGTATATATGCTTTTACGGGAATGGACAATAGTCTCCCAAGATAAAACAACAACAATCAACCAATACAAAGCAAATATGGTTGATTCTGGCGAAGAAAAATAATTTTGAAAGATTGCAAAGAGAGTAGAGGAGAGGACTCTGTTTTGTGTTTCTGTATTTGTTCTCTAATTCGAACAATACAAAAAGGTTTTAATTTATAGGAAAGAGGAGGGCATTTATGACTGTTGAAGTCAGATTAGTTGCAACTTTTCAAATTCATTGCAACGTTTGGTTATCTCTGAAACTCTCAGGACCAAAATGTAAATAAGAAATATTTTAGGGACCAAAAAGAAAAATCCGGAAAACAGCCCGTGACTCGTGATCCGAAGCCCGAAGATCGAGAACCTAAGACCTGACCCGACCCGACCCGGACCGGGCGAGCGGCGACAGCGCATGTGGGGCTTAGCCCCGAACCCAAGCTCACCTAGGTCCTCCTTCTTCTTAACACATGGGTTACCCCTTGGGGTCCCAAACCCTTACTCAAAACTAGAGTTTATATAGTGCTCAATCCTTCCATCTTCTACCTATGTGGTAGATTTGTTATTTGGCCAAAACAATCCATCTATTTATGTCTCAAACACATTACTTTGTGTACCAATATATCTTTCATTTCTTAACGAAATTTGACGATACTTGACACTAATATTATCTACTCATTTAGTAGATTAGACATGTGCGAAGAAATGATGTTTCGGACATGCGGGACCCACGTGTTTAAGTCACTAAAGACGGAAAAAACTCAATCCCACATAGTTAAATTTCCAACAATCCCCCCTTGATAGATAATTGGTGCACACAGGGTGCCAAAGTTCAGCAATCTTTCAGCGGAAAGATATTGCATCAGGAAAGGTAGCTTTCGGCTTTGAACCTTCCTTAGTCGATTACCATCAGATTTACTTACTGTGCTCTGAATGTGATGACTTGAACCGTCAGTGTTTAGTGTAAATCAAGACAATGATATCAACACAATAACTCCACTTATTCATTTCTTCTTATAGTTTTTTCCTTTATGGCCATAGACATCTTCTTGGATTCTTAAGTGAGTACTTTTGAAGAGGCATGTCTTCGCACTTAAATAGGTGATCTCCTATAAGGTATCCTTCTATACCCCACTCACAAGTGTTAGGAATCAATAAAAGATTTAAAAAACTTATCATTTACCCATTATGTAGGTATCACTTAATATCTATCGCGGGAACAACTTTGGAATTATATTTCTTTAAAGAATAATAATCTGAAGTGGTATTACTTCAAGTGAAGCATTAAAACTGAACCTCTACAGTTTAGTTGTCCCATTGAACCAAATTCTTGGGATCTCTAGTCAGTAAGGTTGGGTTACCACCATAACGATTCTTATTGTTTGGGTTTTAAGCCCATTCCCTTAGACAGGCATAATATTTGGTCTTTGGGTAGGCCTTTAGTTAATGGATCCGCTATATTATCCTTTGATTTGACATAATCAGTGGAAATGACACATGTGGTGATCAACTGCCTAATAGTCTTATGTGTCTGACGAATATGTCTACACTTGCCATTGTACATACTATTATGTGCCCTTCCTAAAGATGATTGACTGTAACAGTGAATCATTACCAAAGGTACGAGTTTATCCCAACAAGGGATATCCTCTAAGAAGTCGTGAAGCCATTCTGCTTCTTCTCCTACTTTATCCAAAGCAATAAATTCTAATTCCATCGTGGATCGGGCGATGCATGTTTGCTTAGAGGACTTCCAAGACACCGCCCCACCACCAATTGTGAAAACATACCCACTGGTGGATTTGGTGTTCTTTATGTCCGATATCCAGTTAGCATCATTGTATCATTCCAAAACGGCTATATATCTTGAATAGTGTAATTCTTAAGTCTGTGAATATTTCATATATCGTAGTATTCAATTTAACGCCTTCCAGTGATCATTTCCAGGATTACGAGTAAACCTAGCTAACTTATTGACTAGATAAGAGATATCGGGGGGGAGGGGTGTGTGCAGTTTGTAATGTACATTAAACTACCAATGACCTGCGCATATCGCTCTTGGGATACGAGTGCACCACGGTTCTTATCAATTCTACGATTCATATCCATTGGTGACTTCACATGGGGACTATCAAATACATCAAATTTCCTTAAAACATCTTCAATGTAATGAGATTGAGATAAGACCAGTCTGTCAGATGTCTTATAAATCTTAATTCCTAAGATTACATCTGCAATATCTAAATCTTTCATGTCGAAACATTATTTCAACATATTCTTGGTTTCCAAGATCAAGTCTAGATTACTTCCGGTGATAAGCATGTCATCTACGTAAATACATATCATGACAAATGAGTCAGAGTTCCCTTTAATATAGATACATTTATCATATTCATTTATGGAGAAACCTTTTGATAATAAAGTATTATCAAACTTTTCATGCCATTATTTCGGGGCTTGTTTGAGTCCGTATAGAGACTTAACAAGTCCACGTACATTCTTTTCTTGTCCTGGAACCACATACCCCTCCGGTTGTTCCATGTATATTTCCTCTTCCAACTCTCAATTTAGAAAGGCTGTCTTAACATCCATTTGATGTATCTCAAGGTCACGCAAATCTGCAATGGCTATGAATACTCTTATGGACGTTAATCTAGACACATGGGAGTAAGTGTTGAAGTAATCGAGACCTTCCTTTTATCTGTAGACTTTGACTACTAATCTGGCCTTATACTTGTCAATAGTTCCATCTGCTTTGTACTTTCTTTTGAGTATCCACTTACAATCCAAAGGTTTGCTTTCCGGAGGAAGATCAACCATTGCCCAAGTGTGGTTTTGCATGATGGAATCTATTTCGCTATCTATAGCTTCTTTCCAAAGCGGTGCTTCTGGATTTGACAATGCTTCCTTAATTATCCTTGGTTCATTTTCAACCATATAGGTTAGAAAATTAGGACCAAAGGTTTTTGTCCTTTTTGGCCCTTTTGCTCCGTCTTGGTTCAACCTTTGGAACCCCTAAATTCTGTACATCTGGAATATTAAGTTTCAGATAGTCAGCAACTTCTGAGTCCTATAGATCTGGAACGTCTAGTTCCGAATAACAAAAAATTCCTGGGTCTTGTTGATTTTGAGAATTTTGTTCATAACTTCGTTTGCGCGAAATAATTTATTTTTCCTTTCGAGGAAAGATCTGTTCAAAGAATTCAACATTCCTTGATTCCATGATCGTACCCTCGTGGATATCAGGTATCTCCGACTTTTACACTAAGAAGCGATAAACTCTACTATTATTTACATATCTGATGAATATGCAATCTACAGTCTTAGGTCCAGTTTTGACCTATTTTAGTTTAGGTACTTTGGCCTTTGCTAAACAGCCCCATACTTTCAAATATTTGTAAGTGGGTTTCTTTCCTTTCCATGATTCACATGGAGTTTTATCCTTATGCTTATGCAGAGCTCTATTGAGAATTATATTAGCAGTAAGAATCGCTTCGCCCCCACATGTTTTGGGCTAAATCGAAATTGTTAAGTAAAGCATTCATCATTTCTTTTAATTGACGATTTTTGCGCTTAACAAGACCGTTAGACTGAGGCGAGTAAGGAACAGTCGTTTAATGAACAATACCAAATTAACCACAGTATTCTTCAAACGGTGCTATGTATTCTCCCCCTCTATCACTACAAATTGCCTTAATCCGTAGGTTTAGTTGATTTTCAATTTCTGCTTTGTAACGTTTGAATGCATCAAACACTTCATCTTAACTTTTCAACAAGTAAACATAACAATATCTTTTACTATCATCGATGAAAGTCACAAAGTACTTATTCCTCCTCTAGTCTGCACAAACTTTAAATCACATATGTCGGTGTGAGTAAGTTATAAAGGAGCTGTTTTTCTTTCGACTTAATAGAAAGACAATTTGGTTAATTTTACCTCTACGCACACCTCATATTTATATTGAGGGTTTATGTAGAAAGAATGCAACAATTACAACTTTACTAACTTTTACATGGATTTGTAGTTAACGTATCCTAATCTATGATGCCATAAATTAGAGGACTCAAGCAAGTAGGTAGAAGGCTTTATTTCATTAGATGAATGGATTACATACATAATATTCATTTTGAAGAGGCCGTCACATGCGAAGCCCCTTCCTACAAATATACAATTCTTAGTTATTATAAATTTGTTGGACTCAAATACTAGACTAAAGCCAGCCTTGACCAATAGTGACCTTGAAACCAAGTTCTTACAGATGTCAGGGATGTGCATCACTTCCTTCAGAGTAAGCTCTTTGCTTGAAGTCATTTTGAGGACAACCTTTCCAACCCCTTGCACTTCAGAGGTATCGTCGTTTCCCATGAATAACTTTTTGCCCGAGATTAGGGCTTAAGAGAAGAATGCACTCTTGTCAGAGAAGATGTGATGGGTTGCACCCGTGTCTATCCACTATTTTCTTGGATTCTCCACCAGATTTGCCTCCAGCACTATAGCTGATAAATCCACAATCATGTCGTCAAGGTTCGAAGGATTATCCTTGTATTGCACGATGTTAGCCTTGGCCTTGCCTTTGTTCTTATCTTTTTCCTTCTGCTCTCGCTTCAGTTTTTGGCACTCTTTGATCATATGGCCAGGCTTTCCATAGTGATGGCAATTTCCTTTGAACTTTTCTATCATTTGGCTTTTGCCGTCTCCCTGGTACTTGCGCTTTTTATTGGCGTTTCCCTTCGAATCAACCAGATTTGCCTTTGCCTCCATTAACTGCTTTCCCTTAGATATAGCCCTTTTATTTTCCTCCTGTATTTGCAGTTTGACAATAAGATCTTCAAACCCCATTTCCTTAGTCTTTAGTTTTTATATAACTCATGAACTCGTTCCATGAGGGAGGCAATTTCTCAATCAAATACACAACCAGAAATTGCTCGTTTGGCTTCATTCCTTCCAAATCCAGATGATGAAGAATCATTTGAAACTCTTTGATTTGGGACATCACTGATTTACTATCCACCTTTTGAAACTTCAGAAACTTTCCAACAATGAATTTCTTAGTACCCGCATCCTGTGCGCTGTAATTTTTCTCGAGTTTTTCCCACAACTCCTTTGTCGTCTTCACGGTGCAATACACAGTATAGAGTGTATCCGACATACCATTCAGAATGCAGTTTTTGCATATGAAATCACTATGATTCCAGGCATCCAGTGTTAACTTCAGGGCTTTTGTGACCTGGATATCTTCGCCCACATTAGTCGTTGTGTTAGACTGAGTGTCTATTGCATCCCCACCAGAAGGAGGATCTTCTATCAGAAAGCGTGACAGGTTCAATGTAGTAAGATAGAACAACATCTTTTGTTTCCATCTCTTGAAATTGGTACCCAGAAACTTTTCTAGGCGTTCTCCTTGGAAACTAGCAGTAGCAGGGACAACATCAATCCCTTGAGTAGCAGCAGCAGAACCAAAAGCAATGTTTGAAACAGACATCTTTCGAACACATAGAAAATTTTGTCTTAAATTGTAGGAATAGTTGGTGTATGAAAGGTTAAACAAGACGAAAAGTTGAGTCAAGAGATGACTTTCTGTCTTTAAGACAAAATTGCCCTGTATATTTGTTTTTATGATAATGGACAATAGACTCCCAAGATAAAACAACAACAATCAACCAATACAAAGCAAATAAGGTTGATTCTGGCGAAGAAAACAAATTTTGAAAGATTACAAAGAGAGTAGAGGAGAGGACTCTGTTTTGTGTTTCTGTATTTGTTCTGTAATTCGAAAGGTATAGAAAGGTTTTAATTTATAGGAAAGAGGAGGGCGTTTCTGACTGTTGAAGTCAGATAAGTTGCAACTTTTCAGATTCGTTGCAACGTTTGGTTATCTTCGAAACTTTCAGGACCAAAATGTAAAGAAGAAATATTTCAAGGACCAAAAAGAAAAAATTGAAAAATAGCTCAAGAGCCCGACCTGGACTGGGCGGCTTGCAGCGTGCGTGTGGCTTAGCCTCGAGCCCACCTAGGTCCTCCCTCTTCTTAATACATGGGTTATTCCTTGGGGTCCCAAACTCTTACTCAAAACTAGAGTTTATATAGTGCTCAATCCTTCCATCTTCTACCTAGGTGGTAGATTTGTTATTTGGCCAAAACAATCCATCTATTTATGTCTCAAACACATTACTTTGTGTACCAATATCTCTTTCATTTCTTAACGAAATTTGGCACTAATATTATCTACTCATTTAGTAGATTAGGCATATGCGAAGAAACAATGTTTTTGATATGCGGTGTGTTTAAGTCACTAAAGACGGGAAAAACTCAATCCCACATAGCTAAATTTCCAACAATAGTTCTACATATTATTATTCTTTTTGGGATCCAACCTTCTCTCACGTTGGGTATTATGATTGTTACAACCATTTATACTTATAAAGCTGCGTGATAGTAATGTTTTGGCATCGTTATCGAGGAATTTAGCAAATGACGTGTTGGGTTACTTTTGAAAGTAAATATATTTTCTATGGTTCAAATATTTTTTTAGTTTTATTTACTTGAGTTACGACTAATTAATATACTTCTTTTCCTTATTGCCTTTTACTCGTCGATAGTTTAGAGCTTTGGTCTAATTTAACGATAGTATCATAGAATCATGAGTGGCTGAGTATTGATTGTTGATCTTTGAAATCTGTGTATTTATTGTGCAGGAAACAACCCAAAGCAACAACATCATATTGTTGGAAAATTGTTATTGGGTCCTTGCCCGTTAGCTAGTCCTCTTAAATCCAATAATTAGCCTATAAATAAACTATTATGGGGGTAGGAAAAAAGATTGCCCGTTAGCTATTCCTCCTCCTAAATCCAATGACTAGCCTATAAATAAACTATTATGGGTGTAGGAAAAAAGATGATCATCCACAATAAGAAACAACTAGGGTTAGGGTTAATTCTGTTAAGAGTCTCACATTGGATATGAAATGAAAACATGAACTCCTTATATGGACAATCGTCCTCCCCTTACAAGCTAACTTTTGAGGTTGAGTTAGGCCCAAAATCCATTCTTTACATGGTATCAAAGCCAGACCCATTTCAATTATTTGTTAATCGATGTTAGACCCTCAAATTATATTCTCCATGCTCCAGTTAACAAGGTCTGGGCATGCGGGAGAGTGTTAAGAGTCCCACGTCGGAAACTCCTTATATGGACTTGAACAATCCTCACCCTACAAGATAGATTTTGGGATTGAGTTAGACCCAAGATCCATTCTTTACAAATTTCTTGCATCAGTTAGAAGAATATCTAGGCTGTGGAAACATGGGAATTCATTCGCTTTGTGAGAATTCCCTATGACTGGTGACACGAGTCGTGGTTTCTCAAGATCCGCGTCCGCTAAGGAGAAACTCATAAATCTCCTAATTAGTATTACGATTCAAATACGACATTGGTATCAGAGTCATACGCTCGTGTTCCGAGGTTGACATGATTAGTATGCAAAACATTGTTTTTAGGATTTTTATTGTTAAACCCGTAACTTAATTGCATCATTTCATGTCTGTAAATGCATATTTTTTGCATGAATCCTTAGGCTTTTATAGATCTTATCGAGATCTTTTCGTCGATATGTGAATCATATTTTTTTGCCGTGTAGTTTGTGAGATATTGAATATTAACGTTTTAGGATTTAATTATAACGAATTGACCCCCAAAAATTCAATAAACTCAGTTTTATGGAATTTTTGTGCGAATTGACTTGGGTAATATGTTACCCATATATTTTTGAGCAAAATCATATAATCAATTGTGATTTTTACCGAAAATTTAGGTAGAATTTTAGGAAATTCTGTTAGGGTTTGTTTTGAGCAAACCCATCAGTTTTTTATCATATGGATCAATATTTGAAAGATTTTACTTTGATTTGGAGGTTTACATCAATCCTAAAATTCGTTTAGGATATAAATCAGTGATTTGATTGAAGAAATATGGCCGGATTTCATGTTTTTTGGCCGGAATCCTAATGACCCGAATTAGGAAAAACAACCCCGTTTTTTTAAAAATTTGGCACCTTTTTTTGATGATTTTTTCGAGCAATTGATGCTTGAAATCAATTCTAAAACACGTTTGGAGTAAAAAACTTAGTGTTTTGATTGAATTAAAATAGCCAAAATTGAATAAGATAAAAAAAAATCCATTTCTGCTGCTTAGGTCGCGGGCTGACCCGACTGGGTGGAGAAGAAGTTGTTGGACATCATCTGACGCAATGCCCACTCTCGGCTGAAACATGTTTCTAGAGACTGTGGTTCACCCCGATCTACGATTTCAATGATTCTATTCTGGTTTTACTTAAAATTTAATTTATGATTTTTCCATATTTTTAAAATAATTGTTAGCCACTGAAAAATATTTTCCCGTAATTAATACGGTTATGAAACTGTTAATTTCATATTAGTTAAATTATGTGGTATGTTTTCGAAAATAAAAATATGGAAAATCTATATATGATTCATAGAACATGTCTATGTTACTCACTCCCCCTAAACGTTTATGAAAAATAAAAATCCTATTTTCTAAGTGAAATCAGGTATACATATTGATTTTCTCCTTGATTTGTTCTTGAAAAAGTATGAAAATTATTTTTTTATATTTAATTAAATTATTCTATTGACATAGAAGTGTATCTAGAATAAGTTCTTGTTTTTCGATTTAATGTATATATTTCTGACTATATACTACTTGTTTAATCAAGAAACAAAAATATTTATTAAAATATTTGGTGACTTAGCTTGAGTTGATATGGTTATTTTATATTTAACATCTATTCTTAGACGATGATTGGGAACATAGTGAACTTTCTAATCTAGAATTTATGTTTACGTTTAATAGCCCTTCCAATTTGCTAAAGTTACATTTATGTGTATGTAAAAATATTAAACATGCATGCTTTTATGCTAATTGTGAAACTTTGTATTTTACAAAAATGTAGATCTTTTTTATTCCATAAATATCATGTCTATTGCTTTAAAGAATATTGTTGTTGAACTTATCAAAAGTGAAAAGCTCAACGGTGACAATTATAAAAATATTAAACTGTAATATGGGCTGGAAGAATTTTTTTAAAAATAATATCATGGATAAATCCTATGACGCTTGAAAAAAAAATTACAGCTCGCATTATGTTGCTGAGCTGTGAAGATGTCATAGAAAACTTTACTCATAAAATTACCAAAACTTTGTAGGATGCTCTCGAATATAAGTGTGGTAGCACTACGGTAACCAGACTTAAGGTCATAAGTTGACTATAAGGAGCACCAAGTTCAAGCGATTATCCATTTCCTGCCTTAAATTTAAGAGTATATGAAGATGCAACTGACTCACAATAAATGTAATAGTACATTTTTTGATGTGAGGCAATTACCTAGAGTTAGAAGAGGAGCAACATGAGGCTTCCAAACAAGGTGCAAAAGTGCACAAAATAATTTCTAGCTCAAAAAATGGTTTTAAATGTAAAATTAAAGGAAAAGGCTCATCCAAATAAGAATTCTAAAATGATAACCAACAAGACGATAGAAAGTGAAAAAAAATCTGACTAAAGTGAAATATTTCAATTGCGATCAAAAGGGTCCCCATGCTAGTGATTGCACTAAGCATAATAAAGCACTTCATAATAAATCTAAAAAGGTACTTCGTGTTCCTTACGCTAGTAATATATGTGTTGCTAGTTGTATTTTTTAAAACTAATCATTCGTCGTAATTAACTTAGGAGATGTGTACCACATTTTGGGAGAAATGAAGCCTTTGTGGACTTCCAATGGATACCATATATATATTGTGGATATATGTAGGAAACGACATTAAGGTTGTTAAAAGATCATATAACGTGAAAATCGAGACTTTATCCTACACAATACTTTTATTAATCCTTAAACTTTTAAGGATATTACTTTGTGTTAGTTTATTATAGTTAGGTTTCAATTGAAATTTTCATGACACTAAAGCATAAGAACACCTTGTTTTGGTTATAGTTTTATCAAAAAAATGATTTTCTCTTTAATGAATTTTTGATATTAGTTCCCTTAATCTAATTGTTAGCTTTCCCAATTGTCTCATCACATAATCACAAAGATGATGTGAAATTTGACATGCTAGACTTGGTCATATGAGCCTATGACATATGGATAAGTCCACTTGTAAATATTAGCTAGTTCGAAAAGCTAATAGAAAATTATTTAATAAGACAACAAAGACTGATTTTTAATTGCATAGATTCATTATGAAGTTGTATTTCCATGAATGTGAAAATGTGGCAAAGAGCTTCTAATTTCATCATATTAATTGTTAAAATTACGCGTCTAGTGATGTCCATTTGTTGCTGCATACACTAAGGCAACAAATTATTTTAAGAAGTATGTGAAACAGATTGGAAATCAGTTGGACAAATAAATAAAAGTATTGAGAACTAGTTAATCGAGGCCATGAATATGTCTTGGCCCCATTAAGCGAGTGTTTGATGATGAAAGTGGAATTATTAATAAGTTGACTATTTCAATATTTCGCAATAAAAGGTGTTGTGGAAAACGTAAATAGAATGCTCCTTAAAATGATTAGATAAATAATGACGCAAGTAAGTTACATGTTTCCTATCGGAGATGTTTTGCACTAATTTGTTTCCTACGTTCTTAATCATGTGCCAGCAAAATCAGTTACATCTACACCGTATGAGTTATGGAGTAATAGAAATCTCATGTATTTTGTGAGACCTCTCTGATGCACAGCTTATGTATGTATACCGGGACAAAGAGAAAGCAAAAATGTCTATTGAGATACTGTAGATTACGTATTTATGGAGCTACATCACAATGGGAGCGTAACTGAATTTGACTAAAGAAATTTCATATTTGTAGAGAATGAGTAACCCAGAAGGGCGAGATAAGATAAGACTTTTCTCCTTATGAATCTAAGGATCAAGATTAAATAGGATCTCTTCATTCGAGTGGGAGATTTTTAAGTGATGGAGCATTCATTTCTCATCAAGATCAACTTTCACCATCGAATGCGAATGAAAATGATCCTTCTCCAAGTGGGAGTGACAATAATTTTCTTATTCCAAATGGGAGTGACATCAATCTTGTTTTAACTGGGAGTGAGATGAATAATTCTGGTCCAAGTAGGAGAAAAATTAATTTAAATGGAATCAATATGAGATTAAATGAATCTCAGTCAAGATATAGTGTTCCTACAAGATGAAAATGAGCCAAGAATTAGTTCTTTTATTTTCTTCAAAGAATAAAATAAATAAATACAATGAAAGAATAAATGGATTCTAGAAAAATCAACCATGTTTAGGAACTAGTTGATCTTCCCAAAGAACACAAGACTGTTGAAACCAAATGAATTTTCAAAGATAAACACAAGGCTTGTAGCACAATTGAGATATATGGCTCGACTTGTTGCTAAGGTGTATATGTAACAGAAGTGATTTCCTATGATGATTTTTTCTCAGTCGTTATGTGGATTCACCTCTATGAGCTTAATTATGACTACTTTTGCCAGTTTGAATCTATAATTGCATCAAACGGATGTTAAGATTGTCTGCTCTCAGTGGAGAACTAAGTGAATAATTAATCTGGAGTAACTTAAGGGTTTCATCCAAAAGGCCACAAATATATGATTTGTAGACTTTTGTAGTATTGTTATGGCCACAAACAACTTCAAGGCAATGGTATATATATGATTTTTAGTGTGATCAATTTTATTGACTTTACAATAATTCACAAGGGATCATTACGTCTATACTAAAAGATCTGATAGCAACTTTATACTTATGTCATTATATGTTGATGATATATTAATAAATAAAAAATAATTTAGAGTATATACACAAGATGAAGGCCTTGTTATCATCTCACTGGGAAATGAAAGATATGGGTAAAGATCGAAATAAAGTTTTTGAGAAATTTTTTAAAGAAATTATTCTTTAAATGATTAAACTTACTAAATTTTGACCATATCAAGAAGAGTGAATTACCAGGTGGCTGAACTGCAGGAATTTCTATAGTTAAGCCAGGTGAGATAGGCTGCACTCGCCTTTTTTTAATCGGCTATATCGAAAGGGAGATCGTCTAGTTCTACCGGATGGCCATAGGACCTTTTAACAACTCCTATGAATTTTCTTCCTGCTATCATGTAGTAATGACATAAACATCCCCTACTGGAACCAATCTTTATCCAATCCCTTTCTTCCCTCTTGAGTCTTCGTGCCTTTCGATCAATCATTCTATCCATGAAAGCCTACCATCGACACTGACTCAATGCAACGGAAGGAGAGTCATTATTTAATCCATGCTAGCATTCTTTCCTGGTCGATAAGAGAGAAGACGAAGCCTGTCTTTTCCTTGATTACCTTCTACAAAACTCTTGCAATTCTCGTCATTCGAAAGAAGTGAGAGACCCTCAGAGACAACCTTGTAAGAACAACCAGCTCATCAAGGAACACCATTAACATTGATAATTATAGAAAATAGGATAGTATGTTTTGATGAATAGCAATGAACAAAAAGAATGTCTTGTATGGAAGACTGTGTTTTAGACTGTGTTTTAAATATCCTTAACGTTGCACAAGTAATGACAAAAAAATATTATAGTATTTTTCGGATGGAAATAAGTTTCACCTAGTCTACTTTGAGAGGCCAGATGTCTATCATTAAAAAAATTGATATACCAGTGGTATATGTTGTATATAGTATACTTAATATTATATAATGTATATAATAGCACAATATACTTAATATTATATCAATGTTATATATTATATATAGTATATTTAATATTAAATAATGTATACAAAAGCACAAGATACTTAATATTATACCAATGTCATATGTTGTATAGAGTATACTTAATATTATATAATGCATAAAATAACATAATATATTAATATTATATGCCATATATAATATTACAATATACTTGATATATTATTTTTTATGATATAAAAGTTACAAGAATAGTTTTCATGCTGAAGTGTGAATACTAGATACATAATTAATATGAATATTCATGCACCTTTTGTAATAGTAATATATTCAAATAATTCCAACAATTTTTTATTCACAAAACAATAATTTCATGAAAAGTAAAATAATAAAAATATTAATAGCTATATATTCAAATAATTGCAATAATTTCTTTTAGTCACAAAAAGATAATGCATGAAAAGTTATATTTAATGCATTTGATAGAGATATTTAAGAGCTATGAAAAGTTGTACATAATGTAATTAAAAAGTTAAAAAATAGAATAAATCATATTTTTGTAATTTGTTGAAAGTAATTGTAACTCTTTTAAATATCTTTTTTAGAAGTTGTATTTGTATAAATTTTTTATCTCCGAATGGTTTGAGACCTTTTGAAAAAAATTGCGATCGTCTCAAAATAGACAATATCACAACATATTATACTCTTCGGACTGATTGAGACCAACATAGTCTCTTAGTATATTCTTCTTAGTAATTCAAAAGAAGAATTCTTAGTATAATCTTTATTTACTTTCTGCATATTCCAATTATCTTTAAGATCGTCAATATCTTATATCAAGATTCCTTCCTTCTCTGTTATCCCCTTTAGATCCTCGACCTAAGTTTGGTATCAGAGCCGTAAAGGGCAGAGATAGAGAGAATATTATCCAGATCAGATGAGAATCCTTTATAGAGGTTCGGGTTCTTTTGAGGTTTTGTGCTTAGGATAGTTCGGGGTCAGTAAGTCCTCAATGAACGCAGGAAGTTATACCGTGGGGAAAGGCTTTGATTGTAGGAAGAGTCCGGGTGCTCTGTAGGAGTTCCATAACATGGATCCGTTTCTCAACAAATCTGCTTCATGTGATTTTGGTTTATCTTCTTCCATGGATTCAAAGAAAATAATAAACACCGAAGAAATCTTGATACAAGATTTTGAAAAATCTATTGATAATTGGGAAATACCGAGAGTAAATCGAGATCAAATTTACAAAAATTCCAAATATCAGTTATTCAAAACCGATTTCACTATCAAAATAGAGGAAAGAGATATCCAATTAGCTCAACCTTTTGAAACAATCCAATTACTCTCTCAAAAATTCTTGAAAAAGCACAGAGAAAGAAATTACAAATACATCCATATTGGATTAGTCCAAGTAGGGATAAAACCCCTCACGAAGGAAGGATTAAACACTTCAATCCTTGCTATCTTGCGAGATGCCAGATTCACAAATTTTGAAGATTCCCTATTGATTTCTGTTGAGTCTAGTCTCCGCACAGGACCAATATCTTTTGACTGTTACCCAAATTTCTCAGTTCTTTAAACGACAAAAAAAATACAAAAATCCCTTGTCTTACAGATTAAGAGACACAATTACCAAATCCTTGAAGGATCGATTCCTCTAGCTATAATTTTTAGAATCCATTACAAAGTTATGACTTCAGGTTTTGCTACAAAAGTCAGATACCATAGTAAGAAAGGCAAAACCGTTCTTTTACAAACAAATCTTTCCAGATCTAACACAGTAATACCAAGACCTATTAGGTGGAATGACATTACCCTATCGGACGAATGGATCCTGGAAGGTATAGTCAAACCTAAACCTATAGAGACATCCCAACCAAATACATGTCTTAGAGAAATAACCCAATACCAGGATGGTAGAGTCAGTCTATCGTTCCATAGAAAATCTTTGAGTAGTAGATACGATGATTCTAGTTCCGTAGAAACCCTAGACTTAGATAGAATCTCACAGATTCCTTCGGTCATAAATACTCCTTACAAAACAAAACCGAGACATTTTACGTCAGATTTACCCAATCTAGGAAACGTAGACTACTCCAATGAAATACCGAGACCCGTTTATGAAAATTCCACTGTTAGAGAAAAGATAGAAGACCAAGAACCTACTAGTCCTACTTTTCTTTCGATTACAGAGAACATAGTAAACGAAATTGGTGTTTAAGAAAAAGGATTCCAAATTGACAAGAAATTCCTACAAAATGATTTTTATGAAAAATACAACCTAGAAAAACAAATTTGGTTCTTCAAAACCTTTTCAAGTACTAGGAAATAAATACAGGAAAAATTCTACGATTATGTTAATGAACATAGGATAAACATCCTATTCTTTGACTGGTTCGATTATTATTCCTCCGAAAATTCCATTGATTATCCATTTTCTAATACGGTAAATCCCGTTACGACTAGGAACAGGACACCGGAGTGGGAAACCCTAGCTGATTCTAGGAAAATCCAGTCCAACCACCCTCCTCTACAAGGTATTAAGATAAACATTGATGGATGCCCTATAGATGCGATTCCTCTTAAGAATCCAGCAGAGGATGAAAAAACAAATACAATGAATATCCTCGCACAAAATAATTTCACCAATATCAGTTTGAATACCCTAGGAAAACAACTCGATAGGGTGGAAAAACACATAAAACTCACCCCTTTAGTCACCATAGATTCCCCATGAACGACTAAGGATATGAAAAACCAAAGCCCAATCTTTAAACCCTTTCAGGTGTCCAAAGATGGTGTCAAAAATATCCAGCAAAATAAGTTTGAATTAATTCAGGCTATACAGGATCAATTGAGTAGAATTGGGACATCCAACAGTTCTAATACAGAACACGTTGTTCCGGATACCCCACAATCTTCCAATAAAATCACTACTCTCACTAATGATTCTGATGACAGTGATACATTAGAACAATTCCAAAATACTACAAATCCCAAAAAAGTTGATTCCAAATACAAGTCTATAACATGCTACAAATGCTGCAAAAAGGGTCATACTTTGAGATTCTGTAAAAGGAATAAAAAATTACAAAAACAGGTTTGAATGAAGAGGTAATCCAAAAAATCTTCGACCCTCTTATAAATTCCTCTGATTCAGCCACCAAAGCAGAGTCGTACTATTTTTCTCTATCTTCAGATGCTAATAAACCCCTTCAAATAGATGAGTTAGTCACAAGTAGTTCATTCGAAAATTCTGATGATCATAAAAGAATACACATATGTGTATTAACCAATGATCAAGAAAAAGAGAAAAAATCTAGCATAGAAATACCAGTACATGAACTACAAAAAGAGATTAAACAAGTAAAAACTGATATAAAAGATTTGAAAAAAAAACAAAAACGAGATTCTTTATTAATAAAAGCAATCCTTTCAAAAACTATACCACAAAACTCCAATTCTCATAACATGAAAGAATCCAATTCAGAAAAAATCCCAGAAGACTTTCTAAGTATCTTGCGACAAATCACGTCAAAAAGATACCTAATAAAAATAACCCTTCAATTCTCAGACGACTTTAGAATTCAAACAATTGCACTTTTTGACACATGAGCTGATTTAAATCTGATAAAAACAGGTATAGTACCACAAAAATTTAGAGAAAAAACTCATGAGAAATTAGCAGCTGCTAACAGCATGAAAATCAAAATTGATTCTAAAACCAGTGCGTCAATAGAAAATGATGGAGTTTCTATAGAAACATCGTTTGTCTTAACGAATGACATACACAGTTCTGTCATCTTAGAAACACCATTCATGAATCTTATCACCCCTTATAAGGTAGTTAGTGATTTCGTATCTTTTAAATTCAATAAAAAGAAATTGAAATTCCGTTTCATAACAAAACCAAAAACAAGAAGTCTCAACCTAATGAGAGCTTGTTCAATACACGAAGATAGTATAAATGTAAAAATCCAAGGAAAATCATACCATCTACAAGAACTGAAAAAATATTTTTCTTTTGAAAGATTAAAAACACAATTAGAATCACCTGGTGTTAAAGACAATATTTCTAAACTCCAAAATTCTTTTAAAACTGAAATATGTTATGAGATTCCAAATGCCTTCTGGAGTAGAAAGTAACATATCGTAGTTCTTCCTTACGAAAAGGATTTTGACGAAAAACAAATCCCAACAAAAGCCAGACCAATCCAAATGAATTGTGATCTTGAACAACAATGCAGAAAAGAAATTCAAGATCTTGAAAATAAAAAACTAATATCCTAATCTACATCCCCTTGGAGTTGTATTGCGTTCTATGTCAACAAAAATTCTGAAATAGAAAGAGGAACTCCTAGATTAGTAATTAATTACAAACCTTTAAATACTGCCCTAAAATGGATTAGATACCCAATTTCAAACAAAAAACATTTATTATAGAAGTTACATTCTGCCTTGATATTTTCAAAATTTGATATGAAGTTCGATTTTTGGTAAATCCAAATTTCTGTAAAAGATCGTTACAAAATCGCCTTTACGGTTCCCTTTGGACAATACGAGTGGAATGTAATGCCCTTTGGTCTCAAAAATGCCCCTTCTGAATTCCAGCGAATAATGAGTGACATCTTCAATGATTATTCAAAATTCTGCATTGTTTATATTGATGATGTCTTAATCATCTCAAATTCTGTGGAAGAACATTTCAAACACCTCAAAACTTTCTTCTATGTTACAAAGAAAAATAGTTTGGTAGTTTCCAAATCAAAAATGAGTCTTTTTCAGACTAAGATAAGATTTCTGGGACATTATATATCCCATGGAAAAATCACCCCTGTAGAAAGATCCTTAGAATTCGCTAATAAATTCCTTGATAAAATCCTCGATAAAACCCAATTACAAATATTCCTAGGAAGCCTAAACTATATTTTAGATTTCTGTCCAGAGATTAATAAGATGGAAAAACTACTCCATGATAGACTAAAGAAAAACCCTGCTCCATGAACTAGTAACCATACTACTTGTGTCCGTATCTTCATTTAGCAGACCCTCAGCTACCTAAGGTCGTAGAAACAGACGCCTCTGACTTAGGTTATGGAGGGATCCTGAAACAAAAATCAGGGGAAAAAGAGTGTATAGTCAAGTGTACTTCTGCCCATTGGAATGATACCCAAAAAAACTATTCTACTATTAAAAAAGAAATTTTGAGCATCGTCTTATGCATACAAAAATTTCAAAGTGATTTACTAAATCAATATTTTTTACTCAGAATTGATTGCAAAAGTGTTAGAGAGGTTTTACAAAAAGATGTTCAAAACCTTGCATCAAAATAGATTTTTGCATGATGGCAAGCGATTCTTAGCATTTTTTATTTTGATATTGAATATATTAAAGGAGAAACAAATTCTATTCCAGATTTCTTGACCCGTGAATTCCCTCAAAACAGAGAGAAAAACCCAGAAAATCCTCCAAGAAAGAATACCTAAACACCTCTCACTCCTTAACAAATCCCCAAAACTACAAAGGCCATATTCATAGACAGGAGATCATTCAGAAGGTAAATGCACTCAAAATTTTATAAAATTAGAGAAAGAATACAAAACCCTTTCTCAAAAATATTTTTCGAAAAATCTATTTTCAAAAATCCATTTCTGGAAATTCAATTTCCAAAATCCTAACTTGTGATATCACAAGTCCCCAATAAAAAAAAGTTTGTGAAACTTTCAATTAAAATACCCCATTTTTATTCCATTTAATTACTGGGATTACCAACAAGATTGGTTCAATTCCTTTTTTATTCAAAATACCAACCAACGCCACACTTGGCTTTTCCATTTTACCTCATGTAATCCATCACAATTTCCAACATAGTGGAATTCATAGTGGGAACAATTCGGACCCACCTTAGAAAATACAAAAACCCGAAGTCACTAAATCCTTTAGCCTCTTTAAATAACAATATAAACCTTCTAAGGAAGAAAAAACATTTGTGCCACTGTAACTTTTTCACACCAAATTCCACTTACCATGGATATTCACATGGTTCGTAGATTATTCGGACAATAAAATTCCAATGATCCGAAGGAGATTCAAAGTCAGATGGTGGGACAACTTTAAAATACCATTAAGTCTTACACAAGGTCCAGGAATGGTTAAATGCTCGAAAATCCATTCCGATACAAGGGCCTCTACAAACACCACCGGCACCACTATAAACATCGGAGCACACCCAGTTCCTCTCACGGAAATCCCAGATGGCCTCAATGCTTGCAGCGGCCAAAATCTAGAAGAAATGCAAGCCATAATTATGAAGTTTGCACCGTCTTCATCAAAACAAGGCTCTTCATCAGAAGAAGAAGAACAAGAAATTGATATTGAAGATAGTCCGATTTTTGGAAATAGTGAATTCTGAAGAAAGTTGCCAAAAGAATTCAAAATACCCGGAGTAGAGTTCAGACAAAATTCTGACAAAAGAAAGCGCCCGAAAAAGCTACTTTCAAAAAAGCAAAAAGAAAAAGCAAAGATTCCAGCAATAATTCAAAAAAATGCCAAAAAGGATGATGTCAATCTGCACTCGGATGAATAGTTATTCTCCACTCGGATGAATAGTTATTCTCCACTTAGATGAATAGTTAGATTCCCTTTTATTTATCAAAATGTCATGTAAAACTCCTATAAAAGGAGACTCTCTCTCCCTTAGTTAAATAGGCCTTTTTTAGGAAGTCTTTCTCTTTCCTACATTCTAGAGAGAAGTGAGAGCTCCTCTAAAGAAATTCCCCTTTAGGTTAGATTAAAATTCCCCTCAAAATACCCATATGATTCAGTTCATATGACTCATATCATATGATCCAAAATACCTTAGAAATTCCCAAGGTATATCTCCTTGACAAAATACTTTGTAACTTTTAATATTTTAAATGAATATGATTATGGACGGTACTACCTTCTAATCTTTTAAATACTTCATGCTTTTAAATTCTTTGAATTGCTGCATTAAATACTTGACTGGTTCTACCGCCTATTTGATTTATATTCCTGCAGAACCTTTGATTTATGGTTTCCATAACTGGAACCTTAAATTGTAAGTTAGTCTTTATTTACTTTATGCATATTTCAATTATCTTTTAATACTTCAATACCTTATATCCCGATTCCTTCCCTGTCGGTTATCCCCTTTAGATCCTTGGCCTAAGTTTGGTATCAAAGTTAGGTTGGACTAGATATCCTCGCACAAAACAATTTCACTAATATCAGTTTGAATACCCTAGGAAAACAACTCGATAGGGTAGAAAAACACATAAAAGCCAACCCTTTAGTCACCATAGATTCCACAAGAACGACGAAGGATATGAAATTGAAAAGCTAAAGCCCTATCTTTAAACCCATTCAGGTGTTCAAATATGGTGTCAAGAATATCCAGCAACACATGTCTGAATTTATTCAGGCTATACAGGATCAATTGAGTAGAATTGGGACATCCAACAGTTTTAATAAAGAACATGTTCTTCCGAATACCCCACAATCTTCCAATAAAATCACTGTTCTAACACATGACTCCGATGACAGTGATACTACAGAACAATTCCAAAACAAAAAACCCTTTGTTAACCACATGGATTGGCAAAGACCAAAACAACAGGTACAACAACAGCAATTACAGATTATTCCTGCCCCAGATCTAGGAATAGTCAAACCCATAGCTCAATCCCATTTCAATGCCTCTTCCATTTATGATTGGAACATAGATGGGATGACCGAATACAATATTCTCAGATTTATCCCCCAAATGACCATGGCCGCAAATGCCAAAATTCAAAATGGTACGCAAGACAAGACCATTGCGGAACTGCTCATCGCAGGATTCTCTGGTCAATTGAAAGGTTGGTGGGATAATTATATCACTGATCAACAAAACGAAGATATCATCAATTCCATCAAAACTGACGAAGAAGGAATACCTATCCTCGATGAACAAGGTGAACCCCTACAAGATGTTGTAGCAACCTTGATTCTCACAATCTCTTTAAACTTCATAGGAGATTCTTCACATCTGAAAGATAAAAATGCCGAGTTACTTTCTGACCTCAAATTCAAAACACTCAATGATTTCCAATGGTACAAAAATACCTTCTTAACCAGAGTTATGCTCAGGGAAGATTCCAACAAGCCATTCTGGAAAGAGAAATTCCTGGCAAGACTAACTACCCTTTTAGGAGAAAAGGTTAGGAATAAAATCAAAGAGAATTGTCGAAAACAGATTATACCTTACAGTGAATTTACATACGGACAATTAGTCAGTATAACTCAACAGGAGGGTCTAAAAATCTGTCAAGACCTGAAATTACAAAAACACCTGAAATTACAAAAAGAGAACTAGGTGCGAACTGGGTACTTTTTGCAAATAGTTTGATACGAATTTCTCAGAACCCTCTTCTAGTTGTACACGAAATTGTAGCAAGACTCATAAATTCCATAAGAGTACTTTGAGAGGTTACAAAAAGAGAGATTTCAGCAAAACCAACGAAGAGTATTACAAAAATCCTTACAAAAATACTCGTTATTCAAAAGATAGACCGAATCCCAAAAAAACTGATTCCAAATACAAAGACATTACGTGCTGCAAATGTCACAAAAAAGGTCATACTTTGAGATACTACAAAATGAATAAAAAATTGAAACTCAACGATGAAGTCACCCAGAAAATCTCCAATCTTCTTATTGACTCCTCCGATTCAACTGCCGAGTCAGAACCTGACTACTTTTCTCTGTCTTCTGAAGACAACAAAGCCGTGAAATAGATGAATTGCTCACAACCAGTTCTTCTGAAAATCCTGATAAGGGTAGGGGAAAACATGTTTGTGCTTTAACCAAAGACCAAGAATTCATGTTAGATATTGTTAAACACGTAGATGTTCCACACCAAAAGTATTATATGAATAGACTCCTCAAATCCTTTACAGATGAGAAAAAAGACATACACAACTCCGTTATCTTAGGAACAACGTTTATAAATCTTATCACCCCTTATAAGGTAGATAATGATTTCATCTCTTTTGATTCCAACAATAAGAATTTAAAATTCCATTTTCTGACAAAACCAAAAACTAGAGACCTCAATCTGATAAAAACTTATTCTTGTCAAGTAGGAGAATTAAGGAATAGTTTTTTAGATCAGAATTCTGAGTCCCCTAGAAACTGTGATACCCGTTCCATCAAACCAACTGATGCCTTTGCATATACAAAAAATTTGAAGCATTATTTACAATATAAAAAACATTTCCAAAATATTTCATTAAAGAATATTTTCTGCAAATCGATTCCTAATATTTTTTACTTTAAAATTTTTTTGATCAGTGATTTCCTCAAAAACAGGAGTGAAAACTCACTGATTTCTTATACTGGTTACGATGCCGATATTTCCTATCACTGTCCCTTGCCCCACTGTTTGGGCTACAAGGACAAAATATCCAGGAAAGACATGCGAGAATCCGGGCAATACTGTGTCTACGCGATGTGTGGGGCCTTACTCCAAAAAAGAAAGGAAGAGGTTTCTCTACCAATAAATACACCAGTTGTTGCACCACAACAACAAACAAATTCCGTGGCCCCCAAAAAACCCACAAACTCCAAACCAATAAAGAAGAAAAAGACAAATTCCCTGCAAAACCTCCTACCAAAAAACCTCTGACATGGTATGACGCAGTTATGAAAGAAGAAAATGAAAATTCCGCAGCATATGTGCAGAAAACACCAGCAACTCCCGCACAGGAAATAACTGCTAAAAATCTTCTGCAACTCCTTGCGAAATCTCCGGAACTACAACAGGCATTGTTACAACTTCAAATTACCAAACAAGAAGTTGCTCAAAGCCCAGGACAGGAAAAAACCTCTCAAAATTTTACAAAAATCGAGAAAGGAGAATCTTCAAAAACCCTTTCTCAAAAACAATTTTCAAAAAATCAACTTATGGTACCACAAATCCCCAAAAAACCTGCTCCTGAATTTTACATAAAACCATTTTTTTCAAAATATTGTCACTCTTGAAAAAGGATTTTTAATGAAGACCCTTTTTTAGCATTGCAAAATTATTTTGGACAAAGATGGTTTTACAAATCATGGATATTTTAAAAACCCATATTTTTACCAAGCTATCCTTGAAATATTAGGATCGGCGACAATTAAAAATATTTTTTATAAAAATAACCCAGATCTCTCTTATTCTATGTGCAAAATGCTTAACGTAATTACTCCAAGTGATTGGGGGAATGATCTGTCTCAACTCCTAAATTTCCCAGATACCCATAAAAAAGAACCATTTTTGATATTCCTTTTAATTATTGCGATTACCAACAAGCTTAGTTCAATTCCTTTTTCATTCAAAATACCAACCAATGCCACACGTGGCTTTTCCATTTTGATACCTCATGTAATCCATTACAATTTCCAACATGGTGGAACTAATGGTGGGAACAATTTGGATCCACCCTTGAAATACAAAAACCCCAAGTCACTAAATCTTTTAGCCTCTTCAAATCCCAATATAAACCTTCTGAGGAAGAAAAACGATTTGTTCCATTGCACCTTATTCACACCAAATTCCACTTACCATGGGTATTCACATGGTTCGTAGATTATTCGGAAAATAAAATACCAACGATCCGAATGAGATTCAAAGTTAGATGGCGGGACAGCTTTAAAATACCATTAAGTCTCACACCACAAAAGGTCCAGGAATGATTAAATGCCCGAAAATCCTTTCCGATACAGGTGCCTCTACAAACACCACCAACACCTCTACAAATACCGGAGCACACCCAGTTCCTCTCATGGAAATCCCAGATGGCCTCAATGCTTGCAGCGGCCAAAAATCCAGAAGAAATGCAAGCCATAATTCTAAAATTTGCACCGTCTTCATCAAAACAAGGCTCTTCATCAGAAGAAGAAGAACCAGAAATTGATATTGAAGACAATCCTGTTTTTGGCAACAGTGGATTTTGAAGAAAGTTGCCAAAAGAATTCAAAATACCCGGAGTAGAGTTCAGACAAAAATTCGACAAAAGAAAGTGCCCGAAAAAGCTACTTTCAAAAAGCAAAAAGCAAAAAGCAAAAGAAAAGATTCCAGCAATAATTCAAGAAAATGCCAAAAATGATGAATAGTCATTCTCTACTCGGATGAAAAGTTATTCTCCACTTAGATGAATAGTTAGATTCCCTTTTATTTACCAAAATGCCATGTAAATCTCCTATAAAAGGAGAATCCATCTCCGTTAGTTAAATAAGCCTTTTTTAATAAATCTTTTTTAGGAAGTCTCTCTCTTTCTTACATTCTACAAAGAAGTGAGAGCTCCTCTAAAGAAATTCTCCTTTAGGTTAGTTCAAAATTTCCCTCAAAATATTCATATGACTCATATCATATGATCCAAAATACATTAGAAATTTCCAAGGTATATTTCCTTGACAAAATACTTTGTAAATTTTAATATTTTAAATGACTATGATTATGGACGGTACTACCTCCTAATATTTTAAATACTTAATGCTTTTAAATTCTTTAAATTCCTGCATTATAAACTTGGCTGGTTCTACCGCCTATTTGATTTAAATTCCTGCAGAACCTTTGATTTATGATTTCCATAACTGGAACCTTAAATTGTAAGTTAATCTTTATTTACTTTCTGCATATTCCAATTATCTTTAAGATCGTCAATATCTTATATCAAGATTCCTTCCTTCTCTGTTATCCCCTTTAGATCCTCGGCCTAAGTTTGGTATCAGAGCCGTAAAGGGCAGAGATAGAGAGAATATTATCCAGACCAGATGAGAATCCTTTTTAGAGGTTCGGGTTCTTTCGAGGTTTTGTGCTTAGGATAGTCCGGGGTCAGTAAGTCCTCAATGAACGCAGGAAGTTATACCCTAGGGAAAGGCTTTGATTGTAGGAAGAGTCCGGGTGCTCCGTAGGAGATCCATAACATGGATCCGTTTCTCAACAGATCTACTTCATGTGATTTTGATTTATCTTCTTCCATGGATTCAAAGAAAATAATAAACACCGAAGAAATCTTGATACAAGATTTTGAAAAATCTATTGATAATTGGGAAATACCGAGAGTAAATCGAGATCAAATTTACAAAAATTCCAAATATCAGTTATTCAAAACCGATTTCACTATCAAAATAGAGGAAAGAGATATCCAATTAACTCAACCTTTTGAAACAATCCAATTACTCTCTCAAAAATCCTTGAAAAAGCACAGAGAAAGAAATTACAAATACATCCATATTGGATTAGTCCAATTAGGGATAAAACCCCTCACGAAGGAAGGATTAAACACCTCAATCCTTGCTATCTTGCGAGATGCCAGATTTACAAATTTTGAAGATTCCCTATTGATTTCTGTTGAGTCTAGTCTCCGCACAGGACCAATATCTTTTGACTGTTACCCAAATTTCTCAGTTCTTTAAACGACAAAAAAATACAAAAATCCCTTGTCTTACAGATTAAGACACACAATTACCAAATCCTTGAAGGATCGATTCCTCTAGCTATAATTTTTAGAATCCATTACAAAGTTATGACTTCAGGTTTTGCTACAAAAGTCAGATACCATAGTAAGAAAGGCGAAACCGTTCTTTTACAAACAAATCTTTCCAGATCTAACACAGTAATACCAAGACATATTAGGTGGAATGACATTACCCTATCGGACGAATGGATCCTGGAAGGTATAGTCAAACCTAAACCTATAGAGACATCCCAACCAAATACATGTCTTATAGAAATAACCCAATACCAGGATGGTAGAGTCAGTCTATCGTTCCATAGAAAATCTACGAGTAGTAGATACGATGATTCGAGTTCCATAGAAACCCTAGACTTAGATAGAATCTCACAGATTCCTTCGGTCATAAATACTCCTTACAAAACAAAACCGAGACATTCTACGTCAGAGTTACCCAATCTAAGAAACGTAGACTACTCCAATAAATACCGAGACCCGTTTATAAAAATTCCACTGTTAGAGAAAAGATAGAGGACCAAGAACCTACTAGTCCTACTTTTTCCTCGATTACAGAGAACATAGTAAACGAAATTGGTGTTTTAGAAAAAGAATTCCAAATTGACAAGAAATTCCTACAAAATGTTTTTATGAAAAATACAACCTAGAAAAATGAATTTGGTTCTTCAAAACCTTTTCAAGTACTAGGAAACAAATACAGGAAAAATTCTACGATTTTGTTAATGAACATAGGATAAACATCCTATTGTTTGACTGGTTCGATTATTATTCCTCCGAAAATTCCATTGATTATCCATTTTCTAATACGGTAAATCTCGTTACGACTAGGAACAGGACACCGGAGTGGGAAACCCTAGCTGATTCTAGGAAAATCCAGTCCAACCACCCTCCTCTACAAGGTATTAAGATAAACATTGATGGATGCCCTATAGATGCGATTCCTCTTAAGAATCCAGCAGAGGATGAAAAAACAAATACAATGAATATCCTCGCACAAAACAATTTCACCAATATCAGTTTGAATACCCTAGGAAAACAACTCGATAGGGTGGAAAAACACATAAAACTCACCCCTTTAGTCACCATAGATTCCCCATGAACGACTAAGGATATGAAAAACCAAAGCCCAATCTTTAAACCCTTTTAGGTGTCCAAAGATGGTGTCAAAAATATCCAGCAAAATAAGTCTGAATTGATTCAGGCTATACAGGATCAATTGAGTAGAATTGGGACATCCAACAGTTTTAATACAGAACACGTTGTTCCGGATACCCCACAATCATTCAATAAAATCACTGCTCTAACACATGACTCTGACGACAGTGATACTCCATAACAATTCCAAAACAAAAAACCCTTAGTTAACCATATGGATTGGCAATGACCAACACAACAGGTACACCAACAGCTATTACAAATTATTCCTGCCCAAGATCCAGGAATAGTCAAACCCCTAGCTCAATCCCGTTTTAATGCCTCTTCCATTTATGATTGGAACATAGATGGGATGACCGTATACAATATTCTCAGTTTTCTCCAACAAATGACCATGGCCGTAAATGCCTAAAAAACTCAGAATGGTACACAAGACAAGACCATTGCAGAACTGCTCATCGCATGATTCTCTGGTCAATTGAAAGGTTGGTGGGATAATTATCTCACTGATCAACAAAAGGAAGATATCATCAATTCCATCAAAACTGATGAAGAATGAATACCTATCCTCGATGAACAAGGTGAACCCCTACGAGATGCCGTAGCAACCTTGATTCTCACAATCTCTTTAAACTTCATAGGAGATTCTTCGCATTTGAAAGATAAAAATGTCGAGTTACTTTCTAACCTCAAATACAAAAAACTCAGTGATTTTCAATGGTACAAAAGTACCTTCTTAACCAGAGTTATGCTCAGGGAAGATTCCATCCAGCCATTCAGGAAAGAGAAATTCCTGGCCGGACTACCTACCCTTTTAGGAGAAAAGGTTAGGAACAAAATCAAAGAGAATTGTGGTAAAAAGATTATACCCTACAGTGAGTTTACATATGGACAACTAGTCAGTATAACTCAACAGGAAGGTCTAAAGATCTGTCAAGACCTGAAATTACAAAAATACCTCAAATTGGAGCTAAAGAGAACAAGGTGCGAACTTGGTACTTTTTGCAAACAATTTGATACAAATTTTTCCAAACCCTCTTCTAGTTGTACAGGAAATTGTAGCAAGATTCATAAATCCCTTACGAGTACTTCGAGAGGATACAAAAAGAGAGATTTCAGCAAGACTAACGAAGAGTATTACAAAAATACTTGTTATTCCAAAGATAGACCAAATCCCCAAAAAGGTGATTCCAAATACAAAGACATTACAGGTTACAAATGCCAAAAAAAAGGCCATACATCGAGATACTGCAAAATGAATAAAAAATTACAAGAATTGAAACTCGACGATGAAGTCCCCCAAAAAATTTCCAATCTTCTCATTGATTCCTCCAATTCAAATGCCGAGTCAGAACCTGACTACTTTTCTATGTCTTCTGAAGACAACAAAGCCCTTAAAATAGATGAATTGCTCACAACCAGTTATTCTAAAAATCCTGATAAGGGTAAGAAAAAACTTGTTTGTGTTTTAACCAAGGATCAAGAATTCATGTTAGATATGGTTAAACACATAGATGTCGAACACCAAAAAGATACCAAAAATACAATTTTGCTAAATACTTCCAAAAATACCTACGACTTGAAAAAAATCCTGAAGAAGGGTAAAAAGATGAAAGAATCCAGAGAAAATCCAGTTCTAGAACTCTAGAGAGAGATAAAACAAATCAAAGTAGAGATCAAGGCTCTACGAGAAAAAAAAGAACAAGACTCTCTGCTACTAAAAACAGTCATTTCAAAAGAAATCCAAAACAACTCTGAGTCCAGTTCTGAATCCAGGACCTTTTGGTAAACCAACATCTTGAAGAAATCCCAGAATAATTCCTTGGCGTCTTGAGACAAATCACGTCCAAGAAATACCTTGTCAAAATAACCCTTAAATTCCCGGGCAATTTTAGAATCACTACTATTGCTCTTTCTCACACAAGAGCAGATTTGAATTGCATAAAAATAGGTCTAATACCTTATAAATTCCATGAAAATACCCAGGAAACATTAGCAGTGGCTAATAACACAAAGTTAGAAATCAAATCCCAAACCAGTGCATCCGTTCTCATCAATGGAGTTTCTATAGGAACATCGTTTGTCTTAGTAAAAGACATTCACAACTCTGTTATCTTAGGAAAACCGTTTATAAATATTATCACTCCTTATAAGGTAGAAAATGATTTCATCTCTTTTGATTCCAATAATAAGAATTTAAAATTCCCTTTTCTAACAAAACCAAAAGCTAGAGACCTCAATCTGATAAAAACTTATTCTTGTCATCTAGGTGAATTAAGGAATAATTTTTTAGATTAGAATTATGACTACCCTAGAAACTATGATACCCGTTCCATCAAACCAATTGATGCCTTTGCATATACCAAATATTAAAGTATCATTTACAATGTCAAAACTATTTCCAAAATATAGCATTAAAAAATATTTTCTGCAAATTGATTCCTGACATTTTTTTCTTTAAAAATCTTTTAACCAACAGTTTACTCAAAAATAGGAGAAAAAACCCACATATTTCTAATATCGGTTACAACATGGAGATGTCCTATCACTGTCCCTTACCCCAATGTCTGGGCTACAGAGAAAAAATATCTAGGAAGGACATGCGAGAATCCAGACAATACTGTAATCATGCGATGTGTGGAGCCTTGCTCCAAAAGAGAAAGATGATATCCCTCCACCAATAAATACACCAGTTGTTGCACCACAACAACAAATAAATTCCATGGACCCCAAGAAACCCACAAACGGCAAACCAATAAAAGAAGAAAAAGAAAAATTCCCTACCAAATCTCCCACTGAAAACCCCTGACATGGTATGACGCGGTGATGAAAGAAGAAGATGAAAATGCTGCAGCATCTGTGCAAAAAACACCAGTACAGGAGATAACTGCTGAGAATCTTCTACAACTCCCTGCGAAATCCCCAGAACTACAACAGGCATTGATACAACTTCAAAATCCCAAACAAGAAGTTGCTCAAAGCTGAGAAGAGGAAAAAACCTCTCAAAATTTTACAAAAATCGAGAAAGGAGAATCTTCAAAAACCCTTTCTCAGAAACAATTTTCAAAAACTCAAAATGAGAAAGAAGAATCTTCAAAAACCCTTTCTCAAAAATAATTTTCAAAAAACCAACTTGTGGTATCACAAGTCCCCAAAAAACCTACTCCTGAATTTTTCATAAAACCATTTTTTCAAAATATTTTCACTCTTGAAAAAAGATTTTTTAATAAAGACCCTTTTTTAGCATTGCAAAATTATTTTGGACCAGAATGGTTTTACAAATCATGGGATATTTTAAAAACCCCATATTTTTATCAGGCTATTCTTGAAATATCAGGATCAGCAACAATTAAAAATAATTATTATAAAAATAACATAGCTCCCTCTTATTCCATTTGCAAAATGCTTAATGTAATTGTTCCAAGCGATTAGGGGAATGATCTGCCTCAACTCCTAAATTTCCCAGATACCTACTAAAATGAACCATTTTTGATATTCCTTTTAATTACTGGGATTACCAACAAGCTTGGTTCAATTCCTTTTTTATCCAAAATACCAACCAACGCCACACTTGGCTTTTCCATTTTGATACCTCATGTAATCCATCACAATTTCCAGCATGGTGCAATTCATGGTGGGAGCAATTCGGATCCACCTTAGAAATACAAAAACCCCAAGTCACTAAATCCTTTAGATCCTCAGCAAAAAATGTCAGGAATCAATTTGCAGAAAATATTTTTTAATGCAATATTTTGGAAATAGTTTTGACATTGTAAATGATACTTTAAATTTTTTGTATATGCAAAGGTATCAATTGGTTTGATGGAACGGGTATCATAGTTTCTAGGGGACTCAGAATTCTGATCTAAAAAACTATTCCTTAATTCACCTAGATGACAAGAATAAGTTTTTATCAGATCGAGGTCTCAAGATATTGGTTTTCTCAAAAAAGGGAATCTTAAATTCTTATTATTGGAATCAAAAGAGATGAAATCATTATCAACCTTATAAGGGGTGATGAGATTTGTAAACGGTGTCTCTAAGATAACGGAGTTGTGAATGTCTTTTACTATAACAAACAATGTTGCTATAGAAACTCCATTATTGATAACTGACGCACTGGTTTTGGAATTGATTTCTAACTTTGTGTTATTAGCCGCTGCTAAAGTTTCCTGGGTATTTTCATGGAATTTATCAGGTATTAGACCTATTTTTATGCAATTCAGATCTACTCCTATGTCTAAAAGAGCAATAGTAGTGATTCTAAAATTGCATTTTTAGCATGTTATATGCTTGTATCTAGAAACACTCCTTTTGGGATTTGTAGTATCTTGGAATTGTTCTAATGTATCATCGTTATTGGAATCATTCGTCAGAGTTGTGATATTATTGGATGATTGTGGGGTATCAGGAACAATGGTTTCAGTATTAGAACTATTGGAAGTTCCTATTCTACCCAAATGGTCCTGAATAGCCTGAATAAATTCAGACTTGTTTTGCTGGATATTCATGACACCATCTTTGGACACCTGAAAGGGTTTTTTCATCTTTTCATCCTCTGTAAAATGAATAAAAAATTACAAGAATTGAAGCTCGACGATGAAGTCACCAAAAGGGAAAGCCTTTGATTGTAGGAAGAGTCCGGGTGCTCTGTAGGAGTTCCATAACATGGATCCGTTTCTCAACAGATCTACTTCATGTGATTTTGGTTCATCATCTTCCATGGATTCAAAAAATATAATAAACACCGAAGAAATCTTAATACAAGATTTTGAAAAATCTATTGATAATTGGGAAATACCGAGAGCAAATCGAGATCAGATTTATAAAAATTCCAAATATCAGTTATTCAAAACCGATTTCACTATCAAAATAGAGGAAAGAGATATCCAATTATCTCAACCTTTTGAAACAATCCAATTACTTTCTAAAAAATCCTTGAAAAAACACAGAGAAAGAAATTACAAATACATCCATATTAGATTAGTCCAAGTAGGGATAAAACCCCTCACGAAGGAAGGATTAAACACCTCAATCTTTGCTATCTTACGTGATGCCAGATTCACAAATTTTGAAGATTCCCTGTTGAGTTCTGTTGAGTCTAGTCTCCGCACTGGACCAATATCTTTTGACTGTTACCCAAATTTTTCAGTTTCTTTAAATGACAAAAAAATCCAAAAATCCCTTGTCTTACAGATTAAGATACACAATTACCAAATGCTGGAAGGATCGATCCCTGTAGCTTTACTTTTTAGAATCCATTACAAAGCCATGACTTCAGCTTTTGCAACAAAGTCAGACACCATAGTAAGAAAGGTGAAACCCTTCTTTTACAAACAGATCTTTCCAGATCTAACACTGTAATACCAAGACTTATTAGGTGGAAGGACATTACCCTACCAGACGAATGGATCCTGGAAGGTATAGTTAAACCTGAACCTATAGAGACTTCCCAACCAAATACTTGTCTTAGAGAAGTAACCCAATACAAGGATGGTAGAGTTAGTCTATCGTTCCATAAAAAATCTATGAGTAGTAGATACGATGATTCTAGTTCCGTAGAAACCCTAGACTTAGGAAGAATCTCACAGATTCCTTCAGTCATAAATACTCCTTACAAAATAAAACCGAGACATTCTACGTCAGATTTACCCAATCTAAGAAACGTAGACTACCCCAATGAAATACCGAGACCCGTTTATGAAAATTCCAATGTTAGAGAAAAGATAGAGGACCAAGAGCATACTAGTCCAACTTTTTCCTCGATTACAAAGAACATAGTAAACGAAATTGGTGTTTTAGAAAAAGGGTTCCAAATTGACAAGAAATTCCTACAAAATATTTTTTATGAAAAATACTACCTAGAAAAATGAATTTGGTTCTTCAAAACCTTTTCAAGTACTAGGAAACAAATACAGGAAAAATTCTACAATTTTGTTAATGAACATAGGACAAACATCCTATTCTTTGACTGGTTCAATTATTAATCCTCCGAAAATTCCATTGATTATCCCTTTTCTAATACGGTAAATCCCGTTACGACTAGGAACAAGACACCGGAGTGGGAAACCCTAGTTGATTCTAGGAAAATCCAGTCCAACCACCCTCCTCTACAAGGTATTAAGCTAAACATTCATGGCTGCCTTGTAGACGCGTTTCTTCTGAAGAATATCTAGCAAAACAAGTCTGAATTTATTCAAGCTATACATGATCAATTGAGTAGGATTGGGACATCCAACAGTTCTAATACAGAACACGTTGTTCCGAATACTCCACAATCATCCAATAAAATCACTGCTCTAACACATGACTGTCTCATCGACAGTGATACTCCAGAATAATTCCAAAACAAAAAACCCTTTGTTAACCATATGGATTGGCAAAGACCAATACAACAAGTACAACAATAGCAATTACAGATTATTACTGCCCTAGACCTAGGAATAATCAAACCCCTAGCTCAATCCTATTTCAATGCCTCTTCCATTTATGATTGGAACATAGATGGGATGACCGAATACAATATTCTTAGTTTCTCCAACAAATGACCATGGCCGCAAATGCCTAGAAAACTCAGAATGGTACACAAGACAAGACCATTGCAGAACTGCTCATCGCAGGATTCTCTGGTCAATTGAAAGGTTGATGGGATAATTATCTCACTAATCAACAAAAGGAAGATATCATCAATTCCATCAAAACTGATGAAGAAGGAATACCTATCCTCGATAAACAAGGTGAACCCCTACAAGATGTCGTAGCAACCTTGATTCTCACAATCTCTTTAAACCTCATAGGAGATTCTTCGCATTTGAAAGATAAAAATGCCGAGTTACTTTCTAATCACAAATGCAAAAAACTTAGTGATTTCCAATGGTACAAAAATACCTTCTTAACCAGAGTTATGCTTAGGGAAGATTCCAATCAGCCATTCTGGAAAGTCAAATTCCTGGCCGGACTACCTACCATTTTAGAAGAAAAGGTTAGGAACAAAATCAAAGAGAATTGTGATAAACAGATTATACCCTACAATGAGTTTACCTAAGGACAACTAGTCAGTATAACTCAACAGGAAGGTCTAAAGATCTGTCAAGACCTGAAATTACAAAAATACCTCAAATTGGAGCTAAAGAGAACTAGGTGCGAACTTGGTATTTTTGCAAACAGTTTGATACGAATTTCTCAAAACCCTCTTCTAGTTGTACAGGAAACTGTAGCAAGACTCATAAATCCCTTAAGATTACTCCGAGAGGTTACAAAAGGAGAGATTTCAGCAAGACCAACGAAAAGTATTACAAAACCCCTTACAAAAATACTCACTATTCCAAAAAACCAAATCCCAAAAAGCTGATTCTAAATACAAAGACATTACGTGTTCAAATGCCACAAAAAGGCCATACATTGAGATACTGCAAAATGAATAAGAAATTACAAGAATTGAAGCTCGACGATGAAGTCACCCAAAAAATCTCCAATATTCTCATTGATTCCTCCAATTCAAATGTCGAGTCAGAACCTGACTACTTTTCTCTGTCTTCTGAAGACAAAAAAGCCCTTCAAATAGATGAATTGCTTACAACCAGTTCTTCTGAAAATCCTGATAAGGGTATGGGAAAACTTGTTTGTGTTTTAACCATGGATCAAGAATTCATGTTAGATATGGTTAAACACATAGATGTCGAATACCAAACGGATTATTTGAATAAACTCCTCAAATCCTTTATAGATGAGAATAAAGATTTCAAAAATACAATTTTTCCAAATACTTCCAAAAATACCTACGACTTGACCAAAATCCTGAAAAAGGGTAAAAAGATGAAAGAATCCAGAGAGACCCCAGTTCTAGAACTCCAGAGAGAGATAAAATAGATCAAAGTAGAGATCAAAACTCCACGAGAAAAACAAGAGCAATACTCTCTGCTACTAAAAACAATCCTTTCAAAAGAAACCCAGGGTAGTTCGGAATCCAGTTCTGAGTCCGACAATTCAGACTTCGAAAATCCAGAAGAACCTTTTAAAGACCAACGCCTAGAAAAAATCCCAGAAGAATTCCTTAGCGTCTTGACAAAGCCCTTGTCAAAATAACCCTTAAATTCCCATGGAATTTTAGAATCACTACTATTGCTCGTTTTGACACAGCAGCAGATCTGAATTGCATAAAAATAGGTCTAATACCTGATAAATTCCATGAAAATACCCAGGAAACTTTATCAGTGGCTAATAACACAAAGTTAGAAATCAATTTCAAAACCAGTGCGTCCGTTATCAATAATGGAGTTTCTATAGCAACATCGTTTGTTTTAGTAAAAGATATTCACAACTTCGTTATCTTAGGGACACCGTTTATAAATCTTATCATCCCTTATAAGGTTGATAATGATTTCATCTCTTTTGATTCCAATAATAAGAATTTAAGATTCCCCTTTTTGACAAAAACAAAATCTAGAGACCTCGATCTAATAAAAACTTATTCTTGTAATCTAGGAGAATTAAGGAATAGTTTTAGATCAGAATTCTGAGTCCCCTAGAAACTATGATACCCGTTCCATCAAACAAATTGAAGCCTTCGCATATACAAAATTTTTAAAGTATCATTTACAATGTCAAAACTATTTTCAAAATATTGCATTAATAAATATTTTCTGCAAATTGATTCCTAACATTTTTTGCTTAAAAATCTTTTAACTAGTGGTTTACTAAAAAACTGGAGAAAAAACCCACAGATTTCTAATACCGGTTACAACACAGAGATGTCCTATCACTGTCCCTTGCCCCAATGTCTGGTCTAGAGAGAAAAAATATCCAGGAAGGACATGCGAGAATCCGGATAATACTGTAACCATGCGATGTGTGGAGCCTTGCTGCAAAAGAGAAAATATGATATCCCTCCACCAATAAATACATCAGTTGTTGCACCACAACAACAATCAAATTTCATAGCCCCCACGAACCCACAAATGCCGAACCAATAAAAGAAGAAAAAGAAAAATTCCCTTCCAAATCTCCCACTGGAAAAACCCCTGACATGGTATGATGCAGTGATGAAAGAAGAACATGAAAATGCCGCAGCATCTGTGCAAAAAACACTAGCACAGGAGATAACTGCTGAGAATCTTCTACAACTCCTTGCGAAATCCCCAGAACTACAACATGCATTGATACAACTTCAAAATCCAAAACAAGAAGTTGCTCAAAGCTCAGGAGAGGAAAAAACCTCAGAATTTTACAAAAATCGAGAAAGGAGAATCTTGAAAAACCCTTTCCCAGAAACAATTTTCAAAAACTCAAAATGAGAAAGAAAAATGTTCAAAAACCCTTTCTCAAAAATAATTTTCAATCCCCAAAAAATCTGGCTCTGATACCAAACTTAGGCCGAGGATCTAAAAGGTATAGCAGACAGGGAAGGAGTCGGGATATAAGGTATTGAAGAATCAATGGATAATTGAAATATGCAGAAAGTAAATAAAGACTAACTTACAATTTAAGGTTCCAGTTATGAAAACCATAAATCAATGTTTTTGCAGGAATTTAAATCAAATAGGCGGTAGAACCAGCCAAATATTTAATGCAGGAATTTAAAGAATTTAAAAGCATGAAGTATTTTAAAAGATTAGGAGGTAGTACCGTCCATAATCATATTCATTTAAAATATTAAAATTTACAAAGTATTTTGTCAAGGAGATATACCTTGAGAATTGCTAAGGTATTTTGGAAATTTTGGATCATATGATATGAGTCGTATGATATGAATCATATGAATTGAATCATATGGGTATTTTGAGGGGAATTTTGGACTTTCTTTAGAGGAGCTCTCACTTCTCTCTAGAATGTAAGAAAGAGAAAGACTTCCTAAAAAAAGGCTTATTAAAAATTTGCGTCTACGGGGCAGCCATTATGAAAAAGGACATGCGAGAATCCGGACAATACTGTAACCATGCGATGTGTGGAGCCTTGCTTCAAAAGAGAAAAGATGATATCCCTCCACCAATAAATATACTAGTTGTTACACCACAACAACAAATAAATTCCATGGCCCCCAAGAAACCCACAAACGCCAAACCAAAAGAAGATGAAAAAGAAATATTACCTACCAAAACTTCCACTGTAAAACCCCTGACATGGTATGACGCAGTAATGAAAGAAGAAATGAAAATGTCGCAGCATCTGTGCAAAAAACACCAGCATAGGAGATAACTGCTAAGAATCTTCTACAACTCCTTGCGAAATCCCCAGAACTGCAGCAGACATTGATACAACTTCAAAATCCCAAACAAGAAGTTGCTCAAAGCTCAGGAGAGGAAAAAACCTCTCAAAATTTTACAAAAATCAAGAAAGGAGAATTTTCAAAAACCCTTTCTCAGAAATAATTTTCAAAAACTCAAAATGAGAAAGAAGAATCTTCAAAAACTCTTTCTCAAAAACAATTTTCAAAAAACAAACTTGTGGTAACACAAGTCCCCAAAAAACCTGCTCCTGAATTTTTCATAAAATTTTTTTTCTAAAATATTGTGACTCTTGAAAAATGATTTTTTAAGGAAGACCCTTTTTTAGCATTGCAAAATTATTTTGGACAAAGATGGTTTTACAAATAATGGGATATTTCAAAAACCCCATATATTTACCATGCTATCCTTGAAATATCAGGATCAGCGACGATTAAAAATAATTATTACAAAATAACCCAGATCCCTCTTATTTCATTTGCAAAATGCTTAATGTAATTGCTCCAAGCGATTTGGGGAATGAACTGTCTCAACTCTCAAAGGCTTTCCTTGGGGTATAACTGCCTGCGTTCGTTGAGGACTTACTGACCCCGGACTATCCTAAGCACAAAACCTTGGAAGAACCTGAACCTCTAAAAAGGATTCTCATCTGGTCTGGATAATATTTTCTCTATCTCTACCCTTTATGACTCTTAAAGCAATTGATATTGTTAGTGTTGAATTCTGTGATAGGTCTCTTATCATCACCAGATTTGTGCCTGTAAGAGGGATAGGAATGCTTATAAGATTACATGGAGGCTGTGCATGAAATTATGTGACTCTCATTAAAAGTTTAAACTTTCCTATAGGGTACACTTTAATTTATCTAATTACTAATTTACTATGTATCTTCAACACCAGTCTCTCATATTTCAACTTTGATTTTTTGTGGTATTGAGTTTTGTCTGAATATCATATGCAAATAAATTTGAACATGATGTAAAAGGTTGATTAATATGTGAGGCACAATGATACATATACTCGTAGACAAACACTGACAGAAAAATCCAAGTTATATTCCATCTTGCTACTTGCTAGCTAGGGGACAAACGGGTATAGTCATTTGAATTTTTGTCCCAATGTCAATTTTGCCAAACCAAAACTTGTACTAGCAAATAACTGTCACATTCACTCTCTCAAAGAAACTACCTTCTTTTCGTGGAAACTAGTTGTGAAGACTGGAAAAAACACATCTTCCTTGAATGTCGACGAAAAGTCTAAAATGTATTTATCGAAGATGATAGAACGTAGCTATTGGAAAATTACTAGAGTAGCAACTAATCGATGAACGATGTTGGAGATTTCCAAAATCTTGATATTATTATTAGAAAAAAATTGAATGAGTGGCTTGTATTGAGAAAAATCTGTATACACTACGTGGACGAATCATATGTTGACACATGACAGCGGATGGTAAATTATGCGCACGTTAGAAAGTGAAGAGCATCAGATAAATCTCTATAGCCGGTTAGGAAATATTATGGGTCTTCGTGCCCGGACACTAAATCATGAAGGAGGGTCCGAAGAAGATACAACGTCTCATCGGATAAATAACGTAGCGAGCTCAACCGACACCCGTTACAGAAGACCCTGAGTCTTCCTCAAGTTTTTAATGAGCGTTATTGTCCTTTTTATTACTCACTAGTTTATCGATACGCGCGTTGCTCCTATACTACATACGAATAAGTATAGACTTTTAAGAATTACATAACTATTATTAAAAGATAATTTGATAATGCAATAAAGTTAAAGGATAAAATTAAACTTCCTGAAAATAATAGCAAGTGTTAAATTGTATTTAGCTAACATTATGGGTATGTTCGGTATGGAGGAAATTATTTTCTTGAAAAATGTGTTCTTGGAAAATAAGTATAATCTTACTTATTTTCTCATGTTCGGGTGGTTAGTGGAAAATAAGTGAATTTCTTACTTATTTTCTCATGTTCAGTTGGTTACTAGAAAATACTTTTCAAAAAATTCCCATCCAAGCCCCACCAATCCCACCACTCCACTCCACACCACCCCCACCCCACCACCACCATCACCACTCACCTTAAGCACTCACCACACCCCCCCCCAACCACCACCCTCGAACGCACTTCATCTTCACCCACCCCTACCCCACACCACCACCCACCCCAACCCCACACCACCATCTTTCAACCCAACCCCCTTTTTATTTCATATATTTTATTTACTTTTATAAAAATAAAAAACAAAATTCTTCCCCCCTGCCATCCACCATCCACCAGCCAACCACAACCCCACCACCCAACCCACATCAAATTTAACCACACATTTCTCATTTTTTATAAAAAAATTATAAAAGTAAAACAAAATATATGAAGAGGAAAATTCGGGATGGGGTATGGGTGTCACATGGGGTTGGGGGTGCGGGGAGGGGGGTTGGTGTAAAAAAATCTTTTTAAAACTTTTTTTTTCAAAAAACTAAATTTTATTGGTGGATTGGGTGGGGGTGGGTCGGGGGGTGGGGAGGAGGGTGGGTGTTGTAGAAAATAAAATAAAAACTAAAAACCTTTTCTTTAAAAAAATTAAAACCTTTTGGAGGGTTGCGTGGGGTCGCAGGGGTATGGGGAGGGTGGGTGGTATAGAAAACAAAAATAAATAATTTTTTGGAGGCTTGGGGTGGGGTGGTCGAAAATACGAGGAGGGTGGGTGGTGTAGAAAAAAACTTAAAAATGTTTTTCTAAAAAAATTGAGAGGGCGTTAGGGGTGTTAGTTGGGTGGTGGTGGGTGTGGGTGTGTGTTAGTGCTAGAATTTTAATGATGACTTATATTTGTATGCATGAAATATTCAAAGACGCATAAGACACAAATAGATTAAATCAAGCCCATGTAGCTGACTATGCAGTCAACCCAACAACTTAAGACTCAAGCCCAGACGTTCAACCATACAACCAGCCCAACTAGTTGAGTCAAGTCCACATGCAAGAATCGAGTCAACATGGAAAGAAAATATGCGACACTGGAATAGATATGTAAATCTGCATATTTATGAAAGTTAGTACCAAGAATTCAACCAAAGGAAGACACAATAAATGATTGATTATTAGCGAGCATCAACAAATAAAGGTTGCACCCACATGTTTAGAAAATATTCCAATCAGCCGAACAAGATCCACCTAAGCAAGGAAAGAGATTGTGAAATTTCAAATTACATTTTAAGCTCTAACCTTATTCTTGGAAATAGGATCACTAATTCCTCTTTCCAAGGATCAATTCTCTTGGGTTGCCTTCTCTGTCAAAGGAGTTAAATGACCACATCCTCACATTATTTAAAGGAGACTCCATATACGAAGAAACACATACTTTCATCTCAACCATTCAAGATCTCTACTTTAATTTTAACAAGCATTATAATTTCGAGTGTTTTATAGTGTAAACAAAAAGTGAGAAGATATAGTAAAGTTGGTGAGGCATTGTATCAAAAGAGTACGAGTGTTTGAGTCTAGATGTAGGAACTCTATTCAAACAATCAATGTACCAAATCCATCTTTAAAAGAGCTGCAGATAACACCCTTACAACCCAATAGAACTAGATTAGGATTCACATTGAATCTGAACTAGTATAAAAATATCTGGTGTCATTTACTTTCAGCTTTTATTTTCTGCACTATATCTGTTAGCAGTCGACCAACACCTTTAGGTAGTCCAAAACAAAGAGTGATGATAAGAAGAAGGAAAAATCCACACCAACTGATGAGTTGGCCTCCCTAACCGACTACACTGATGAACATATGGATGTGATACAAATAATCTCAAAGGCTAGGAATCTGCTAGACAATGCTATTAGTGCATAAGAATATGAAAAGATCTCCACCTGTGAAACCACTAAAGAATAATAGGATAAACTTGAAGTCACATATGAAGGTACTGACAAAGTTAAGGAAACTATTGTTAGTCTCCTTGTCTATGAATATGAGACTTTCAAGATAAAAGATAGGGAAATAATGGAGGATATGTTTGCAACGTTTAATAAAATTCTAGGAGAACTCAAAGCCTTAGGAAAAGTCTTCTCTTCTGTGGACAATATACGAAAAATTCTCAGATGCCTTCCTCTACAGTGGCATGCTAAAGTTGTCGCTCTTGAGAGAATAAATCTCAAGACACTTACGTATGATGAAGTAAGTGGAGATTTAATTGCATTTGAAAAGACCTATCTCAACAAGCCTGGACAAGATGAAAACAAGAAGAAGGTTGTGGCATTTAAATCTCAAGTAGAGGAAATTAATGATGATATTAGGGAAGAGAAAGTTGCTATGATATCTAGATCTATGGTGGAATCCATGAGAAGATATAGAAACAACAAGAGAAATTCTTCAAACTTTAGAAAAGGTAAATCTCAAGGTTATCAACCAAGAAATGATGGGAAATGATATAAATATGGAAAATATGGTCACATAGCCTCAGAGTGTTCGGAATAAAAAAGAAAGTCATTTAAAGGAAAACAAAATCAAAGAGCATTTAGTAGCTGGAGTAAATATAAAATCTCAAAAATGAGTGTTACACCCCGCGATTATGTGTACGATCAAACGTATGATTAGTCAATTCGGAATCCGGCAATCCGAGACCTTTTTGAAGGTCATGTATGACTTATATGATTGTCTAAGAGGTATATGGATATTTATAAGTTAATTAGATTAAAGGAATCACATCTCAGCAAAGTTCGATGAAAATTAGGCGATACACTAAACATTCCGCCCCATGAAAGCTAATCCACGTCGCAGATCATGCCATCTATCAAACCCTCATTTTCTCCTTTTCACTGATCCTATATGCGTTGGGTTCTGCTCCCGCAGATGTTGTTGTGAGATTTACTTCATCCGAAACTACCGAGTTAGATTCATGAGCTGAGTCTGATAAAAGTATAGTAGATGGGTAGGTCGGAGCCCTGTCTTAGTCACATCATAGTTATGTTCTCGATAGAGGCTCGTAGACCAGGTGTATGTAAAGTTGTTCCATTGGATCTTTGTCGGCCCTACTATTTATATGTTAGTCTTGTTGCCGTTACATCAGTTTGTCATATTTAATTTTCCTTGTATTGATCAATTTGAGGCCTTGGTGGCCCAAATCGTTGTATGCTCAGGTTATGATATACATGTGGTACGCTCAGGCCGTATAGGCGCTGGGTGCCAGCCACACCCCCAGTTTATTGGGTTTGACAAATATGGTATCAGAGCAAGTCAGTCTTAGGGAGTCTACAAGATGTGTCTAGCAGAGTTTTATTTATGAGTGTGTTGTGCACCACACTTATAAGCGAGAGGTTGTCGAGCATTTAGGGATGACAGCCATTCTTTCATATCCTATATCGTGCAGTAGAGTTGAGTTGTAAGAGATTGTGTCTTACTCGTGCTTTACACAGTTTCAGTTCTGACAATAACTAGAAAGACCATGGTTAACTCGTATTCAAAGCCAGCCCACAAAAGCTTCTGATCAGATTATTGATGCCCAAGTTACGAGTATGATATTGAAAATTTCAGAATATGATTGATTGCCTTCCCTTTATATAAGAAGGAAGCGATGTAAATCTGACAAGATGAATTATTGACTTTAGAAATATAGAAAGAGTAAGGTGATGGATGCATCCAATGTTTGAAATAAAGAAGATCACGACGAGACCAAAATCCAAATAATAATAAACAAGTTATTGTTGTCCCACCTTCAGCGATGATGGAATCCTAGTAAGGAGTACCTATTTCTATTATTGATTAACATCAATGGACGTAGTCTCAAAAGAAGTGGAACTTCAGGATATAACAAGGATTTACCACGATACTCAGCAGGGACATTACCGAAGAATAGTATGATTAGGTAGTGATACCCCCCTTTTCAGAATACATACATGATGTTCCTAAAAGTTGTTAGTCGGGCACAAACCTTAAAGATTCTAGGGATGCAAGAGGGATAAGTATGAAGCCTTTTGTGCGGAGGATATATGTTTCCCTCGGCAATTCTCTTGTCATAAATAGAGAAGAAATGGGGATTTAACGTAAGAAAAGGTTATATTATGAGGGTGTAGATAAGGATAAAAAGTGAGATTGACAGCCTGGGAATAATGCAAAGGTAAATGAAATGTTGGAATGAATGTATGAAATGACGAAGAGTTGTAGAATAAAGTATAGAAAAATGACAAGCCGTGATCAATAAAGGTAGAAAGTAATGGAAGCGGTAATAACTGGCGCATCAAGAGGAAGGTGTAACAAGATTGAATATCTACTTCGAGGTTTAAACGATAGAAATTGATAGGATATACCGTCAAAATGATTTAGTCATTAAATTAAGGGGCATTAATAATGGGTTGATCCTTCGGGTAAAATATAATAAGAGTTGAAAACTGTTGAGATAATGTAATAAGAGGGATCGCAGAGTTGAAAAATCAGAAAGTAGGTAGTAAAAGAATAAACTGCAAGGCAGAACGATCCTTAAAGGTTAGTAAGGAATGAACCCTAAGTTTAACGTCTTTGTTATTGGAATTAAGCGTGTCAGTCCTGAACGTATGACAAACAAGTTGTGAGTTGTAAAAGGATTGTAGTTTATGATGAACGTCAATGTGATGACCTAATATTTTCAGAAGGAAATCTCAGCTATGTGGGAATTGACCCATAGGAAATGGCGCGGGAAAGAGCTGACATAGACCCGTACGATGATGTAGCGAGTAAATGCAAATGTTTTAGAGAAAAGTGTTACGACCGCTAAAGTTTTGTTACCTAGATTTTATGGATATGTGATGAGTATTGATGGATATGTACGTATTAACATTATGAAATGAATGATAGTGACATCCCAGTTAAAAGAGGAGTTAAAGCAACGACAAGGATCACTAAATGTATGAGCTTCAGAAAGGAAAGCGTGGAGAGTAATCAAAGGAAAAGACATATGTAGGCTCAAAAGGAGCTCCTCGAGGTTTATGAAAAAAAGGGTAGGTCAAGTTACATCGAGGGAAGGTGCATGTGAAACGTACAAGAAGATGAGTTGAACGACCGAATAAGCCATTAGACTAAGTTATATGTCTATTGAGGAACGATCTTAGCACCTGAGGCTTTGATCTCAAAAGCAAGCGGCGATGATTCTCAGGAGATATTTCAAGCAAAAAGGTAATAGTATGAAGGGATAGTATAAGATGCCCAAACTGAAGGGCTACAGAGCTTGGAGGTAAAAGCTAACGTTTAGGGATGATGCCACAGTGATCAAGAGAAGATGTAATGATATAAAGAATGAGCGATAAAAGATTAGGGATATCCAAGATCCCGCCAAAATATATATTTATGAAATTACTGAAGGCATATCACTAGTAAATATATACTAAGAACAAGAGAAGAATTTAATATGAATACAAATGGGGATGACTCATCGATAATGGTGACGGTTGAGTAAGAACCAAGGTTTAATCCTAGAGTGGAGCATGAGGCCAGATATAGAAAGAACCCCTTAATAATAGAGGTTAAAATTAGTCGAGATATGGCAATGTGAAGATTCAAGATTAACAAGAGCACGAGGCTATTCATATTTAAGGAGCAGATATGAAATCTAAGCCCATGACTTAGGATTGGCAGCAGTAAACCACATTAATGGTGTAATCACAAGGACCTTCGGTGTAAAAAGTGAGTTGAGCTCTCTTACTAATGAGTAAAAGCACCATCTCGGATGGGTCGCAATGGTATAAAAAAATTATGAGCCCTATTAAAGAGAATAACGGTCCCTAGAAGACAAGAAGAAGATAAGTAAGCAAAAATGGACTCAGATAATGTCGCAAAGTGTGATCCTCCTTAAGAGAAAGATGTTTCGGAGGTTACACTTCAGCAAGGGAATATCCCACAAATATAGTGAAGAGACAAGAGCATAGCATTGTTCCCGTTGACTGATCGATAATCCCAAGATGGGACTAAATCAATGACACATGTGTTATATAGAACTCAATGGTACCCCTCTGTTAAGGGATAGAGTAAAAGATAATCATATAAGAATTCAGTCATATTACCTTTCTAGGAGTGAGTTCAACAGAACATAATAATAGCCTTCAAAGTAACCTGAGATAAGAGATGTAGATAAATTAGCCTATCTAAAGGCCCGGGGAGAGGGGCGACTAGTCAAAGGACTTCAACAGATGATAGATTTAAAGATCTAATTTCAGGGCTCTGATAATAACAGGGTGGTACGCAAAGAGGGTTAGCATCAACCCAATGGTAAAAGAGGAAGAAGTAACAAGGTAAGAATTGAAAGTTGATACTATCGGAAGATAGGATTTAGTGGTAACAGAGCTAACTCCAGATTGCATAAATTGGTGTGCACAGTGCATTGCATATCCACACATACACCTCAGACTATACCTAAGGGTAGTGACATGCTACACTCCTCGCACTATAAGTCGAGGGCGATTGATGTATATAAGGAGGGAATTGTATGGTTAGGTAGGTCGGAGTTGGTTTGGGGCTAGACGGACATAAATATGGGAGTCAAATGGAGGTTGGTGGAATTGGACGAGTTTCGTACAGTTTAGGTTTGTGGGAGGTGTACGGGTGCCCTTACGTAGTTTAAGGCTAAGACATTTGGAGAGGACAAACTAAACACGTAGTAGGTTATATTGGTGGTTGGATAGTAGTAGGGTAGCAGAAACTGGTTGGGACAGTAAGGTACGAAGGTTGAACCCTGTGAGGACGATGGAATAATTGGTTGGGTTTTCCGGTGTTTTTGGGAGGAGTTGGTTAACGACTTTTTTGGTGTAGGTTGGGGGAACTGTTGTAGTGTGATGGGGTGAAAGGGATTAGGCAGCTTTGGGCAATTATTGGGTACGAAATTGATAGACAAGTTCAGGTGCGGGTAAGGTGATATAGGCCGAGATGACCTTCTAATGTGTTTGTGACAAAGTAACCGGGTAGAACCTTAGCTTGGGTATAGTTAGATCACAAAAGTTCTAACTAGACTTATACCTAGGGTTTGGACCACAAAAGGACCAAGTATTGGACCACAAAAGGACCGAGGGTTGGATCATAAAAGGACCAAGGTTTGAACCACAAAAGGACAAAATAAGATAACATCACAAAAGTTGAATAACTTAGCAATGTTTGAGAAAACTCAAATATATTTCATAAAATTTCAATGTCTCCTTTCATCAACTATATACCCTATTTATACTAGTTCTAAACCTTCTAGAAGATGTAACAAGATAGACAAAAAAATACATCTAGGCCGAATGGGAAAGGGGGAGACATTCGACCGATTTGGGAGGAGGAAAAATACCCAACTCTTCATGTTCTCTAGGCCGCCCCTTGGGTCATCCATGTAGATAAGTGCATGAACTAGCTAGTTTATGAATTACCTCATTGGGGAACATTGGAAGCTTCTTCTTCTAGATTGTTCTCGGCTTGGTCATCTTATCTTATTACATGGCATAGTAATTAAGTTATAAGGAGATCTAGTAATTAAGCTAGAAATTAAAACAAGCTAAAAGGTGGTCTCAGCCAAGACCTACATAAAAGCCGAAAAAAATGTTTCCCTCTTGGATCTTCAACTCTTGTCTTTAACTCCAATCCACTGCACATTAAGCATGTCACAATAGGATGGTTGGCAATCTTTGGCACTTCTAGCAAATCACCTCGCGGTTCATGTTGGAAACTTAAGTTCATGGCCTTCTTTTCATCATACTCCCATTCTTTAAAAGGATTTCCCTCAAATTCTCATCATCTATGTACAGTGATAAGTCTCTAACATTAAACGGTAAACTAATACCTCCATATTCGTCTGGAAGTTCTACCTTGTAGGCACTTTCCCTGAACCTGGCCAATATCTTAAAAGGACCATCCGCCCTCGGCATTAGCTTGTTCTTTCTCATGTTGGGAAATCTTTCCTTCATTAGGTGTAGCCAAACCAAATGATCTGAATACAAGACAAAAGGTTTCGGCCTCAAATAATGTTCCCACTGGACCAAGGATCTCACAATATAAAATTCCTTGTCATAAGTAGAATAATTGAGTCGGGAACCACCAAATTTTTCACTAAAGAAAGCAATGGGTCGTTTGTCTTGAATCAAGACGGCACCAACACCAACCCCACTAGCATCACATTCAACTTCAAATAGTTTCTCAAAGTTAGGAATAACTAGAACTGGTGCTTCACATAACCTTCCCTTCACGGTATTAAAAGCTCATTGTGTTTCTTGAGACCATTTAAACTCACCATTTTTCATTAGTTCAGTGATAGGGGCAGCAAAGGTACTAAAATCGCGAATGAAATGATGATAAAAAGAAGCCAAACAATGGAAACTTCTTACCTCACCTACATTCGTAGGCTCGGGCCAACTCCGGATAGCTTCCACCTTGGATGGATCCACATGATGCCCTCGGATGATATTATGTATTCTAAGAATGGGATACGAGTAATCATACAAGCACACTTCTCTAACTTGCCATAAAACGTTAGATCTCTTAACTTCTCAAATAAAGCTTCTAAATGCGACAAGTGTGATTCCCTATCTTGACTATAAATTTGATATCATCTAAGTAAACCACAACAAATTTACCATGAATTGTCGTAGTACATCGTGCATGAGCCTCATGAAAGAGCATGGAGCATTACACAATCCAAATGGCATCACAAGCCATTCATACAAACCATACATGGTCTTGAAAGCCGTCTTCCATTCATCTTCCTCTCGTATCCTCATTTGATGGTAGCCACTCCTCAAATCTATCTTGGAGAACGACTTGGGCCCACTCAATTCATCCAAAGGATCATCCAATCTAGGCATAGGAAATATGTACTTCACGGTGATGTTATTTACCACTTGAATACTAATACACATGCGCCAAGTCCATATTTCTTTGGCACTAACAAGGCGGGTACCACATTGGGACTAAGGCTCTCTCAGACAAAGCCTTTGTCTAGTAATTCTTGCACTTGTCTTTGCAACTCCTTAGCCTCTTCCGGATTGCATCTATAGGCTGGACGATTAGGTAATTAACTTTCTAGAATAAAATCAATAGCATGTTTAATACCTCTGATTGGTGGTAATTCGGGTGCAAGATTATCCGGAAATACGTCTTCAAATTTTATCAAGAGTTACTGAGTCAGCATCTTCAACCATATCTCCCACAAGACTCTTCTTATACTTGCACACAAATGCATATATAGGACTCACCTTCTTCAACTCCTCTTCTATCTCTAATGCATTAAGCAACAAGGCCTCAGACTTTTCCTTACGGTTCTTGGCATTTTGGATCTTCATTTTCTTCACCTCACTAGGTGACAATGGTATCAACCAGACCTTCTTGTCATTCTTTTGAAAAGAATAGACATTATTTTCTCCATCATGTTGCTCTTTCCTATCAAATTGCCACGTCCGGCCTAATAAAATATGACAAACATCCATAGGTAGAATGTCACACCATATCTCACCTTCATACTTACAAACCCAAAAACTAACAAGAGCTTATTTCATTACTTTTAGCCCTTTGTCTTTGTTCAACCATTGGAGAGCATATGGTTTAGGATGGTTGCGGGTAGGCAACTTCAATTTGTCCACCATTTCCATGGAGGCCGCATTGGTACAACTTCTTCCATCAATGATCATATTACATACCTTGTCATTTACCTTGCATCTAGTGTAAAATAGTTGCTCTCTTTGTGTCTCCTCATGTTCTTCAAGTTGAACATTCAACACACGTTAGAGTACTAAACTTTCACCCTCTTCCGCAAGATCAACATCTTTCTCTAGGACCTCCTTGACTTTGGGTTCCTCAATAACAAAGGAATCCTCACAATCTTGATACTCTTCGATAGTCATTACCCGAGGGTTAGGAAATTCATTTGCAAAGTGTCATAATCCTTGACATTTAAAACACCTTTTTCTACTTCTATCTACCCCTTTGTAACCTCTACTTTCTTTCCTTGATCTTTTCTACACTTTATTGCCTATACAATGGGTAAGTAAAAGAGGTACTTCCCTTTTCTTTAACAGTGGTGGGCTTTACATAGGATTTTGAGGTACCTCTCTTTTGTTGTTTTTCATAATTGAGTGTTAAATGACATATGTCTTCAAATGTGTTGTATGTTGCGACTTCGAACTTATCTTGAATCTCCACGTTCAAGCCTCCAATGAATCGTGCAATCCTTTGAGCCACCTTTTCTTCTAAGTCATAAAGCATGGTGACTTTCTCGAACTCTCAAACGTATTCCTCAAATTTAAGAACTCCTTAATGAAATTTTGTGAGCTTGAGGTATAGGTCTTGTTCATACTCCCTTGACAAGAACTTCTTCTTCAAATGTTTCTTTAGTTTGTCCAAAGATTCAATCTTGGTTTTCTCATTCCTCTTGCGGCTTGTTTTGAGGTTTTCATACCACACAGAAGCGAATTCCTTCAACTTCAATGTAGCAACCTTACAACACTTATGGTCATCATATTGCTTGTATTGGAAAATCCTCTCAATGGCCCTAAACCATTCAAGAAACTCTTCCGGGTCCATATTTCTTTCAAAGGTTGGAAGATCAAACCGTAGACTTCGGTCGTCTTTCCTTTCAAGCCTCGGTTTGACTTCGACATCTTCCCTTTATGCCTCAGGTTTTTTTGTGCAACCTCCTACCCAGAATCGGTATCATTAATCATGGCACACACCGCAAACTCCCTTCACAAGATTTGCATTTGTTCCGCAATAAGGTCACTTATGGTCCTCCGAAGTTCTTCATTTATGTTAGCCATAGCAAAAAGGCGTAGGATGGGAAAGCCTTGCTCTGACACAAAACTAATGTACATAAGGAGGGGATTGTATGGTTAGGTTGGTCAGAGTTGGTTTGGGGCTGGATGGACACAAATATGGGAGTCAAATGGAGGTTGGTGGAATAGGACAGTTTCCGAACAAATTAGGTTTGTGGGAGGTGTACGGTGCCCTTACGTTGTTTGAGGCTAAGGCATTTGGATGGGTTGATCTAGACATGTTGTGGGTTATGTTGGTGGGTTGTATTTGGTGGTTGTATAGTAGTAAGGTAGCGGAAACTGGTCGGGACAGTAAGGTACGAAGGTTGAACCCGGTGAGGACGATGGAATAATTGGTTGGGTTTTCCGGTGTTTTTGGGAGGAGTTGGTTAACGACTTTTTTTGTGTAGGTTGGGGGAAGTGTTGTAGTGTAATGGAGTGAAAGGGATTAGGCAGTTTTGGACAATTATTGGGTACGAAATTGATAGACAAGTTCAGGTGCGGGTAAGGTGATATAGGCCGAGATGACCTTCTAATGTGTTTGTGACAAAGTAACCGGGTAGAACCTTAGCTTGGGTATAGTTAGATCACAAAAGTTCTAACTAGACTTACACCTAGGGTTTGGACCACAAAAGGACCAAGTGTTGGACCACAAAAGGTTCGAGGGTTGGACCATAAAAGGACCAAGGTTTGAACCACAAAAGGACAAAATAAGATAACATCACAAAAGTTGAATAACTTAGCAAAGTTTGAGAAAACTCAAATATATTTCATAAAATTTCAATGTCTCCTTTCATAATCTATATTCCCTATTTATACTAGTTCTAAACCTACTAGAAGAGGTAATAAGATAGACAAAAAAATGCATCTAGGCCGAATGGGAAAGGGGGAGAGGTTCGGCCGATTTGGGAGGAGGGAAAATACCCAACTCTTCATGTTCTCTAGGCCACCCCTTGTGTCATCCATGTAGATAAGTGCATGAACTAGCTAGTTCATGAATTACCTCATTGGGGAACATTGGAAGCTTCTCCTTCTAGTTGTTCTCGGCTTGGTCATCTTATCTTATTACATGACATAGTAATTAAGTTATAAGGAGATCTAGTAATTAAGCTAGAAATTAAAACAAGCTAAAGGGTGGTCTCGGCCAAGACCTACATAAAAGACGAAAAAAATATTTCCCTCTTGGATCTTCAACTCTTGTCTTTAACTCTATTACACTCTCCACTGCACATTAAGCATGTCACCATAGGATGGTTGGTAATCTTTGGCACTTCTAGCAAATCACCTCGCGGTTCATATTTGAAACTTAAGTTCACGGGCTTCTTTTCATCATACTCCCATTCTTTAAAAGGATTTTCCCTCAAATTTTCATCATCTATGTATAGTGATAAGTCTCTAAGATTAAACGTTAAACTAATATTTACCTCTTGGATCTTCAAGTCTTGTCTTCAACTCCACTCCATATTAAGCATGTCACCATAGGATGGTTGGTAATCTTTGGCACTCCTAGCAAATCACCTCGCGGCTTATGTTGGTAACTTAAGTTCAAGACCTTCTTTTCATCAGCAGTTTATATAGTATGGCCTATCTACACAAGTTATATTTGAGTTTCAAAGTCTCGTCGTTCACCTTATGTGGCATGCAAGTTACCAGAGTATCAGACTGCTTTCATGTTTCTCTTTACAACTTATATTTTCATGTTACTACTCTTGCTTTACATACTCGGTAGGATTATTTCATACTGACATCCCATTTGCCGAGGGTGTTGCATGTCATGCTACATATTTAAATAGAGTTGCAGACATGGCTCCCCTGTAAGAGCAAGTTGAATTCTACGAATCGGGTGGTGAGCTTCACTTCATCTGAAGCTACCGAGTCAGAGTCATGAGTTGATTTTGCTACATGTATAGTAGATGGTTAGGTCAGGCCTTGTCCCGGCCACATCACAATTATGTTCCCCATAGAGGCTTGTAGACTAGGTGTATGTAATGTTGTTCCATTACGGTCTTGTTGGCCCTGCTGTTTATATGTTAGTCTTTTTGCCATTAAATCAAATTGTCATATTTAGTTTTCCTTGTGTTAATCATTTTGAGGCCTTGGTATCCCAGATCATTGTATGCTCAGATTATGATATACACGTGGTACGCTCGAGCCATACAGGCGTCGGGTGCCAGCCACACCCCCCAGTTTGGGGGTGTGATAATGAGAATGAAGAAGCTGAAAACATATGTTTCATGGAAATCGGTGAAACTAACGAGGTAAGACCATATCCTTGTCTTAAATGACATGAAACTCAAGAATTTCTTGATCAAACTCTTGAGGATTTAAATAAAGTTTTTGATGAATACATAAAATTAATAAAGGAAAAGAAAGACTGGGAAATTAACCTAGATGTTTGTGAAATTGAAAGGGATCTTCTTCAAGAAGAATTTGATGATTTGTGACTACAATTTAACAACTTACACAAATCCACTAGTCACAATTTTATTAGGTCAAACCAGACGACTTATCACAATAAGTCAACTGGGAAAAAGCCTATTAGTGATAAGTTTACTTCTAGGTACTCAACTGATAAGTCAACTGCCTATTTTAAGACAGATCAGTCGACTAGGTGGACTAACTCAACTAACAGGAAGTCTATTAAATAAAATTATTCTGGAAAGTCGACTAATCATCATATCACTAAAGAACACTTTTCTCAAACTTATTTTTGTTGTAGTAAAAGTTGTCACAAATTTTATAACTGCATATCTAATTATGAAACTACTTCTTGCTGGACATGGAAACCAAAAGACAATGATAACTATGTCAGAACTAACCCTCAAGGACCCAAGAAAACTTGGGTTCCTAAACGAAAATAATCACTTTGCAGGAACACCACAAGGAGAAATCAAGAGGTAAATGGTATCTAGATAGTGCGTGTTCAAGTCACATGACCCGTGACAAAAGCTTATTCAAAAGAATTATTGATTTTGATGGAGGACTGATAACCTTTGGAGATAATTCCAATGGAACTGTAACTGGTATAGGAACTATTGCTTTTAATAATTACTATGATATCACTAATGTTTATTTGGTGGAGGGACTTAGATACAACATACTGAGCATAAGTCAACTATGCGACTCCGATCTAGAAGTATGATTTAGAAAAATAGGATGTACCATTGAAGACCTTTCTGGGAAATCATTAATACCTAGAAGCAAGAACAAGAATGTATACATACTAGATTCAGTGAAAAGTCCAGTAGGACACATTTGCTTAACATCAATGAGAGAAGACCCATGAATATGGAACAACAATCTAGGACATGCAAGTATGCGCTTGCTAGAAAAACTTGCAAGGCATGCACTAGTTGTAGGACTTCCCAAGCTGAACTATTCCAAGGATTATGTGTGTGATGCATGCCAAAAAGTAAGGAAATAAGGAACTCTTTTAATTCTAAAGATATTGTGTCTACCTCTAAACCCTTGTAGCTACTCCACATGGACTTAGTTGGTCCCACTAGAATTGGTAGTATTCAAGGAAAGAGGTACGCAATTGTTATTATAAATGATTATTCTCGTTTAACTTGGGTTATATTTCTTGCTAACAAAGATGATACTTTAAAGAACTTTATGTTTTTCTGTGAGAAAGTACAGCGTGAAAAGGGATACTAAATCTCTTCTATTAGAAGTGATCATGGAGGAGAATTTGAAAACAAGGCCTTTGAAGAGTTCTGTAATGAACATTGATATACTCATAACTTCTCTTCACCTCACTCTCCTCAACAGAATGTTGTAGTTGAATGGAAAAACCGAACCTTACAACATATAGCGAGAACAATCATGGTGGAAAACAATTTACCACATCACATTTGGGATGAGGCTGTTATCACAGCTTGTCATATCTTAAATAGATGTGTGATTAGACCAATCTTGAAGAAAACTCCATTTGAACTATGGACGGGAAAGAAACTCAACATAAGTTACTTTCATCCATTTGGGTGTAAGTGTTTTGTCCATAATAATGGAACGGACAATCTTGGTAAGTTTGATCCATTAAATGATGAAGGTATTTTTCTTAGTTACTCAATCAATAGTAGATCCTATAGAGTATTTAATAAACATACTTTAACTGTTAAAGAATCTATTCATATGATTTTTGATGATACTAATGGCTAGGCCAAGAAAGGTAAACCTGCAGATGATGAAGATAGTCAACTACAACTACAACAATTACTTCCACTGTTGAACACAACAATGATAAAAAGTCGACTACAACATATGACAAGTCGACTAACTTGACAGTTGGAACAATTCTAAATGAATGGAGAAGCGAGTATGACTGTCCAAAGAAGTTCGTTATAGGATAAGTAAATGAAAAAATGAAGAATAGATCTTCCACAAGGAACAATGCAAATTTAGCTCTCATAGCTCAACTATAACCAAAAAAAGTTGATGAAGCCTTGAAAGATGATCACTGGGTTAAGGCAATTAAGGAAGAACTAGAACAATTTGAGAAAAATAAAGTGTGAAGTCTGGTTCATAAACTTGAAATTGCTTCAATTGTTGGAACTAAATGGGTATTTCGAAACAAGCTAAATGAAGCTGGGGAAGCAGTAAGAAATAAAGCTCGACTTGTTGCCCAAGACTACTCACAACAAGAAGGAGTCGACTATGATGAAAGCTTTGCTCCAGTTTCCCGGTTAGAATCAATTCGAATGTTACTTGCTTATGCTGCATTTAAAGGCTTTGAAGTTTTTTAAATTGATGTTAAAAGTGCTTTTTTGAATGGTTTCATTGATAAAGAACTACCTGGTTTTGAAAACTCTAAATTTCCATACTATGTGTTCAAACTATCTAAAGATCTATATGGCCTTAAACAAGCCCCAAAAGCTTTGTATGATAGGCTAAGTGCCTTCTTAGTTGAACATGACTTTTCTAGAGAAAAAATGATTCTACTTTATTTATTAAAAGGGCCTCCTCTAGAAATCTTATTATTCAAATCTATGTTGAGGATATTAATTTTGGAAGTTCTAACCCCTCTCTGTGTAAGAAATTTTCTAATATTATGCATAATGAATGTGAGATGAGCATGATGGGACAATTAACATTTTTCTTGGGGCTACAAATTCAATAATCTAAGAAAGAAATATTCATTTGTCAAAGTAAATATACCAAGGAGCTCATTCAAAAGTTTGGTATGAGTGAAGAAAAATCCATGGGAACTCCTATAAGTCCCACCTGCTCAATTCACAAAGATGATGAAGGAAAACCAGTTGATGAAATAAATATAGAGGAATGATTGGTTCACTACTCTATCTTACTGCCAGACGATCATATATCATATTTAGTGTTTGCAAATGTGCCATGTATCAGTCAAATCCTTACCTTATTGCTATCAAGAGAATTATTAGATATTTAATTAGAATAATTTCCATGGATTATGGTACCATAAAACTAATTCCTTTAAATTAGAAGGCTTTTCTTATACTGACTTTAAAGGTGATAAATATGTTCATAAAAGTACTAGTGGTACATGTCAACTTTTTGGACAATCCTTAATTTCTTTGTACAACAAGAAACAAGGAAGTGTATCACTATCCACCACTAAGGTTGAATATATTGCCATTGGGCAATGATGTACTCAATTATTATGGATGATTCACCAACTAAGTGATTATGATTTATTATTTAAATATGTTAAAATTTTCTGTGACAACTCTAGTGCTATTTGTTTAACAATATATCTGGTGCATCATTTTAGGGAACACCATATAAATATCAAGCACCATTTTATGAGAGATCATATGGTTATGGGAGCTATTGAACTGTATTTTATATGTACTGAGAGACAACTTGGTGATATTTCTACAAAACCCCTATTGAAAGAAATATTCTGCATGCTTACAGATCCTCTAGGGATTATTTCTCAACATGTTTAAATTATTTCCATTCATTATGAGAAGTAGTCAAAAGTTGTAATTATGTGGCTATTTGATTTTTACCATAGTTATCTTATTTTTCCATAATTATCATTTTACTTTTACACGCTTCTCTACATCCCTATTTAGTCCGACTTGACCGCTCACGTCCATCATCACCCCTGCCACTTCGTCGTTCCCCTTTCCCATAAACCCTTCATTTTTCACTCTCTCTCTCTCTCTCTCTCTCTCATCTCTCATCTCACTGCTCACTCTCTTCATCTCTATTTTTCCTCTCTATCCTACTCCCTTGCATTATCTGCCATGGCAAAAATAAATAAACCTCTCTAAAGACCACTCACAAAAGAAACATAACAAAATCCAAAGGAAAACCCGCCTCTCTTGTCCGCTTGGACTCTGATGGCTCAGTTTTCTCCTCTCCGCATAACTATTCAAACTCCATCTCTCTCAAATCTTCCGGCAACGTACAACCACTGTTGGTGAGTACGTTGAATCATCAAAAAGGGTCAGATTTGATTATGAGTCAGCCTTCAATGATTATAGAAATTTCTAGGGTACTCTATACTCTGACATCTTCTAATCTCTTCAAGGTAAATTCTTTGCTCATGGTCTTATTGTGGACTTTGAATTTATCTCTTGCTTTCATTGTCATATTCAACAATTTTTTGACTTTCAAGGATGGTCAAATATTTTCTCTTACTCCTCTCCCCGTGTTTATGAGCATCACATCTGCATGTTGTATGCTAATATTCAACCTAAGAAAGATGATGAGGTTGAGACACTAGTCTTTGGCACTCGTATTTTGTTTGATTGTGCTAGTTTCGATAAAATCTTCAAGATAGAAAGTTTTGGCTTTTTTTACTTACCTTAAAGCTCTTGGCCCTCTAATTTTGAAGTCTCTTTTGAGCAGGCAAAGAGGCGCATTTCCCTTGCATCCTCTAGTTCCATTCCTCATGTGTTAGGCCCCATAAATCTCTCTTGAAAATCATGTGCTAGCACACATTGTTGCTACTACCATTATGCCTCGTGTGGGCTCTCTTTCTACACTCACTCAGCGTGACACCCTTCTTACTTACTTCTTGGTAGACAAGCGTAAGCTAAATCTTGCCTCTCTCATCATAAATCACATACTTGAATTCGTGTCTGATCCCAGAAATCTTCCCTATGGAATGTTGATCACTCGCATTATGAAAGCCCATAATGTCAATATAGATGACCATCCCTCTCTCCTTGTTAAGCAATGCTATGACTCTTGTGCTTTTTCAAGCATGGGATATGTCTGCATCAATGATGTGTGGATCCTTAAAAAGGTTGATAAGGAACCTGAAACTCCCTGTCCTCCAACCCAAGCAAAATCCAAACTCTCCATATCACCAGTGCTCCCCACTCCTAAAATCTCCAATGACACATTTGTCCAAATTGCTGCTATTGATACTAAGCTCGACACAATGGACGCAACGAAGGATGCAGTGGTTAACAACTTAGCATATTTTCTACACCCTTTTTCCCAGTAGCAACAAGAGAAAGAACAAACGCAGGAGCATGAAAATGAGCAGGAGCAGGAGCAGGAGTCTTAACATCTTATGTGCTAGTTGACTATTTGTTGTGTTTTATGTATGTTTTATGGAGATAAGTCCAGATAAAATCTTTGTTTTTTGGTGCTGAGATATTAGCACACTGTGTTATATGCTATGCTATTATGTTATCTATGTCTATTTATTTTTATTAATGCCAAAGGGGGAGAAAAGGAAGTCAACTATTCAGGCGAGTCAATTATTCAGGGGGAGTCAACTACTCCTAGTCGACTGTTGTCAGAGAAGTTGATTACATCTTGAGTATTTATTGTCATTATCAAGAAGGGGGAGATTGTTAGTGTTAAGATTTTAACGATGACTTGTATATGTATACAGGAAATACTCAAAGATACACAAGACACAAATTGATTAAATCAAGCCGATGTAGCCAACTATGCGGCAGTCTAACAACTTAAGGCTCAAGCTCAGACGTTCAACCATACAACCAGCCCAAATAGTTGAAGTCAATCCCAGACGCAAGAATCGAATCAACAAGGAAAGAAAATATGCGGCACTGGAATATATATGCAAATCTGCATATTTATGAAAGTTAGTACCAAGAATTCAATCAATGGAAGATGCAATAAATGATTGATTATTAGCGAGCATTAACAAAGGAAGGTTGAACCCACATGTCTAGAAGATATTCCAATCAACCGATCAAGATCCACTCAAAGCAAGGAAAGACATCATGAATATCAAATTACATTGGAAGCTCTAACCTTATTCTTGGAAATAGGATCACTAATTCCTCTTTCCAAGGATCAATTCTCTTGGGTTGCCATCTCTGCCAAAGGAGACAAACGACCACATCCTCGAACTATTTAAATGAGAATCCATAGACGAAGAAACACATACTTTCATCTCAACTTCTCAAGCTCTCTACTTTACTTTTAACAAGCATTATAATTCCGAGTGTTTTATAGTGTAAACATAAACGTGAAGAGACATATAGTATAGTTGGTGAGGCATTGTATCAAAAGATTATGAGTGTTTGATTGTATACGTATGAACTCCATTCAAACAATCAATGTACCAAACCCACCTTTAAAAGAGTTGCACAAAACACCCTTGCAACCCAGGGGACGGAATTAGGATTCACAATGAATTTGAACCAATATAAAAACTTCTGGTGTCATTTACTATCAAATTTTAATTTTTGCACTATATCTGTTAATAGTTGATCAACACCTTGAGGTAGTCGACTAAGTAACGATAAATTACAATTCACCTCCCTCATTCATTTTCAAGGTGGTGGTGGGGTGGTTGGTGGAATGCCACTTATGGAACCTATTTTCTCCACTTTCATTAGAGAAGTCATTTTTCTCATTTTTAAGAAACTTCTTTGTAACAGAGAAAATATTTTTAAAAATATTTGACATAACAAACATGAGAAAATTAAAAAATATTTTCCTCCATACCTGTCACGTTCCAAATCGGGGAACACACAGACACCTACATTTTTCCCACCTTGTAGGCGAACCCGTCCCTTACTCACAACTTGATCAACTATAAAGTAAACCCAAACAAACAATAGTAATAATAAGTCTATGATAGATAAGGGAAGAGTACGGAGTAATGCATCAAATCCAGGGAATCTGGTCTAAAGCAGTACAAGAGCCTCTACTACATAATATGAGTTTGAATAGAAATACAAGTCTGAATATAAACCAGTCTCAAAAGTCGAATGCTGTCTCGGAGTATCAAAATAATACAATTATGAAAAGAGAGTCATCTAGGCTGCGAATCCACCTATATGCTCACCCTGAATTCTTGTCAGTAAGCCTCAGAATCAGTTGCGAGGTGAGGAAGGGATCCTATTATGAACTATGCACTCATTAAAGAATGAAGCAAGGTAGTATCAATACAACCACTATGTACATGTAAGCATTATTCACTGAAAACAATTAGATAGCATATATAAAGAAAGAGACTGAAAGATAGACATGCTCACAATCAAGTATAACCACTACATAGTCCAAGAATAGCATCACAGGTTCAAATACCAAGATTGAATCCAATGAGTGTGAATATAAGAATATGAATGTAATGATACACACACGCTCTGAAATACCTCTACGTCACGGTAGTCATGACCCATGGGGGACCTGCGAAGTCCATATACCTTCTATGGCGTACGACCCGATCCAATAGAAGTATATTGTGCAGAATGCGCATCCCAATCCAATATATGTATATGTTGCGGAATGTGCAACCCAATCAAATATATGTATATGTTTTGGAATGTGCAACCCGATCCAATATATGTATATATATATGTTGCGACGCATGACCCGATCCAAATGCATGATCATATATGCATGAATGATATAAAATGCCAATGAGAATAAACCAAGTCAACCATGACACACATGGATACTAGGGGTGAGCGGGTCCGGGTACCCTAACATTTTTTAACTACCCGGACCCTACCCGGTAAAAGATCGGTTCCTAAATTTACTATCCGGAACCTACCCGTAGCAATCATTACCCGGAACCTACTCGACCACAGGTCCTGTAGGTTCCTGCACTCAGAAATAAAAAACATAAATTAAGCAACAATTTTTAAGCATATGAGAATAAAAAGAGTTCTAAAATAATTTCATCAAGTAGTTTTTTAGCCTGCAATCGAAGTTTTTAGTACCCTTATAAGAAGTTTTAGAAAACTTATTCATTATAGAAAAGCTAATTCTGTAACCAAAACCTAAAATTGCAAGCTAAATTTGACACTCAATTAATTGAACGTGTTGATTTCAAAATAAATTTGAAAATATCTAAATTAAACTTATTTTCGTGTTCATAAGCTCTTCGATACAAAAGAAAAGCTTTATTATACTAGTAAATCCCTAAATTTCATCTTCACAACTACAAAAATATACACAAATTTTAAAAATAGATTTACATTTCAAATAAAAAAGTAATACAAATTGAAGATGAGTATCGTCTGAAATAGAACAGAAGCATATAATATTAAAAAGAAATTGAAGAGTTAGATATGAACTCATATGCATTTTAGGAATGACGTGAACACAACTAAGGGAGAGAAAGAGGCAAAGGTGAAGCTTCAATGACGACAACGATGAAAGTACCTGAGAGAAAGCTTCAACAACGACGATGATGAAGTTCGGTGGTGTAGCTAAAACGCCATTGTTATTGAGAGAGTTTTGTGTGTTTTCTCTTAGGGCACAAAGAGCATTCTAGAATAAAGGGGTGAAAAAGCTAAAATATTTACGTCTTGGGATGAGGAAAATCAATGTGTAGGCGTGCAACAAACAATTTTGGAGAAAGTTAAAAGTGGTCCAAATGTTTCTAAAAAAAAGTAAAAATATTTAATATTTTATAGGTTCCGGGTATCGGTTCCGGGTCCGGGTACCCTGTCTCTATTTACCGAAATCGGAACCGGACCCGACATTGATCGGTTCCTAATTTTACTACCCGGACCCTACCCGTTATTATAATATATCTACCCGGAACCTACCCGTTAGTGTCGGTTCCGGTCGGGTATCTGGGTACCCTGTACCCGTGCTCACCTCTAATGGATACCAAATAATCATGTCAAGAGTGAATCAATCCTTCCTCTATATACATCAAATCTAGTATCATGCACGTGGTGACGAGCCACTAAATCAATAAGGCAACAACACATTAACAACAGTACCAAACTAAGTATTCCATATCATACCCCGAAGGTGTACATTCTTTCTCCAACAATTACTAAATATACATATGCTTCGCTAACCAGAGTCTAACCAAAAAGGTAAGGCGTAACCTACGTCGATGCCAAGCGGGAATCACTAATGATCACTCTGGAGCCTTTCCTTTCTAAGGATCTCAGTGGTACTCGAAGGCTAGTCAACATAAAAATCTAAGTTAGAATGGAAACTAACAATACCCATACCGCTATAATATCCTTATAATCAAACCCAACTATGGGAAAAAGGAAAATGGACCCACAAGGGTAAAACATGTATTTTGAAAGTGAAATCGGTAATCCATTGTTCTAGAAGTCTAATTCTACTATTCAATTGCTAAAGTAACTCTAGAATAGGTCAATTTCATGATTCAAGACAAAACCCCCAAATTAGGCTTAAATTCTAGATTTTCCATATTCAATTATTTAACAAAAATGGAAGATTCAAGCCTATTAGTTACTAATTCATCAATTTCCATGCTTATGTTAGTCTAATCCACTAATAATATTCATTTATAACAGTTAAAACTTAAGTAGTGAACTAGCCATTAAAACCCATCTTCCTTCAACTAGTTTTTAGGTTTCCACCATTGATTTAAGCTTAAGAAAGGTAAAATAAATGAAACAAGGTTAAAGAGACTTACCCCAAGAAGAATCCACCTAAAAACACTTCAAATCGCTCTAGAGATGCTATGGAGGAATAATTTTGGGAATGGGACATGAAGGGTTTATCTTAACATATAAAAGGATTCTGGCCCCATCATCCGCTGCAGCGGGGCCCGCGGTAGCAGTCACCCACCCGCAACAACGACCCATACGAAACCCAACAATTTACCATAGAAAACCAGGCCACACTATGGTGGGTCTGCTACATCACATCTAGTTTCGCTACAATGGACACCAGACACTAGAATTTTCACAACTTAATCTCAAAATATGACAATCACCCGAGACCTCCCCGACACAAACCAGACATACATATACACATAAAAACATGCTACGAACTTACTCATGGTCTTAGAATTCCCATCAGAGGTTTATTTTACCGAGTTAACCCCCAAAGGGATATCTGGCACACATATCGAACTCAGTCTCCCATGTATCCTTCTCAATGGGACGATGCTTCCATTGTACCTTAATAAAAGCATTCTCCTTATACCTCAACTTCCTAACATGCTTCTCTAAAATTGCTATAGGCTCTTTCTCATAAGATAGATTCTCATCAAGTATCACAGAATCCCAACGAATGATATAAGACCCGTCTGAATGGTACTTCTTCAACATAGAAATGTGGAACACCGGATGAACACCGGACATGCCTGGTGACAAAGACAACTGATATATATAAGAAAGGTTTTGTATGGTTAGGTGGGTCAAAGTTGGATTGGTACTGGGTGGATACAAAATGGGGGTCAAATAGAGGTTGGCGGGTCTCCGGGCAGTGTGTGTTTGGTGGGAGGTGTGTGGGTAAATTCGGGTGGAATTGGGCTGAGGCATTTGAATAGGTTGATCTATAAACGTTGTGGGTTATATTGGTGGTTTGTATTTGGTGGTTGGATGGTGGTAATGTGGCAGAAACTGATCATGATAGTAAGGTTGCCGGTTTAGGGACTCGATAGGGATGGTGGGAATTGGTTGGGGTTTCGGTTATTTGTGGGGGGAATCAGTTAACGACCTTTTGGGTGTAGGTTGGGGGAATGTTGTGGTGTATTGTGGTGAAAGGAATCAGGTAGTTTGGGCAAGGATGGATCACGAAATTGATAGACAAATTTGTGTGCAGATAAGGTGTGAAAGCCGAGAAGACCTTCAACGTATTTGTAACAAGTAATCCGATAGAGCCCTGTCTTGGGTATAGCTAGATCAAAAACGTTCTAATTAGACTTGCACTGAGGGTTAGGACCATAAAAGGACCAAGGGGTGGTCCGTAAAAGGACCGGGGTTTGGACCACAAAAGGACCGAGGTTTGGCCCACAAAAGGACCAACTATGGATAACAACACAAAAGCTGAAATACTTAGAAAAGTTTGAGAAAACTCAAATATATTTCATATAACTTCATTGTCTCTTTACATCAACTACATGCCTTATTTATACTAATTCTAAAACTTCTAGAAGAGCAAGTAGATAGACATCATACATGGCACTCGGCCCAATGGGAAAGGGAGAGGCCTCGACCGACTTGGGGTAGGGAAAAGAACCAACCCTTCATGTTCTCTAGGCCACCCTTTTGTGTCTTCCAGGTAGATAAGTGCATGGACTATCTAGTTCATGAACTACCTCATTGGGGCACGTTTGGAAGCTTCTCCTTCAAGATGATTCTCGGCCTAGTCATCCTATCTTATTACATGGTCGGCCTAGTCATCTCATCCTATTACACGGCCTATTACTGAAGCTATAAGGAATTTAAGCTAGGAATTTAAAATAAGCTAAAAGTTGGTCTCGGCCAAGACCTACATAAAAGCCGAAAATTTATGGTACTTCTTGGGTCTTCAAGTCTTTTCTTCAACTCCACTCCATACTCCATTCCATATTAAGCATATCACCATAGGTCGATTGGCAATCTTCGGCACTCCTAGCAAATCACCTCGCGGCTCATGTTGGACACTTAAGCTCACGACCTTCTTTACATCATACTCCCCTTCTTTAACAGAATTTGCCATCAAATTCTCGTCACCTATGTACAGACAAACCAAATGATCCAACTACAAGACCGATGATGCAACACATATTGTGGACTTGTGACAAGCAATGAAGTGAGCCATCTTCGAGAATCTATCCACAACCACCATGATAGAGTCCTTGCCCCATTGTGTTTTTGGTAAGCCGAGGATGAAATCCAAGCTCACACCTTCCCATGGTCGCTCTGGAACTGGTAGAGTATACAATTCTTTGTGGAAGAAACTTTTAGCCTTTTGACAAATGGAACACCTACTTACCACTCCATTTACATCGTTATCCATTTGAACACCTACTTACCACTCCATTTACATCGTTATCCATTTGTGGCCAGTAAAAGTGTTCTTGTAGAATCTCCAAAGTCTTTACTACCCCAAAATGTCCAGCTAGTCCACCCGAATGCACTTCATGTACAAATAATTTCTCATGGAACATTTGGGTACACACAATTTGTTTCCTTTGAAAAGGAAACCTTCTACTATGGAATAAGAACTATGAACTCCATTAATACATTCTATCATTACGTCTTTGAACTCGGGATCTCATTCATAGAATTACTTTAGCACTTCTAATCCCACAAGATTTGGTTCAAGCATGGTCAACATTACGTGCCTCCTGTAAAGTGCATCCGCCACTATGTTGGACTTGCCATATTTGTGCCTTGTAGAGAATATGAAAGTTTGCAAGTACACCACCCAATTAGCATGCCTTGGATTCAATTTTATTTGCCCATGTAAATACTTCAAGGATTTATGATCCGAATATAATACAAAAGGTTGTGGCCTCAAATAATGTTCCCATCGGATCAAGGATCTCACAATAGCATAAAATTCCTTAGCATAAGTAGAATAATTGAGTCGTGCACCACCCAATTTTTCACTAGAGAAAGCAATGGATCTTTTGTCTTGAATCAAGACGGCACCAACACTAATTCCACTAGCATCACATTCAATTTCAAATAGTTTCGAAAGGTTCGGAATATGTGCAGCAAGGGTACAAAAATCTCAAATGAAACAATGACAAAAAGAAGTCAAACCATGGAAGTTTTTTACCTCACTTACATTCGTAGGCTCGGGCCAACTACAGATAGTTTCCACCTTGGATGGATTCACATATATGCCCTCAGATGATACTATGTAACCCATGAATGGTCATAGTACCCCGTACATGAACCTCATGAAAGAGCTTGGAGCGTTACATAATCCAATTGGCATCACAAGCCATTCGTGCAGGCCATACTTGAAAGCCGTCTTCCATTCATCACCCTCTCATGTTCTCATTTGATGGTAGCCACTCTTCAAATCTATATTGGAGAACAATTTAGCCCCACTCAATTCATCCCAAAGATAATCCAATATTGGCATAGGAAACCTGTACTTCACGGTGATATTTTTGACCGCTCGGCTATCAATACTCATGCCCCAAGTTCTATGTTTCATTGGTACCAACAAGGCGGGTACTGCACATGGACTAAGGTTCTCTCGGACAAGGCCTTTGTCTAGTAATTCTTGAATTTGTTCTTGTAACTCCTTAGCCTCTTCTGAATGGTATCTATAGGTTCTAATTGGTGGTAATCCTCCCGGACAAAGAAGTGCTAATGATAGAGGGAGACATGGTCGAAACCTACTCGAGATGGAGAATTTTCTTCCACGGTGCAATAAATTACAAGGGTTTAGAGATTGGAGCAATTCTAGTCTCAGAAATGGGTCAACATTACTCAATGGCGGCAAAGCTCAACTTCCGATGTACTAACCACATGGCAGAGTACGAAGCCTGCATTTTAGGCCTCCGCATGGCTCTCGACATGGATATTCAAGAGTTATTGGTGACATGAGACTCAGATCTGTTAATCCACCAAGTCCAATGAGAATGGGCCACCAAATATGAAAAGATTTTGCCTTATGTAAACCTCACATAAAGGTTATGATGTAACTAAGGAGGGGTGATGCTTGGTAAGTGGGTCGGGTGCTGGTGATAATTGGGTTTACCCAAAAGTCGACGTCAAAATGTGGTTCTTGGGTTCTCGGTTTGGTTGGACAGTGGGCTGTTTGATAGTTATTTCGGGTGGATCTACATGGAATCGGGTCTAGGAATTTTATGGGGTGGTTGTAGACACATGGAGGGTCGGTTTGATAATCGAGATTGGGTGGTTGGATGGTGGCAGGTTGGCTGAACAGAACTGAGACAGTATGGTTCTCGAAAGGTTGTGTTATGTGGACTACTCGGTGTTATTGGGACTGGATGGGTATTTGTGGACTGTTTCGGATGATGACCTTTGGCGGGGATATTAGTGAGGTATTGTGGGAGGTAAGGGTGGTCGGTATATAGTAGGTTGAGTGAGGGTTTAACATGAGTTGTCTGGTAAAAACTCGAGTGAAGGAATGGTGGATTTTGGTTAAGTGTTGGTTCTCTTGATATGGTTTAAGTGTTTAGTGGTTGTGGTTGTAATGAGGAATGGTTGATAATACCAAGGATAGATACATGAGGGTTATACTTCCCGAGCCGACACCAAGGATAATGTGATCAATGCCACAAGGTAAAGACCGGGGTTTGCTAAGTGCAATGCCCGTGAACTAGCCAAGTTAGGGTGATCGAAGCCCTTTTGGTAACCCAAAGCTTAGGCTAGGTTGATCCACACAGTTCCAACATTCGCTTATCACTAAGGGGATTCCTTGAGCCTCGGAATTGATTAGGTCACACAGTCCTAACCAAGTCTTACACTAAAGAGAAGGGGTGACCCACACATGATCGATATGCTTCTACTCAAGTTGAGAAAACACTTTAGATTTAACTTAAACTCAAAACTACTTATTTACAATGTACTAAGGATCTATTTATAGTATCATAGAGACCATTCTAGAAGGAAAATAAAAGGATAAAAACAAGGCCAATCGGCCGAAATAGGAGCAAGGGAAGGGGATGGGTCGGCTTGGGAACCAAGTCATCCGTCGGCCATTGTGAGCATGGTGAAAGAGTTTGACCTTTCTTGGAGACAAGGGTAAACTCAATATTCTTCACACTTCCATTTTGGTAATCTGAGTAGAAGGGGGAATGAACTTGAACTTCCCGAATTGGCTCTTGAATGGACTTACTCGGAAGCTTCTTGTTCTTGCCACTTTGGCAGCCATGTCATCCCTTGTCTTTGCCATGGTGTATTCTCGGCCACCTCACCTCTTACCCGTGCCATCTTGCCTATTACATGACTTATTTAATATGTCCTGAGAAGTTAAGCTAGAATAATCAAATGCTAAAACAATGGTCTCGGCCAAGACCACATGAAAGCCGAAAATAATCTATTGTTCTATTGATTCATCACGTCTTGTCCCCTATCCCATTCCAAATTAAACATGTGACAATTTGCCATTTTGGGCACCCCTAGCAAGTTGCTTCTCGTCTCTTATTGAAAAACCAAGTTGATCTTCTTTCTTCCATCAATCTCGTCGTCTATGTATGGTGACAAAATAGTATACACGGGGATCAATTTATTTTCGGACTAAGAAAATCCAAATATCAATTTGGGTAGAACTCCACTGTTAAACCAACAAGATTGTCCAATTTACACTTGCATCTTTTGAAAATCTTTTCAACGCTCAAAATGAGTATAATTCATTTGAAAGGACAAGTTTGGTTTTTGACAAAAAGATATAGAAAAATGGTTTCTTTTATTCTTTGCATGTCATATTCCCAAAGTCAAGTCATATCCACAAGTCCCCAAACCCCTTCTTTAAACTCAAGTCCAAGATAGTGTTTGAAAAGTCCAAAATCAATTAGTTGGGCCTAGACCGCAAACTCAGCTTTAAAAATGTCACTTCTGGTCCAAATTGAATTCAAAAACAAGTTTTCAGCAATCCCTTTGTTTAATTTCAGTCACTCAGGCCCAAACTCGCATCCTTTCATATCAGCAATTCATCAAAGCCCAAATTAATTTTCAAGGTCCTAAACGTGAACTTAAACGCCCAAAACAAACTTTAATTCGAACTAGAAAAAACCATGTCTCATTTTTCAGATTTCAAAGTACCAAAGCAGTCCATTTTCATCTAATTTCCAGATTTTAACCCAAGTTAGGAATTCATCTTTTAAAGTGATTCTATCTAAATGATATACGTATCATTTGTCAATCCTAGATTCATAACAGCAATAAAGGTTCCAATATGTAAAGTATTTTATTACAAATATATACATACAATATATATATATATATAAAGTAAAAATAAAAATGATTGAATTTAGGCTGGTGGGCCTACCTAAGACCGCCAGTTGACTATTTCACCCATAGTTGGGCCTTCAAATGCATAATAGCTTCCCTGACTCCATCAAGAATATATTTATAAACTGGATATGCAGTGTATGTGAAGGTTGTCTTTGGCTGGATGAAGTATGGGCCCAGTAGGGGCCCATCTCATCGCAATGCAGCATGAGCAAAAAGGAGGCACAAACAGAGGCCCAAGTTAGAAAGCACCATGGACTCCTAATTAAATTAATATGAAATGGGTAAGCACATAAGGACAGTCCATTAGCAAATTAAGGCCCAAAATAGATATAGCAATCCATATCACAGTGCCATGAACGAGAAAGTCAAGTGGGCTTGTTCCAAGTCACAATACATAGGTAGAATACGAGTAGGCAAATAGCAGAGTTCATGGGCTAAGCCCAAAACATATACCAGGTCAAATAATAAGCACCTTTAAAAAGTAAAAAATTGGGCCAGGCCCAATTGACTCCTAATCAGGATTTTTCTACTGATGTATACAGGCAGTATGTCAGTTTTATATACCTTGTATACACTAGGCATATGTGGTATATTATTTGTATATTGTAGTATACATCAAGGCATAGGCAACAGACATAATAGAAGATATCTCAAGCAACATACTTACATAATTTCAAAGACATGTTAGAGATGAATATCCAAGTCAAACAAGTATCCAATATATGCATATTACTCTCATGTCAACTAAGGTCCAATTAAGATAGACATATGAATGGACATGAATACGCTAGACAGACCCCTGGAATGGATCAAAGTAAGGCACTATCAAGTATTCATATACGCAAGACTCTAACACTGTGGATGCTAGGCAAAAATTAGTGAACATACTAAGTGACACAAAGACACTGGCTCAAAATATATGTAGCATGGTTCATATAATCAAAACAGGTTCATAAGAACATAGTTATCAGGATGACATATCTTAGAAAGCCTTACGACATATATTAAACTAATTGAAAGCACAAGGAAGGAATTCACTTCATCCTAGACTGGCACAAGTAAGTTTCTTTGCATAATAGAGATGGCAGCTAACAAAGAAAAAGAAACAAACTACTGCATACAAACTGGACAAAGAAACATCATGACATACAAATAGTTGTTCCCAGACCATTCATGCTATTATGATTCAAATTTGAAAGTCTCCAACCAAGAAAAAACAATCAATAAAGTCTCAAAAAGGATAAAACAGACCCCATATGTCAAGGCTATCATGTATGGACATCTTTACATACATCATGCTTAATCATCACATCTTAAACTCATACAAATTTAAATCTAGGCCAAAACAGATCCTAGATGATCATTTCCCCTTTCCCCTACCCATATATAATAAAAACAATTAAAAAAAACTCATAGGCTTCTTCTAAGATCAAATTAAGGTTATCTCTACACTATATTCAGTTCTAATTCCTTATTTTGGAGAAGATAAACAACTAATCCATCTTAGAACCATTAAGTGCATAGAACTTGTCAAGGCTAAGCCATTTATATCCTAGGCTACTAGATGGTCTCAATATGACAACACTTTGAGGCTAAAACATACTTCTTCTAGATAAACAAACTGATTAAGTTAAATAACAACAATCTTAGTTCATTTTTAGGACTTAATCAACACTAAGTGACATAATAAGCATGACCGGTTAATATATTAGCTAAACATAGTTCCTAAACATTAAAACATGTTCTCAAATAAGTATCATGATTTAAAAATGGTTTGTATACAGCCAGAACAACTTCATAACTAACACACAATCCACTTAATATGCTTACATGATCATATAATACATAATACAAGTTACAAAATATGAATTTAAGCAAGAAATTAAAAGGAATAGGGGTTACCTTGTATGGAGGCATCCGAAAGGTCGAAGTTGAGCTTGATCTTCAACTCCGGGGACCTCGAACTTGCAAATCACACAAAAGAGATAGTTTTAGATTGTGAAGGACTAATTTTGGGTTCCACCAAAGGGCTTGGATATTAACTTAAGTGTAATAGTCGATTTAAACTCGATTAAGACTCTCAATCAATGCGAATGAAACAAATCAAGTTTTGGAGCTCTGAAAATAAAGCAAGAGGGTCTATATTTATAGGGTTAATCTCAAAACCTAGCAGAGCCCACAGATTGGTGTGGGAGAACTCAGTTTTGGGGAGAAATTTCCCTCTATAATGGTTCTCAACTAATGAAAATAGAGAGTTTGAATCGTGAATGAGACAAAATTAATTAAAACTCGCAGAAAAGCAATCAGAGAGGGGCGACCCCACCTTGGGGTTGGGGAGAGTGGTTCGACGGTGGCGTGGAGGTGAGAGAGGAGGGCAATTAATTCCCTTTCTTCTTCCATCCAAACAAACACATAGAAAAGCAACGTACAATGTGCTATTTCCATCTTTTTCAAGAGAATGAAGGCAGCACTAGGTTTCCCAAGTGGAACAAAGTTGTAAAAGGGAGATAAGGAATATCAATTTCTAGGCGGATCTTTTATCATCTAGTTACCCTGAAAAGGGTAGGAATATAAATGACATATTAATAAAGTTTTATCTAAGTTTATCAAATAACAAGCATGTAGTAAGAAAACGGGTAGTATCAACTCAAAATTTATTTTTTTAAATAAAAGTTTATAACCTTTAACCAATATGAACATTATAATTATAGAGTTTAACACTTACCAAAATCATAATTAAAAAACATAGTCTAGAAATCATACCTCTTAATCAGAATTTCAGATCACCGGAGATCTCAACCCACCCTTGGCTCTGTTTCCTTCTTCTTCCACCGAAATTGCGGGATAATTAGCCTAGGTGTCTGGGAGTTCTCAACAGACTATCTTCTAAAATTCTTATCAAGGTGTAGGTTTAATGACTAATATGGTTCTAATTATAATCTTTCAATGTATTCTATCTCTGGTATTATGATATTCTAATTGGTCTAGATTATAGACTAAGGAGGGGTTTAGCTCGACATAGAGAGTTTTCAAAAAAAGATTTGTATAGAGAGTTTTTCGAATGAATGATATGGTTACAAGAGGCTCCTTATATAGATAACCTCGGCTGATAAGATGACAAAATTACTTTCTCAAAATTCATAAAGTAAATAGTAATCACTTTTTCAAAAGTCTAAAGTGCTACAGTTTGTCTGCTATGATTGCCTGGTCTTTTTCAAAGTTTTTGTCTTTGTTGTCATTTTTCTTCGGTTGCTTTCCAGGTGTCCTTCTTGATAATATCATCTTTTGTCCTTTTTCTTCGGCTGCTTTTCAGGTGTCCTTTTTTATAATATCTTCTTATCATGAGTTGATATTTCTATCAGATTCTTTTGTTATCGTCTTCATTGTCATGGTTTGTAATATATGGTAGTACGTAGTAATACATGGTAGTAAATTGGGCTGCAAGTAGTAAAACTACATGCTCCCTATCAGAGTAGTAAATTGGGCTAGAAGTAGTAAAACTACAAGCTCCCTATCAGAGGAGTAAATTGGGCTTCAAGTAGCAAAGCTACATGATCCCTATCAAACTAGTAATTTCTCACATCCTTATGCAAAAGGATCATAATTCCCTTCTATTTTTATTGTATTAGTAATAGTAGTAGGTCTAATATTTATTACAGGCCTTCTATTTTGTCCAATTGTCTTTTGTTATTGGTCAATCGTTTCTTTTGCATGTTTATATTTCAGGTTTATAATTTTGTTATGCATTTTAGTAAGTCTCGTGATATCCTGTGTCATAATGTCATTGTTGTAATATAAGGTGATACTATCTTCCACTGCTCCTCCTTTCGAGTCGCCAATAATACATGCTTTCTTTGCTCGTAACATGTCCTCTATTCTGGTTTTCAAGGTTAGTAATCCAAATGTTCTTTTTGCACTAAGCCACTCTTGGAATTTCTCCAAAGTGCGCGGTATTTTCATGTTCAGATTTTCATCATCTCCGCTGATAGTACTATTTTTTCATGTCTTGAATATCTGACATATCACAATGGGCTTTACGATTAGGTCTGTTGATGCGTCAAATATTTGTATTCCATCTACTCCTTTTCTGAGTGATTCCATCATGAGTTTTGTAGACTCTACAATAATACTTGGTAATTTGGCAATGTTGTACATGTTCTCATCCACTATTAGTTTATCAATAAAACCGTAAGTGAATAATTTTGATACTATTTCCGGGTTAGCATGTTCGCTGCACAAGAATCTGGGATACTTGCTTAGTTTAGCATTGCGTAAAATATGAGGGTTTGTCTTATAATCATAAAATTTATTAATCTTTTCATAAGCACTGATATATTCAAGTGTGTATTTCAGTTTGTCGGCCATTGATACTGTTGATGAAGAGGATGGTATTGAAGATGATATAGTTGCCAGTTTTGATACAAACGGTGCCAAAGTTTTAGTAGTAGGGTTTTTTGGTCTTTCAGGTGTAGTGATGGGTAATTTGGATTGGGTTTCATTTTGTTAAGTTTTCAGGGTTATCATGTCTTGTATGGCTTCCCTGAGTTGGTTTATAAGATTGGTGTTTTCTTGTAATCTGGATATTAGAATTTCATTGGTTTGTATAATGGAATCCATGGCGTTGGTAATATACTCTTCAAGGTTATCACTATTGATCTACATTATTATATCTGCTAAGAAATTCAGCTAAAATATTTTTAGTTCTAGATATATTCTTAACAATAAAGTCATAACAATAAAAAAATGATTGCCATTTTCTTCTTGTATTCAATTCCGGTGAATGATCTATCTTTTTTGTAATAAAAGCTCTTACATGTGTGTTGTTTGTTCTAACAACAAATTTTACCGGTAATAAGTGATAATGAAATCTCTTTATTCCAAATTTTACTGCTAATATTCTTTCTCATTAATATGGTAATTTTTTTCATATGGTTTCCATGTTCCTCCTCCATATCCACAAATTAGTGGGTTCTCTTTATCTATATCTCCTTTATCATAAGCTATGAGGACTGCTAACCATCCTATATTACTAGCGTCAGTAAAAAGTTCTAGTTGATCTTTTTCTGCTGATATTCTATGTTTTGGTAATGTTTTTACCTTTTCCTTGATTTCTTTTATAGCTTTAGTATGTTCTTGTTTCCATTCAAATGTTATGTTTTTCTTTGTTAATTCTTGTAATGGTTTTCTTAGGAGTGGTAAATATTTTATATGGTCTGAAGCATAATTTATTACTCCTAAGAACTGTTGTACTTCTTTTTTACTCTCTAGCTTTTCTTTGAAATTCTTTATCTTTGTTACTATGTGTTCTTACAGTTGTAATCCTTCATTGTCTATAATATATCCTAAATATTCAATATTGTTTTTAAAGATTTCAGATTTCTTTTCAGATAATAGTATTATGTGTTGTTTTATAGTTATTATAAATTCTTCTAGGTGTTTTATATGATCGTCTAGATTATCGCTAAATATTAATATGTCATCAACATATACTATACAAAATTCTGTTAATTTTCTAAATACTTGGTCCATTCTTCTTTGAAATATTTGTGGTGCATTTTTTAATCCAAATGGTAGTACATTCCATTCATAGTGTCCTTGAGGGGAACTAAAGACTGTTAAAGATTTTGATTCCTTTGTTAGTTTTATTTGCCAAAATCCACTTTTACAATCAAACTTACTGAACCATTTTTTATTTCCTAATTTGTTAATAAGATTTCTTTTATATGGTAAAAAATATCCATCAAATATTGTCTTTTTATTTAGTTCTCTATAATCAATTACCATTCTGGCTTTTCCTCTTTTTTGTTCACTATGTTTCCTTACTAAAAAGGCTGGGCTACTATGTCGGCTTTTACTTTCTTGTATCATTTTTAATTCTAGTAATTCTTTTAATTGAGTTTCAAATTCTTTTTGATTTGTTGGACTATATCTAATAGGTTTGGATCTAATTATATCATTTTCATTTATTAGCTTGATTTCTGCATATATTTTTTCTTTTTCCCATAGTTGAATTGGATTTCTCCAAAGTTCATTTTTAGTATATTAAGATATTTTTCTTTTAATAATTGTAGGTTATTATTCCTATCAGTTTTTATAGAACATAATCTTAATGTATGTATTGGTAATATTATTTTTAATACTATCCATTTATTACAAGGTGTTTGTAAGCTAAAAGTATTGCTATCTATAACCTGTGTCTTAAAGTAATCTAGGAAGTTATTTCCTAATAATACATGTTGTTTCATATTATCTAATTGATATATTATTGGTAATCTGAATATTGTCTTTCCTAATACAATTCTCATATTTTCTGCTACCACATCTAATTCTTTTGATTGTTCATTAAATCCTAATACTCTTGCTCTATGTGATCTAGTTCTCTTCCACCTGTGTGATTCTAATACATATTTTCTTGCTAAGCATAAATGTGCTCCGCTATCAATAAATATTTTTTGTTTTATCATTTTATTAGGCTTATATTCTATATGGGCTTCTATATAGATTGCTACTATTTTATTAGGTATTAGGATTTTGTCTGATACTCATTTCTCTTAATCTTTGTTGGAGATTTTCATCTTGTTCTAATTCTCTTACCTCTTGGCGAATGTTTTCATCTTCCATTATTTCTTCTATACTGCTTCTTATTCTAATAAGTTTCCAATTTATCTCACTTAATCTTTCTCTTATTCTATTAAGGTTTTTAGTAACCTTGTTATATCTATCATTATAATATTTATTTCCTGTTTCACTTGTAGTTGTAGTTGTAACAAGCTTATAGCGAACATGTTGTTCACATTGTATCCAATAATTTCTTTCTTCTAATAATTTTTTCACGCCTCTCTCCTTATAATCGAGTTGCTTTTCGCCCGTCTCCTTATAGTCGAGTTGCTTTTCGCCCCTCTCCTTATAGTCGAGTTGCTTTTCGCCCCTCTCCTTATAGTCGAGTTGCTTTTCGCCCCTCTCCTTATAGTCGAGTTGCTTTTCGCCCCTCTTTACTCGAATGATTTTAATTTAAAACAAACATAGCATATTGGCTTTTGCAAATTAAAATTAATCATGGCCACATTTTGAAAATGTCGCCATTTTTGTAATTAGCGAAATGGCCAATAAATTTCACAAATAGCCTAATTAGGTTGAGAGCTTTAATTTTAAGGCCACATTTGACACTAATTGGAATTTAGGAAATTAATCATGGTATAGTCCTTTTAATTTAAACATGAATTGATATTGAGATGTAATTCCCTTATCATATTTAATTTTGACAATTTCCCAACTTTGACAGATTGGATCATTAATTTAATATTGAGAATTTTTTTAAAATAATTACATTTATAATTGTTGGTTAAAATTAAAAAATTATGATTAATGGTCAAAATTATGTAAAATTGAGACATAATATACAATATATATATATATATATATATATATATATATATATATATATATATACTAAGTGATATTTTGTCAACTAAAATAACAAAATACTCTCGGAATAATTTTGTGAAATCATATTCGCCTTGTAAAAAGTATATTTCACTCCTTCTGTGACTCAGCAATTTTGAATAATTAAATGAAATTATTGGAGGATAAAAATTAGGTGTCAACAACTGCCCCTTTATTGTTCGGGGATGGCTAGACCATCCCTGAACAACAAAATTTGACTGACCTAATTTTTAGCCGACCAATCGAGAAATACTCCTCATTTTTATGCACATTATTTTTGAAATTGTGGCCGAACCCCGGTCTCTGGGTTTCCTACATATCCCAAGTTACATAAGAATTCAGGCCACTTGTAGTTCGACTTAATTAAACTACTAAAAAACCAATAAAACAAAAGTATCAAACTAGAAAATTTCAGAATGATTTTGTTGGAATGTGACTGATCCTTGGAGATTAAGTGGCCTACATATCCTCAGTGTTAGGGAATCAGGTCACTTGTATTTCGACTTGATAGCTCGAAAAGGGTATCCCTTATGTGAGAATCCCTTTGACCTTTCCGGTGTATTCCCGACTGGTTATGAGTTTTAAAAATAAAAATCGTTGTGATTTGCAAGCGAGTTTGGTGTAGAGTGACGTTCAAGCTCATGTACAAAGAGCTTGAATCTCGTAGGTATATATTTTTGACTGGCTGCCCAAGAACATGTTCCACATTTGCTCTGCATGCGTCTAGATCTGGTCTACTTGATTTCCACCTTCTGTAGCTTTGACCATTTTCCATGTACTGAGACTTGCGTGTTGATTATTTATATTTTATCATACATGCGTGGCTTTTTTTTTCTTGTTCCCTACTGGGTGATTGCTATGAGTGGGTGATACCTCTGACACCATCTGGCTATGTTGATTTGCTGGTTGAATGTTGTTTGAGCGGATGCCTCATTTGACATCGTCTGGCTCTATAGGCTTTGTTTATAGTAGCCTCCTAGGTGACTTTTCTGAGCGGGTGACACCTCCTACACCATCTAGCTCTGTTGATCTGTTGGTGAAACGTTATTAGAACGGATGCCAATTGTTACACCATCTGACACTGTAGATTCATTGACTTGAGCGGATTCCACCATTGACATCATCTGGATTATGTATTCTCTTATTGAGCGGTTGCCCTTCCGACATCATTTAGCTTAAGCATATTTTGTTGAGCGAATGCCACCTCCAAAATCATCTGGCTCATATGTGAATGGCCCTCTTGGCATGCTGTTTATATGAATGGCAGTGTTTATATGAATGTCCCTCTCAGTATGCATTTTATATAAATGGACCTCTCGGAAATGTTTATATGAATGACCCTCTCGACATTGTTTGTATGAATTATGCTCTTTGTAGTATTTGTATGAATGACCCTCTCAGCAGTTTTTGTATGAATTCCCCTCTCGATAATATTGTATGAATGTCCCTCTCGGCAGTATTTGTATAAGCACTCTCGGTATGCGATTTGTATGAATGGCCCTCTCGACAATGTTTGTATGAATGACTCTCTCGGCATGCAAATGTCATATCTTTAGTGTGTTTAAACTATAAAATCTAAGAAGAATAACCAAGTATTTATAGTATAGAAGAAAGTTCAAAGTGTAGTCGTTTGGCTTCTGCCGTCAGATAGGCTTAGTTTGATGTTTCTGGTCATTGTTGGAGACTTGATGTCCACTTTGTCTGGCGTGTCAAGTGTCTTTGTAGTTTGATCGATAGAAACGATGCTTAACGATGTTACCTGTAAAATCCTTATACAAAGTTTAGTAAGGTATGACATATAATGTTGGATATGAAACCGTTCTATGTGACGATCTTTATCTAGTTGATGCCTTTGATAGTGTCATGTTGATTTGGCGGCGGTGTCATTCCGAGTCTGGATTGGAATTTTTGAGACCCTCTCAAAAATTGTGCCCCAGTTGAAGTCGTGTTGGTGACCTCTCATGCTGAGTCTGAATTGGAATTTTTGAGACTCTCTAAAAAATTCTGCCCTAGTTGAAGTTGTGTCGGCGACCTCTCATGCTGAGTCTTGTGAAGGAATTTTTGAGACCTTCTCAAAACACCTGCCCCAGTTCCTACCTAGGGGATATTTGAGGTTTTTTCTACTAGTGTGATCGAGTCCTACATGGACTGCCTATGTATCCCTCCTCGAGAAATCTAGTCATCGCGTAGTCCATGTTATAAGCATGGTGGATTTTTTATAATAATATGACCGAGTCCTGAATAGATGCCTATGTATCCCATTTTAGGAATCAGGTCATCGCGTAGTTCATATTATAAGTTGTTTACACTATAAAATCTAATATATCATTGTTAGTAAAAAATGCACTGTAAACATAATTGGTAGCGACGTCTTCCCGATGTCATCTCGAATCTTTAAGAAGAGTGTCTTATCCAAGGACAATCCACTTTAGAAATAGGCAGTGTTCCACTTCGACGTCGCCAGCCTAATGTGTGTCACACTTAGAGGTTGGACGACCTGATTTGAAATAAAGGTAAGTGTCACAATTTTAGTGTGGATGACTCAATTTTTCCAATTTTAAGGGTGGACGACCTGGTTTGTCATAATTTTAGGGTGGACAACCCTGTTTGTCATAATTTTAAGATGGAAAGCCCAAATATAAATAATGTTAAGTGTCACAATTTTAGGGTGGATGACTTGGTTTGTCACAATTTTTAGGGTGGACAACCTTACTTGTCAAAATTTTAGGGTGGACGGCCCTGCTTGCCATATTTTCTAGGGTGGACGACCCTGTTTTGTCATAATTTCATGGGCATTGCACTTAGGAAACCCCTGTCTTAATCTTGTGGCATTGATCACTCTATCATTTATGTCGACTTGGCTATCCTTGGGCTCATCGACCATTCCTCATTAGCACCCCAACCACTAAACACTTAAACTATATCAACCGAACCAACACTTAACCAAAATCCACCATTCTTTCACTCGAGTTTGTATCTGACAACGCATGTTCAACCCTTACTAAACCTACTATATACCGACCACCCATACCTCCCATAATACTTCACTAACATCTGCACCAAAGGTCATTACCCGAAATAGTCCATTAATACCCACCAAATCCCAATAACACCAAGCAGTCCTCATAATACAACCTTTTGGGAACCATACTGTCTCAGTTCTGTTTTGCCAACCTACCACCATCCAACCACCTAAGTCCGATCTTCAAACCTACCCTAAATGTGTCTACAACTACCCTATAGAATGCCTTGACCCGATTCTATTTACATTCACCTAAAATAGCCATCAAACACCCCACCACTAAACCGAGAACCCCATTTTGACATCCATATTCATGTCAGCCCGAATATCATCCACACCCAACCCACTTATCAAACATCACCCCTCCTTACTTACATCAGCTTGTTTGCTATTTATTTCACTGTTGGGTTTGGGTCAGACCATTTGGTTATCTCTTTTATATATCTATTTATATAATTATATTTTGTTTATTTAACTGTTTTAGTTAGTAAGTATAAATGATCTCTAACTCCTACATTTTTCCCCTGTCCTTGTATGAGTTTGCACTACATATGGGCCGATTTTGCCCAATTCCTCATTTGCTTCTTCTGTTGGGCATGAGGCCCAAAACTTGTACTCCCTCATGTCATACCACACCTAGAATGCCCAGCCATGGGTGAAAATGGTATATACATTTAACTGGTGGGCCCGGTATGCCCACCATCCTACCTTAGGCTTTTAAAATCATGTATTTTATTATTTGTATATATAATTGTAATGACCCATCCAACCATTTTTAGCTAAAGATCCTCATTTGACCAAATTATCCTTTCTGTAGACTCTGTGTTGGGTTTGTGACTCACGGGGATGGGTTGTACGGTTCCCACAGTGCTTGTAGATGTAATTTAGAAGAAAAACCCAAGGTTGATAATTTAAAATTGAACTGGTTGACCCAAAGTTGACTTTTGAGTATATGAGTTCGTTTCTGAATTTCGTCACTTACGGTAGGTCTAGAGCATCATTTATCACTTAGTTGTGTCACTGGTTCATTTCCCCAGGCATTCGGATGTGGTGTCACTATTTGCAAATTTGTGGAACTTGAGTATCTTGGGTGTTTTCGTAAACAAATGGGTCTTAGCTCGGTATGAGAAATCTGAGTGAGCGAGATTATGTCTGATTTGTATTCGGGAGGTCCCGAGAATGTTTCAGGTGTTTGGTGGAGAATTACTAAGTTTCTTAAGCTGCTAGTTTATGGTGTGTCGCACCAGCGGACCAGTGGCCGCTTCTGCGGAGTCATCTCTACGAAGGTTGGTCCGTATATGCGGGTTTTGGCAGGGTTAGTTATGTTCGCTCCTGCGGTCCTTGTTGGATACCAGATAAGATTGTCCAAGGTGGATACCAGATCCAACGTGGAACTGACAACTCGGTGAGGTGGACACCACATGGCATACCATCTCACCATCCCAACCTATTTACCCATCTCCTACACTTCTTCCACCACTACCATATCCTCCTCGTCCATAACCAGTGCCACCATTAGCACCACCACAACCATTTAAATTTGACGCAGTTAACATTTATTTTTAAGGAGACAAGATATCTCTCTAGAGCAAAAAATCTTTAGAAGAGTAGTTTCTTAAACTAAAGCAGAACTCCAATTAATCAAACCAAAATCAATGATAGCTTTGATTAATTTTTGGCCGGTATTTGATTTTAAAATAATCACTTGTGAGAAGAAAAAGATGAGAAGAGCAAATGTATATTGATATAACTAAACACATTGCAATTTAAGACTGACTAAAAAAGCTCCGGTGGAGATCTTTTTTGACATCATATTTCTTTTTGATTAAATGTTTTCCTAGACAAATTAGAGCGTCAGAATCTAAACCAACGTAATATCTAAAAATATCCAAAATATTAATACTATTTTTCCTATTAGATCATAGAGAGGCACTATCTGAGGAACTTTTAAGGGTCGACAGGCCCTGGCAGAGCTGTCTTAACTCATAATAGACCCACAAATTCCCTAACGCCACCACGGCCTAGCCGGCTAAAACAGGACCATTAGCCTGAGCTTCAGACATTTCGCCTGGGCTGTCCTCTACCCAACCTTAGTACCTTCTCATATGAATCATTAGCTTTATTAAAGAATTTGTACCATGATTCCAAGTAGTCTAGTGCAACTTGGTTCAACATAAGGGATTTAGCCTATCATTTAGGCTAAGTTGATAAATAATGTATATAATGTAAAAATAAAAAGAAAGGAAAATTACCAAGGCCTTGAGGTTGTGCTCAGCAAGAGAGATAGATATCAAACTTTAAATTTTATTTAGAGAGTATTTTTTACAAGGGAGAGAGAGGTTGGCGAAATCCTGCCTCTGAACTGAAATTAAGGATCTTTATATAATGAATCACTAACTGACACAAACAAATAAAAGGGGCCAAAGCGTGGCCGAGATAAAAAGTAAAAAGAGAAAAAACTAAAAGAAAGGGCCTACTTATGTGGCCGACAAAGAAAAATAATAAAAGGCCAAAACATACTCGGCCAGCTACTACAATAATACATTTGATTTTATAAAAGCAGATTCATCTTTATGAAGGTAGATTCTTTTCCCATGTGCTCTATCAAGTTGGGACCGACTGCATTATGAAATTTGTTCTTTTCCCTTTGATTTTTCTGAATTGGAGGATTCCTCCATTTTATCTTGAAATTTTAAGATATAATATTCTATGTCGCTGGATCACATGGGTCCTGAGAGTTTTGAATTTGATCCTCTCCTTCAGTATGACTGGATGTCATTGATGAGTCCGAGGGGAATTCATGACTTAGATTTTTTAGTAAATCTTTCTTGACTTCAGCCATATAAGATGCTATCATATCAGATTTTGAAACTACTCCTTGTTTAAGTTGTAGTTTTCTGGTGATATGCTTGAATGAACTATTAACGTTTGGTGATTGTTCCCTGTTGTTCAGTTCTTTATAATTTGCGGTAGTCGTAGTTATCATTTCTATAAGTTCATGTCCATGTAAGACTCCATCTTTGGTTTTTTGTAACAATTTCTTCCAAAACCTGGTATAAAAGGTTCTCTGAAGACAAGGAATCTGTTGCAGGTTATAACCCACTTCCACTGACCATCTCATTATCCATGAGATGGAAAACTCAACAAAGAATAGCATATTAGCAATTCCTGTGATAATTGTATTGTTCTACTCCCATGCTATAACTTTGGATGAGACATCAATTCATTCAGTATATAAACTAATGAATGGTGAAGGAAACCTATGAATAGACGAACCATAACTAATGCACCATTGTCAAAACCAATTAGGAATGTTATGTTTATAAATATTAGAACATATCTTTATGAACCAAGAGTGTTTTTTATTAGGGTTTTCATAAAGGAAAGTTTTATAAAAACTATCCACATAATCCAGTAATTGAATTTTACCTGAACTTTCTGCTCAGGGTGGAAATATTCTCTTTCTTTACTGGTGCTGAATCCCCACTCTTTTGGGGTAAATATTTTCTTTATTATGATCTTGGAATAGTTATAAATTTTCTCGTATTCATTGGATAAAAATGCTGAATTTCAGCTAATCCAGTGGTTGAGTGTATAGTCTCATAATGCATTCTCGATTTATAAGTGAGGATGGATATGACCCGACTTCTAGATATCTCTCCATCAATTTCCATGGCTCGTCCTTCCATTGAAGGTCTTTATAATCTAAGAAGAGTGTAACTTCTTTATGTTCATGTTGCTTATAAGAATCATTATCATCTTGTTCATCATGTGCAACCTCTGAATAAGAAGGTTGTGGACTATCATCCTTTTCTCTGGATTTTATGAAATTCATAAACTGTTGGTATAAAGGACTTTTTTTTATCAATATTAGAAGGTCCTGTCATGTTTTCAGCTATAAGACTTCTGGTTCCTTGTTGGACAAAAGTATTACCATGTCCAGTTCCACGTCCTCGTCCCCTTCCTCTATAATGGTGGGGGTCTCCTGGTAAACTCGGCCTCATCCTGCAACAAGAATCTTAGCAAAGTTATGAACTAAAATATTCCCTAGTTAAGAAATCAGGCAGACTATTATCCGTCCCTTTTTTATAATGTATTTCAAAATCGAATGGTGCCAGCAGATCTTGCCATCTAGCAAACATTTGTTTAGAAACATCATGCTTGCCGTCTTTATTAAACATGAACTTAGCTGATTGGCAATCCATTTCTATTAAAAACTTCTGATTGTATAAATCGCCTTGAAATGTTAAGACACATTTTACAATTGCTAGGAACTCCTTAGCAACTATCGAATAATTCTTCTGACTAGGATTCCATTTTCCAGAATAAAATTGTATCAAATACTCCTAATTATTAACTGGAGAGTATTGCTTCAGTATGCCTCCATAACCAATATCTGAGGCATCTGTCTCTATAATCTTTGGGCTAGTAGAATTGGACAATGTAAAACAAGGAAGGTTAGGAACCTTATACTTAATTCGTTTGACAGCTTGAGTATGATCATTTGTCCAAGGTGTAGGAACCTTTTTTAGCCATTCATATAAGATGGCTGTATCCTTTGCCAAATCCTTTATAAAAGGACTGATATAATTAAGACTATAACCAGTTTTATATGAATGTCCAATAGGATCATTAAAAGTAATTTTATATTTATCTGCTTCTGCAATCTGAATCTGCCAATAACCAGACTTTAAATCAAATTTAGGAAATATAATAGCATTATTAAGTCTATCAAGTAATTGTTTTTATTAGGAATATGATACCTGATCCATTTCAAAATATTATTAAGTGGTTTATAGTTGATAACGAGTCGAGGAACTCCTCTTTCCTGCTCAGCATGTTTATTAACATAGAAGGTCGTACACGACCATGGAGACTTTGAGGGTTTTATCAAACCTTTCTGTAACAGGGAAGCAATCTCCTTTTTGCATAATTTAAAGTATTCGGAATTCATTTGGCATGGCCTAGCTTTTGTAGGGATATTACCTTTTCTAAAATCATCCTCATAAGGGAGAGAAACAATATGTTTTTTCCTATCCCAAAAAGCATTAGGATGGTCACTACAAATCTGAAGTGAAAACTGAGTTTGTACTAAATCAATTTTTTGTTGTAGCTTAGGATTTCCCAAAAGCTCTTCAATAGTGGATATATAAATCTCTTATTTTAGAAAACTGATTTGCTGGTGTTTATGTACTAGCCTATCTTTGAGTTCATTTAACACCCTTGAAAATGGTTCGATTATAAACTGAAAAGTAATGGGCTTTCCATTGAAGGTTCCTATGATACATTGTTTTTATCAATATTAGTAATTGGAAATAGTTTCTGTATAAAAAGTGTGCCCAATATAATTTAGCTAGAAATATCTTTTACCAAAACAAAACTTTTTGCTATACAAGTTTTATCATTGCAGATATAAGCCTTTGGTAATTTGAAAGTAATTTGTAATTTCTGCCTATTAGTAGATCAAACACTATGACTGGTTTTATAAAAATATGTGTAAGGAATAAGTCCTTCCTGTATACAATTTATATTTGCCACGCTATCATAGTAGTAGATCTGCCCATTAGCAGATCTAGCACTATGACTTATTTTTATATAAAACTTTTGTGAAGTGATTAATTCCAGTGTTTGTAGAAAGTTTCGTGCTTCATCTCTAGTACCTGGAATCAATAGATTATCTAGAGCAGAAATATCATCTACTATATCCGGATCTATAATCTCTTTACATGTACCTTCATTATTGGAAATTCGTGCGTCAAGCATATTATTACTCCTTTTTAATTCTAATATTTCTTGATTGAAATTATTAATCTCATTTTCTAAATCTATGGGAGTACTTGTAATTCCTTATTTCTCCCTCGTTTGTTTTTATTAATTCTGACATGGTTTAAGTGTTTGATCGTTCCAGAGTTTTTCTACCTTGTGAAGGTTCTGGAGTATCCTGGAGTTGATCTATAATATGTGATCTCATACCTGGATCCTTAATCAATTTTAATAACTCCATAAGGTTATCTCCTTTGAGAACATTAATGTTCATATCTTGGTATTGAGAAAATATATTATAGAACTCACCATCCTCCTTAGTCTGTTTGTTAGAACAAGGTTGTCCGATTTGACATGGTAAGCATTCTTCTTCCGAAGTAATATAATCTTCTTTGTTAAGAACTCTAATTTCCTCATCTGAGGAGGAATTCTTTGCTTCATCAGTTTCGAAACTTGAATCTTCTAGCTCTGAGTTAAGCAATAGTATGGATAATGTATCCTTTAAATCATCTCCAATGTTAAGGGCTTCAATCTTTTCCTTAACTTTACAATCCTTATAATAGTGGCATGTCCTGCTACATTTCCAACATGCCTTTGGATTCTTTTATTTAATAAATTTCTTGAGAGTTATAAACTCTTTCTTTCTTCTCACATTCTTATCCAGGCGTTTTGCTTTCCATTTTTGGAAATTTTCCTTATTCTTTTCTTTTCGTTTATTAGACCCTTTGGCTTTGGGTATTTCCATTCCAAACTAACCACAAAACTCCCCTAACAGTTGTCTTTCATTAAGGTTCTGTATTTTGATCTGCTGATTTAGCTTGATCTCGTTACACAAGGATAAGCCTTCTTGTATACATGTACCTATTAGGCTTCCATAAGTATGAACGTCATAATTGATGGTAATTCCCCCTTTTCTAAGAAATTTTCTAACTCTTTCTGCGAAGAGGGCTGGTAATCCATCTATAAATTTGGACTTCCAGTGAGGGCTATTACACTCTGGTAATTCCATGACTCAGATTAGGAAAACATCCTTATACCACCAAAATGAGGTGAGGGTTTTGCATCTCAAGTTCTAGAGTAAGGTTCTAATATTTTCACTATCATCTGACCATCTTCTAGTAAAATGCTCTATAATATTAATCCCTAAGGTATATACCGCATTCTGCATAGGTTCTAGACCTATTTCAGTTTTTATTGTTCCAATAATACTATTACGTTGTTCTTGGGTTAAGTAATGATCCCACTAACCTTTTAATTAACCAGTAAATCCTGATATGATCATTTCTGCAACAGTCTTGTCAGAGTTATTGTTAGCTTTGCAGATTGTGCTATACATAAGCATTCTGTGAACCACCGTATAAATTTATATTTCCATATAACCATCTATGTTCCATTCATAGATACTTTTTCCACTATAACTATTGTTATCAACAATCTTTTGCTCCTCAAACAAAACATCTTGAGGAGTAGGTCTAAGATTGTAGTACATCCTTTGTACTGGTTTCCTAGCATATTTTTCTATGTTATTAATCTCATCAGACATCTTCGGCTTATAATCATTTCCAGAAAAGTCCAACTCATAATCTTTTGTTAAAGGGATGATTCGTAAACCCTTAAACTTATCATCTAGTAATTGCTCAAGTTCTGAGTATGCTCTTAACTTGAAATCTTTAATTTCAGGAGGAGGCTGCACACTAGGAGTAGGTGCAGGTGTATGACGGCTAGAAGAAGGAATCAACTTCATAATTTCTGAAGCTAATTTCTCTACTCTATTATGTAAAAGAACAATTTGTTCACCAAATATGTCCATATAAACATTTGTACAGTTATTCTGTTTGAGCATGTTATTAATATGCGAAGTTGTAACCAAAGTAGTATTATCTTCAAATAATTTTTAAAAGGCATCAAAATCAAGAACTTTATTATCATTTTCAATTTGGAAAGGTTGTTGTGGAGGAAAAACAGTATGAACGACTCCCCCACTAGAGAGTTTGTACTCTCTTTCTAAAACAGAGATAATCTCCCACGTTATTAGCCATAAACCAGGGAACAAAAGATATAATTTTATTAGCTTGAGAGAGTTATTTATAAAATTCCTCTTGAAGCACTAATCGTTCATTGTTATCAAAAGTTTAAAAAACTATTTTTTAAGCGGTTCCAATCTGGATTTATAAAAGTCTTTACTGATTTTCATTCGTGCGGGCGACCCCCGACTAAAATCAATTTTTAGACTTTGATCCATTAGACACTTGGATAACCCATGTCTGACTCAGTTATATCTGGTCTTCATTAACACCTCTGGCAATATTATCATTACCAATTATAATCCTACCAATTCTATTGCTATCAGTATTATCTGGGATAGGTGGATTTATAAAATCTTGAATGCATGAAGTAGAAGCTCATGATGGAGATCTAACAGCATAATCAACTGGTGAAATATAAGAACGACTTGAGACATCAGATCTAGTAGATCTTGATCCAAAATCATTTGTCAAGTAATTTGATTTAGAAAACTTAAGCTTGACAGTCTCATCTGGTGCTTGTTCAATATGGTTAATCTAAGTATTACAAGTACTCTTGGGAGTAGCAGATCCATCTATGACCCATTCTTTGGAAAAAATTATTTCATCCCATTTGATAAGTCTTCTGGTGGTAATTTTTGATTTACCAAAATTTATTTCTATTTTAAAATCCATGATCTTGCACATAGGATTCATACTGTATAAAGGTTTAAAAAATATTCTATAACAAATACATATAACCTCAGTTCCAAGCATATAATCATATCCATGCAACTTAATACTTAATATTAAAACATTTAATGAATTCTCATCTTGCAAAGATACATGCAAGTTAGGATAAGCATTGAAATAAACAAGGCCATATGCTAAAATGGTCTATACTGTCCCAATAAGAGATTTTTCCAGTTCTGATTTCTACCATCCCTTAGAACTGCTATAAATCTCTCTGGCAAACCTCTTAATGTTAGTGGCTTAAAAGCAACTTGTACTAACCCAATATGAATAAATCGATGGGTTTTCCTATAAGGGGAAATATCACTGTCATTTAATAATTTAAAGGTAGCATGATCGCTATCCACGGTGATGGTCTCTTCAGTTGTTTTAACAACTTGTTTGAAACTTATTTTCTCTAGAGTACCCATTTGATATATTACCCTAGGTTGGATTTTTGGAATAGTCCACTTATTAAGTAGATCTAAGTATTGAGGTATATCATATTCCTCTTTTTTTACTATTTTTAACAGTATTCTTATTTCTGATGATATTCATCATAGTAAGAGAGTGTTGAACTAGTTACCTATTACTACTTATGAACATGGCTTTGATACATTAATACTCCATTTTCTAGGGTGAACACAATTTTCTAATTCACATATACTTGATAAAATTAAATATTTTTTAGTCTGAAGAAAAACTTAGTACTTAAATGTTTTTAAAGCCACTAAAAATCATTTTTTGCCTCTTACATCAAGTGAATTAACATGACGACATAAGACGAATTACTCCTATTAAAATTGATTTATCATTTGAATTATTTTAAGCCCATTGAATAAATTAGGGTTGTTGTATGTAAAGGGAGTGAAGGTGGGCTAATGGTGGCAATTGTTGTGGATGGGGAGGAGATGGTGGTGGAAGAAGAGGGGAGAGGAATAAATAGGTTGGGTGGTGAGATGGCATGCCACGTGGTGTCTAACTCACCTAGTTGTCAGTGCCACGTCAGATTTGGTGTCCACCTTGGATAAACTTAACGGAGTAGGGTTATATTTGAACTATTTGTATAACGTTAGGGATATTTTTGAACTGAAAGTATAACTGAGGGTAAATTTGAACATTTTCACATAGTACAAGGGCAAATTTGACCCTTTTTCCTACATATTAAGGGGTAATGGGTGTTTAGGGGTTTCACCTTAGTGGATGTGATAAGCACTTAGGTGGGTACTGATGTTCGGCCTAAAATTAAATATATTTATTCATTATTGTCTCATATTCTAGTACTTTTAATCGTCATTTTAGTTACTATTATATTGTTTTGTGCTTAATATTATATTTTTGATATGTAGGAACACAATGGTGTGAAGATGAAGAGATATGGAGCAAAAATTAAATAAAATGCGGAAAGAAAAACAAAAGAGAAAAAAGGGTGGAGACAAAGGGGGGAACACTATGTTATGTTTGTCCCCCCTATTTGAAGACAACAAAAAGGAAACAAATTGAGACCAAAAAAAGAAATTGTCAAAGAATACGTATGTGGCAACTCCTGCAACCAATGTGTGTCGTAGGTGAACCACGAGGAATCAATCCTCTGAAGTTTTGCCTTGCATGCTGCATGCGCGACCAGCAGGAAGTGCGAGCCCGCGATTATTTTTCCCGGTTCGAGTTGAATTTGGTTTTTAAAAGTTCAGGCCTTTTGGTGCCCTATAAATTCATATTCTACACAGTTTTTACATAACTTTGGGATTACTTTTGACCCTCAGTTCAGAACATTAAACCTAGAGAAAGCTTGGAGCTGTTGCAGACTCTTTAATTATTGGGTTTTACCTTCTCTTCAATGTAGTACTCATTTTTACGTTTTTATTAGGATGATTTGTTTTTCCTCCATATTTATGTGGATCTAAACTCTTTAGTTCTAAGATTTTGACATAAATATGAAAGTTGACGTTTGATTATTGTTACATCTATTGGTTTTTCCATCTTTGGGTTATTTATTTATTCTTGGTCTTAATTGTTTGATTATCTGGCCAATAGTTGAACACTATCTATGGTACGTGAATTGAACTTGAGAAAAGAAATTTACGTACGTAATAAGAATAAATAGATCTTGTTCATAAAAATATGTTTCGCTACTGAGGATAGAGATATACCCTTTAGCCTTTATTAGTTGGTTACGGAGATTTAAATGCGTTCTTGTTATTTTCTAGTGATCAAAGAGATATAGATGTTAGAGTAACATCTACATGATTTTTGTTACACCCTGCAAGTTTGTACATGGGATTCATGCTAAGATGGTTAAGTAAAGTTAGAAGGAAAGAGTGTCTTTTGATATTCGAGAAGCAATCGAGACGACTCTACTCCCTTGTTCTTTCTTGGGTACGAAGAAGGTTCAGCTAGACCATTGAAACTTAAGACTTTTCTGAAGGATATCTATTTCTTAGGATAGCATTAGGAAGGGGTCGGGAGGTATAACGGCTATATGGATTGAAGATGACACTCCCTGATGAGGTTTGACAAAGTTAAAGTGATATGCTAAGCATTCGGCATTGCAGATGAGGTCCGCCTGGTAGATGGGACCATAGAATGGGAGACAAAAAGTAAAGGAATGTCTGGAAGAAGATTTGGCCACATGTGGGCCCGCATATGGGCCTGCATGTCTGAGGTGGTGAAAACCTCTATTTAAGGCCTTGAGCGGTGGAAAATTTATAACATTTCATTTTCACTTCTCTTAGCTCCAAAGATATTTCAAACACTCTCTAAGGTTCTTCATCCTTCAAGGGTGCTTATACAAAGTCCCAAGGTGATTTGAGTAAGATTCAACTCCTACAAGGGATGTAAGCTTAAAGAAGATCCCTCTTGGTGTGCTGTTGTTGTTGTTTGAGTTTCAAGCTCCAAAGAAGTTGTGGTTGGAGTTTTCTTAGATTTTGTAAGGTAAGGTTAACTTCTTGATTCCTATGTGTAAGTTAGTTTGGTATTGATTGAGTTAGAAAATTGAAGAATTATAAGAAAGAAGCAAGGAGATGGTCTAGAAAAGTGAGGTTACCTTGTTGAGTTGTTGGAGGTGTATCTATATTTTCTTATGGATGGAGATTGTTAGAAATAGCTTGAGTGTGATGTTGATATGGTTATTATCATGATTTTCCAATTATTGGGTTGTTTATGGAAGTGAGAGTTGAAGGACGAAGGAAGAAAGCTAAGTTTATCTAAATCGAACTTGTCGATGATCGTAATTGCTACTAGTTATGATAGTGATGTTGTGTACTTGTTTTGGTATAGATTGAAATGCGTTGCAGCCCGGTTACATAACCTTGTTGGTAATAAATACGTCAAGGTATGTGAAGGCTATCCCTCTTTCTTGTTTTTGGCATGATTTCCTCATCAAGTTAGTTTCGATCCAATCGTACCAAGATGTACTAGTTAGAGAAATCATTTTTGGGTTATCGAGACTCTACTCTAGTTTTTCTTCCTTGTCGAGAATGAGTTCCAGTTAACCATGTTTAGTTAAGTAAAAGAATGATATAAATCATGACTATAGCCTATATAGAATTACAGTCGCCTTCGGGGCTATGATGGTTACCTTCATGCTATGATAGTTGCCTCCGGGGCTATGATATTTTCCTTCGAGGCTATGACAAATTACCTTTGGGGCTATTGGCCATACCGATCACCTATGGGGCTATACAGGCACAAATTGCCTTTAGGGCTATATAGACGTGCGCTTCCCTTTGGGGCTATAGAGATACAGGTTGCCTTTGGGGCCTATCCATGTCTAGGTACCTTATACGAGGCTAAGTAATGGATATTAGTTCTGTAGTTAGTAGACGACAAAGGAATATAAGCATAACCAATTTTCTTTTCGTAGCTCGTTAGTTTATATTCAGATTGCTTTACATTTCAGTACAATTCAGTTTTAGTCGCCTTACATACTCGATAAATTATCTCGTACTGATGTCCCTTTGCCTGGGAACATCGTGTTCATGCCCACAAATTCATACAGGTTGCAGGAAGGATCACACTAATAGGATCTACTAAGTATCAGCTTATGTGGTAAGCTCTAGATCATTCGGAGTTTCCAGGTCTAGCTTTTGGTATATCTATAGATTATGGGTATGTCGGGTCCCTGTCCTGGTAATGATACAGTTATGACTCATTAGAGGCTTATAGATATGTTTGTACATTAGTAGTGTCTGTGTGGTGGCCTAGTCGACCCTTGTATATATAGTCTGTCTTTTATTTTACTGCGTGCAAGGACTAGGGTAGGCCTTGTCGGTTGCCCAGTCATGTATATATATGTGGGGGATAGTCCCATTCTAGTTAAGTTGGTTTCTATTTATAGATATTTCAGTATACAGCCTCGTCGGCCTAAGTTGAGATTGCTTTAACAGTATGGCCTCAATGGCCTAGTTTGCCTTTAAGGCTCAGATCGTGAGTTCATCTTGGTATGCTCGGACCTAGCAAGGTACCGGTACCAGCCACGCCTCACCTAGGTTGGGGTGTGACACTTTTGAGCAATTCAGGAGATACTCATAAAGTTAACATCAACCCGTCAACTAGTAACTCAGGGAAATCAATAGGTGTAACGATTGGAAGACTCAACTGGATTATTAGGGGTCATAGCCCTAGATCTATCTCTTCTCTGATAAAATTCCATTCTTTCTTGGTTGAAGTTAATTATTTGTTTTCTTTCATATTTAGTTAGTTTATAAATATAAATTTGGATTTTATTTCTTCTTTAGATAATTAGCATTAGTTTAATTTAGTAAATAGTTAATCACAAGTACCTATGGATACGATATCTAGACATAAAATCCTATATTACTTGTACGACCGCGCATACTTATGTATGCGTTTTGGAGCAACAAGGTTTTGGCGCCATTGCTGGAGACTTAGATATTAATTATTTTTCTAGATTAGACTTTTACTTTTATCTTTATATGTTTTTTGTAAATTTTTTTATTTTTTGTAATTATTTGATTTTTTCTCTTAGTATGTTTATAGTTCTCTCAGCATGACATCTGGGGATGAAATATACGGAGGTAAGGTTATTGATGAAGACGTTTAGTTGACGGAAGACTCTTATGGCCCATATTTTTGGTCTTGTTGTAACTTGGCATCTTGAAAGTGTGAATATGAATATGGGAGTAAGGGTTGGTATTGTGACGAATATTCTCCATAAGGGAATATGTGGAACGACGTTATTTTCTAACAACGTTGGTGAATGATTGGTCTAAGGAGAGAGATGATCTATGTGCAACTTGGATGCAAATTTGAGTGCAAAGGTTGATGCATGTAACGCCCAACAATTTAGTGATGAGTTGTGCGACATTAAAAAAGATCTTCTAGGCCGAATTGAGGAGCTAAACTGAGAATACCAATCATTAGACTATGTTTTTGTTGATGATGTCTAGGTTGAGGGAGTATATATTAATGAAGATGTGAAAATAATGCATTTTTGGAGTTGGGGCATGTTGGTCCTCCTTCTAAACATTTTTCTACATTATTTTTGGTTGGCGACATGGAAATCGAGCCTTCCAAGCCTTTGGAGAAGTGTATAGATGAGGAACAAGACCCTTACATTCTAAAATTTACCACACCAAAGAGACAAAATGAAATGCCTCACTTAAGGGCCAAGAGGTGCAAGATGGGACACATATTGCTTGACTTCTTTATTTTTACACCACCGGCCCAGAAACGTGACAGAAAATTTGATGCAAAATTGGGGGCACATTTCATATCCTCAAAGTAGAAGGAAAAGTGGTGAAAGTGATGGCGTCTTGCCGCGACGTTTAAATCAAGAGCTTGTTGGGAGGCAACCCAGCTTTTATTTTATTTCATTTTTATAGTGTCACATTTTCTTTTATTTTTGTTTTGCAGATTAGGAGAATTCTGAGTACCCGAAGTTGAAGCCGAGGAGAATGTTTGAGCTGAAGTGTGGGGTCGTTCCGATCCTTGATGTTGAGGATTATGTTGATAGCTAGTCCCTAGAGAGCCTCAGGGAGTATTTCTTACCTTGCTTTGTTTTATTTTTCTTGTAGATGAAATGAGGGCACTGCATGTCTTAAGTGTGGGATGCAAAACACGTCCATGTGTATTGTAAAAGGTTGATGTTAAGAGTGATGACAAATATGCCATAGGATTTTCTTTAGTAGTTTTTGAGTCTTAGATTCCTAAAAAATTAGAAAAATGGAAAATTTTAAAAAGATTTTTGTTTCTTTTATTTTCTTTAGTAGATTCTTAAGTCCCTCATTAGTGGTATACATCACCCGCCCCCTTGGGCTTTCTTATGACCTCGGTTCTTTCCCGAGGAGGTACCTTTGAACCGGGTAATTCTTTATTTTTAGGAGTTGTTTTATAAGAGTAATAAAAGAAAGAGAAGAAAGATCTTTTGACTTGCTTGATACTAGCATATTTAGGCCTGAGTTTAAGTAGTACATTCCTGTGAATGCTTGAGTGTTAATATACAATAGCAGGCATTCTTACACCTCGGCTCATGGTTGTGACTCTCTATATAGCTTATTCTTATTTTTTAGTTCGTTATGATCCTGTCTCTCTTACAGTAGAATTTATCCATCTGGATTGGTACTTCTGCCATGTGTGGTGAGTATTTCTTGCATATATTTCATATTTTGCATCTTAGTCTAGAACTTTCCTTGCATGTTCTTGAATCCCTAGTTTTTGCACCTTGTTTCCTTGAGAACTATAGCTTAGACTATGATATTAATTGATAAGTCTGAAGAAAAGGGATGGTCGAGTGTTAAAAAATGGTGACCAATGATATCTATAAAGTGATGAATAGAACCTCTTAAAAATAATGGGACATGACAAAAAAATTGCTTAAGAAAAGAAAACGATTTTGAAGCGTTCTTGATATGAGGGAAATACTAGTGAAATAATTGATGAAGAGATGACTAAAAAACAAAGTGAAGAGATGAAAATAATATATGATGAAGTCTAAAAGTGCAAAGTGCTTATGTAAGTGTAAGTCACTATTATATAGTTTTCCTGTCCGTCTCCTAGCCAATATTATAATCCGTTAAAGTCCTATTTGATTGTATTCGAGCACACTTGATTAGAAGAGATGTACATAATGGGAAAGCCTATGGATATTTGTGCATACATGTGAATTCTTTTGTGAGTACGAGAGTTATTCGTTGATTCTAAGTCCTTACATTACATTCGATTCTTTTGTTTGAGTGTGTGGGCTATTTTTTCTTGTGAGGAAACTTGTTTCATGATAGATAGGCGATGTTATTAGATCTCTTTGACAACGTAAGTGAGCGAACATAAATTTCGTGAGTTAGAGTTCGTCTCTAAGGTTAGGAGGTTAAACATTTGTTGTTTGATTGACTTGACTTGTATATCTTGCATGATAATCAGGAAGTGTATGATAGATGGTTTGAGTTTCTATAAGGCATAATTGTTGGTATCAACAAAAGTGGTGAGTTCCTAAGTGGTTTTATTGTTTACTCGAGGACGAGAAAGAGTTTAAGTGTGGGGTGGTGATGTTTGGCCAATAATTACATATATTTTGTCATTGTTGCCTCACATTCTAGTACTTTTAATTCTCTTTTCAGTTACTATTATATTACTTTGTGATTAATATTATATTTTGATTATGTAGGAACAAAATGGTGTGAAGATGAAGAGATTTAGAGAAAAAAATTAAATAAAATGCGGAAACAAAAAGAAAAGAGAAAAAAGGGAGAAGACAAAAGGTGGGAACACTATGTTATGATTGTCCCCCCCCCACCCCTATTTGAAGACAACAAAAAGGAAACAAATTGAGAAAAAAACCTGGCAACTGCTGCAACCAACATGCGTCGCAGGTGAACCGCGAGGAATCAATCCTCTAAAGTTCTGTCTTGCGCACTGCATGCGCGATGCATAGGAAGCGTGAGCCTGCAATTATTTTTCCCGATCCGAGTTAGATTTTGATTTTAAAAGCCCAGGCCTTTTGGTACCCTATAAATACATATTCTACACGGTTTTTACATAACTTTGGGATTACTTTTGACCCTGAGTTTAGAACTTTGGACCTAGAGAAATCTTGGAGCCGCTGCGAAGGCCGTAATTATTGGGTTTTACCTTCTCTTCTCTGTAGTACTTATTTTTATGTTTTTATTCGAATGATTTGTTGTTTTCCTCCATATCTATGTGGAGCTAAACTCTTTAGTTCTGGGGTGTTAACACAATCATGAAAATTGACGTTTGATTATCATTTATATCTACTGGTTTTCCATGTTTAGGTTATTTATTTATTATTGGTCTTAATTGTTTGATTATCAGGCCAATAGTTGAACACTATCGATGATGTGTGAAATGAACTTAATAAAGGGAGTTTACATACATAATAAGAATAAATAGAGTTTGTTCATAAGAATACATTTTGCTACTGAGGATAAAGATATACCCTTTCGCCTTTCTTAGTTGGTTACGTATATTTAAATGCATTCTTGTTATTTTGTAGCGGTCATATATATATATATATACATGTTAGAGTAACATCTACATACTTGTGAGGAATTCGAGAGATACTCATAAAGTTAACATCAACCCGTCAACTAGTAACTTAGGAAAATCAATAGGTGTAATGATTAGAAGACTTAACTGGATTGTTAGTGTTCATAGCCCTAGATCTATCTCTTCTCTAATACGAATCTGTTCTTTTTTGGTTGATGTTCATTATTTTATTTTATTTTTTTAGTTAGTTTATATATATAAATTTGGATTTTATTTCTTTTTTAGATAATTAGCATTAGTTTAATTTAATAAATAGTTAATCTCAAATCCCTGTGGGTACGATATCTGGACTTAAAATCCTATATTACTTGTACAATTGTGCATACTTGTGTGTGCGTATGGGAGAAACATGTACCATTGTTGAACTATCTTGATTGGTGATTTAGAGAATCAACCTTATATTTGTTTTTGAATGCTATTATGTGGTATTGTCGCCATTGATTGATATTGTTGTGTTTATTCATCACATTTTCTTCTGATATGAAACACTGATTATATGGCATTATGTGTTGTTGATATTCCTGAAGCATGTGTATTTCATCTCTTGAACTTGATTGCATCTCATACACTATGACTACTTGCCTTATTACTGGTGTATTCATACACTCATGGTTATTGTGATATGGAAAGTGGAGTGGTATGGAAAAGTTGTGTGTCCAATGAGACCGAAAAGGAAAGGTAAGGAATACAATTGTGAGATGGCTTGGAAACACTAAGATGATGATAATTATTTTATATGACTTGATAAATGAATCTTGGACTCTAGTCAGAATCATGTGAATCCTGGCCGTCTAGGAGCGGTATATGGATTGTGCGGGTCCCTCATGGGTCATAACTTTATAGCAAAGCCTATAGAATATATATATCGGTTGATGGAAGGTATCTTGCATTACATTCATATCATACATTCACACACATTGATTACTAGAGATTTGTACTTGATTTGTATAGATTATCATGATAAGGTGGATTCCCTTAACTGAACTTCCATGATTTCTAAGTTATTGAGTATTGAACAATTTATGTGATTTAAGATAACTTGAGTGACTCAGCTCACTGTATAGAATGGGATTATGTGTGAGTGAACTTGATATTTATGTCAGTTACATATCTTCCATCATTGTCGGCCTATGATTTCTATGGGGGTACGTTGTGTACTCATACTACACTGGCTGCATTCTTTTTAGATGTAGATACAGTGCCTTCTATAAGTTCTGAACTACGTGGCTGAGTTCAGAATTAGAGATTTGAGTGTTCGGGGTGAGCTTGCTTTCTTCTCAACATGCCCTGGCCTTTCTTTTACTTTTGTATTTCTTTTATGATCCTGAGACATATTCAGACTTTCATAGTTTTTTATTTCATATTAGTCTCTTGTACTCACACACTTGATTTTGGGGTTGTAATAATAATAGATTCAGATTCAGTTACTTCAAGTATTTCATAGCAATACTACTTTATTATAAATTATCCTTTTATTTCTGCTTATTCTTATCTCTTATGACATTGTTTGGGAATGTGGTTTGCCTACTGGTGGAAAACGCGTTGGTGCCACCACGACACCGAAAAGAGGTCGTGACAAAGTTGGTATCTAAGCCAAGATTAACGGTGACAAGTACAAGAGCAATGTCTAGTAGAGTCTTGTGGATCAGTGTGGAGACGTCCTTATTTATCTTCGAGAGGAAATGGAACATTTAAGAAACTTCACTTTCTTCATTCCTTTCGTGCTAAGTTTGATTGCATTAGTATCTGGCCTAGTTTCCTATTCTTTCACAGATGGTGAGGACTCATGCTCAAGCTGTGAGGGATGAGGCACAAACACTAGCCGCGGTGGTGTGCGGTCGTGGTAAAGGTAGTAGTCGTGGTAGAGGTAGAGCCTGGGCAGCTACACTGGCGAAGGGAAGAGCATAGGGATTCGGTCAAGATCGTGCTAGATTAGTGTCCCCCGAGTCGGAGGTGGAGCATCATGATGATCATTATGAGGAGGAGATGAGGCCAATAGCTACACCGGTCCTTCAGGATATTATGGCCAGGATATTCAGTTTTCTTGATGGTTTTTCCCAGGTGGGCATTTTCTCGGCTAGTCTGAGTAGGCCACAAACTCGAGTGGGAGGACATCAGACTCCCGAGTTTTATACTCCATCAGTGTAGTAATTTGTTGTTTCATCACCCATATCGACGAGATCCCAGCGCTGGAGTTTGGTCCCCAGCCAGTAACTGGAGATGTTATGACCTGCAATAAGCGGGAGATATCAAAGCATTTCTCTAACATGAAGCCTCTTGTTTTATATTAGCAACCTGAGGAGGATGCATATGAGTTTATAGTGAGTAGCTATGAGAGGCTCCATACTTTGGGCATTGTTAAGTCCCACAGAGTTAGTTTTATTTCTCTTCATCTTTTAGGTTATGGGAATCAATGGGGGAGGTCGTATATTGATTATTGGCCATCAGGGTCGCCTCTATTATCTTGGACTAGGATCTATCAGGTATTCCTCTAGAAGTAAGTTCCCGTAGTTTGCGAGTGAGAAATAGGGATGTGTTCTCCAAGTTAGAGCAAAAGAGGGCATCATTTATTGAGTACAATGCTCATTTCCATGATTTATCACGCTATGCAGTACTGCTACTTCCTACAAAGATCGAGCGGATCAGGTGTTGCATAAGAGGGTTATCTATTCCACTCCAGCTAGCGACGTTATAGTTAGTAGCCTCTGAGCTTATTTTTAGTTTGTGGCAAAGCATGCCAGGATGGTTGAGTCGGTGAGGGGTAATCTCCCCAAGCATGAGTCCGGAAGAGAGCTCGCCGATATGGGTACTACAATGGGTCTACATCTCGAGGTTATGTGCAACAGGGTAGGACCTAGTATTATCAGTTTAGTCGACTAGTATAGTTAGCTCTTTAGGTTTCATACGGTCGTTCTACGGGGAAGAGTGGGTCAGACTTCCATAGGTTCTCATTCTCAATTTTTAAATCGCGGTGGTCACTAGGTTCTTCTTTGTCCATTCAGTAGCCCATGGCGGGCAAGGCTTGTTTCAATTATAGTGACATTGGGCACTTCAAGAGGGATTGCCCCAGCTTAGATTAGGTGGATCCCAGACACCAAAGACCCTAGCACAGCCTACTAGAGATGGAGGACAGTCCGACAGAGGAGGTACCAACATGGGTCGTGGTGGTCATCAGGTTGGTAGAGGTAGATCTCGGACTAGTAGAGATGGATCGTGTATAGACTGAGGTGGTTATCAAGATACTTAGTCTGAGGGATGGCGTTCTCACTTTTATGTCTTCCCTGGTAGACCTAAGGTTGAGGTGTACGATGCAGTTATTACAAATATCATCTTAGTTTGTCATCAGTCTACTTCAGTATTATTTGATCCAGGGTCTACCTTTTACTATGTGCCTACATATTTTTCTAGTGATCTGGATATGTTGTGTGATATGCTTGATGTCCCTATTCATTTGTCAACACCAGTCGGTGATTCTGTGATAGTAGATCGAGTCTATCGACACTTTGTGGTTACTTTCATGGGTTATGATACCTGGGTAGACTTGGTTATATTAGACATTGTTGATTTTGATATTATTTTGGGGATGGACTGGTTATTACCATACTATACAATTTTAGACTGTCAAGCTTAGACAATAACTCTAGCGACGCCGGATATTCCGAGGTTATAATGTAAGCGTACTCCAAGCCCTGCTCCTAAGAAGACTATTTCTTTCTGTCAGGCTAGGAAGTTGGTAGATAAGAGTTGTTTGGCATACTTAGCGCATATTCGGGATCCGAGTGTGGATACTCCTTCCCTTGGGTCTATTCCTGTAGTGAGTGAATTCGCTGAGATCTTTCCTACGGATTTGCTAGGTATGCCGTCGGATGGAGATATTGATTTTTGTATTGATCTAAAGCTAGGAACTCAACCCATTTGTATTCCTTCATACCGTATGGCTCTAGCGGAGGTGAGAGAGTTGAAGGAGCAGGTTTAAGATTTATTGAGCAATGATTTTATTCAGCCCAGTGTGTCTCCTTAGGGTGCTCCTGTGTTACTTGTAAAGAAGAAGAATGGAACTATGCGTATGTGTTTAACAATGTTACCATCAAAAATAAGTATTTGATCCCTCACATAGATGACTTGTTCGACCAGCTTCATGGTTCTTCTATGTTTTTGAAGATTTATTTGCGATCTGGGTATCACCAGTTGAAGATCCAGGCATATGATATTCCGAAGATGGCTTTCAGGACTTGGTACTACCATATGAGTTCTTAGTGATCTCTTTGGGCTTACTTCTGCCCCGTATCATTTATGGATTTGATGAATGGGATATTCAAGCTTTATTTGAATTCATTTATAATTGTGTTTATTGATGACATTCTTGTATATTCGAGGAGTAAGGAGGACCACGAAAAGCATTTGAGAGTGGTTCTTAGGTTGTTGAAAGAGAAAGAGTTGTACACCATGTTTTCAAAATGTGAGTTTTGGCTCAGTTTCATATCATTTTTGGGACACGTGGTGTCGAGAGAGGGAATCATGGTAGATCCAAAGAAGATAGAGGCAGTCATGGACTGGCCTATGCCTACTTCGGTGACAGAAATTCGAAGCTTCATGGGTATCACGAGTTATTATCATCGGTTTGTTAAGTGTTTTTCATCTATTGCTTCTCATTTGACTCAGTTAACTCAGAAGGAGGTACATTTTCAATGGTCCAATGCGTGTGAGGAAAGCTTCCAAAAGCTTAAGTCACTTTTGACCATAACCCCAATTTTGGCCTTACTTGTGGAGGGGAAGGACTTCACCATTTATTTTGATGCTTTAAGGATTGGCTTGAATTCTGTGTTAATGCAGGAGGTCAGAGTGATAGATATTGCATCGAGGAACTTGAAGGTGCAAGAGAATAACTACCCCCACTCATGAGTTGGAGTTGGCAGTGGTAGTATTTGCATTGAACATTTAAAGGCACTACCTTTATATAGTTCATTGTGAGGTGTACACCGATCACCGTAGCCTTCATCATATGTTCATTCAGTAGGATTTGAATTCTAGACAGTGTTAGTGGATGGAGCTACTCAAGAATTATGATATGACTATTTTGCACAATTCGGGCAAGCCCAATGTGGTGGCGGGTGCCTTGAGCCGAAAGGCAGTAAGTATGAGGAGTTTGGCTCGTTTGATTGTTATCGAGCATCCTTTTGCATTAGAGGTTCAGTCCTTAGCCAACAACTTTGTGAGACTCAATATTTTGAATTCGGCTAGGATTTTTGCTTGTGTGGAGGCGAGATCATCTCATTTGGAGCAAATCAAACCCCAATAATATGATGATGTGAAATTGTGCAAGATCATAGACAAGGTGATGCGAGGGGAATCCAAGGAGTCTCTAATTGACGGTAAGGGAGTTTTGAGGATCAAAGGGAGAGTTTGTGTACCGTGTGTACGAGTTTGATGAGATTGATTATCGAGGAGGATGATAGTTCCAGCTATTCTATTCATCCGAGTTACATGAGTATGTATCGTGATTTGAAGTAGCACTATTGGTAGGGTAGGATGAACGGATGGCATGAGTATATATCGTGATTTGAAGCAGCGCTACTGGTTGGGTAGGATGAAGAGAGACATCATTGAGTTTATGTCTTAGTGTCAAAATTATTAGCACGTTAAGTATGAGCACATCGACCAAGTGGTTTGACTTAGAGGATGCCCATTCACGAGTGAAATGAGAGCGGATTTCTATGGACTTTGTGGTTGGGTTGATGAAAACTTTGGGAAAGTTTGATGCCATTTTGGTCATTGTGGATAGATTGACTAAGTCTGCACACTTCATTCCAGTCCAAACTACTTAGATTTCTGAAAAGTTGGCCAAGATTTATATTCGATAGGTTGTTCGGCTGCATGGGGTGCCTATTTCTATTATTTTAGATTGGGGTACTTAATTTACTTCTCACTTCTGGCAGGTATTGCAAAAGGAGTTGGGTACTTGTTTGGATCTTAGTACAGTGTTTCACCCTCAGATAGACGGTCAGTCCGAGTGGACTATTTAGGTTTTGTAATATATTCTACGAGCCTATGTGATTGATTTTGATAGTCATTGGGAGCAATTCTTACCCTTGGCATAGTTCTCTTACAGCAACAATTATCACTCCGGCATTAATATGGCGCCATTCTAGGCTTTATATGGTAGGAGGTGTCGTTATTTGATTGAGTGGTTTGATGGATTTGAGGTGAGGCCCTGGGGTACTGATTTATTGAGAGACTCCTTAGAGAAGGTGAAAATGATCTAGGATAAGATGCTAGCAGCTCAGAGTAAGAAAAAGAACTATGCGGGCCACAAGGTCTGAGATATGGAGTTCATGGTTGGTGACAAGGTTCTATTGAAGGTCTCGCCTATGGAAGGTGTGATAAGATTTGACAAGAGAGGGAATTTGAGTCTGAGGTGCATCGAACCATTTGAGATACTTCAGAGGGTTGGAGAAGTGGCATATGAGTTGGCTTTGCAACAAAGCCTTTCAGGTGTTCATCCGGTATTTCATGTCTCTGTGCTGAAGAAGTACCATGCCGATGGGTCCTATATTCTTCAATGGGACTTCATATTGCTTCATTAGAACTTGGAGTTTGAAGAAGAGCATGTGGCCATTCTGGACAGGCAGGTTAGATTATTGAGATCGAAAGAGATTGCTTCTGTGAAGCAGCAGTGGAAGCACCACCATGTTGAAGAGCCTACTTGGGAGACAGACGCAAATATGCGAAGTAGATACCCTCACTTATTTACTGATTTCATTACGTTTCCACTTTCGTTTCTCTCCGTTCGAGGATGAACGTTTGTTTATTAGTATCTGATGTAACAACCCGATTGGTTATTTTTAGCTAAAGATCCTTATTTGACCAAATTACCATTTTCGAAGACTCTGTATGGGTTTTTTGACTCGTGGGGATGGATAGCATGGTTTACAAGGTGCTTGTAGATGTAATTCTGAAGAAAACCCCAAAGTTGATAGTTTAGAATTGAACTAGTCTACCCAAATTTGACTTTTGAGTATATGGGTTCGTTTTGGGTTTCTTTGCTTCTGGTAGGTCTGGAGCATCATTTATGAATTTGTCTAGCCCTTGGTTCATTTATAGAGGTGTTTAGATGTATTTTGTGTCACTATTTGCAAATTTGTGGAACTTGAGTATCTTCGATCTTTTCGTAGAAAAGTGGATCTTAGCTCGGTCATATAAGAAATCCGAGTGTGGGCGCAAGTTCTTAGTGTCATTTACACTTGGGTAGCATGTCTGGTTTGTATCCTAGAGGTCTCGGGAATGTTACAGGTATTAGGTAGAGAATTACTAATTTCTTGAGTTGCTTGTTTCCGGTGCGTCGCACTAGCGGATCAGTGGTTGCTTCTACGAAGTTGCCTCTGCGGAGATTGGTACGCAAACACGGGCCTTGGCAGGGTTAGAAATATAAACCCAATTAAGATGAAAAATCTCTCAAATGTAGATCTTAGCCAACTTCTTTCCATTATAAGTCGTCTGGACTGGAATGAAATGAATGGACTTGGACAATATATCAATAATGACCCAAATAACATCAAACTTTCCCAAAGTCTTGGGCAACCCAACAACAAAATCCATGGTAATCTCTCCCACTTCCATTCGGGAATGGGCATCATCTGAGACACACAATTGGGTCACTGGTGTTAATACTTAACATGCTAACAATTCTGACACCGAGCCACAAAATCAACATATCTCTCTTCATTCTCCCCCACTAGTAATGATGTATCAAGTCACAGTACATCTTAGTAGCACCTAGATGAATCGAGTATCTAGAGATATGGGCGTCCTCCATAATCAATCTAATCAAATCACCAACTCTAGAAACACACACTCTACATTTTATCATCAATACCCCCTCGCCATCGATCATGGCCTCCTTGACCTCCCCACTCATCACCTTATCTCAAATCTTGCACAACTTCACATCATGATACTGGTGTGCCCAAATCTGATCCAAAAGAGACAACCTCGCCTCCACACCTGCCAGAATCTTACCCAGATTTGAAATATCAAGCCTCACGAAACAGTTGGCTAGATATTGGACCTCCAATGCCAAAGGACGCTCAGAAATGATCAAATGAGCTAGACTCCCCATGCTGACTACCTTTCAGCTCAAGGCATCTACCACCACATTGGTGTTACTAGGATGATACAAAATGGTTATATTATAATCCTTTAATAGCTCCATCCACTGACACTACATAGAATTCAAGTCCCTCATATTAAATATGTGTTGAAGACTACAGTGGTCTGTATACATCTCATAATGGACTCTATAAAATAATGCCTCAAAATCTTTAAAGCAAACACCACAGTAGCCAACTCTAGATCATGAACAAGGTAATTCTTCTCGTGCATCTTCAACTGTCTAGATACATAAGCAATAACCCTACCCTCATGCATCAACATACAACCCTACTCGATATTCGAAGCAAAATAAAGTACGGTAAAGTTATTCCCTTCTAGCGGAAAAGACAAAATTGGGGCTATGGTCAAAAGAGACTTGAGCTTTTGAAAGCTCCGCTCACACTCTTCGGTCCACTGGAACGGAACCTCCTTCTGAGTCAAATGCATCAGATGAGAAGCAATAGAAGAGAATCCCTTGAAAAACCGGTGATAGTAGCTAGCAATATCCACAATGCTCCGAATCACTGTCACAGAAGTCAGTCTAGGCTAGTCCCTGACTATCTCTATTTTCTTAGGATCAACCATAATATCCTCCTTGGACACCACGTTTCCCATAATTGCCACGTAGATCAACCAAAACTCACATTTTCAAAACATAGAATAAAGTTTTTTCTCCTTCAATATCCCAAGAACCACTCTTAGGTGCTGCTCGTAGTCCTCCAGACTCTTCGAATAGATCAAGATGTCATCAACGAACACAATCACAAAGATCGAAATATGGCTTAAATATCCCATTCATCAAGTCCATAAATGTTGCAAGGGCATTAGTAAGTCCAAATGACATCACCAAAAACTCATAATGTCCATATCGAGTTCGAAAAACCGTCTTGGGCACATCATCAACCCGAATCTTCAACTGGTGATACTCAAACCTCAAGTCAATCTTTGAAAATACCAAAGCATTATGAAGCTGGTCAAACAGGTCATTAATAGTAGGAATCAGATACTTGTTTCTGATAGTGACCTTGTTCAACTGTCTGTAATTGATGCACATATGCATGTTGCCATCATTCTTCTTCACGAACAAGACAGGAGAACCCCATAGAGATACATTTGGTCGAATAAAGCCCTTACTCAATAAATTCTAAAGATGCTCCTTTAACTCTTTATGCTCAGCCAGAGCCATGCGGTACAGAGGAATTGAAATAGGTCGAGTACCAAGCTCGAGATTAATGTAGAAGTCAATATTTCTGTCTGGCAGCATACCCGATAAATCTTAAGGAAAGACCTCGGTGAACTCACTCACCACCGGAATGGACTAAAGGGAAAGAATCTGCACATTCATATCCAAACATAAGCAAGATAAGCCAGACAACCCTTGTCTACCAATTTCCTAGCATGGATTAAAAAAATGATCTTCTTAGGAGCAGGGATAGGAGTGCATCTCTACTCTAACCTCAGAAGACCAGGCATAACTAACGTGACTATCTTGGCATGATAGTCTAAAATTGCATGATATGGTGATAGCCAATACATACCCAGAATAACATCAAAATCAACCATGTCTAAAAGGACCAAATCTTCCCAGGTATCATACCCTATAAAAGTGACCACACACATACAATAAACTCTATCTACAATCACAGAATCACCAACCGATGTGGAAATATGAATAGGGTCGTCAAGTATATCACACCACATATCCAATTTGGTAGAAAAATAGGAAGAGACATATGAGAATACAGACCGTGGATAAAATAATATAGTAGCAGACTGATGATCGACTGAGGTGATACCTATGATGACTGCATCAGATGCCTCAACCTCAACTCTACCTAGGAATGCATAGCAATGGGTAAGTCCTACCTCTGAATGAGTACCCTTCTATCCACCTTAGCCCAAATGAGGTCTGTCACTCCCTAACAGGGATCCACCATGCCTAGACTGATGACCACCATGGCCCGAATAAGATCCTCCCCGACTAGTCTGACTACCACCCCTAGATGGCTGTGCTGGAGTCCTAGGCTCATGGGATGCACTCGATGTAAGTCTGGGGCACTCCCTCTTGAAATGCCCAATCTCTCCACACTCAAAACAGGTCCTGGCCACTGAAGGCTGATGAATAGAGATAGAAGAACCCAACCTCTATAGTCAGAATATTGAGACTGAGAACCCCTGGATGACTGGCCCTCACTATAACCACTATACCTCATAGAGTAACCATCAGTAATCTGTACAGCTGCATGAACTGGCCGACTAGGCTGCGACTACTGATATCTCCCCTAATACCTATAACCATGGAAAGTAGAACAATTAAATTACCATGTAGCCTCGCTCTCTTATCGGGCTTATATCTGGCATATCACCCCTCAGTGACTCTACCATCCTGGCATGCACCGCCACTATCTTAAATGAAGCTCCAGAAGCTACCAACTACAATGTGGACAACGGAAGGGGAATACTCAATCCTATGACAAAACACCTCACTCGCTCAGCCTCTATAGGTAGCAGCGGTGCTACATAGTGCGATAAGGCATGGAAAACCTCCCTACTTAATCTTCTGAAATTCATCACCCTTGTGCAAGAGCAATCTCAAAGGCACATACTTCTCCAAGAAGATGCTGTAGAACCTAACCCAACACAATGGAGGTGACCCCGTAGGCAAGCAATCAACATACACCCTCCACCATTATTTATCAACCCCCAAAAGTTGAAGGGCCACAAAACTAACTTCGTGAGTCTCAACAATACCCAGCATATGAAATCTCTCATGGCTGCTTATGATGAACTCATACGTGTCCTCATCAGACTGACCATAAAATACTGGAGGCTTCATGTTTGAAAAGTGCTTCCAAATCTTCCGCTCATCGAGGTCATAACTATCCATCCAATATATTGGGGGCCAAACTCTGGAACATGAATCTCATAGATATGGGGAACTTACATCACCACTGGCTAAAGACCAGGCGTATGAAACTCGGGGGTCTATGTCACACCCTAAACTTTAGGGGTTGCTAACACCCAACACCCAAAGGTCTAAGCGTACCACTGTAAGTATCCAAACCCCGTGATATGAATCTTGGGCCAACATGTCCTCTAAAAAACCATATAATATACTGAATGACAATCTGCACACAGAAACGTCTCAATAGGATACATATATATATCGATAGCCAGGGCCGACAAGGCCACTAGATGAGTATATTGATAACAAAAAGAGACGTCAAGGCCACAACATATCGACATCCACTGTACGTAAGTCTGCAGGCTTGTGAGAGTAACATATACATACAGACAGGTCGGGACAGGGCCTCGTCATACCCCAAAACACTAGTAGTATATATAATAGTACCTAAGGACTCATGTACTACGACTCAAAGAGAAGGGAGTGTGACAACCATAGTTGAGCCGATCACCTACTGAGAAGGAGCGTTGCTTTGTGTATCTATACCTGCGGGCATGAAACACAGTACCCCATAAGGGATATCAATATGAAATATGTACTAAATATGTAGGGCATAATCAACAGTAAATGAAGCAACAACAAAGAAAATAGAGATACCACCAGAACCTCATATATGTCTCACTACACTCATCTGTGGGTATATATAAGTAATCTGCCGCGTATATAATTTCATAGGCCTCTGTAGGCAATATTCTGTATATAATAGATCCTGTATGTAATGCCATAGGCCTTTATGGGCAATATCATTAGTATTATATCTGTATAGTCGTGGATATAACGCCATATGCCTCTAAGGGTAGTATGCATGCATAATGTCTATGTTTGACCAATAACTAAAGGACATGTCATGATGACCAATCCAGTCAGAGTGACATAAGGTTGTTACACCTCCGATCAATATTATGAGACTGACATCATTATATCATTACATGACTCTACCAAAATTACAACCCATGACTAAATTTTTGAAAGCGACATTTTATGATTATGAATCAACAAGGAGAACTCTAATTGTCAAGAATGGAATTGTGATGGAGTAAAGTTGTATTTACATCACATTTCTATAGTTCATGTCGAAAGAGGAAAGAAAGCCCTACATAGCTTATAAAAATGTGAGATATATCCCGTGAAACCTCGCACTTCTTACGGATGGTTAATATCATATGAAGGGTTGATATTAATATCGAACACAAATCTTATAAAGAAACTCACTTTGGTGTCTTTCGATAATTTCAAACATATAGGGTTCTTAGATTCTTCAACAAAGAGTACTTAGGTAGTTTGATATCATGATCCTCCTAACTATTCCTTCTCAGCTTTACAATACGAACAATAAATTTACTTATCAAATTCCAATTCGTAACTCAAACAAACAGCCCCCAAATCATACTACAATGATTTCATAGGTTTACGGGTTTCGATTACGAAAATCCTTTCACAAGTTATCCCAAATCATGAATTAATCTTTATAACATGTAGAGGAGGATACATCCTTTTTTATGCATCGGAATCCACTTAGAACAACAAATTGCCCCAATTTCAAGTGTTTCCAAAATCGCTTCAATACAGAGATAATGATTTCTACGATTACTACAGGGATTATCATGTTAATCTTGAATTATTTGCCATTGCATTGATCTAGGAATGATACAATATGATTGAAAGGGTTTGGAGAGAATTTGAAATCTGATTTTGGAGGAAAAATGAGGGTTAAGTCGACTGAACCCGTATGTAACCCGAAAAAACTTCTTCACTACCGTGAAAAGACGGTTCATTTGATGGACCGTAAAATTTTGATAGTCCATCACTCTTCCTATCAAACAGCCAGGAAAATTGACAGCTCAAGGTGGGAAGTTTGATAGTCTATCAAACTTCCTGTCAAATTGCCCAGTTTCCAGTTTTCGTCAAAATGTACTTTCTTCGATCCGTTTGACTTCCTACTCTCCGGAACTTTCATAAAAAATCTGTAACCCTTCATTACCCTTTCATAAAGACGTACCACTTCCTAAGACATCAGTATCTATCAACGACACGACGAGATGCAAACTACGAGGTATAACATCCTTTCCCCCTTAGGAACATTCGCCCATAAATGTTAAGGATATCCTTAATTCTCAAGGATTCTAAAAACTTTGGTAGAGTTTCCTTTGTAAACAGGACATCCAAAACCTATTAAACAACCCAAACATATATCCAATGCCACACAGGGTAACATAACAATAAAACAATATCAATTAGGCCTCACACAACTGTATGTCTATGCCAAAATTAAGAAAGTTAACCATAACTCACTTCACTATTCTCTGTCGTACTCTGAGTTGCACCTGCCACATCTACCTTGATAATAACACTTAAACAAGTTATAGGATTTAGGATGGTCAAATAGAATAGAAACGATAGAATCGTATTGCATGATTATCAGTGTAAACCTGAGGACTAAAATAAGTAAGGGTATCTGGATCGCATATCTTCTTCGGCCTCCCAAGTCATCTCTTCTGTATTGTTATTCCTCCACAGAACCTTAACAGAGGCGACATCCTTAGTTCTCAGCTTCAAACTTACCGATCCAAAATAGCTATCAGAGTTTCTTCATAGGTTAAAGCTTCAATAAATTGCACATCCTCTACGGGAGGGATATCCTATGCACTTACGCAACATTAACATATGGAATACCGTGTTAACTGCTTCAAATTCTAAGGGTAGTTCAAGTTCATACGCCACTCGGCCAATCCTACGGATAATCTATAGAATATCATAACCCCTTTCATTAGAGAAACCTTTAAGAATATCAAATTGCCAAATACAAAATCTAAGTCACAACATCGAACGTTTGAATAAGATTTTTGCCTACTTTGGACTGTCAATAAGCATTCTTGAATTAGCTTTACATTCTCCATTGCTTGTTGGACCAAATCAGGACCTAGTAACCTAACTTCACCCATTTCAAACCAGCCAATTGGGGATCTACACCTCCATCTATATATTGCCTCATATGGGGTATCTTGATACTAGAATGATATTTGTTATTGTAAGAGTACTCAATAAGTGGAAAATGATCATCCCAACTACCTTTGAAATCCAATACACAAGCTCGTAGCATGTCTTTGAGTGTCTGTATTGTGCGTTCGGCTTGACCATCGATCTTTAGATGGAAAATTGTACTAAGGTTCACTTGGGTGCCTAGACCTTCTGAAACGACTTCCAAAAATGAGACATAAACTAAGCACCTCTGTCTAATATGATAGAGACCGGAACACCACGTAATAAAAATATTTCCTTGATATACAATTTGGCATAATCCTTCATCGAGAAAGTAGTATGAATTGGTAGAAAATGAGATGATTTTGTTAGCTTGTCGATGATAACCCAAATGGAATCAAACTTCTGATAAGAACGGGGAAAACCGGTGATAAAATCCATATTAATCATTTTCCATTTCCAAGTAGGGATTTAAATATGTTGAAGCAAACCTCCAGGCTCCTGATACTCAAACTTAACTTGCTGACAATTCGGGCATTGAGCTACAAATGTTGCAATATCTTTCTTTATCTCCGCCATGATTTGCTATTGGAGTGCTCCTACACATGGTACACATAGCTGACCTTGATATCTAAGGACTCCGTCTTCTATAAGTTCCAGTATCGACTTTTTTAGGGGAATCCCTTCTTTGATTCAGACAAACTAGGGGTCATCGCATTGCCTCGCTTTTACCTAAACTATTAAGGATGATTATACGATATTTTTCACCACTGCTCCTCTGTCATCCGTATCTACAAGTTGCACATTTAAACTTGCTAGGTGACGTAGTTCTTTGGTCATCTCCAACATATTGGCTTCAATACCATCCAAACTCCCCATAGAGTTGCAGCTTAAGGCATTAGCTACGACATTTGCCTCACTAGGGTGATATAAAATATCAACGTCGTAATTCTTTAATAATTCCAACCACCTTATTTTCCTTAAGTTCAGCTCCTTCTGGCGGAATATATATTGTAGACTCTTATGACCTGTGAATATGTCCACATGGACTCCATATAAATAATGATGAGACATCTTCAGGGCAAAGATTACCGCTGCCAACTCAAGGTCATGAGTAAGATAAATTACTTCATGCTTCCTTAGCTGTCTTGAAGCATATGCTATGACCTTCCCGTGATGCATCAAAATACATCCTAGGCCGACTCTGGAGGAACCACAGTAAACCACATACCTATCGCTGCCTTCAGGCAGAGCTAACACAAGTGTGAATGTCAAGACATAATAAGAAAGTCATAATGGCCATATCTAGTCTAGAAAGCGGTCTTTGGAATATCTTTCTCCTTAACCGCAACTAATGGTATCCAGATCTGAGATCAATCTTTGAAAAATACTTGGCGCCTTGTAGTTGATCAAACAAATCATCGATTCGAGGGAGCGGGTACTTGTTCTTAAAGGTTACATTAATCAACTGATGGTAATCAATACACATCCTTAATGAACCGTCTTTCTTATGAACAAACAACACTGAAGAACCTCGCAGGGAAGTACCAGGCCTAATAAAATCCTTTTCCAAAAGATCCTTCAGCTGATCTTTTAATTTTTTTAGCTCGGAAAGAGCCATTCGATATGGATGAATATATATAGGTTGGATATCTAGAAACAGGTCGATAGCGAATTCAATTTCCCTTTCGGGAGGAATAGGAGAAAGTTTATCATGAAATACGTTGGGAAATTCACTAACTACAGGAACTGACTGAAGAGTTGGAGGCTTTGCCTCCGCGTCCTGAACTCGCACGACATGATAAATATATCCTTTTGAGATCATTTTCCAAGCCTTAAGGTAGGAAATAAACCTACCCTTAGACGCTGCAACATTGCCTTTCTACTCATGTATGGGCTCGCCTGGAAAGTTAAAATGAATGATCTTCGTTCAACAATCAACATTAGCATAGAAAGAAGCAAGTTAATCCATGCCCATAATAACATCAAATTCCACCAGCTCTAGTTCGTTTAGGTTGACTACTGTATGGCGATCATGTATATTTACATCACAATCCCTATATACTCGCTTAACAATCAGAGGTTCACCTATAGATGTAGACACTTTAAATGACTTATTTAACAATGCAGGCTCTTTCCCACACTTACCAGCAACAAAGGGGGTAATGTATGACAAAGTAGAACCCGGATCTATTAAATCATATACATTATGAGAGAAAATATATTGTATACCTATAACCATATTTGGAGAAAACTCAAGGTCCCATCGACCTGAAAAAGCATAAATACGATTCTAGGGACCGCTTGAACTTGATACCACTCCTCTACCTCTGCCCTTACTAGATGGTGCCTGTGTACCCAGTCCTGAAGGGCGTATTGATGAAGAAGAAGCTGCCACAGATCCTGTAGGCTGGGCTATGCCACCTCTACCTCTCGTCGGACAATCCCTAGTAAAGTGCCATAGGTAACTATAATAATAACATTTATCAAACTCTTGACGATATTTCCCTAGATGAGCCTTGCCATACTGGGCACATCGGGGTAACGCTGGCCTGAACTGGGTTGAATCTCCTCTTTACTATGGGCCTGGTGGCCATGAACTTTGATCCTGTCTAGAATAAGTGGTCAGATCATGACGCTGGTCCTGACACTACAATAGCACACTAGTCATCGGATAAGATGGGCGTCTAGGAAACTAAGGCCTAAATATGCCTCTAACCCCCCTACATCACTTGCGGACCGAGCCCTTTTGTGTCGGCCTATGTTATACTCATAATCAGCCCGTTGTTGCCTCTTGTGATCCTCTAGATTCTGTGCATAGTCCTAAATGTGGGACATGTCCATATTCGGGTTTAACGAAGTTGTCGTGCACTCATTCACTAGGTGTGGCCCTAAACTATTAACAAACTAGTGTACCCGGTCGCTCATATCCGCAACAATCGTGGGAGCACACCAATCCAAAGAGCTGAACTGCAAGCTATATTTTTTGACACTCATATTGCTCTGCTCCAGAGGTAAAAATCTATATCACTTGGATCATCGAATCTTGACCGGTAAGTACTATTGTAGAAATACCTCATAGAACTCCCTCCATCCAAAATATGGGGCCTGGGTTCCCCGAGTATGCTCCCAAGTCTCAAACTAGGTCGCAGCCATATCCCGCAATCTATAGGAAGCCATCTCTACCGTCTCAGCATGTGTTGCGTACATAACTCATCAAGTCTGTTGCATTCTATTAAGAAAATTCGGTAGTTCTGCATTCGGGTTTATTCCTGTAAATATGAGAGGGTGCAGGTTAATAAAATCCTGAACTCTTGCACTCACAGCTCTGTCAGCAACACTAGGGGTCTGTCGCTGGGCCTGAGAGGCCACAAATCGAGTTAATAGTTGCACCACACTCCATAAATCTAGATCTTGATCGGGGGAAACTAAAGGAGGAACCGTCGGTACATCAGCTCTCCCCTGTCCTTCTAGAGGTGGTGGTGGGGGTGTAGTCCTGTAGGCTCGAGATACTGCCTCATCTTGATTCTCCTGTCTCCCTAGGTCAATGGGTGGTGCTTGACTGGTATCCTCTCTTGCCTCATCGTCTACCCTTTGCAGTGGTAGGCATAACTAGGAATAGAAACAAGATGGAGATTCAGAGTGAACACTTATCATTTAGCGCTATTGCACAATCTAGATTAGGAAGAAACGTAACCACCCTAAATATCCTGTAGTCTCATTCTTCTAAGTGTGGTACATAACACACCCATAAATAAGACTCTGCTAGATACGACTTGTAGACTCCCTAGGACAGATTTACTCTGATACCAAGTTTGTCAGACCTCAACCTTGGGGGGGGGGAGGGGGTGGCTAACACCCAGCACCCGAAGGTCTGAGTGTACTACTGTAGTATCTGAACCTCATGATATGAATCTTGGGCCAACAAGGCCTCCAAAGAACTATATTTTAGACTGAATGACAATATGCACACAAAAGAATCTCAATATGATACATATATATACAGATAACCAGGGCCGACGAGGCTGCTAGATGAGTATATTGATAACAAAAAGGGCTGACAAGCCCACGATATAACAACATCCACTTTATGTAAGTCTGCAAGCCTCTGAGAGGAATATATACGTACCAACAGGTCGAGAAAGGGCCCTTCCATACGTCAAAATACTAGTAGCACATATAATAGTACCTAAGGACTCATGTACTGCAACTCTGAGAGAAGGGAGTGCGACAACTACAACTGAGCAGATCACCTACTGGGGAGGAGTGCCACTTTGTCTATCTATACATGCGGGCATGAAACATAGTGCTCTAGAAGGGATATCAGTATGAAAGATGTACTGAATATGTAGGGCATAATCAATAGTAAATGAAGCAACAACAAATCAAAGAAATCAAAGATACCACCTGAACCTCATATATGTCTCACTAGACTCTTTTGTGGGTATATATAAGTAATATGTCACGTATATAACTTCATAGGCCTCTGTAGGCAATATCCTGTATATAATGGACTGCGTATGTAATGTTGTAGGCCTCTGTGGGAAATATCATTAGTATCATATCTGTATGACCGCATATATAACGCCATAGGCTTTGGAGGGCAATATGCATGCATAATGTATATGTGTGACCAATAAATGAAGGACATGTCATTCTTATTAATCTAGTCGGAGTGACATAAGGTCGTTACACCTCCGATTAACATTATGAGACTAACATCATTATCACTAGATAAATATATCAAACTCACAACCCATGAATAAATTTCTGAAAGCGACATTGTATAATTATGAATCAACAAGGTGAACTCTAATTGTCAAGAACATAATTGTTATGGTAAAGTTGTATTTACATCACTTTTCTATAGATCATACCAAAAGAGGAAAGAAAGCCCTACATACCTTATCAAAGACGTGAGCTATGTCCTATGAAGCCTCGCACTTCTTACAGATGGTTATCTATATCATGTAAAGGGTTGATATTAATATTGAATATATATCTTATAAAGAAACTCACTTATGCTTCTTTTGACAATTTCAAACATATAGGGTTCCTAGATTCTTCAACAAAGGGTACTTAGGTAGTTTGATCTCACGGTCTTCCAAACTATTCCTTCTTAGCTTTACAATACGAACAATCAATTTACTTATCAAACTCCAATTCATATCTCAAACAAACAGCCCCCAAATCATACTACAATGATTTCATAGGTTTACGGGTTTTGATTATGAAAATCCTTTCACAACTTACCCCAAATCATCAATTATTTCTTATTAACAAGTAGAAGAGGATAAATCCTTACATTTAGGCATCCGAATCCTCTTAGAACAGAAAGTTTTCCCAATTTCAAGGGTTTCCAACATTGATTCAACACAGAGATGATGATTTCTATTATTACTACGGGGATTTTCACGTTAATCTTGCGTTATTTTACTTTAGATTGATCTAGGAATGATATAATATAATTGAGAGGGTTTGAAGAGAGCTTGGAATATGATTTTGGGGGGAAATCAGGGTTAAGTCAACTGAACCCTTGTTTAACCAGGAAAAATTCTCAACCGTTGTAAAAAGACGGTTCATTTGACAGACCGTCAATCTTTCCAACAAATATCCCATAAACTTGATGGCCCAGGGTGAGAAATTTGACGGTCTGTTAACCTTCCGATCAAATTGCCCAATTTCCTATTTTTATCGAAATGTACTTTCTTTGATTTATTTGACTTCCTAACACTGCCGAACTTTCATAAATAAGCAGTAAACCTTCATTACTCTTTCGTAAAATCATACCTCTTCTCGAGACATCGATATCCATCAATGAAATGATTGGATGCAAACTACTGGGTGTAAGAGTCTGAGTATCCCCCCTCCCCCCCAGTATAGGTTTGAGAACCACCCGGAGTAGTAGGATGTATGCCTATATGAGCAAATCAATCAAGAACACTCAATAACCTGACCAGTGTGTCCTGTCGAACCGGAGTAGCAATTAATACAGGCTGATCCTGGGTTGGCCCCATCTCCTCCTCAAGTAACTCGTCTTGAGGCTCAATATAAGGCTCTGGGGACTATGACCGGGCATGAGCCTGACTAGCTCTCTGTGCTCCTCCCTTAGATGGAACATCTCTTTAAGATTTATCCCGGCCCCGAGTGCATGCTCTACCATGTCCGCGCATGACCTGAGCCTATGCCTGTGCCTCCTCTCTCACTGCGTCGACACGAGTCCTTACCATATTTTAGTGAATAGAAACAAAGGTTAGATACCAATTTGATTCAGCTTAGCACGAAATGAATGAAGAAAGTGAAATTTCCTAAATGTCCCACATCTTCTCGAAGAAAAGTAGGGACGTCTCCGCACTGATCCGCAAGACTCTACTAGACATTGCTCTTGTATTTAATATTGTTTAACCTAGGGCTCTAATGCCAGCTTTGTCTGACTCCTTTTCAGGAATCGTTGCGGCACCTACACAATACCACTGGTAGGTGAACCACTCCTAAATCATTCGCAAGATAAGAGATAAGTAAAGCGGAAGATAACAAAATACTATATAAGTTGTCTAAAATAAAAATGCAGAAGAAATATAAGTCTAATACAACCATAAAATCCCCCAAGAGATTTGGTCTGTAGATACAAGAGCTCTAATAAAATGATACAAGTCTGAAATTCAAGGCATTAAGTGCCAACTGAATACATCAGTTGTAGGTCTGTAAACAGGTCTCTAGAATAGAAGTAAAGACAACAAAGAGATAGATCAAATTTGAGGTATGATGGAGATACCATCCTCACCCTGAAAGTTGGAGATTGACTACTCGAACTCATCCATGCGGTCTCGAGCTAGTTGCCGGATCTATATCTATATAAAAAAGATGTAACAAGCGTAGCATGAGTACACAACATACCCCCGTAGACGTACCCCCATAGATATCATAGGCGAAAAATGATGGAAGATACGCAAAAAGAGCTAAATATTGGGAGTTCATCTGGACTTCTTTGTTTAATTTTCATTATAAACAGAAGTTGTATTCAGGTTGTGATTGTAAATTTTATTCTAGTTGTATACTTAGAAGCTCTTGTACTATTCAAACCAGATTCCTTAGGTAGTGTAGTATTCCGCATTATCATATATCTATGTTTTAGACTTCTATTTCTCTTATTATTTATTTATGTTGTTGGATGAACTTATAAGGGACAAGTTTGCCTACTAGGTGGGAAAAGGGTAGGTTCCCATGCGTTCCCCGATTTGGGATCTGATACTAATCCTTCAGGGAGTGCGAGAGTAGGTGCTGGGTTAACCTGTTCTTCAACTCCTAGAAAATTTTCTCACAAGAATCTGACTATTGAAATTTAACTACCTTATGCATCAACATTGTCAATGAAGCGGCAATACACGAGAAATTTTCTATGAGCCTCCAATAATAACTTGCCAAACCCAAGAAACTACGCACCTCAGTAGGGGTTGTGGGCCTCGGCCAATTCTTTACCGCCTCAATATTCTGACTATGCACCTTAATACCTTCATCCAATACTATATGACCCGGAAAAGCCACCGAGTTTAACCAGAACTCACATTTAGAGAACGTAGCATACAACTTGCGATCCTGGAGCGTCTGTAATACCACTCTCAAATGATCCGCGTGCTCCGCTTCTGAGCGAGAGTATACCAGGATGTCATCAATAAATACTATTACAAAACATCCAGAAATGGTTTGAACACACGATTCACCAAATCCATAAAAGTTGCAGGTGCGTTAGTTAAACCGAAAGACATAACTAGAAATTCATAGTGGCCATAGTTGGTACGAAAAGCTATCTTTGGAATATCCTTTTCCTTAACTCTGAGTTGATAGTATCCAGATCGAAGATCGATATTTGATAAATACTTAGCGCCTTGTAATTGATCAAACAAATCGTCGATCCAGGGAAGTAGGTATCTATTCTTAATAGTCACCTTATTCAGCTGACGGTAATCGATACATATTCTCAACGAACTATACAGACGAATAACACCAATGCACCCCACGGAGAAGTACTGGGCCTAATAAATCCTTTATCCAGAAGATCTTTTAGTTGAGCTTTCAATTCTTTCAGCTCGGCAGGAGCCATTCAATACGGAGGAATAGATATAGGCTAGGTATCTGGGAGCACGTCAATAGCAAAATCAATTTCCTTTTTAGGAGGAATACCAGGTAGTTCATCAGGGAATACGTCAGGGAATTCACTAACAAACGGGAACTGATTTGAGGGCTAGAGGCTTTGCCTCCTCATGCTGAACTCACACGAGGTGCTAGATATATCCTTTCGAAATCGTCTTTCAAGCCTTAAGGTAGGAAATAAACATTCACTCAGGTGTTGCAATGTTTCCCTTCCACTCAATGACAGGCTCGCCCAGAAAATTAAAGCGTACGACTTTCGTCCAACAATCAACATTAGCGTAGCAAGAAGCCAACCAATCCATGCCCATAATAATATTAAATTCCACCATTTCTAGCTCATTCAAGTCGGCAACAATATGACGATCATAGATCTTAACATCACAATTCCTATATGCCCGCCTAAAAACTATGGGTTCACCTACGGACGTAGACACTTCATATGATTGAGGTAACAACTCAGGCTCTTTCCCAAACTTACAAGCAACAAATGGAGTAATATATGACAAGGTGGAACTCAGATCTATCAAAGCATATCTATCAAGAGAGGAAATAGATGATATACCTATATCCATATCCGGAGATGGCTCAATATCCTGTCAACTTGACAAAGCGTAGATATGATTCTGGGGACTGCTCGAACTAGAGCTCTTCTGCCCCTGCCTTTACCAGCCGATATCTGTGTACCCTACCCAAAAAGACGTATTGATGAAGACTAAGCTGCTACAGATCATATAGGTTATGCCATACCGCCTATACCTCTCATTGGGCAATCCCTAGCAAAGTGCCTTGGGTAACCACAAGAATAGCATACATCTGACTCTCGATGGCATTGCCCAAGATGGGCCCTGCCAGACTAAGCACGTTGGGGTAAATGTGTCCTAATATAACTTGAATTTTCTCTATATTATAGGGATGGTGCCCATGAACTCTGACCTGGACCAGAATAAGTGGTCGGATGATGACGATGGTTCTAAAATTGCGGTCGTCGGATAAGATGGGCACCTAGAAAACAAAGGCAAAAATTTGCCTCTAAATCCCACTGTATCACCTACAAACCGGGCCCTCTTGTGCTGGACCCTATCATACTCTTGAATGACCCGCATAGGCATGGATGTACAAAATATCCATATTCGAATTTAAAGAAGTTGTCATGCACTGATTCACCAAATGTGGCCCCAAACCATTAACAAATTGATGTACCTAGTTGTTCATATTAGCAACAATCGTGGGAGTCTAAAACTGGGCCTGAGAGGCCACTAGTGTAGCAATAGTTGCTTTGCACTACGCATATCTATATCTTAGTCAAGGGAAACTATAGGAGGAACTGGAGGTACATCAGCTCCCCTCTACCCCTCTAGAGTTGGTCGGGGGGGAGGGGGGTTGAGTTCTTGAGGCCTGAGATACAGCCTCATCCTAGTGATTATGTCTCCCCAGGATAGTGGGTGGTACCTGACTGGCACACTCTCCACCATCTCATCTAACCTCTACAGAGCCTCTTGTCGTATAGTAGTAGCAGGCATAGCTAAGAACATAAACAACATGAAGATTAAGAGTGAACACTTACGATATAATAATATCGCATGATCTAGATCAAGAAAAAAAACGACTATCCTAAATATCTTGTAGCCTCCTTCTTATAAGTGTGGTGCACAATACACCCATAATCAAGACTCTACGTTATACGGATTGCATAGACACCCTAGGATAGACCTGCTCTGAGATCATGTTTGTCACACCCCAACCTTGAGGGGTATGGCTGGCGCCTAGCACCCGAAGGCCTGAGCGGACCACTATAGTATTTGGGACTTGTAATGAGCAACTTAGGCCAACAAGGCCTCCATCTAACCATAATAAGTCAAGAATAGATAACAGCCAGCGTAAAGAAGAGTCCCAATAGCTTATGTATAGATATATAAGGCCATCAAGGCCAATAGAAGAGTACCACTAACAAAAGGGCCTGACATACATATACCTACTATACACAAGTCTGCACGTCTTTAAGAGTAATCTATACACAACAAGTCAGTACAAGGCCCCGACATACCCAAAACATTAGTACCAACAGCTATAGTACCTAAAGACTCCTATAATGAAACTCTGAGAGAAGGAAGAGCGACAATCATAGCTGAACCGACAACCTACTAAGGAGGAGCGTTGTTATGTCTATCCATACCTGCGGGCATGGACATGGTGCTCTAGAAGGGATATTATTACAAAAGATGTACTGAAATAATCAAGAAAGTCTGAAATACCACCCGAAACCTCATAAGTGTCTTACTAGACTCCTCTGTGGGTATATATAAGTATTCAATCATATATATAATGCCATAGGCCTCTGTGGGCAATATGTTGTATATAATAGATTGCATATGTAACATCGTAGAAGTCTGTGAGCAATATCATCAGTAACATATCTGTATATATATGTATATAACGTCATAGGCCTCTGTGGGCAATCTAAATACATAATATATGCGTATAAGATCCATACCAAGTGTATAAAGGACACATCAACTAGTCGGGGTGACATAAGGTCGTTGTACCCCCGACTACTCTTATGTGGACTCATATACTCTTTTACTTTGCGACGATCATTCAAAGAAGACATTTTCCCTTAGTTTCTTAATCATGAAGTACTAAGTCTTACTCTACACATAGAAGGGAACAACATCAATGATGTCTTATAATCTTAACGAATGACAGATGCATACATAATCAAAGTGTGGATGAACCTCAAGTGTCTTCTTAATTGTTATAGAAAGGACATGTTTGTATCGATTGTTATAGAAAGGATAATGCCACAACGGAGAAGAAGGTAAGCCCTACATAGATTGTCGATGAAGCTGAATATGTTCTGAGGATCCTCGCATGTGGTATAAATTATTGCCTACATTAAATGAGGGATTTGTATCAATGACAAATTCATGTCTCAAGGAAGTTTATTTATAGCACAACTCTATACATAAACCACAATTCCATTCATGTTTCTCGATTTTGTCATTTATGTTCATAGAGAAGACTCATAACTTCATTACCATCAATAACACAACAACTTCAAGATTCCCACTCTCCTTTCTTGGTTCTTTCGTAAAATGAAGTCTCGACTACTTGCACAACTTAAGTATGTAAACAAAGAGAGAATCCTTGCATTAAACACTAATGTTGCACCTTGGAATGGATTCATTAAAGTACAAATTTTGCCAGCCCATGCCTGTAGGCAAGTTGGCCAAATAGAAAATGCTTTTGAGTGAACTCAACATCGTGTATGTGGTTTAGAAAGTTGTAAAGGGTCAAGCATTGGCTGATTTTCTCACCGAAAGCCTAGTGGATGATAATGTTGAACCACTTAGAACATACTTCCCTGATAAAGAGATGCGCATGTTAGACAAAAAAGAAGTCGAACCCTACTCAGGTTGGAGAATGTTCTTCGATAGTGTAGTTAATTACAAAGGTTCTAGAATCAGAGTAGTGTTGGTATCAGAAATAGGTCAACACTATCCAATGGCTGCCAAGATTACATTCCGGTGTACCAATAACATAGCAAAATATAAAGCCTGCATTCTGGGCCTCCGAATGGCATTAGACAATGACATAGATGAGTTACTAGCGATAGGAGATTCAAACCTTCTGATTCATCAGCTACAAGGAGAATGGGCCACGAAGAACGCAAAGATCCTACGGTACTTGAATTTCGTCCAATAATAGAGTGAGAGATTCAAGAAGATCGAGTTCAAGCACACACTAAGGACGTAGAATGAGTTCTCGGATGCCCTTTCTACTATAGCGTCCATGATACAATATCCAGAAAGTAGTCATATCGACCTTTTTAAGATAAGTTTAAAGAAGAGCATGCCTACTGCTCTCATGTGGAAGGAGAACCTGAAGGCAAACCATGGTATGCCAACTTAACATCTTATTTGGAAAAGGGAGAATATCCCGAGGGTACTACAAGCAACCAGAATAAATCCATGCAAAGAATGGCCAATAGTTTCTTTCTAAGCAAAGACACGCTCTACAGAAGAATGCCTGACCTTGGATTACTCAAATGCGTGGACCCCTTAGTGGCCACAAAACTACTGGAAGAAGTGCACGACAGGACTTGTGTGCCTCATATGAATGGGTTTGTCTTGGCAAAGAAGATTCTACAGACAAGTTACTACTGGATGACTATGGAGAACGATTGCAGAAGATTCATGCAGAAGTGTCACCAATGTCAAATACAAAGAGATTTGATCAAAGTCCCATCAAACGAGCTCAATTCCATGAGTTCACCTTGGCCATTAATTGCTTGGGGCATGGATGTCATTGGACCTATTGAGCCGGCTGTCTATAATGGGCATCGGTTTATTTTGGTTGCCATAGATTACTTCACCAAATAGGTCCAAGCTACCTCACACAAGTTGGTAACGAAGAAAGTCGTAGCTGATTTTGTAAGGAACAACATCATCTGCCGATTTGACATCCCAGAATCCATTACAACAGACAATGGAGAAAATATAAACAGTTATCTGATAAAAAGACATTTGTGAACAATTCTGTATTACTCACCAAAATTCCACAACATACAGGCAACTGATGAATGGAGCCGTGGAAGCCGCTAACAAGAATATCAAAATTATATTATTAAACATGATAGATAACTATAAGTGTTGGCATAATGAGTTGCCCCACGCACTGCTTGGTATCGAACAATGACAGGACTTCGACAGGAGCTATGCCATATCTAGTTATTTACGACACGGAAGTAGTTATCCCGGATGAAGTAGAAATATCTTTCTCTTCCCCGGACACCGAACAAAGGGAACCATGGCTTCACTTGTCGTAGTAAGACCACCCATCTATAAGCTTTCCCACTCTGATTCATTCAAGAAGCAGAATTGGATACTGTAGAATGGGTCCGACAACGATATAAGCAGTTATCCATAATTGATGATAAAAGGATGATCTTTCTATGCCATGACCAGTTATACCAACAGATGATGACTTGAGCTTTCAAGAAAAAGGTCAGAATTTGATATTTCCAAGTGGAAAATTGGTTCTCAAATGTGTATTTCCGCACCAAGATGAGTACAAATGGAAGTTCACGTCAAATTTTAAGGTCCTTACATGGTCTGAAAGGTACTCTCTAAAGGAACTGTAATCTTAGCCGAAATATACGGTCAAGAGTGGCTCAATGCCATCAATTCTAATGTAGTCAAGAGATACTATGCGTAAGATCGCCTTTTCAATTTGTAATTGCACCTTTTGATTGTAATCACTATACCAAGACATATGTCTTACGGTAGAGATACGTAGAAAAAATCCCTATTGGATTTCGATCTTTTTCTCTAGTAATAGAAGAACCAAATGATATTCCTTGTAATATGATCTGGGGAAAAACTTTTGAGGAGGTCTCAAAAATTCTACAGGACAAAGCCAAGATAACACGTCGCGAGAGTCAGAAGAAAGTCTCACTCCAAATGCGCATGTCGTGACAATATTATAAAGTTTTGCAACAATATTCCTTTTTGATCAACAATGCTTTATTTTTTAAAATATTTTTTACCCTGTCTCAAAAATTCATCTCTTACGCTACCAAGTTAGAGTTCAGTACAAGGAAAAGGCCAATTCCAAACAAATAAGGAGTGGAAGGATCGACGACATGAGCTGATTCCAAATGTCGTCGAAAAAACGACAACCTATTTACTAACCCGTTTGTTCATAATGTCAAACAGGATGGACACATCTCACCGAAGGATTTCTTGACCCATTTAAAGGGGAAAAGTGCTACAAGAGCACCATAATCTATTATGCCTCGTAGTTTTATGTTTCATCGCGTCATCGATTAATAACGGCATTCCAGGGTTAGATGTGACCTTATAAAAGGATAAAGAGTGTTTACACATTATATACAGAAGTATCAGAGTGTATAGAAGGTAAACGGATCAACGAAAAAGTATTTCGATGAAAATCTGCGGAATCCCATTTTGACGGCCCAAAAGGACGGACCGTCAAAATTGGGATGGTCCACCGTCAAATTACTTGCAGATGGTCAGGCTATAATTATTGGTTTGACAGTCCAGATTAACACTGATAATATTGCCCTCAGAGGCCTACGACATTATATACACGATTATACTTTATTATGCATATTCTGGCCCACAGAGGCACTTAGAGTACATGTTGTCTTTCTACTACTTTACATTATAGTTCTACATTCAGATAAAGTTTCACTGATACAGTGTCTATGGTATTGTAATTATTTACAGTTTGATCTTTACATATTCATTACATCTTTCATACTGATGTCCTTTTATGGGGACACGACGTTTCATGCCCACAAGTACATATAAATATCCAGATAGTCCCTTACAATAGGTGACTCAACTCAGCTAAAGGTTGTCACGCTCTTTTCTTCCGAAGTTGTCTAGTGAGCTGATAGGTATGATGGGTGTGTATATGTATATAGTGGGTTCGGCGAAGCCCTGTCCCAACCAAACATTGTCATAGAGGCTTGTAGACAGTCGTGTTGTGTACTATTACGTTGTGTGGCCTTGTCATCCTCTCTAGTAGATTTATTGTGTTCATGTCAGCATAGTCATCCTTGTTTATAGATATTTGTATAGTTTGAGGTGTGACAAACTTGGTATTAGAGAAGGTTAGTCATAGGGATGTCTACAAGTCGTATCTAGAAGAGTCTTGCTTATGAGTGTATTGCGCACCACACTTATATACAGGAGGCTACAGAGCATTTAGGATATTGCTTTTCTTGAAATCTAAATCGTTTGTTAGAAGCGACGTCGTAAGTAACTGTTACCTTGGTTCTCTCTTTTCGGTAATGCCAAAATCAAAGGAAAGTACTGTTAGTAGAAAATTAGTCAGAAATCCGGGGGAAGGTACCTGCAGATTACCACCCATTAATATGGATCTGAGGGTTATAAGGACACCAGAAGGACATGTGAGTTATTTTATAGAAGAAGATCCGTCTAAAGATTTGTCAATAGGGGAGGCCCAGAAGAATCGCCTTCCGAGTGCCATCGATTCTAGTGGTGTTGCCAGATTATATGAGGGCCCTCACAATACAAAGATCATTAGCGCATCAGTCATTTCCAGTTATGTTAGGTATGAGTGGTACTGTGTACGCAACAACGCCTCCAGTCATCTTTCCAAAGCAAGGTCATGTTCAGGTGCCCCCACAGGTTAGGTTTTTTTAGAGACCAAGAAGCCAATTATCATATAATTTAGTTCATCAAGGTTCACCAATAACGAGTAGGGGTGAGGAAGAAGTAACTAGTAGAAAAACTGTAAGGTTTGGAATGGAAATAGGTAACGAAAGATTAGTTTTGTGAGACGTGTCAGATAGAAGCTCCCAGATAGAATTCAGGCAAGCACAAGTAGATGTTGGGAGTAGTAGACTGCATTGTTAGCAATATGGCAGGAGGCATGACATAGCATGTTTTTCCGATATCAAATTATGTTCTAGATATGAAGCCTTAGTCCACAGGGCTAGAGAATAACCTGAGGTGTTTCAGTCAATGTGTCATCAGTTTAGACAAGTACATTATGGGCAATGCCCGGGGAAGTTAAGGAATGTTAAGCGTGAGGGATCAGAATCCATAGTGTATAGATGCCTGAGATTGAGTCAAGGAGACTAGTAGGTCCTGATGTTATTCAAAATTAAGCACCTTGTAACTAAACCAGGTATGTTGATAATTTTATTAAGGGTCGTTGAGATCATACTTGTAATTGGGTGGTTACCATTAATGTGGAAGGTGCATCACACAGATGTATATAGGCCGTAAATGAGTAATAGGAGTGGAAGGTGGCAAATGGATCTATAGTTATGTTTAAGTTCTAAGCAAAATGATCCAAGAGACAACCCTTTCTTAGCCATATGCATACCTAACACTTTAAGAAGGTACTCACGAGTTTGATGAATTAAGGGGAACCTTATAAGATTGATAAGGAAAATGGATTTCTAGGGATAAGTTATATGAAGCTTCATTTCAAGAAGCAGTTAAAGAAAAGGGGTGCGAGATGTCATACTCAAAATTGTAACCCCCAACTCTTTCACAAGGATTGAATCATTTAGGAAGATCGTGAGACATGATGAGTTTTGTCAGTTAAAGCAAGTGATATACCTTTTTTACTGTAAAATATAGCTGGATTTTTTATATTAAGCGATGAGATTTTTGAATCTTATAGTATAGTTTTATTAGTCGATCGGGCAATAATAGATGGATAAAGATAGTTTGTGATAAAGGTTTGAATTGGCAGAAAAGCGGTGATAAGTGATAAATGGGTGTCTGGTAAACACAAGTGAAAGTGTTATAATAGAGTAATGAGGTCGAAGGATGTTCCTCAAATAGATAGACCGGTGAAAAGACGATAAGGGTAAGAACATCAATAATGAGACTAGAGTAGGACCCGTAACAGTACGACTATCATTAAAGATATGAACATTAGTAAGGAAAACCCTCGGAGCCAAAAATATATTACCTGCTGTCCATAAATGATGGTATCAAGAGTACACTAAGACGAGAAATCCTTAAAGGAAACTCAAGTCGATAACGTACAAGTTGATTGGCTAAACGACGGGTAAGGAATAGCTTTAATACCAATTAAGGGGAGGAAGCCCGAATTAGTGGTAGGATTGAATCCAATTACGATTTGAATTTGAGTATGTCAAGCACTAGTTCTGCTACAAGGATATGTAAGTATATGTAAGGGCAATGAAGTCGGTGTAAATATAGACATGGAAAGAAGCTAAACAATAGGAGCGAGGGAACAAATAGGGGAGAAGAGGAGTAATGCAAAATTTTGATTTGCCAAATGAACTTGAAATTCTGTGAGGAATACAATGAAATGGTCATAATATTAAGGACATGGTTGCAAAGAGAGCCAAAATCGAGAAATAAAGGCAAGAGCATTAACTCAAGTACGGTGACCATGAAGGGAATCAAGCAGACCAACACCTTGCAAAGGTAAATCCTTCGATGAAAAAAGGACATGGGATGACCCCTAGCATGGGAAATACTAGAAAAGAAATTAATGTGAGTATGTCAAAGGCTTGCTTTTGGGAAAAGTTGTACAAGAGATACCCAGCGAGCAGAGGGTCGACTATGACGCATAAAGGATCTTGGGATTTCAAGAGTCAAGCGTTGTGCTCTTAGTATGAAGTAAATGTTGCTCTCGGATGAGCATAATTCCGAAGCCAGTGAAAATAGTAGACGCTCAAGAAATAAGGTTAACATAAAAGAGGCAACGTCAAAAAGGAGAGAATGTCTTGTTTTCAGTAATTAATGGAAAAAAGGGAAACGATATGAATTAAAAAGGATACTTGAGCAGATATGGGGTACGCCTAAGGAATGATGGATCTATCTTGAAATACATAGCATCGCCAATAAAGCATGTGAATTTGGGATGTTATGGGGAGCAAGAAGTTCCGACGTAATGAACATGGAGATAATGGACAATAGGATCGTGGATCATTGAGGAAGAGGGTGATTATGGAATCTATAAGAAGAATCAACCAAAAGAGATAATAGATGGCCAGCCGCAATAGAAACCAGACGATGATAACTCCCCGAAGTAGAAGGAAAATAAACTCTGCCTTATGTTGGGAGTTAGAGGAGCATCAAGGCAAAAAAACCAGTCTAGAATTCATTGGGATATGTTGTGGTAAGGAGTACGGGTAATAGCGGGAACCTTATCGAGGTCCAAGACGTTAGTATTTGAAATATTACATGAATACTATTGGGTGGTATGGGGATTGTTGTAGGCCATTTCATTACTATTATAAGTTATTCGCAGTCGATGGATTGATGTGCAACTGATTCGTCAATTTGAGCCATGACAACCAAGACAATCTATACAATCAAAGTTTGGCCGACAAATTATTTTGAAGTTATGTCAAGTCGTCGTACAATCGCTCTCTGTGATAAACAGCTATTGGAGGAACCAGTTCGAAAGAGGCTCTAGATATTTAGGATTATCCGTGCCCCGTCCTAAGGGATCTAAACAAAACTAAAGTTTAGACCACCTAACATAGATAAAGAGTGAGTGTATGGGATTTAGAAGAGAATTTGAATATTAAACAGTCTATTAATAGATCAATAAATAAAGAGAGATATACACGGCAAGGGAATAGGACTCTTATCGAATGACAAAAAGGGAAGAGAACGGAAGTAACAATACCAGATTTGATAGATTTGATGTAATAAGCTATAAGAGAATGCTAGGATTAAAGCGGATGTGTTTTAAGAGATCTGCTGTCGGGAGCAAGATACAACTTGATAAAGAAAGAATTTGTCTGAACTCGGTTGAGAAATGTAACAATTGACAAGTATAGTATATTCTCGAACATAGACGTTATTGAATATTTACTTCAAGTATGGTCATGATGAAAGACTAAAGGTATTGTTGAGAAGAAACTCCAAGATTGGTGAGTTGTTGTGAATTATGCCTTCAAGAAGAATTGTATAAAGATATTATAGAGAAATTTAAAAGGAAGAGCAGAAGAAGATATGGATTCAAATAACTTTATTATTTTCAAATCCTTGACGTCGACAATCATCGTGCCGCAGTCTCTCATTATAACCTTATTTATGCTTCACGCCTATGAGCTTCGGTATCTAAACCCCTTCATGAGATGAGAGTTGTAACCAAGAAAAGAAAAACATAGTTTAGACATCAGGATTCAACGATTTGAATGAATTACAGTTTATTAAGGAACTTTGTAAAAGAGATATACGACCATGTGGAGGTCAATAGTGTAGTTATGCTTGTGTAATCCGATGAGGTAATAGCTATGGCATCTGATTACGCAACAGGTATAGTTAGTCCTTTGTATGAAAGAACTTTGCTAGAGTTATTAAATAATATAAGAATCATCATACTCGAATGTATTGAACTTCAGCTTCATGTTAATACTCGTGCGAAACAATCCTTCTATCTATATTCTATTTACCAAAGATGATCTAGGTACTTTATTTAGATGGTATTGCTGGAACAAGTGTATCAGGTGTAGTATAGATGACAGTATCCGACATTATATACGCAGCTCATATATATATGACATTGATAATATTGCCCTCAGAGGCCTACGACGTTATATACGCGATTATACTTCATTATGCATATTCTGGCCCACAGAGGCACTCAGAGTACATGTTGTCTTTCTACTGCTTTACTTTACAGTTGCACATTTAGTTACAGTTTCACAAATACCTTATCTACATTGTTGAAATTATTTACAGTTTCAGCCTTGCATATTCAGTATATATTTCGTACTGATGTCCCTTTCCGGGGACACTACATTTCATGCCCGTAGGTACATATAGATATACATATGATCCCTCACAGCAGGTGACTTGATTCAGCTGAAGGTTTTCACGCTCCTTTCTTTCGGAGTTGTCTAGTGAGATGATAGGTATGATGTGTGTGTATATGTATATAGTTGGGTATGGCAGGCCCTGCCATGCCCCGACCAGACATTGTTGTTATACTCTTTAGAGGCTTGTAGATAGTCGTGCTATGTAGTATGATGTTGTTGTGCCTTGTCGGCATCTCCAGTAGATTTATTGTTTTCATGTCAGCCTTGTCGGCCTTGTGTATATATATCTGTATAGGTTGGGTGTGACACAATCTATATGAGAAGGATATAAAGGGAAAAAGTGTCGCAAGGGCGGTACAATCAAGCCAATAGGGTTATATAAATGAATGAAAAAGACAATCCGACCAAGAGGGTCACAACTGACAAAAATGAATGAAATGGCAATCCGATCAGGAGGGTCACAATTGACACAAATTGACGAAATGGCAATCCGACCTAAAGGGTCACAGCCAACATAAATGGACAAAATGGAAATCCAACTAAGAGGATCACAGACAACACAAATCTGTAAAATGGAAACCTGACCGAGAGGGTCATAGCCGATCTCACAATAGATATTCTCATAATATATTTATCTTCACAACTCCACTCTTACTTCTTTCGGTCTTTCGGGTTTACTTGGATACCGACTCGCCGTACCACCAGATATATTTCTGTATGACTCTCCGTTATTTCTCATGTTACTCATATGTCTCACCTATACTGGTATCATCCCTCTACTATTCATTTCACTTCTTTCCATATTCTGAATACTTGTAACAAAAAATCATCTCGCTTTTTAACTTCTCCTTCCTCAATTGGCCTTATCTTCTAGGCACCTACTAAACCTACTTTACTTTGGATAGGAACCTTTCTAAGGAGACATTTACCTTACACACAAAGAATCCAACACTTGGCCCCTAAATCTTCAGAGGTTGTATCCAATTAACAAATTCCTGAGTACATTATATATATCTTCTAAAGGGTGTGCCTTTGACATAATTGTAATATTGTTCCATATTGCCCATGCTAAAGATCGTTCTAATCTTTTATAGAACTTGAGATCTTGCTTCTTTCTAAACCAACATCTCTTGATGTCAATAGATTAGAAATTGGTATGGTACTTTTCATTAGACCTGTCCATAGGGTCGGGGACCCGCCCGGCCTGGCCCGACCCGCCCCGAAAAAAATAGGGCCAGGGTCAGCTTTTAGCTGACCCGAGAGCCACTCGACCCGAGCAGGGTCAGGGTCGGGCCAGGGTCAGAAACAATTACCCGTCCGACTGCCCCCGACCCGACTCGACCCGAGCTCGGCCCGAACCCAACACGCATATTTTTTTAATATAATTTATATTCTTTTTACTTCATTAATATTTATTTTGTACTTATATATATTTTTGTCATTAATAAGTGATATAATGCTGCTTATATATATATATATATATATATATATCTAATCTACATTTAGCTCGACATAAAATAAGATAAAAGCAGTAGTCGATTATTAATTATATATTTATATTATTAGTCATTTTGTTAATATCATGGAAGCATAATGTAGGGAGATAAAGTAGTTGTAAATTGGTGAAACTTTAAATGGTCATAACTCTGCGCTCGGATGTCCGTTTTATCCAAAAAAAAATTTGATTTTGCATATTTTTTCGAGACAGGGACGGTCAAATGGCGCAGCCAATTTTTAGAAAAACGTCAGTTTTTCCAATCAATTTGTGTTTTTCCCCAAATCGATTTCCAATTCTCTTTTTCTTTAGTCAAGATTTCACGATATACAATACATTTCAACGTCGAAATTTCGTGGTAATGTAGGGGTGAATACCAATTTCAGTTTTGAAAATTCAATTTTTTTAAAAAAAAAATCTCGACCCGACCCGACCCTGCCCGCCAAAAAAAAATCGTCGGGTCAGGGCCGACCCGTGACCCGTAGGGTCCCCGAAGGGTCAGGGCCAGGGTCGGAATTTTAAAAAAAATATAGGGTCAGGGTCGGGCCAGGGTCGGGCAAGGAGGAAAAAAAAAGCCACCCGACCCGACCTTTGGACAGGTCTACTTTTCATTGTGGTTTGACCATTATTTAAACGGGATAACAACACTTACATCATTCTATATGAATGTCAATCTTCTCACAACCTTCCACATTTCTGCACTATATTCCCCTTGCACTTTACGTCCTTAACATCCTAAAATTAGCAATTCACCATTCTAGACTCGCTTTACCTTCTCTTCATATGAGTAAAACAATTAATCAAGCTCTGAAACTGTAGTTTAATACTCGCATCTCTGGGATATCAATACTTTAGTAGAGGTTATTCATTAACCGGCTACAAATATGAACCAATCGAGCCCTTCTAGTAGTTCGCATTACCGAAACTGCATAAAACACGAGATAGACTCGAATTTTTACAACTCATCTCTACTTCATACTATATATTATGAAAGGAAGGTAACCACCCTAAATACCTGTTAGCCTCCTATTTATAAGTGCGGCGTGCTACATACCCATAAACAAAAGTCTACTAGACATGGCTTGCAGACATCCATAGGACAGACTTGCTTTGATACCAAGATTTCTTCGACCAAAACTTCGGAGGTGTGCCCGGCACCCGGTGCCTTACGGTCCGAACGTACTACATCTCGTTCGTACCCTGGATACACATGTATTTGGGCCAACAAGGTCTCAGAATAACTCTCATAAGATAATCAAGTCATCATAACCTGTAGAAGCTGAAGAACCCAACATATATATATATGAAGAAGTCTGTCAAGCCCATAGTGCATATCAACGGCTAATAGAGAGGCCGGCAAGGCCAAACACGACTTCGATACACAGGAGGGCTGTCTACGAGTACATGAACATCATTAGATCAGAACAGGGCCCCACCGTACCTATATTTATATATATAAAAACATATCGACTTCGACTAGAACCTCCAAAATAAGTAGAGAGCTCTGACATCACCGATGATCTAAGGTCCAACTGGAAATGAGCGTCGCTCCATCTATTTATACCTACGGGCATGAAACGCAATGCCTCAGCAAGGGGATGTCAGTACGAATAATGTAGTCAATATGTAAGGAAAGAAAATTTAAATAGGTACAGTAATGGAAATGAGAATAAGGAATAAATAGCATGTAACTCTGAATGCCACTAGGGACCATGTTATGCAAAAGTATAATATAATCATGTATATAACGACGTAGGCCTCTTTGGGAAATATCATATGTATAGCTCTGTGATATATATATATATATGAGTTGTGTATATAACGCCATAGGCCTCTGTGGGCAATATCATCATCTTATCGTACCCGGCCATAGTAGGACTTGGTGTTATCATACCCAACTGCAGTGGTATGCACATATAAGTACCATACCCGGCCGACCATAGCGCGTCTCAGATGTCATAAAATAAATATATATATATATATATATATATATATATATATATATGAGCTACGTATATAACGCCATAGGCCTCTGTGGGCAATATCATCACCATATCGTACCCGGCCATAATAGGACTCGGTGTTATCATACCCAACTGCAGTGGTGTGCACATATAAGTGTCATACCCGGCCGACTATAGCACGGCTCGGTGTCATAAAAAAAATTTAAATATATATATACAAACACACAATGCATGAAAGACCTCCGAACGTCAACATGAACAGGGAGGAGTAACCTAAGGTCGTTAACCCCGCCTTGCATTATGGAACTGTGTACAATTATCGTTATAATCCAACAAGAACTCAGAAACAATCATGTAACACGGAATATCATAAGTGCAAAAACTACACCCGACAAGAGACAACAAGAATCATGAAATCACATCCAAGAGTAAGGAACAAACATGTTAACGATTAATAATAGTCTCCTTTTATAGACGTTTTGATACATGTTATTGTTTGTTAGGATCATGCCAAAACGAATGAAAGGTTAACTCATACATACTTTGATTCCTAACCTTCCGAACATCTATGACAAAGCGACTGTCCCGCTACAAGTTTACTCGCAATTGATGAAGAAATAACTTTACTTAACCTGAGCTTGTTAGAACAAGATGGATTTTCACTCTTTTTAATTTTCCTGAATTTCACTTTTGATGCAGCTACTACTGGTTAGCAGAGAAGCTATGAGTTGCTACTCCATCTTCTTAAAAAAATTACCAAAAGAATGTCTAAATTTCACTTGAGAAGGTAGCAAAAAGAGAACGTGTTTTGTCCTGACCAATAGGTTGCGTTAGGTTTGATGTAACACTTCTATATACATCCCCAAAAGAGTAATTCGTGCTATTTTTATAAAGAAGAGAAGTTGTTGACGATGCCTATGAAAATGACCTTGTTGGGTCTTCACTTTATAAAGTAGTGAGACTACTTTTTTTGGATAGCCGTGTATATATAATTTGGGCCCAACCCTTTTCTAATTATATCAAAATAATATCCATATTAAAACACTTAATATGCTAATATTAAAATATGAACTTTATCATTTGAATTTATCCCCAAAGGTCCTCGTTAGAGATGGCAGTGGATCCTGAATCCGGTCCGGATTCGGTGGATTCAGATCCATTTTATAGGATATGGATCTTCAAAATTTGGACCCGACGGATCCGGATCGGACCCGGATCCGTTTATGACGGATCGGATCTGGATCTGGATCTTGTATTTGAGATCCGTATCCGGTCCAGATCCGACCCGTGGATCTGTTTTTTATTAAATATATTCATAACCTAGAATGTAATTTTATAAGTATTTTCTTAAAATTGCTAAGCACATTCTTGCAAGTTTAATTCTCAAAACAAGTTTAATTTATCCCCGCGTTAACTTAAAAACCAAAAAATAAAGAGGTAACTTCGATAATAAAATCAATGTTATATTAGTGAATGACTAACATCTCCATAGACAAGTAGTTAAAATTATATTCACTTCATTTGTGAAGATTCCAAGCACATGCAAGTTCAACATTGTGGAAATACTAGTCAGCATTTTCCACAACTATTGTCATTGTCCAACATTTTCAATTAATAGCTCACAATCAAAACGAGACAACGAACAAAATATCTCATATGAATATTTCAAAATTGAAACACAGTAAACTGTTAGCTAAGTAAAAATCGTTTGTCAGTTCAAAAAAAATTCTTAGCAAGGCAAAAATTTTTACATGTGGATCCAGATCCGATCCGATGGATCCGGATTTGGATATGATTTTTATGGACCCGATGAATCTGAATCCGAGTATGAAAAACGAAACTGAATCTGAATCTAGTAGGATCCGGTCCAAATTCAATCCGTTGCCATCCCTAGTCGTCATGAACATCACCAAAACGCCACCTCTATAGTCTACATGTCAAACTTCACTTTGCAATGTCTTGATCCAAATTCATATATATCCCTTACTAATTCACATAACAATGATAAGGATAGATAGGGATAATATATACCGTTGGATATATGCAGAATATTCTCCCTATAATTAAGATATGATTATATATCACCCTTTTCAATATTGGTCATTTTGTCTTATTTTGACAATTTTCCCCTTTAACCACATTCCAACTTGTATAAATATTATTGTACACTTCCACAGTAACGTGTCATTGTACATCATTGGGCATGAAAAAATGATGGTTTCAACCTTATTAGCAAATAATAAAATTTAGAATTTAAAGGTCCTTATCTCATACTTCAAAAATTATTTAAGATTCTCTCCAAGTCATTATCAATATTCAAAAGTCATTTCTATATCACTCAACATATAATTTATTCGAGTCGTTATTCTTTCACTTTAGCTCGAAGATACGGGATATAATAATTTTCATCCGTAGTTGAGTCTTCAATGCGCGGCGACAAGATATACGGACTTGATCAAGAATACATTAGTTGGGCCTCAGCCCAACTGGCTGAAAAAGGAAGTGACAGACCCAAAGGGCTTGTCTCGGTCTACCTCGGCAGTAGAAGAAGAAAAAAACAAGTATCGATTAGAAAGTATCTAATACTGATCTAATTATATGCAAATAAAATTTAAGAATATACAAGCAACCGATTAGAATTTATTACAAGACGCAACGATCGGCCCAAACCATTACCAACAAGCAATGTAAGGACGTAGGAGCAAACAATGGGTTCAACCTAATTTATATCATGCATCAGTAGAGAAACAAGCAGCAAGTAAGTCATATAGGCTAGGCCCATATTTAGAGTAGCATTTTCATAATCAGGCAGAAACAGGCGTACAGATGGGCCTGGCCCAATTATTTTTTAACTTATTTAAAAAAAGAAATGAGAGGGGGTGACATAAGTGGATAATAAGACATACCTAACAGGAGTAATATACAACCCGTATATATCCAATATACCAAATATACTAGACATAAAAACTAGACATATGAAGCACGTATACCAATATTTACACAATCAACTCAGAAGGGAAAGAAAAACATGTTGCAAGTGTATTCCAGTGATACCAATTTCACATGAACAGCAAGAAAACACATAAGAAAATTCTATCTCCTACCAAGGTGTTAATTCAAAGCCTAGTATCTAAATCTTGTCTTGCTATAGAGGTACACAACCAATAGGTTTACCAGTTCATCCCTAATCGCCCAGGACACACAGATGTTACAATTTGATCTACATGGAAGCAGATATAGACATGGCACATGGCTAATAAGATCTTAATCATACATGACTCAAAAATAACTTATATAAGCTCAGGTTGAGTAAACAAATAGGTTTACAAGTTCTCAACTGTACCAGCCTTTGTATGGTTGAGTAAACCTGAAAATGACTATATTCCCTAATTTTGTTTCTCCATGATTAATGCAATTTCTTCTTTTTCATAATTCCCATAGAATAATGGTTGGCACTGTTGGGTTTAAATGATAGATTGAATGGGAAATAGAGGGAGTTCCCTCTTGCTCTATAAAATAATCATTTGTCCCACATCGGTAGTGGAAAGAAAAGTGGGAGTTGTCCCACATCGGTAGTGGAAAGAAAAGTTCTTCTACTTATAAGTAGAATTACTCCTTCTTGTCAGTAAAAGGGTTGAGGGGGCAAGGACCCCTCGCGCCGTCGTCGTCGCTCGCTCGGCTCGGCTTCGGCTTCGGCTTCGGAACTACCTCTGCGAATACTGCACCAGCGGTTACTCCTACAACCCGTACCGCTGTGCTACCGGCTGAGAAACCTGCGAAGTTCACCGGTGCCAACTTTAAAGGATGACAGCAAAGAATGTTCTTTTGGCTTACCACCCTTGGTATGCAAAAGTTCACCAATGAGGATCCTCCCGTGCCTGCCGTCGACATGCCTGATAACCAACAGTTCATGGTTACTGAGGCTTGGAAACATGCTGATTTTTTGTGCAAATGCTACATTTTGAGTGCCTTAGAAGATGACTTGTACAACGTCTACAGTGCAGTAGAGACCTCCAAAGAACTATGGAGTGCACTTGAAAAGAAGTACAAAACTGAAGATGCTTGCTTGAAGAAGTTTGTGGTTGCCAAATTCCTAGACTACAAAATGGTGGATGGAAAAACCGTTGGAACCCAAGTTCAAGAGCTTCAACTTATCTTCCATGACCTTATTGCTGAAGGTATAGTAGTAAATGAAGTGTTCCAAGTGGCTGCAATGATTGAGAAGTTGCCGCCCTCATGGAAAGATTTCAAGAATTATCTTAAGCACAAAAGAAAGGAAATGAAGTTGGAAGATCTTTTGATTCATCTCAAGATCGAGGAAGATAACAAAACCGCTGAGAAGAGGTATCGCAAGACATCACCAATTGAAGGGGCAAACATCGTTGAAGATGCTACTCTGAAAAAGAACAAGAAAAGGAAGAGGCTTTCTGGAAAGGAGAAGGATTCCAACAAGAAAAAGTTCAAGGGCAACTGCTTTAATTGTGGGAAAGCTGGCCACAAAGCCCCAGATTGTCGTCTCCCGAAAAAGAACAAGGGAAAAGGACAAGCCAATATGGTGGAAAAGAATGATGATATGGATGATCTGTGTGCAATGCTATCGGAGTGCAATTTGGTTGGAAACCCAAAGGAGTGGTCGCTTGATTCTGGTGCCACTCGACATGTTTGCGCTACAAAAGAAGCATTTGCAACCTATGCTCCCATTGGACCCAAGAGGTCTTGTTTATGGGAAATCTTGCAACAGCCAAGGTTGAAGGATATGGGAAGATACTTCAAGATGACTTAAGCAAGGTCCTGACTCTCAACAATGTTATGCACGTTCCAACAATTCGGAAGAATTTAGTTTCAGCCGGACTACTTGTCAAAAACGGGTTTAAATGTGTGTTGGTTAGTGAGAAAATTGTAATAAGTAAGAATGATTTGTTCATAGGAAAGGGCTACCTCACCGAGGGCCTTTTCAAACTCAATGTAATGGTTGTTGACAGTATTAATAAGAATTCAGCTTCGTCTTACTTATTGGAGTCAAATAATTTATGGCTTGTTCGTTTAGGACATGTCAACTACAAAACCTTGTGAAGATTGATTAATTTAGAAGTATTGCCTAAATTCGAGTGTAATAAATCTAAATGTGAAATCTGTGTCGAATCTAAGTTTGTTAAACATCCATATAAGTCTATTGATAGAAATTCAAATCCTTTAGACTTAATTCACACAGATATATGTGATATGAAGTCATTACCATCTCGCGGTGGGAAAAAGTATTTTATAACTTTTATTGACGATTGCACTCGATATTGCTATGTGTATTTGCTTAATAGTAAGGATGAAGCAATTGATGCATTTAAGCAATACAAAAACGAAGTGGAAAATCAATTGAATAAAAAGATAAAAATGATTAGAAGTGATAGGGGTAGAGAGTACGAATCTCCTTTTGCAGAGATATGTTTAGAATATGGAATTATTCATCAAACTACTGCCCCTTACACACCACAATCAAATGGAATTGCGGAAAGGAAAAACCGAACATTAAAGGAAATGATGAATGTCTTACTAATAAGTTCCGGTTTACCACAAAGCTTGTGGGGGGAAGCTATCCTTACAGCTAACCGAATACTCAACAGGGTGCCCCACAGCAAAACACAATCTATTCCATATGAACTATGGAAAGGAAGAAAATCCAACTTGAAATATTTCAAAGTGTGGGGGTGTTTAGCAAAGGTCCAAGTTCCTTTGCCCAAAAGGGTAAAAATCGGACCAAAAACTGTGGATTGTGTTTTTATTGGTTATGCTACAAACAGCAAAGCTTGTCGGTTTTTGGTTCACAAATCGGACAATCCCGAAATTCATGTTAATACGGTAATTGAATCATATAATGCTGAATTCTTTGAAAATATTTATCCGTATAAAATTGAATGTGAGTCGTCAAGTGAAAGATCTAAACGACCGCGGGAAGAACCAAAGGAAAATACACCAAGTAAAGCGGATGCAAGGCGTAGCAAACGTCAAAAGACATCTACTTCCTTTGGACCAGATTTTATGACATTCTTGCTTGAAAATGAGCCTCAAACATTTAAAGCAGCGATGTCTTCTTCTAATTCAGCATTTTGGAAAGAGGCAGTCAATAGTGAAATTGAATCAATTTTGAACAACCATACATGGGAATTGGTTGATCTTCCTCCTGTAAATAAACCTTTAGGATCAAAATGGATTTTTAAAAGGAAAATGAAAGTTGATGGCACTATTGACAAATATAAGGTAAGACTTGTGGTCAAAGGTTATAGACAAAAAGAAGGTCTTGATTACTTTGACACATACTCGCCGGTAACAAGAATAACATCTATTCGGGTGTTAGTAGTACTGGCGGCCGTATATGGTCTTGAAATCCATCAAATGGATGTCAAGATAGCTTTCTTAAATGGAGAATTGGAGGAAGAAATTTACATGGAACAACCTGAGGGCTTTGTGGTTCCTGGTAAAGAAAGGAAAGTGTGCAAACTTGTTAAGTCACTTTATGTACTTAAACAAGCACTCAAACAATGGCATGCGAAATTTGACCAAACAATGTTGGCAAATGGATTTAAGATTAATGAGTGTGACAAATGTGTTTACATTAAAAATACTCCAAATCATGAAGTCATTGTTTGTTTATATGTTGATGACATGTTGATAATGAGTAGAGATATTACCGATATAAATGCTACGAAGCGTATGCTGGCTAGCAAATTTGATATGAAAGACTTAGGAGTTGCCGATTTGATCTTAGGCATCAGAATTCATAAAACTCCACAAGGTCTAGCATTATCGCAGTCTCATTATATTGAAAGAGTACTTGACAAGTTTAAGTATTTAAATTTCAATGTTGTAAAGACTCCAATTGATGTAAGTTTTGCACTTCAAAAGAATAAAGGTGAAAGTGACTCACAATTGGACTATGCACGAGTTTTGAGAAGTTTGATGTATATCATGAATTGTACACGACCAGATATAGCATGTGCTATAAGTAAGCTGAGTCGATTCACGAGTAATCCCAATCAAACTCATTGGATGGCAATGAAACGAGTCTTGGGGTATTTAAAACACACCCAAGACTATGCTTTGCATTATAACAAATATCCCGCCGTGATCGAAGGATATAGTGATGCAAATTGGATCACCGGATCATTTGAAGTTAAATCCACGAGTGGTTATGTTTTCACAATTGGGGGTGGATCAGTGTCTTGGAAATCATCAAAACAGACATGCATCGCCCGCTCTACAATGGAATATGAATTTATAGCTTTAGACAAGGCCGGTGAAGAAGCTGAATGGCTCCAGAATTTCTTAGAAGATATTTCATTCTGGCCCAAACCTTTGGCTCCTATATGTATACATTGTGACAGTCAAGCAGCAATAGGTAGGGCATGGAGCGTAATGTACAACGAAAAATCTCGTCACATACGACGAAGACACAATATCGTTAGACAACTCCTCTCTAGTGGCGTTATCACGATTGACTATGTAAAGTCAAGAGATAACGTGGCGGATCCGCTTACAAAAGGCTTATCTAGAGAGGGAGTTAGTAGATCATCAATGGGAATGGGGTTAAGGCCGAGGACAAGTCATCATGGCGGTAACTCTACCTAGCAGGCTGGAGATCCCAAGAGCTAGGTTCAAGGAGATCAAACAAAGTTGTGACTGACGGTTCAACATTGTCAAATAACTCAACCCATTCTCAGATGAAGACAATGTTCAAAAATAAGGATAAAACCTTATGGCTTGTTAATGAGTTAATAAAGCATTAAGGTTCTTTAATGATTATCTAAATCTGGCAGTGTATGACCAGATAATGTGGCTATAGGACCACATGTTTAGAAATCACCTATGTGAGTGTTAAGTGTAAGCCGTTTTAAAGGGGAATGACAGTAAAGGCCCATTCTCTACACACTCATGAAACCAGGAGGTGTTCATGGCTGAAACGAACACAACCGTGAGAACCATAAACGGTTGAGGGTTGATTGTGTGACTTATGTTGTCTAGGTATACAATAAAGTTCGACGGTTCAAAGATATCAAATCTACCGATTGATCGAGTATATCCGATATAAGTTCACTACGGAAAGTTCAAAGGAAAACCTACTTATCCAGATGCAGTCAATTCTCGCTTATATATCACACTTGTCCGCACATTCCTTTATCTTATAGTCATTCCCCATTCATGTGGGGGATTGTTGGGTTTAAATGATAGATTGAATGGGAAATAGAGGGAGTTCCCTCTTGCTCTATAAAATAATCATTTGTCCCACATCGGTAGTGAAAAGAAAAGTGGGAGTTGTCCCACATCGGTAGTGGAAAGAAAAGTTCTTCTACTTATAAGTAGAATTACTCTTTCTTGTCAGTAAAAGGGTTGAGGGGACAAGGACCCCTCGCGCCGTCGTCGTCGCTCACTCGGCTCGGCTTCGGCTTCGGCTCGGCTCGGCTCGGCTCGGCTCGGCTTCGGCTTCGGCTTCGGATTCGGATTCGGATTCGGATTCGGATTCGGATTTGGATTTGGTCAAATGATCTGATTGATTGATAATCTTTTTGGACCAAATTTTCTTTAATTTTTAATTATTTAATTAATTATTATTTAATTAAATTAATTAACTTATCCAATCCTACCCGTTAGTGACCCTGACCATGACTCCTACGGATCCATGTGTCGACCACGACCGGTTTCTTTCCCACATTTAAATTTCCCACCAATTTTAGTATTTGTTTAAGGGTTGCAAACCTTCGTAAATGATACTTCCATGGCTATAAATTTGTTTGATTCCTCAGAATTTTACTTACTAATTTTCTGAACTACAAAATCTTCTTCTGCTTCTGCACGAATAAATTCTGTGTGATATACTACTGTTGAGTGGTTCGCCGCTACCAGAGTTTGGAGTACTACTATTCTGGTAAGATAATCGTTCTATCCTGGGAGGGATATTCCATCAACCTCGAGTACTGTGAGGAGAATAATTTCCTTAAGGACACACTTGAATTTGACGATATTTAAAAATTACTTATTTTAATATTGTGGTTACATCTATGAGGAAGTGTCACGGTTTGGTTAATTAGAACACCTTATTATCATTTTTGTTAAGTTAGTATGGAAAAAGAATAGAAAATAATAATTTTGGGCCAGCCTCCTCTCATTTCATTCCTTCATGACAAAGAAAATTTCAATCCTCTCCTTATTTTCATAAATATTACACCAAATTTAAGTATCCTATCTCACTGTTACAAAAGGATGCTTATGATTGGTGGGTAAGTGTGCCAAATGCCAAAGAAAAACCTCTGGTGCTTACTTGGGATGATTTTGTTAAAGAATTTTGCATGAAGTATGTCACCTGCTTATCATGCGAAGAAAAAGGAGTTTCTGGATTTAAAGCAAAGGGGTATGTCTATTGTTGAATATCAATAAAAGTTTCTCAGGTTTTGTCGTTATGCTGGAGGTATTATTGACAACGTAAAAGATAAGGGCAGGCGATTCGAAGACTGTTTGAATGATTCTATCTGAAAGTATGTGGCGGTCCTGCAACATGAAAAGTTTTCCAAACTAGTTACAGCTACTCTTACTTGGGAAAGAATAGACAAAAAACAAACTAGTAGAAATGAAAACAGGTTCAGAAAGGCTAATTCATATTATGGCGGCCATCCAAAAGGGGGAAGTTTCACAATTCCAAGGCTGGTAGTGTTCACAAAGTGGTACTTGCGAGAAAGCTTCTGGTGTTGGTTTTAATTATGGGAGCTTTGATCATAAAGTGAAGGATTTTCCTAATCCTAACCCTATTTCTTCACCACATATTGAAGGCTCAGTTCAAAAACCTAACATTATTCCTTCTCAAGGGAATAGAGGTGAAAGATGTAGAAACACACAAGCAGCAGGTGCAAGTGGAGCTAATCAAGCTAGTGAGTCAAGAGCTACTACATGAGATTATGTTATGAGACAGAGGGACAACAAATATGGGTCAGACGTGGTTGTAGGTAATTTCACTTATTTGGTTTACGTGTCATTACAATATTTGATCATGGTTCTACACATTCCTATGTTTGTTCATCACTTGTTTTTCCTTAAAATGTGAAATATGTGAGACTTGTGGTGTGCTTGTAGAAAGTTCTTTGGGTCATTAGGCTATTTGTAATCAGATTTATCGAGCTTGTTCCTTCATGATTCAAAATCTAGTCTTCTCTATTGATTTAATTGAAATGCATTTCCATGACTATGATGTCATTATCAGTATGGATTGGATTCATAGATATCATACCATAGTTGATTGTAGATCGAAGCATATAACTTTTAAAGATCCTACATATTCACACATCATAGTTCAAGGTGAATGATTATTGACATCTAATATTATTTATGTTGTTGTGGCAAGAGATATGATTAGCCAAGGTTGCGAGGCTTATCTTGCTCACATAGTTGATACATATATAGAAAGTTCAACCCTTAAGAATATATTGGTTGTACGTGAATTTCTTGATGTTTTCCTTGAAAATCTTCATGGGTTGCCCCTAGAAAGGGAAGTTGAAATTCCTATAGAGCTTATTCCTAAAACGACTCATATTTCTATTACTTTTTACCGAATGGCTCTAGCAGAATTGAAGAAGTAGAAGATTCAATTTCAAGAACTTCTTGAGAAAGGTTTTATTCGCCCAAGTGTTTCTCCTTGGGGAGCTCCTGTTTATTTGTGAAAAAGAAATATGGCACTCTTAGGCTTTATATTGATTACCGGGAATTGAACAAGGTAACAATTAAGAACATATATATATTGCCTAGGACCAATGATTTATTTGACCAGCTAAAGGGTGCTAGGTTGTTCTCAAAAATTGACTTGAGGTCTGGGTATTACCAAGAACGGGTAAGTGATCAAGATGTTCTTAAAACTTCTTTTAGGACTCGGTATGCTCATTATGAATTTTGGTGATGCCATTTGGGTTGACGAATGCTCCTACGGTGTTCATGGATCTAATGAATCGTGTATTTAAGACTTACCTTGATCAATTTGTGGTAGTATTTATTGATGATATTTTAATATATTCCAAGAATAATGAAGATCATGATAAACACCATAGGATTGTTCTCCAAATTTTGAAAGACAAATCTATATGCCAAGCTCTCTAAATGTGAATTTTGTCTTAGCGAAGTGACTTTTCTGGGACATGTTATGTCAGCTGACGGTGTGAAGATGGATCTTAGTAAGATTCAAGCTATTATTGAATGGAAACTTCCTAAAAGTCAACTAAAATAAGAAGTTTATTGGGCTTAGCGGGATACTATAAAAGGTTTGTTAAAGGTTTTTCCATTATAACCTCTCCTTTGACTAAACTTTTGGGGAAGGACATCATATTCGTATGGGATGACAAATGCTAAGAAAGATTTGAAAAGCTCAAATCCTTGTTGACACAAGCTCCAATACTTACTCTACCAACTGAAGGGAAGGAGTATGTGATATATAGTAGGGATGGCCAGTGGGTCGGGCGGCCCGATCCCGATCCGGCCCGTACCGAAACCCCCCCAATTCCCCTAAAAAATAGTATCGGGGTTCGAACCCGGGACGGGACCTGGGCTCATCCCGCCTAGGCCCGTCTCACTTTGACCCTCCCCAGACCCGACCCCGTCCCGACCCGACCCCATCCCGTCCTGCCCTCCCCCTCCCCTTTGCAAAACTAACCATTGTAACAATGGCCAAATTTCAATTTTGGCCGTTGTGCAATGACCATTTTTGGCCCCCACCACATAAACCCCCCTCCCCCCCCAATATTTATTTTTTACCCCTAAGTTAGTATATTTACACATTGTTCCTCTTTATCAACTATAAATACATCATTTTTCTCTCAAATCTTCCTACCATCTCTCTAATCTCTTAATCTATCTCTCTACAAGTCTACATTGCCTACTAAATATTATATTTTATTTGGTCATTTGTATAATTGTATCAAAGTTCAAAAATTTGGAGTGAAGCTGGCAACTAGCTTGAGGATCATCCATCGAACAAAGTTTCAATTTTCAACCTCGATTACACGTCGACATTACATCGGCGTTTGGTACCTTCGTTCCTTCTTTAAATTATTATTGTTACTAAATTTTATTTATCGCACTTAATTTCATTATCTTTAATTATTTATTTGCATAACTAAAATGGAAGGATTTAAACGTATGATTAAAGGTAATGGTAAGGCTACTTCTTCTAGTAGGGGTAACAAGGGTACTTATTCTACTAATCATATTCCTAGTCTCGATGATTTGATTGATTTCACTCATATTTATGAAACTGCGTATTTTAATGATATACTATTAGATGATAAGGTGTATTCTGCATCTGAACCAGACTTTAATTTAGACGATAATCTAGATGACACACCTACTGGTGCACCTCAACCTCAGGCTTAGACTGAGTCTCGGCCTGAAACTACAACTGGAATATCTCCTATTCCCCCTAGTATGAGTCGATGCCCTACACAATGAAAATGAAAATCAGATGCATTGGTTTATTTTTATAGGATCAAATAAAATCAAGTAGTTAGATGTAAATTTTGTAAAAATATTTATCAATTTAAAATCGGAAAAAGTCAGGGTGGGACAGGAGGTTTATTAACACATGTACAAAACTTCCACAAAGCTAGGTGGAATTAACACCAGGATACAAAGTCGGGTGTGTCAATGCGCTCTGAGTCAGGACAAACTTCGCATAGTGTCCCGGATTAAGTACAGGGTAAAATTAACCCAATGACGGAGGGAATTGTAGGTCCTAAATACGATAAACACAGAGATAGAGAATCAATAGCAAAATTAGTTGCGGTGGAGGGTTTGCCTTTTGCATTTCCTTCTTCTCATGGTTTTATTCATTACGTAAGAGATATGTATAAACATACTTTTAACGATTTTCCTAGATCAACTGTTAGGAGAGACATTTTTAAATTTGCATATGAATATCAACATTATGCATTATATCATTTTTCTAGAAAAGTATGTATCACTTCTGATATAGGTCGTAGTACTAACGACAATGATTATTTAATTGTAACATGTCATTAAATAGATCATAAATGGTCTATGCAAAAATGTATTTTAGCATATAGATATATTGATGAGAGGCACACTGTAAATTTTATTATAAAAAATATACATGAAATTTGCGATTATTAGGAAATAACTGATAAAATTATGATTGTTACGTTATATAATGCTTCTTCTAATAATTATGATGTGAGACATTTAAAAGATCTATTAACTCCATATTTTCCTGATCATTTTCATATAAAATGTGTGTGTCATATTTATAACTTAGTTGTAAAGGATGGTCTCTCACTTTTTGAAGACATTCTTAATAAAGTACAATTTTCTATAAACTTTATTTTTAGAGGTAATAAAATACAAAGACGCAAGGAATATAAAAAACTTTGTCACAATTGTGGATTACCTTTTAGAAAAATTTCTGAAGAAGTAGTGACTAGGTGGAATTCTCTATATGAACAACTACTTGTTGCTTAAGATTATAGAAGACCTATAACTTTATTTTTAACGTCCATAATCGAAATTCAAGTGATATGCTTGTACATAATGATTGGGAAAAAAATTCAAAACTTATTGAATTTTTAGAGAAATGTTTTCAAGCAACTAAAGAATTTTTTGGTATATATTATCATATTATTTCAACTATGTTTTTTTATATAACTCTAATATTTTTTTTATTTAATGAATATATGGAAAATCCATCTTATAAGACACCTATTAAAAATATTTTTTTAATATTTATTAAATTTAAAAAATATTTTTTTCTATTCCCGCTATTTATATTATTGGTGTTGCATTAAATCTCACTATTAAAATAGACGATTGTAAAATATTTATTGAAACTACTTATGATTGTATAGCAGTACTTCCACCTCCAACTCTAAAAAAATCAAATGAAGAACCACCTAAGGAACTAACTAAATAAGATATTTTTTCTAGCATACACGATGAATGCAAAAAAGTATATATGCATTACCAACAACAAAGTGCAAATAACCAACCGACTTCTATACCATTTTTTTCTTCTTCAATACAACCTTATAAAAGACATGTTGTTTCTGCTGCTAGTATTGAAAGCCTTAGGAATAGAATGTTTAGTGGTTCCACTTCTTCAATAGTTAGCGAGTTTGATATTTTTGTTTTGCAGGGTGTTATACCGTACCAAGCAATTCTCAATGAAAAAGGATGTGAAGACTTGCTTAAATACTGGAGGGAAAATGAGAAGACATTTCCGATACTAGCAAAGATGGTCCGAGATGTGTTGAACAGTCAAGCGTCATCAAAAGCATTTTTTCTGCCGGAAGGTTTCAAATAGGAGAGCACAGACACTCATTAGCGGGAGACAGCTTGGAGATTACAGTTCTATTAAGAGATTGGATTCAAGCGGAGAGTATTTTTGAACATTGATATTGATATTTGGAAACACTTCTAGGTTTGATATTCGATACTTTTGAGATATTTGCTTACTTGATTTATATTTATGTCTCATTTGAGCTATCTATGAATGATAAGGGAATTGGAGAATCTAATGGCTCCAAGCCCAAAGTGTATACGCTACTAAGCTTTATGCTTAGCGATAGTTGTTTTCTATCATAGGTAATGTGCGAGAAGAGATTTGAAGAAGGCCATTTGGAGATTTGAAGAAGGCCATTTGGTGTAATCTCATTTGCCTATGCATCTAGGTTTTGTATTGTCTTGGGACTTGCACATGATCTATATGTCACACTTATGTATGTAATTTTAGAGGTTGGTTGGATCTCAAGACCATAAGCTTGTATTTTGAATTTGGTGACTTGTTTTGCTATTTTAGGGTGTGTTAATAACTCAAGTCTTGTAATATGCTAAATTTACATTTTATCTTGTAAATATGTACAAATGAGAAGACTAGTTTTCCTTTTATACTCGCATGTTTGAAATTCATTACAATATGAACATGTAGTGAAGTTGAACGAAAAATATAATTTAATTAGGAATCTGCTTTAACATGTTGATTAATCAAGAATGATTGTATCACATTACCTTGATACTTTGATATCGTATTTCATTTAAGGAATTTTATGAATTGTATTTTCAAAAAAAATATTACACTTTAAAACCTTTCTCTCATGGGCCTATTTCCGCTACTAAATTATTATGAATGTCTTTTAAATTAATCTCTTCTGAACGTTGTAAGTATTAAATTAGCTTTTATCTCGTAAATAGCATCCTCCCAAGGGGTTGCTACAGTTTTGACTTTGGGAACAAAGACTGCGGTCTTCCCGACTGGATTTACATCGTTCTGACCCTTGAAAATGAACATTGTCGTCTTCCTAGCCGGATTTACATCGTTTCGACTTTTGGAATGAAGATTGTGTTCCTCTCATCCAGATTTACCTCGTTCTGACTCTTAAAGTGAATATTGCAACCACTTTCACCGGTTTTACATCACCATGACCTTGAAAATGAACATTGCGGTCACCCCGACCAGATTTACGTCATTTTGACTTTGGGAACGAAGATTGCGGTATTCCCAACCAGATTTACATCGTTCTGACTCTTGGAGTGAATATTGCAGTCTCTTTGACCGTAATTACATCACACTTGACTTTGAAAATGAACAATTTGGTCTCCCAACCGGATTTACGTCATTTTAACTCTTGGAGCGAATACTATAGCCTCTTTGACCGGAATTACATTACTCTTAACTTTGAAAATGAACATTATGGTCTCTTGACTGGATTTACATTATTTTGACTCTTGGAGCGAATACTACAACCTCTTTGACCTAAATTACATCATTCTTGACTTTGAAAATAAACACTATGGTCTCCCAATTGGATTTACGTCATTTTGACTCTTGAAGCAAATATTGCGGCCTCTTTGACTGGAATTACATTGCTCTTGATTTTGAAAACGAACGATGCGGTCCCCCGATCGAATTTATGTCATTTTTTCTTTGAAGACGAATATTGTGGTCTCTTTAACTGGATTTACATCGTTTTGACTCTTATATGTCTCTCATGGTTGAGTTGTCTTTTCGTTCTTTTATCGGTTGTGACCTTTTGTGATTAGAATGTAATTTCGTCCTTTGTATGGCTCTCATGTCCGGATTATACTTCTTTCATCTTTTCGTCGGTTGTAACCCTCTTGTTCAGATGGCAGTTTTGTCCTTTTAAGGCCCTCATGGCAAGATAGTGCTTCCCTTGTGGTGCTTTTCCATTTTCGTTTCTCTCATGGCCAAATAGTGTCGCTCTTGTGGTGCTTTGCTCTTTTTGTGGCTCTTATGGCTGGATACTGATGCCCTTGTGGTGCCTTTTTCTTTTCGTGGCTCTCATAGCCGGATTATGTCGCCCTTGTAGTGCTTTGCTCTTTTCTGGCTCTCATGGCCGGATAGTGTCGCCTTGTGGTGCTTAGTACATTTTATAGCCCTTTTGGATAGGTTTGCTCATTCCTTTTTTATGCTGAGAGAGGTTATTACCCTGATGCCTTTCAATCTCATAGTAATGACCCTGATGCCTCTCTCCAAATATGCAAGCTATATCATCGAAGTCCACTCTGATATTCATACAAATAGGCTTTTTGTTTGAGATTTCTGGCCGTCGTTGGAGACTCGATGTCTATTCCAACCACTTTGTAATGATCATTCTTGACCAAGTGATGTCGTTGATCCTTGATACTTAGTCTTGATGTGCTAATCTTTAGCAATGATAACGTGCAATTCATGTGAGATTCGACTATGATTGTCAATAAAATCATAATGTTGTTATGATAAAAATAAAGGATAAGATAACGCAGGATTTAGCGATGAAGCCATTTTGGCTTATGTGGATTAAGGTATGAAAATCCAGTTGGTGCCTCATATTCTTGATTCCTGATGTCAACTTTATATAATTCCATCACCTGCAATATTTTAAGAACAAGTGTTAGTACACATAATGAAGTGAAACGAATATAATTGAAGATAGAGTTAAAGGTAAATCCATTTGGCTTATAAAGTTGAGGCCGTGGTGGGCCTAATAACGCCTTTGGTCAAAGTTTATGGACTTGACGTTGACTCGGGGCTCGTCTCCTTGTAGCTTTCTTATTCCTGCGCTCAAAGAACGTTTCTTTAGGGTAAAAGTAATCGACTCGTGTTGATCCCACCGAATGTGTCATGATAGACTGATGGTAATGGGAATATGAACCATAGGATAAGTGTTGAGTGGGTCTAGGGATAAATAGACTATTTAGAGACATCACATAAGGTTCGGTCCCATTTGTTTGAATTTCCGTAAAAGGGAGGAGTTGTTTGCTTGATTAGGTAACTTATGTTCCCATCTATTTGGATTCTTGTAAAAGAGAGGAGTTTTTTGTTTGATTGGGTAACTTACGTTCCCGTCTATTTGGATTTATTTGTTTGATTGGGTAAATTTAGTTCCCATCTATTTGGATTCCCATAAAAAAGAGGAGTGGTTTGCTTGATTAGGTAACTTTGGTCTTTGAACAAGGATAGCAGAGTTGTCAAACTTTTTTTGAAAAAGTCGCCCCAATTTCCAGTTCTTATGGTTAATTCAAAATGTTCACGACTGGAGATTTGAATATTTTGATTGATTAAAAGACACGCCTCACATCTGGTCTAAGGTTCCGTAATTTGAAGCAACGGAAGAATGAAGATTTGAAGACTGATTCAAAAACATGCCCTAGTTCCTCACTAAGGGTCTGTATTTTGAAAGAGTGGGAAGAATGAAGATTTGAAGACTAATTCAAAAATATGATTTAGTTCCTCACTGAGGGTCTGTAGTTTGAAACAGTGGGAAGAATGAATATTTGAATATTGATTCAAAAACAGGCCCCAATTCCTCATTGGGGGTCCGTAGTTTGAAAAAGTGAGAAGACCGTACCCTTATGTAGGATTGCCTACGTATCTTGCTGGAACAAGAATCAGGTCAAACATAGTTCGGACCCGCAACTGAAGTATTAGTCTATCCATTTTTAATGGGAGGGTGGGTGGATACTGGTAGCGTCTGAATAAATGACGAATCTTGTTTTTAGAATGTCCGATACTTTAGCATAGCGCATGGGTGGGATAAAAAAGATCATGCCTTGAATTTTGTAAGATCATGATAGCATAGCGCATGGGTGGGCTAAAAATATCATGACTTAAATTTTATAAGATCATAATAGTGTAGCGTATAGATGGACTAAAAAGGATCATGACTTATGTTTCGTAAAAGAAACCCTTTAGTGGTCCCCACGAGTCAATCAAAAGAAAAATAAAAACTCAAAAGGTAACGATGTTAGTCCATTGATCATAATAAATAGGGCATGTAACATTTATTTTGCTTGAAACAATGATGAAAAGAATGTCGTGAACTTAAGTTTCCAACATGAGCCGCGAGGTGATTTTCTAGGAGTGCCGAAGATTGCTAACCATGCTTTGGTGACATGCCTAACGTGGAATGCAGTATGGAGTGGAATTGAAGAAAAGACTTGAAGATCCAAGCCAAGTGAGATTAATTTTTGGCATTTATGTAGGTCTTGTCCCAGACCAACTTTTAGCTTATTTTAATTCCTATCTTAATTTCCTTATAGCTTAATTACTAGGCCATGTAATAGGATGAGATGACTAGGCCGAGAACCATATAGAATGAGAAGCTTCCAATGTGCCCCAAGAAGGTAATTCATGAACTAGTTAGTTCATGCACTTATCTACATGGATGACACAAAAGGGTGGCGTAGAGAACATGAAGAGTTGGGCCTTTTCCCGTTTCCCAAACCGGTTGAACACCTTTCCCTTTCCCATTCGGCCAAATGCCATGTTTGTGTCTTTCTTGTTTCTTTTTCTAGAAGGTCTAGAACTAGTATAAATAGGAGATGTAAGGGGACATTGAAGTTTTATGAAATATATTTAAGTTTACTCAAACTTCCTAAGTTTTCAACTTTTGTTGTTATCTTAGTCGGGCCTTTTGTAGTCCAGCCCTTAGTCCTTTTGTGTTCCAAACCCCGGTCCTTTTGTGAGCCATCCCTTGGTCCTTTTGTGGTCCAAACCCTCGGTGTAAGTCTAGTTAGAACTTTTGTGATCTAACTATACCCAAGCCAAGGTTCTATCCGGTTAGTTGTCACAAACACATTGAAAGTATTCTCGGCCTACATTACCTTACCCGCACACGAATTTGTTTATTGATTTCGTGCCCCATCCTTTTCCAAACTGCCAAAGTCCTTGCACCCCAATATACTCCAACACTTCCCCAACTCACACCCAAAAGGTCGTTAACCGACTCCTCCCACAAAAATCCAAAAAACCCAACCAATTCCCCATCGTCCCGATCGCACCCTATTCTGCCAACCATACTGTCCTAACTGGTTTACGCCACCTTACCACCACCCAACCACCAACATAACATACAATGTGTCTAGTTCATCCCCTCCAAATGTCTTAGCCCAACACCCTCCAAATTCACCCGCACACCCCCACCAAACATACACTACCTGAAAACCCGCAAACCTCAGTTGGACCCCCATTTTCATATCCACCCAGTCCCAATACAACTCTGACCCATCTAACCATACAATCCCCTCCTTATATACATCAGTTTGGTATCATAGCAAGGCTTTCTCATCCCACGCCTTGATATTATGGCTAACATAAAGAAAGAACTGCGAAGGATCATAAGTGACCTATTTGCGGAACAAGCGCAAATTTTGAGAAAACAATTTGCGGGGCATGCCGCGAGCAATAATGCCGAGTTCGGGATTGTACAAAACAACCCAAGCCATGAAAGTAAATAATATCAAGAGTGTAGGGATTCCTTTGTTATTGAGTAACCTGGAGTCAATGAGACACAATGATATCAACTATTTTACACTCGATGCAAGGTAAAAGACAAGGTATGTAATATGATCGTTGATGGAGGAAGTTATGCCAACATGGCCTCCATAGAAATGGTGGACAAATTGAAATTGCCTACCCGCAACCATCCTAAACCATATGCTCTCCAATGGGTGAACGAAGACGAAAGGCTAAAGATAATGAAACAAGATCTTGATAATTCTTGGGTTGGTAAGTATGAAGATGACATATGGTGTGACATCCTACCTATGAATGCTTGTCATATTTTATTGGGTCGGCCATGGCAATTTGATAGGAAAGTGCAACATGATGGAGAAAAAAATGTCTATTCTTTTCAAAATGATGGTAAGAAGATCTGGTTGGTACCATTGTCACCTAGTGAGGTGAATAAAATGAAGAGCCAAATTGCCAAGAATCACAAGGTGAAATCCGAGACCTCTTGCTTGATGCGCAGGTGATCGAAGAGGTGTTAAAGAAGGTGAGTCCCATATATGTATTGAAGTGCAAGGATAATAAGAGTCTTATGGAAGATGCGGTTGAGGATGCCGACTTGAAAGAACTCTTGAAGAAATTTGAAGATGTATTTCCGGATGACCTTGCACCCGGATTACCACCAATAAGAGGTATTGAACATGCTATCGATTTTATGCCGAGAAGTTTATTACCTAATCGTCCAGCCTATAGATGCAATCCAGAGTAGGCCAAGGAATTACAAAGACAAGTGCAAGAATTATTAAACAAAGGCTTTGTCCGATAAAACCTTAGTCTATGTGCGGTACCTACCATATTGGTGCCAAAGAAATATGGAACTTGGCGTATGTGTATCGATAACCGAGTGGTCAATAACATCACCGTGAAGTATAGGTTTCCTATGCCAAGATTGGATGATCTTTTGGATGAATTTAGTGGGGCCAAGTTGTTCTCTAAGATAGTTTTGAGGAGTGGCTACCATCAAAATAGGATACGAGAGGGAGAGGAATGGAAGACGGATTTCAAAACCAAGTATGGCTTGTACGAGTGGCTTGTGATGTCATTTGGATTGTGTAATGCTCCAAGATCTTTCATGAGGCTCATGCACGAGGTGCTACGACCGTTCATGGGTAAATTTGTTGTAGTTTACTTAGATGATATCTTGATTTATAGTCAAGATAGGGAATCTCACTTGTCACATCTAGAAGCTATATTTGAGAAGTTAAGAGAAGTAAAGTTGTATGGCAAGTTAGAGAAGTGTGCTTTTATAATTACTAGTGTCCCATTCTTAGGGTACATAGTATCATCCGAAGGCATTCATGTGGACCCATCCAAGGTGGAAGCTATCCGGAGTTGGCCCGAGCCTACGAATGTAAGTGAGGTAAGAAGTTTCCATGGTTTGGCATCTTTCTATCATCGTTTCATCCCTGGCCCTATCACTGAACTAATGAAGAAGGGTGAGTTTAAATGGGACAAGTATGACGATGACAGAGATAGGTGGGGCCCAGTTTGGAGACACACACAAGAAGAAGCTAGTAGCGGGCTTCGATTAACATAATACTCTAATGATGTGGATGACACATAGTGAATCTCAGAAATTGACTCGTGAATCGTAATAATGGGTCACATGGAACTTAGTTTGAGGGGAAGATTGTTGGATGTGTGAAAAAAGTTCCACATTGGTAGCTGAAAAGATTGAGAGTCAACATATAAGGTGTAGGAATCTCTTAATGGTGTGATGCCTTTAAAAAATAAATCGTACGGGCTTGACCCAAACCATATAATATCACACCATATTAAGAGTATCTTCGGGGCGGATTGAGCCCAAAAGTAGTCTCTTACTATATTCTTCTTAGTAATTCAAAAGAAGAATACTACTGTAATTGATAGTGTTAGTGTTGAATTGTGTTACAGGCCTCTTATCGTCTCCATATGTGTGCATGTAAGAGGGATAGTAATGCTTATAAGATTACATGGAGACCGGCATCAATTATGTCTCATTAAAAGTTTAAAATTTCCTATAGCACTTAATTTAATCTAATTACTAGTACTATATATCTTCAACACCAGTCTCTCATATTTCAACTTTGATTTTTTGTGGTATTGAGTTGTCTGAATATCATATGCAAATAAATTTTAACATGATATAGAAGGTTGATTAATAAGTGAGGCGCAATAATATATATAGTCGTAGACAAACACTGACAGAAAAATTCAAGTTATATTCCATCTTTCTACTTGCTAGCTAGGCGACAAACGGGTCTCACCCACAAAGTTGTCTTAGTTTGATTTGATATAAAATTTAAAAAATAAAGAAAGACTTTTAAAATATGTGATTTAAAACAAGTCTTATATATTTGTGTGGTTGTAATAATCTCATAAAGTTAAATTATTTATAAATATATAATGTATCAATCTTTTAAGGATAAACTAATAAGAAAAGTAAAAAAATATTTTTGAGACGGAGGAAGTAGCAAATAATTGTCACATTCACTTTCTTCCGGAGACTATCTTCTTTTCGTGGAAACTAGTTGCGATGACCGGAAAAAAAAAACATCTTCCCTAAATGTCGACTAAAAGTCTAAAATGTATTTATCGAAGACGATTGAAAGTAGCTGTGGAAAATTACTAGAGTAGCAATCTCATCTTCTTGTAGCTTGTTTTTAAGGTATGTGGTTGAACGATGTTGGAGATATCCAAAATCTTTATATCATTATTAAAAAGAATTTGAATGAGTGGTTCTGTAAACTTATAATAAGCGACGTCATAAAAAAAAAAATTGGCATTTTTTGATATAGATATTTAGAAGCCAATAAATTTTCTTAACTAATTTGGATTAATTACTAGCGGAATGATTTGTGGTTAATGCTTGCCAAGGCGGCTAAGTTCATTGAGGGTAAAGATGCCTTTAAAATGCGTTAACAAAAATACGAGATGTTATGGAACTTAGTAAGAATGTTAGTGTAGAAATGGTAACAACCTAGAATATTAGATTTAATAAATATAAATACAAATAGATTAAAAATTAAAGTAATAATATTTAAAGGAATGATAACAACAGAATGTATAGCCGAAGTAAATATTGGAGTTATAAAAAGTTTTATACATATAAGTAAAATTAATGAAAATGATTGTGATTTAATAGACCCACAAACTTATAATTATCCTGAAAATGAAAGAGAAATAATAATTACCAAAAGTATTAATTTAAGATCAAGATCCAAGATTTGGAGTATAAGATAAATATAGGAGTAATAGAATATGATAGTTTTAATGAATTGCTTCTAGGAAGTAATTTTTTAACCATGATAAATTATAAGATAAATAATAATGGAATTGAAATAAATGACCAAGGGAAAACAAGATTCGTAAATAAGGTATGAACATACAAATAGAAATAATAGAGAAAAAATAGAAATTAAAATCGATAAGAAGAGCTTTATCAGAAGAAATATTCTCACAACTTAAATACTTAAAATACAAAGGCAAAAGAAATAAAACTAGAAGAAAAGATGCAACAGTTAGAACACAATGTGAAAAGTTTGATAAAATATGGATAGATATGGGAAACGGATGGAGAAAAAGAATTAATAATCCTGACGAGCTCTAACGAAAAAATTAGTGCATTATGGGAAGAAATAGTAGTAAAAGAACAAATGAAGAATACATTAGTATTAATGGATTAAATAAAAGAAAACCAAACTAAAATACAAGAAATAATAAGAGAAGAATTAACAAAATTATGGAATGTATCTGAGATACCAACATTTAAAATAATACTGGAAAAACTAAACATATTAGTAGAAGAAAAAAGTAAAGATAAAGGTAAACAAGTAGAAGAAGATGAACCTAGTACGAGCAAAGAAAACACTATAATTAGCACTACAACTCAACAACCAGAAATAGTACCAATAGATGCTTGGAGAAGGAGTAAAGAATCAATAATGGTAGATATAAGTAAAATAAAACCAAGACTGCCAAAGAAAGTAGAAAAAACATTAGATAGCCTAGCAATATTGAGTAAGAAAAGACAATTTTAAATGGAAAATCAAGAACCTAGTGTACTCACGTTTTTAAGAAACCATGGAAAAAATATACTAGAAAGAGAGTGATACAAGTATGAACCAATGAAAAGAAAAGAAAAAATCACACCAGACAGTAATTCAAAAAATGAAAACATGTACTTAAAAGACGTAGAGAAAACAACCAACGAGTATTTAAATCTAAAATTAGATAAACAAGAACGAAAATTATGTGAGTTAGAAACAGAAAATACTAAATTAAAAACACACAATAATGAGGAATGGTACAACAAATATAAAAAATACAAACACAAATTTAAGGATACAAAGAAAGAATTAAAAGAAACCAAAGTAGAACTAAAACAAACAAAAGAGGAATTGAAAGATGTGAAACAAGAATTAACTGATGTAAAACAAGAATTAGGAGAATTAAAAGATGAAATAAAAATCATAAGAAAAGAGATAAAAAGGTTAAAAGGAAAAAAGAAAGTAAGAAATAATAGAACAAGTGAAGAAACTACATCTAGTAGTGAAAAGACTGAGAGTGATACTAACTAAGACAACAACATTAAATTAGTAAACCAGGAGGTAAAAGTAACAGAATTCATAGAAGAGGAAGAAGACTCAGAGATAGTAAAGAAAAATAATCAGATAATAGTAGCCTTACAAAAAATGAAAAGTGTAAATGCAATCATAGAAGAAGAACCCGAAAGTGATATAGAGGATGAATTTAATAATCCTATAGAAACAGAAATAGAAACTGATGATATAATAAATGAAGATGCAAATGATTACCCAGAAGAAGAATTAGTAGATCCCAACCTGGAAATAATAAATAGAAGACAAACTAGATTACCAAATCATATACTAGTAGGACAACAAGCTGAATTTAAAGAATTTGTAGGATCAATGGCACAAGGCGTAAATTACAATGGATATTTCTTAGACTTAGACAATGTTTATGATGAACAAGAAATAGGAAGAAGAATAAATTATTGGAATCTTGGAATGTATATAGAATTAATGAACTCCACACAAACAGAAAACCTAGAATATATGTATTACGTTGTTTGTATACACCCTTGCTGAATTCTTTCTCTAATAAAACGACAGTCAATTTCTATATGCTTTGTCATTTCATGATACATAAATTTGAGGCTATTTGTAGTGCTGCTTTATTATCACAAAATAAGCCCATTGGCTTCTGAATCTACACTCCCAGTTCCATCAATAAGCCATGAATCCAAACTAATTCATAACCGATTCCTGCCATACTTTTATACTCAGCTTCAACAGTACTTCTTAAAACTGTTGACTATTTTTTTATATCAATGACTCTCCAAACTTCACATGGTATCCTGTAACTGACCTTCTAGTCATTGAGCATGATGCCCAGTCTGCATTACAAAATGCAGTCACATTTGTTGAGGCCTTGCTACTCATCAACAACCCTAGTCCTGGTTGCCCTTTTATATACCTTACAACATGTAAAGTTGCGTACTAATGTGACTCATTTGGTTCATACATGAACTGACTCATACTTTGAACAACAAATGAAATGTATGGCCTTGTCACTGCTAAGTACAAAAATCTTCTTATTAGTCATTGATATCCAGTCTTATCCACCAGCACCTTGTCTTCTATCACCTCATCACTAATCAACTTCTTGTTTTGTTCTAGAGGAGTAGTTGTTGGATTTTCTCTCCCTAGATCACACTCTGCTATAAGCTCCAGTGCATACTTTTTTTGGTTCATCAATATATCTTTGCTTGACCTTGCAAATTCTATACTGAGGAAATACCTCAAATCTCCCAAATCTTTCATTATGAAATTGTGATTGAGTGTATTCTTGGCTTCTTGAATAAAAGATGTATTACTTTCTGTGATTAAAAGATCATCCACATATACTAAAATAATAACAATGTCGTGCCACACATCTTAGTAAATAAGAAATAGTCCAGTTTACTTAGAGATTAGCCAGATTGCAAAAAAACATATGTAAGCTTAAGGTTTCATTGCCTACTAGCTTGTATAGAGCCATAAAGGAATTTTTGGAGCCTCTAGACCTTAGACTTAGACTCCCCTGGCTACCAAAGCCCCGAGGCAAAACCATATAGACTTTCTCTAGAAGATCACCTTGTATAAAGGCATTATAGACATCCATTTGACACAAAGTCGAAGACTGTTGAATAACTAAGACTATAACACTCCTAACTGTAACCATTTTGACAGTAGGGAAAAAAGTATCATGAAAATATAAGCCCTCTTGTTGAGTAAATCCCTTGGCCACTAGCCTAGCTTTGTACATTTCAACAAACCCATCTGTCTTGTATTTCACCTTATATACCCAATAACATTCTATGGGAGTCTTACCAGCAAGTAAATCAACTATCTCCCAGGTATTATTATCACAAAGAGCCTAAATCTCAAGCTTCACAGCATAAATCCAATTTTCATCTTGATCTGCCTGAGCAAAAGAAGTAGGTTGAATGATGGAATTTGCAATTAAAAAACCCTTGTATTTAAGGGAAATGGAATCATAAGAGACATAGTTAGAGATAGGATAGGTGATGGAGGATTTGTAATGGTAATCAGTAAGCCATAGGTGGCTTGATAGATCTAGAAGACTTTCTAGATGGAATTGGAGGGATAGGTATAGGAAGTGATGGAATAGAAGGTGCAGTATCACTAGGATGAGAATTGTGAGAAGAATGGGGAGAATGAGAGTTAAGTGTATCAGACTGGTCAGAATGATGTTGAATGGATGGAGATGGAGAAGAAATAGGAGGATCCTGATCATCTGATTGTTCAGTGACATGAGGGATCTCAACTGAAGGACTATCAAGGATAGAAACATCAGGGAATTTTGAGGATGAAGGAATGATACCAAAAGGATAATGAAGAAAATGACTTTTAGAAAATTGGAAAGGAAAAATGAATTCCCTAAAGCAACATCTCTGCTGACAAAAAAAGGGAACTAGTGGTAATATCATATATCTTGTATCCCTTTTGTGTGTTAGAGTATCCCATAAATAAACCAAGAGTAGACTTGGATGATAATTTATCAGAATATGATGGTTTAGTAGCATAACATAGTCAACCAAACACTTTGAGGTGAGTGAAAGAATGAGGTTTATCATGGAATATCTCATAAGGTGATTTTCCATGCAAAACACTAGAGGGTAGTCTGTTAATGAGGTATGATACAGTCAAGATGACCAAAATTTCAAAGGGGGCATGAGCCTGAAATCTGAGTGTTCTTCCTATTTTAAGGAGATGCATATGCTTTCTTTCAGCTATATCATTCTGTTGTGGTATATGAACACAAGAACTTTGATGGATGATGCCTAAGGAACTAAGTAAATGATTACATTGACAATTAAATAACTCTAGACCATTTTCAGTTCTAAGAATCTTCACAGAGGTAGAAAACTATGTTTGTACCATTGTCAAGAAATTTTTAATCAAAATAGAAACATCACTTTTGACTTTCATCAAGTAAATCCAAGATATTCTAGAGAAATCATCTACTATGGTAAGAAAGTATCTATAATCATTGTAGGTGCATTATCTATATGGATCCCAAACATCTATATGTATAATATCAAAAGGGGATACATTCTTCTTAACATTATGGGGAAATGGTAATCTAGTTTGCCTTGAGAGTGGACAAACTGTACACGAAGTGACATCTTTATTTAGCAGTTGATTATTTATTAAGGATATTTACTGTAGAACTTGAAGAAGTACATGACTAAGCCTTTGATGCCAAATGCTAGCCATGGAATTTGTGGTAGGGTGATGGTGGACAGTAAGATTAGGAGTGAAAGTTGTATTTGTGGAAGGAGCATTAGCTGAAGAAGACAGTGCCTTGGCAGATGGTGATGATGTGATGATGGTATCAAGGATATAAATATCACCTTGCACTCTACCAATACCCCATCACCTTGCCATTGCAAAGGTCTTGGAAGATACATATATCAGGGTAAAATTAGACATAACAGTTTGAATCTCTTATTAACTTGGAATTGGAAAGCAAATTATATTTGAAATTAGGTATGCAAAGTACATTGTCTAACTTGAGGAAATCAGATACAATAGAAGAGCATGTATGAGTAACATAAGTGAAGTTACCATTAGGATGGTGAAGTTTTGAGGAATTGGAAGGAGTAACATGAGTAGGATGACTAATCAGATCCAAACTAGAAGCCATATGATTTGTGACTCATGTATCAACTGTATAGGATTTAGAATCATTAACTGCGGTAAAAGAACCACAAGTACAGTTATGAGCATGTATACCTTCCATGTTTGAAGTCACCTCCATCTGCTTTTGATCTTTATCAAGCTCGTGCAAGATCTCTTGATACTGTTGTGGAGAGAATATTGGCACATTGTGAGGATGATCAAGATAATATTATGGTCCATAACTTATTTTGGCATGCGGATATCTATAATTTGGGTCAAATGATCATACTCAAAACTTCCATGATGTCTTGGTCCATAGTTACCATGTGGTTTCTGTTCATCAAAGTTGTTCCCATAATTGGCATTATATGCCCTTGCATATTGTCCGTGTTGTCCTGAATAATTTCTTGTATTATTCCTTCCACATTGTGCATCACTTGTTTATCCGATGTAGTTCCCATTGCCCTTCTATTTTGTATTCGTATACTCTCCCTTAGTATTATACAGCTTATGACCTGGTGGATATCCAACTAACCTATAGTAAATCTTATTTGTATGTCCTGTCCTGTGAAATGAGTGTAATATGCATGACTATTCTTCTTATACTTCCCACATTGTGTTGTTGCTAAGGCTGTGGTATCATTCAAATTCATCTGACTGATGGACTGTGTTTCATTAGAGGTCAGACTAGATTGCACTCTTTTGACTTTTATCTTGAAGCAGCATGTCATAGGCTTGGTGTAGAGATGGTGCTGGTACTCTCATCAGGATTTGGCTGCAGGCTTGACTATAAGTCTCATTAAGTCCCATTAAGAACTGCATTGGCCTTCGTTGTTCCATGAGTTGAGCATATGCTTTTGACTTATCACAACACTATGGGATTGGCAACAAGGCTGAATAGTCTTTCCAGGCAACCTTCAATTTTTAGTAGAACTCAGATATTGACATGTTTTCTTGAGTCGTGTTACAAATTTTCTGATGTACCTGATATATCCTAGTAAGGTTTTTCTAAACTACTCGCACTCGATAAATGAATCATACCACTCAATAACTCCTTCGACATTGTGTTCATAATCTATGCAAGCATAAAGGCAATGCATCTTTCCCATTCAAACTCTAAATATCCTTTAAATTGAGTTTTTGAACATTTTCCAGTAATAAAACCAATTGTATTTTTTGCTAACAATGCACTAACCATAAGCGTACTCCAGATAATGTAATTTTCAATCCCAGTCAATTGTTGAGTAATTAGAGCGCTACCTGGAGTATCCGCTGGATGTAGGTATAAAGGATGTCGAGAATGTATCTCGATCAGCTTCTCCATGATCACTGCCTCAAATTGATCGAGATTTTCCATTATTGTTATGAATATTCCAATTAAACAATATCACTACCATAACTTGTTAAAATTCAACTCAATTGTTCGATTTGGAGGTCAAATTAGGGTTTCAATGTCGATCGGTCGATATCGCCCTTTCCGGTAAAAAACGAAGGTTATCTCTGCTCTCTTCCATCAACGTTATCTCCTAAACTATCTCGCTCTTAGTTTCGGATCGGTAAGGACCGTGTGCTATGATACCATGTAGAAATGGAGAGCTTGAGCTAGCATCTATGGAGGATACAGCTATAGGGAGAAAAAGTGCAGCGGTGAAAGGTTGAAGAAGAAGCTGGGAAAAATTAAAAATGCTTCATTAATTGAATATACAGTTGTACCACTCATATTTATTCATACGAATAATTACAACTAATTCACTAACTAACAATGTAGAAACTAGCTATTGCATATCTAACTAACAGTACAACTATTTCTAGCTTAACTACTTTCTACAGTTAGCACGGTGTGAGAGTGAGAAAAACAAAGAAAATTTAATGTTAACAAAGGAAGGTTGGGCGTCGCACAACCATAGTACTGTAAAATCAGAAATTCCAGAACATCCCGTAAACTAGATGTACATCACACAGGTCCTGTGAAAAATCTCAGGTGTGCCAGGCACGCCTGTTGTGTGTCTTGCAAGGCCCGGGAGAAATCCCGATTACGTCTTGTGCGATGGTGGTGTGTCGAACAAGGGGTCCCCAAACCCAAAAAATGAAGATATATAAAAAGTAAAAGTCGGGGAAAGAGAAAATTAAACCCAAAGTTGAAGTGCAACTTAGGCTAATTTCCTAACATATATCCAAGGTAAGTTCGTATTGCGTTTGGATCGATTAACTACTCTTCAGCAGTATAGCTAACAAGATTTTATCTTCTTGAAGTCATTAGATTTCAATCAAGAACTCAAGAATAAGGTTTTATCTCAAAAGCTAGGATTTCACTATCAAGGTAAATTTTGCAGCCCACTTCTACTATGATTCTTAGTAGAGATTATTGATAGTATTCATTCATAAAAATTACCACGAAAAACCTATAATAACTATGAAGACTAGAAGTTAAGAAGAATCAAGTCTAGGTTCTAAGTTGACAAAAAGGAATGAAACTTTAAAACTAATCATTGGATTGGCTAATGTAGAAATCGATTGGTGAACAAATAACTCAGATTGGAGAAACTTATATATAAAGGAAGTGTTGGGAGATTTTACTCTATTGTACTTTATAAAGCAGTACGGGAAGTATATCACTATTACAAGTATTCGAAAGGATAAACAAAGATTCAATAATTCAACTAGAAATCTGAAATTACAATTGTAGAACGAGAAAAAGTCAAAACTGTTTTGTTATTGCTGAGTCGAGTGTGACACTCTGTCCTTAAGACAATATTGCCCCGTATGTATCCTTTATACGTCCTGGACAATTTGTCTCCCAAGATAAAACAGCAATGGAACACTTGAGCAAAGGAAACTCAAGAGCTACCGTGAAGAATATTGAGTAACGAAATGATGCTTGGAAGTTGTAGGAAGAACTGTTTTTCCTTGTGTATATTTCTGTATTTTCATGTATCATCTATTTCTTAACAATGGTGTAAGGGGGTGTTTATATAGGTGAGGGAGGGGACTGAAAAACTGCCTCCATAACAGCCAAATAATGGTCATTATGCAGGTAGTAAAGTCACCAACACAAATGGTGAAAGACCAACGGATTGGTCATTAAAGGAGGAGTAATTCAGCCAAAATAAATGGCTGAATTAAGTGCTTGGCGTTTCTGTTCTCTTCTGCACAGCCCGTGACCCGTGACCCGTGACCCGTGAACCCGTGAACCCGAAACCGGAACCGGACCTGACGGGACGGGCGGGCGGCGCGCGTGTGGTCTTTCCTTGAACCGAAGCACATCTAGGTCCTCCCTCCTTTAAACACATGGGATACCCCTTGGGGTCCCAAATCCCAAACCAATTTCGAGTCTTATATACACAACAATTCTTTCTTCCTTTACCGATGAGGGAGAATTGAACACAATACCACATTTTTCCATGCTTCAAACACCTCACTTCGTGAACCAATATCTCTTTCATTTCTCAATGAAATTTGACGATTCTTGGCCCTAAGGTTATCTACGTACTTAGTAGATCATGCATGTGTGAAGAACCGGATTCTCCAATATACGTAACACTAGTGTTTAAGCCGTTAAAGTTGGTCGGTCGCAACTCCCGCCAAAGGCTAATTTCCAACAATCCCCTCTTGAAAGAGATTTTGGCGCACTCACATGGTGTCTTTTCATTTCCAAAGAATATTTCAATGACCGATGTTGCATAAGGAGAGGTAGCTTCAGCTTTGAACCTTCCATAGTTAAATACCATCGGACTTACTTACTGCGCGGTGAACGTGATGTCTTGAACCGTCAGTGTTTAGTGTAAGCCAAGTCAATGGTACCAACACAACAAATTCCCTTACTCTCTTCTTCGTAATGTTTTGTCCGTTTTGGCCATGGACAACTTCTGGTCCAAACTGTACATCTGAAACTTCTGGGATCAAACTGTACTTCTGGCAAAGTTCTCTGGACCCGTGACCCATGACCTGTGACCCGTGACCCGAGAACCAGGAACCCGGAACCCGAAACCGGACCGGCGGGCGGCGGCGTGCGCGTGTGGTCTTTCCTTGAACCAAAGCACATCTAGGTCCTCCCTCCTTTAAACACATGGGATACCCCTTGGGGTCCCAAACCCCAAACCAATTTCGAGTCTTATATACACAACAATTCTTTCTTCCTTTACCGATGAGGGAGAATTGAACACAATACCACACTTTTCCATGCTTCAAACACCTCACTTCGTGAACCAATATCTCTTTCATTTCTCAATGAAATTTGACGATTCTTGGCCCTACGGTTATCTACGTACTTAGTAGATCATGCATGTGTGAAGAACCGGATTCTCCAACATACGTAACACTAGTGTTTAAGCTGTTAAAGTTGGTCGGTCGCAACTCCCGCCAAAGGCTAATTTCCAACAGGAAGAAATCGAGGTGAGTTAGAGCACTACTTTTACTAAAGTTGTCTTCTCACAAAGACCATGTCATCAATAACTCGTTAAATTGTTTAGAACGTTAATGTGAGTTTTTATTGTAGCGAGCGAATTCACATTTTATGTATGAAAGTACAAAAACATGCTTAAATTATTTTATGGTAATCTTTCATAAAGAATTAGTCAAGTGTTCCATGAACTTTATTTCCTAAACGTTTATGACTTCAAAATTATTTTTTTTCCAGAATATTGTGCAAGGCTGTAATATTTCTCTCCTGCAAATTATTACAGTGAGAAACCGTTTTAAGGAGAACTATAAAGTAATTTGCTGAACTTAATTACTTGCTTAAACAATTACTTCAGAATTAGTTTGGGAGTTATTTAAATCTCTGAAAAAGATTCATAATCGTTATTGGATACTATATATAATAACTTGTTTAATTGTGCGACTGTCCCATCTCAGAGTAAATTGTTAGAGAGAGGAATTTTTTTTAATATTTAATAATATTCTCAACACGCCCCTCACGTGTTGACCTGCTTTTTTTTCATAGCACGTGAAAATTCATTTTGATAATGCGTAGCGGCGAGATTCGATTCCAGGACTTTTAACTGCTCTGATACCATGTTTGTTTTCTAAAAGATGGGGCAACGAAAAAGTTGAAAGTATTGATTGAAAATGACTCAATATTTTATTAAGTATAAAGGGCCATTTAGTAGCCAATTTAACAACAGAAAATCTACATAAAATATACATAATATTTTCAAAAGCCTAATAAATCTCAACAATCTAATCTTTGTCTAAAATTTAAATTAATAAAGTAGACTCATCCTACAACTAATCTACTTATAATTCTAAAAATAAAATTAATGCAGTAACTGGAAAAAAAATTAGCACTCCTCATTTGCTTTAGTTATTGCAATTTCAAAAATTGATCCTCCTCAATTTCTGTTTCTGCTGTTTGTGCTTGAGGATTGTTTTGAGCGTCTCCGGATTTGCACACTTTTGTAACATGAATCTTTCTTCTTTTGGGGTTGTGCATAAAAAGCACCCTAGATAATTTTGACTTGTTTGAAAGTTCTTTTGAAAGTGCTTTAATTTGAAATATTGTAAAAATTTGCAAAAGGTTGTTGTAAGGATTTTTCTTCCATCACAACATCTCGAAAATCATAGCTTTTAAAATACAATTTAATTTTAACTGACCAATTATGATAGTTTTCATCCGTTAAAATTTGTGGGGCATTTAGAGACTGCTACTTGCCATGTTTGAAAATAGGTTAAACATTGATATTGGTTGAAAATAGTCATGTGCGTTGAAAATAAGCACGAATTAAAAATGGGTATTGGTTGAAAATTAATGTTGTGGCCCAAGCGTTACAAATAAGCAAGAGTTAAAAATGGGTTGAAAATAGGTATGTGTTAAAAATAGTTGAAAGTTCTTCTTCTTCAATGAACTCATCGATCCCGTAAGACCAATGAGGCTTACGATACCACTGTTGAAGTGTGTGACCGTCCCATATAAAAGCTTAAATTGTTAGAGAGAACACATTTTTTTAATATTTATTATATTCTCAATACAATTTTGATAAAGCTTAAAAATTAAAGAATACTGGAATGTTGAACTATATGGAACCACATGAATACAATCTAGGAGATTGGGCTCGAAACGCCCTTAACTTATATAGAAACAGAAGTCAGAGTTTTTGAAACTCCGTAGAAAGAGAAGAAAAGAAATAAATATGGATTTTTTTGAAAAAGAAGTTTTCAGAATTGTTTTACTCAGTTATTTTGTTTAATAAATGCTTTGAAATTCTATTGCATCATGCATTTCATTTTTATTTGAAAGTCTTGCTCACCTTTAATGGGAAATATTTTTTACTCATTAAGTATCATTGTGGTACACATGACAATCCATTACTTTTTCTTTGGGCCTACATTGGCTTATGTCAATGTAGGTACATGTTCTTTAAACGAGCAGGATACGAGTCATAGCATCTGTAGGATTTCACTCTCATGTTTCTCAAGATTTCATTAATGGAGAAAAAGGTTTAGGGTTGAAGACCGATGCGGCAAATGAAGAAAGTGAACATAGGACTCATCGAAGTCTCTTATATGTCGGCAAAATGAGCAATGGGCTAGACCTTCACATTGGTCTTGACCAAGATGAGACAACAACGAATAATATATTGGGCCGAGTCGTTACAGTAGATATTTAGCCCAAGAGTTGGTTGTAGATAAAAGATTCTAAGAACATGACTTGCACACAATAAAACAAAATTTGTTAAGTTGTTATTGAGAGTAGCCAAAAAAAATAGGGCAGATATGTATAGGGTTTTGATCTACTTTAATAGATTATTTTCATATGAACTTGTATATAAGCAAAGGGATTGATGCTGATTCAATACACACAAATTTTTAAATTGTCAGTCTCTTTAAATTCATACATGGTATCAGTGCATTAGCTCGATCCAAAGTTCGCAATCAAAATCATATTCATCTTTTACAATCAATTTCAGTAAATCAAAATGGCTTAATCAACTCCCCCTGCTGAAACAAGTCATGCTGTAAAAGCAGTCACCATTGATAATCATTCTTATCACCTTAATAGTTCTGACTCTTCTGAAATGACTCTAGTCAATAATACTTTTGATGGAAGAGGATACCAAGGTTGGAGGAGATATATCCTTATATCATTATCAGCCAAGTAGAAGCTTGATTTTATTAATGGAGGTTTTCAAGTTCCAGATCTGTCATCTGATGAGTATGAACAATGGAGCTGCTGCAACAATACGGTGATACCCTGGATTTTGAATGCACCATCAAAAGATATTGCAGACATTTTAATATATTGAAAAACAACATAAGAACTATGGGAAAGTCTAGAACAAAGATTTGGCAAGTCAAGTGGTGTCAAACTCTATAATTTGCAGAAAGAGCTCTCAGGACTAATTCAAGATAACACTGGTATTGCTTGTTATTTTACCAAACTCAAATGGTTGTGGGATAAGCTGGATGCACTTAATATTTCTATATGTTGTTCGTGTGTATGTGTATGTGAGGGAAAGTCTAAATTGAAAAAATCTTTGGAGGATCAGAAACTGATCCAATTTTTAATGGGCCTAAATGACTTGTATACACAAACAAGAAAAAACATCCTCATGATGAATCCCCTACCTAGTATGGATATTGCCTACTCTTTATTATTGAAAGATTACAATCATAGAGAGGTCTATGCAAATGCACATATCTCTTTTGATTCTACAACTTTCATGGTAGCAGGTCAAGGAAAACAACCTAAGGGACAGTGCTTAGCTGAATTTGCAACTTTCATGGCAACAAATAAGGGGAGGAACTTTTAGAAATACAGGAATCAATCAATGAAGGGAGGTAATACAACTCCCAAATTCAACAATCCAGCTTCCAGATTTGGTAAACCACTACAGAAATCCAAAGGGAAGAAGAAATACAATCCAAATGTCACTTGCACTTAATGTGAAAAGATATGGCATATTCAGGATGATTGCTACAAGTTAATTGGATTTTTGATGATTTTGAATTTACCAACTCTAAAAAATATCAAGGGGAAGTTAAGGTGAATGCATCAGTCACACATGATAAGGATGAAAACACAGCTAACTACAACAATGCATCAACAACAAATTTGCACAACAATTTTCTAAGGATCCAATTTCTGAGATGGTGAGTCTATACAAACAAGCAAAACTGGCACAAACAAACAATTCAGGCATCAATACAAATGTTATAGCTGGTACTATTTTGAAATACTCAGGTTGTGTTTTTAGTAATTTTAAATCAAACACATGGATAATTGATTATGGTGCTTCAGAACACATGTTATAATCCTAATTCTTTCATGTTTATTATTCCACTTCATGTACCTTTGAACATTAGTTTACCTAACTCTTTCAAGGTCATTGTTACTCATACAGGAAGTATTCCTATTCTGCTAGGTCTCATACTAACTAATGTCCTTTTGTTCCAAATTTCAAATATAACTTATTATTTGTGCATAAATTATGTGTTCAACTCAAATGTGATGCCATATTTACATCTAGTGGATGTCTCTTGCAGGATTATTCAATGAAGAGTCCTCATATTTTTGGTGAAGTTAGAGAGGGACTTTATCTGTTGGAGCCTACTGCTTTTAAGAATAGGTGTTTCTTAAATGTACTTTCAATTCCAAAAGGAAGAAATTCCAAGTCAGACTATATTGAGTCTGTTTCTGTCCCTTTATTAGCACATGTTAATGCTATTACAAATGTAAAACTTTGGCATGTAAGATTGGGACATCTCCCTTTTTCAGCAATGAAACATTTACATTTCATTCATTGTGATACTGCTTCTGATTTTATCTATGATATCCACGCTAAAGGCAAGCAAACAAGGCTTCTTTTTCCTATCAGTATTATGAAGACTAAAGGGATATTTGAACTTATTCATATTGATACATGGGGGCCATATAGGTCTATCACTTACAATGGTTACAAATACTTTCTCACTATAGTTGATGACTTTAGTAGAGGAACATGGACTTTTTTATTGAGTACCAAAAGCAATGTTGTCCATGTTCTTAAATGTTTTCTTTCTATGGTTGAGAGAAATTTTGATGTAAAGTCAAAATGATAAGGTCTGACAATGCTTTAGAATTGGAGAAAGGAACTCAAGAGGCAAATTTTCTAGCCTCAGAGGGAATCATTCATCAAATGTCTTTTGTTGCTACTCCTCAACAAAATGGAATTGTTGAGAGGAAGCATAGACTTCTCTTAGAAATTGCTAGGCGTATAATGTTTCAGCCCAAAATTCCTATAGCATACTTGGGTGAGTGTATTTTAACAGCCACACATATCATTAATAGATTTCCATCTAGTGTTCTAAAAGGAAAAACACCTTATGAGATACTCTTTCAAAAACAACCTACTTATGATTACATGAGCAATTTTGGTTGCTTGTGTTAAGTTTCTACTTTAACTCAGGGGAGGACTAAGTTTGATAAAAAGACACAAGCTTGTGTTTTGATTTGGTATCTTTCGCATGAGAAAGGATACAAATTGTTGGAACTAGACACAAAGAAAGTTGTGGTGTCTAGAGATGTCAAGTTTTATAAGAACCATTATCCCTTTTCTATTCCTACCTCTTCTCAAATATCCATCTTCCCAAACTCTAAACTATTTTCAGACTATCCTAACCAAATCTTCTTAGACAATTCTACACCATCTGATAATGTTGTGCCTTCTGCAACTTGTTCAGACCTTGAAACACAATCACATTCTCAGAACTAACCTATCTCACCTACACTTCCATTTGAAAATTCTCAATCTAATCTACCATCTTTAGATCAGTCTATCTATCCCATTTCTCCCTTACACACTACTGATCGTACTGATTTTAATCTTGATGAAACAGCTTTAGAACCTCCAAGAAGATCACAAAGGTCCAACAAAGAAAATATTTCATCCCATCTTCAATACTATTTTTGTAACAATATTTTTCTTGGTGATGTTACAGATTTATGTCTTGCAGCACCTACAACCCCTACTACTCTTTATTTTCATGCTTTTTCTAAGCAAAATAAAACTATTTTCAATTCTATTTCAAATTTCACTGAACCTACAAGTTTCAGTCAGGCCTGCAAACATCCATGCTAGATTAAAGCTATGGATGAAATTGAAGCCCTTCAATCAAATCGGACTTGTGAAGTGGTCTCACTACCTCCAGGAATAAAAGCTCTTCCTTCTAAATGGGTGTACAAAGTTAAACAACATACAAATGGAACAGTTGAAAAATTAAAGGCAAGGTCGGTAATTAGGGGAGATATTCAAAATGAAGAGATTGATTTAATGAAACCTTCTCTCCAGTGGTCAAGATGACCACCATCAGGTGTTTATTGGTTATTGCAGTCAAGAAAGGTTGGGATATTTTACAATTTAATGTGAATAATGCTTTCTTCCAAGGAGATTTACAAAAAGAGGTCTATATGAAATTTCCTAATGGTTTGGAACCACCTAGGGCTGATTTTATTTGCAGACTAAGAAAGTATTTATATGGATTAAAGCAGGCTTCCAAGCAGTGGTATTCCAAGCTTACAAGGGCTTTGAGTTTCAAGGGGTACACAGTATCACTCAATGATAATTATTTTTTTCAAACACTCAAGTTCCGTAGTATATATAGTGGTTGTCTATATTGATGATATACTTATAACAAAGAATCATCATGCAGAAATTAAGGCACTTAAGGTATTTCTTCATTCTGAATTCAAAATTAAGGATCTTAGCTGGATACACTACTTTCTTGGTATCGAAATTTTAAGAAAGGACCATGGCATCATAATTAGTCAGAAAAATTATACCTTCGATCTTTTATAGGAATTCGATGTATCTCATCTTGCCTCTGTTTCTTCACTAATGGATCCAACCGCAAAGTTTTCTGCAACACAAGGAGATAAGACCCTACTGTTTACAAGCATTTGGTAGGTAAATTAAATTTCTTGACCCACACTAGGCCAGAACTATCAGTTGTAGTTTTGACCTTGAGTCAATACATGCAAAACCCTAGTGTGGATCATTTCAATGTCGGGTTAAGAGTAATGTGATACCTGAAGAAATATCAATTTCATGGAATATTCCTTAATATTCACCAAGTTTTTCACTTTCCGCTTTTTATGATGTTTATTGGATGACTTGCCGGGATACTCGCCAATCAATAAGTGGTTTCTTCATCAATTTGGGTGGTTCACCTGTTTCTTAGAAGTCTAAGAAACAATATTATTTGTCTTTATCTTCTGTTAAATCTGAATACCGTTCAAGCATCGTCTGGTTGCAGAACTCACATGGTTAATCGGGTTGCTTTCATATCTATGGATTCCACCTTTGATTTTGGTACGGGTTCACTCTGATAGTAAAGCAGCCATTGACATAGCTTGAAACCCTATGCTTTATGAAAGAAATAAACACGTTGAGCTAGACTGTCATTTTTTAGACGGCAGTACCTCTTAGGCTTGATATCTTTCTCTTATGTGCCATCAAAGGACCAACTTGCCAATATTTTCACGAAATTTTTAGTTGGACCATCACATCACCATCTACTTACCAAGTTGAGTGTCAGTACGGTACCCTCCAACTTGATGAGAGGTGTAGGATTTCACTTTTATGCTTCTCAAGCTTTCATTAATGAAGAAGAATGTTTAGGGTTGAAGACCGATGTGGCAAATGAAGAAAGTGAACATAGGACTCATCAAAGTCTTTTATATGTCGGTGAAATGAGTGATGGTCTAGACCTTCACATTGGGTTTTACCAAGATGAGACAACAGGTAATAATATATTGGGCCGATCATTTTTCATAGATGACCCAGTCGTTACAGTAGATATTTAGCCCAAGAGTTGGCTATATATAAAAGGTTCTAAGAACATGACTTGCACACAATAGAACAAAATTTGTTAAGTTGTTATTAAGAGTAGCCAATAAAAATAGGGCAGATATGTATATGATTTTGATATACTTTAATAGATTATTTTCATAGGAACTTGTATATAAGAAAAGGGATTGATGCTGATTCAATACACACAAATTTCCCAATTATCAGTCTCTTTAAATTCATACAGTATCTCCTCCCACCCCAACTGTTTTGGTCAAATTTGTACCAATTCGTAGAGTTCATAGATTCTAGATTTAAGTATTTTTTATTTCCGTTATATTATTTGAGATTATTCGGTGAGTCTATGTCCCGACCAATTCATTAGATCTTTACATAGAGGCTTCAAAGGCGGATTGGAGTCGGATAATAGAGTTTATCATTATTTCTTTATTTTATAATGATTTATCTTTAAAGTTTAAAATATTTAAAATATGCCTCAAATAGATTTTTAGATAGTCAAGAAATCTAATCTTTTTGAACAGTTTTGTGTTCGTTATGAACCGAACTAGAAATGTAATCGACTGATTCAGAATGATAAACCACTCTCCTATGTTCCTCCATGTACTAGAAATGGTAAAATCTATGTGAGCATAGTTGAGGATGATCTTAAAGAACAAACAGTGTATTGGAAATCATCTTTGATTGGAGTAAGTAAATCCGAGGTGCTACAACATGATGAATGGTACTTTATTTTTGGTTTGAAACTGTTGATGATTGTGAGAAGGTTATGGAAGCTGGTTCATACACCTTCCATAACAAACCCTTTGTCCTTCAAAACTGGGAGCTCAACTTTGAATTTGATCCAGACTATATAACTACGATTCCTTTATGGGTGACATTCCCAGGTTTACCAGTAGGATATTGGTCTGGTGAAGCATTAAGCAAGGTAGCTAGTGCGATTGAGAGACCCTTATATACATATAAATTTACTGTTGCCATGGTAAAGATCTCATATGCTAGAGTTCTCATTGAGGAAGATGTATCCCAACCCCTTCCTATTGCACTTGAACTATTGACACATGTTGGATCCTTCCAACAACAAATAGACTATGACTGGAGACCAAAATTATCTACTGAGTGTATGAAATTTGGTCACATTGCTGAGGATTGCTGGAATGGTGGAGAACAGGGTCAGGCAGGGCATGAGTTCCAAGAGGTTAAGCCTAGAAGAAGAAGGAGATATAAAAGAAATAGGCAGAGGGCATACCAGAATAGGCAAGACTGGAAGGCTAAAGATAGGGTGAATTCTGATACAAATGGCCCAACTGCTTTTCCTACACCCTTTAGCTTACAATGGTAGAATTTGGCTTGTTTGGAAGCCATCCTTACAGTTACAAGTTGAGCTTGTTCATGAACAATTTATTCATTACAAGATTACATACTCTACTGGCCAACTCTCTACTCATTTAACAGTTGTGTATGCTAAGAAATGAGAGCTTGCATAGGGACACTTTATGGCATGACTTGATCAACTTAGACAATGGGATACAAGGGGCATGGATTTTAAGTGGTGATTTCAATAATGTTCTGTCAACTGATGATAGAATAGGTTCTTCTGTGTTACCAGTAGAAATACAAGGCTTCCAAAATTGTATTGATACATTGCACTGACCGCTTTAAGATTCAAGGGTTGGTATTTCAGATTTTGCAATAAGCACAGTGTTGGATATTACAAAGGTTGCAAGAAATGGGAAATACAAGTAACTACAAAGTAATTCAGCCAAAATAAATGGCTGAATTGAGTGCTTGGCGTTTCTGCTTTGACTGTCCAAATTCTGACTTTCTGGAAACTTCAGGGGCCAAACTGTACATCTTGAAACTTCAGGGATCAAACTGTATATCTGAAAGAATTTTGGTCCAAACTGTACATATGAAATTTCTGGGACCATGACCCGTGACCCGTGACCCGTGACCCATGACCCGTGACCCGTGAACCCGGAACCCGGAACTCGGAACCGGAACCGGACGGGCGGGCGGCGGCGGCGCGCGTGTGGGCTTTCCTCGAACCGAAGCACATCTAGGTCCTCCCTCCTTTAAACGCATGGGATACCCCTTGGGGTCCCAAACCCCAAACCAATTTTGAGTCTTATATACACAACAATTCTTTCTTCCTCTACCGATATGGGAGAATTGAACACAACATTACACTTTCCATGCTTCAAACACCTCACTTCGTGGACCAATATCTCTTTCATTTCTCAATGAAATTTGACGATTCTTGGCCCTACGATTATCTACGTACTTAGTAGATCATGCATGTGTGAAGAACCGGATTCTCCAACATACGTAACACTAGTGTTTAAGCCATTAAAGTTGGTCGGTCGCAACTCCCGCCAAAGGCAAATTTCCAACAATCCCCTCTTGAAATAGATTTTGGCGCACTCACATGGTGCCTTTTTCATTTCTAGCAATATTTCAGCGGACCGATGTTGCATAAGGAGAGGTAGCTTCAGCTTTGAACCTTCCATAGTTGAATACCATCGGACTTACTTACTGCGCGGTGAACATGATGTCTTGAACCGTCAGTGTTTAGTGTAAGCCAAGTCAATAGTACCAACACAATAAATTTCCTTACTCTCTTCTTCGTAATGTTTTTTCCGTTTTGGCCATGGACAACGTCTTGGATTCTTAAGTGCGTCCATTTGAGGCGGCCCGTCCTCGCACTTAAATAGGTGGTCTCCTACAAGGTATCCTGCTATACCCCACTTCACAAGTGTTAGGAACCATTAAAAGTTTCCAAAAAGCCTAACCTCAACTGTTGAGGAGCATTACAGGTTTTGAAAACTTAACCTTTACCCACACTGCAGATATCACTTAACGTCTATCGCGGAAACAACTTTGGATTTGGTGTTTCTTTTCAGAAACCCCTATCCGAAGTGCTCATGCTTCCACTGAAGCGATCAACTGAACCTTTACAACTTAGTTTTTCCATTGAACCAAATTACTGGGATCTCCAGTTAGTAAGGTTGGGTTACCGCTGTATTAGTCCTTATATTTTGGGTTTTAAGCCCATTCCTCTAGACAGGCAAGTCATCTGATCTTTGGGTAAGCCCTTTGTTAATGGGTCTGCTATATTATCCTTTGACTTAATGTAATCAATGAATATTATACCCGTGGTGATCAGTTGCCTAACGGTCTTATGCCTCCGTCGAATATGACGAGACTTGCCGTTGTACATAGCATTCCGTGCCCTTCCTAGAGCCGACTGACTGTCGCAGTGGATCATTACCGAAGGTACGGGTTTGTTCCAACACAGAACATCCTCTAAGAAGTCATGAAGCCACTCAGCTTCTTCTCCTGCTTTGTCTAGAGCGATAAACTCCGATTCCATTGTGGATCGGGCAATGCAAGTTTGCTTAGAGGATTTCCAAGACAGCCCCACCACCAATTGTAAATACATACCCACTGGTGGACTTGGTGTTCTCTATATCAGATATCCAGTTTGCATCACTGTACCCCTCTAGTACAGCTGGATATCTCGAATAGTGTAACCCGTAATTTAACGTGTATTTTAGGTATTGTAATACTCGATTCAACACCTTCCAGTGATTATCACTCGGATTACGGGTGAACCTAGCCAACTAATTGACTGCGTAAGCAATATCAGGTCGGGTGCAGTTTGTTATATACATCAAACTACCGATCACATATGCATATCGCTCCTGGTATACAGGTGCACCAAGTTTTTTATCAAGCTTTTGATTTGTATCCATTGGTGACGTTATCGGTGAACTGTCTAACATCTCGAACTTTCTCAAAACATCATCGATGTAGTGAGACTGAGATAAGACCAGTCCGTCAGACGTCTTAGAGATTTTAATCCCTAAGATGACATCTGCGATACTCATATCCTTCATGTCGAAGCATTATTTCAACATGTTCTTAGTCTCTAGGATTACCCTAGGACTGCTTCCTGTGATTAACATGTCGTCTACATACATGCATATCATAACAAATGAGTCAGAGTTACCTTTCGTGTAAACACATTTATCACACTCATTAATGGCGAACCCCTTCGATAGTAGAGTACTATCAAATTTTTCGTGTCATTGTCTCGGGGCTTGTTTCAGCCCGTACAGAGATTTGACAAGTCGACAGACTTTCTTCTCTTGCCCTTGAACCACATACCCCTCGGGTTGGTCCATATAAATTTCTTCTTCCAAATCACCATTTAGGAAGGCTGTCTTAACATCCATCTGGTGTATCTCAAGGTCACGCAAAGCTGCGATCGCAATGAATACCCGTATGGATGTCATCCGGGATACCGGGGAGTAGGTATCAAAGTAGTCAAAGCCTTCTGTCTGCCGATAGCCCTTGACTACCAACCTGGCTTTGTACTTGTCTATAGACCCATCTGCTTTGTATTTCCGTTTGAGTATCCATTTACAACCCAACGGTTTATTTTCCGGAGGAAGATCAACCAACTCCCACGTATGGTTATGCAGAATGGAGCCTATTTCACTCTCAATAGCTTCTTTCCAGAGCGGTGCTTCTGGAGTTGACAACGCCTGAGCAATTGTCCTTGGTTCATCATTAACCATATAAGCTACAAAGTCATGACCGAAGGATTTATCCTTCCTGGCCCTCTTACTTCGCCTTAGATTCATCTCTGGAGTCTCCAAGTTCTGAGAATCTGGAACACTAGATTCCGGATGTTCAGCCACTTCGAGATTCGCTAAATCTGAACCATTCAGATCCGGGCAGTCAAGGACTCCCGGTTCTTGAGAGCTTTGTGCATAACTTCGTTTGAGAGAGGTTATGTCTTTTTCCTTTCTAGGAAAGGTACTTTCAAAGAATAGAGCATTCCTTGATTCCATTATTGTACCCTGGTGGATATCTGAAATATCTGACTTATGCACTAAGAAGCGATAAGCACTACTGTTATTTGCATATCTGATGAATATGCAATCTACCGTCTTAGGCCCAATCTTGACCTACTTTGGCTTGGGTACTTCAACCTTTGCCAAACAACCCCACACCTTAAAATATTTGTAGGTGGGTTTCTTTCCCTTCCATAATTCATATGGAGTTTTGTCCTTACCCTTATGTGGGACTCTGTTAAGAATCGTATTAGCGGTAAGGACGGATTCTCCCTACATGTTTTGGGGAAGACCAGAATTGATAAGTAAAGCATTCATCATTTCCTTTAATGTGCGGTTCTTACGTTCCGCCATACCGTTTGATTGAGGTGAGTATGGAGCCGTCGTTTGATGAATAATGCCTTCTTGGGCACAGTATTCCTCAAATGGCGCTACATATTCTCCCCCTCTATCGCTACGAATGGATTTAATCCGTAGGCTCGGTTGTTTCTCAACTTCTGCTTTGTAACATCGGAATGCTTCAAAGGCTTTATCCTTACTTTTCAACAAGTAAAGGTAGCAATACCTTGTGCTATCATCTATAAATGTCACAAAGTACTTGTTCCCCCCTCTAGTTTGTGCAAACTTCAAATCACATATATCTGTGTGAATAAGTTCTAGAGGAGCGGTATTCCTTTCGACGGATCGAAAAGGAAGCTTGGTGAGTTTTGCCTCTACGCACACCTCACACTTATGTTGAGGGTTTACGTCGATAGACGGCAACAACACCATCTTTACTAGCCTTTGAATAGACTTGTAGTTAACGTGTCCTAATCTATGATGCCATAAATTAGAAGACTCAAGCAAATAAGAAGAAGGTTCAACTTTATTTCCTTGACGCAATACAGACATGGCATTCACTTTGAAGAGGCCTTCAAAGACGAAGCCCCTCCCCACAAATGTGCCATTTTTAGTGAGTACAAACTTATTGGATTCAAACACTAGCCTAAAACCAGCATTAACCAATAAAGGTCCAGAAATTAAATTTCTTCTAATCTCTGGGACGTGCATTACTTCCTTCAGAGTAAGTTCCTTGCCGGAAGTCATCTTCAGGACCACCTTTCCAACCTCCAGCAAGTCAAAAGAAGCGTTGTTGCCCATGAACAGCTTCTTGTCAGCGACTGGTGTGTACGTGGAGAAGGCATCTTTATTGGAACAGATGTGCCTAGTAGCACCTGTGTCCATCCACCACTGCATTGAGTTCTCAACCAAGTTGGCTTCTAGCACCACTGTAGAGAATTCCTCGATCATATCATCCAGGAGCGTGTCCTTGACGACGTTTGCTTGCGTCTTTCCTTTCGACTTGGCTTTCTGTTTTTGCTCAGTCTTGAGCTTGCGGCATTCCTTGATCCTATGACCAGGTTTCCCACAGTGATTACAATTACCTCTGAACATCTCTGCTGCGGGGGCTTTGCCGTCTTTCTGGAACTTCCGCTTCTTGCTTGAGTTCCATTTGGCCTCAGCCAGATTCGCCTTCGCCTCAGCAGGTTGTCTACCCCTTGGCAAGGTCTTCTTATTATCTTCCTGGATTTGCAGTTTGATAACAAGCTCTTTAAATGTCATCTCCTTTGTCTTGAGTTTCAAGTAACTCATAAACTCATTCCATGAAGGAGGTAACTTTTCAATCAGCAATGCAACAAAAAACTGCTCGTTTGGTTTCAGTCCTTCCAAATCCAAGTGATGTATAATCATCTGGAATTCCTGGACTTGGGACATCACTGTCTTGCTGTCCACCATTTGGAATTTTAGAAATTTCCCAATGATGAACTTCTTAGTACCCGCATCTTGTGCGTTGTACTTCTTTTGCAGTTTTTCCCACAGCTCTTTGGCAGTGCCAACGGTGCAATAGACCGTGTAGAGAGGGTCTGCCAAGCAGTTCAGTATATAGTTCTTGCACATGGAATCGCTATGATTCCATGCATCACAAACTATCTTCATGCCGTTAACGACATGGATACCAAGGCCCCCTTCACCCGTTTCAGCACGCGAAGAGTCTATTTCATCTCCAGCTTGTGGAGGATCTTCCGTAAGGAACCGGGCCATGCCCATTACCGTTAAGCCATCTTTTAAATTCTGATCCCATGAATTTTTCAGGGCGATCATGATGATGTGAGGAAGAAGGTGGAGCTCCAAAGAATGGGAAGGCAAATGGTGTTACTACCTTGAATAAGAGTAGCGGCGGCGGCGAAGAAGTTAGCAGCACGCTTTGGCCAAGAATGCAGCGATGGCGAAGGCAAAGAACGCGTTCTCGAGAGGCAGCAGCAGTAGCAGCAACATCGGTCATATTTCCAGCCATGTTATAGCAGTTACAACAAACGAATATTGTCTTAAGTTGTTGGATATTACAAAGGTTGCAGGAAATGGGAAATACAAGTAACTGCAAAGTAATTCAAGAACTGAAAAATACAATAGAACAACAAAACTGAAATTACAATTTTGTTGAAGAAGAAAAACTGGAAACTGTTTTTGTTTAGTGAGTCGAGTGTGACACTCTGTCCTTAAGACAATATTGCCCCGTATGTATCCTTTATACGTCCTGGACAATTTGTCTCCCAAGATAAAACAGCAATGGAACACTTGAGCAAAGGAAACTCAAGAGCTACCGTGAAGAATATTGAGTAACGAAATGATGCTTGGAAGTTGTAGGAAGAAACTGTTTTGCTTGTGTATTTTCGTGTATTGTAAGTGTTGCAAGTGTGCCTCAACAATGGTGTAAGGGGTGTTTATATAGGTGAGGGAGGGGCTGTTTAACTGCCTCCATAACAGCCATTATTGGCCAAATAATGGTCATTATGGAGGTAGAAAGCCACCAAAATAAATGGTGGAAGACACCAACGGATTGGCCATTATGGGTGGAGTAATTCAGCCAAAATAAATGGCTGAATTGAGTGCTTGGCGTTTCTGCTTTGACTGTCCAAACTGTACATCTGAAAGAATTCTGGTCCAAAAAGATAATATCAGAAGGCCCGTGGCCCGTGAACCCGGAACCGGACCGGACGGGCGCGCGTGTGGGCTTTCCTCGAACCGAAGCACATCTAGGTCCTCCCTCCTTTAAACACATGGGATACCCCTTGGGGTCCCAAACCCCAAACCAATTTTGAGTCTTATATACACAACAATTCTTTCTTCCTCTACCGATGTGGGAGAATTGAACACAACACCACACTTTCCATGCTTCAAACACCTCACTTCGTGGACCAATATCTCTTTCATTTCTCAATGAAATTTGACGATTCTTGGCCCTACGGTTATCTACGTACTTAGTAGATCATGCATGTGTGAAGAACCAGATTCTCCAACATATGTAACACTAGTGTTTAAGCCGTTAAAGTTGGTCGGTCACAACTCCCGCCAAAGGCAAATTTCCAACACACAGTCCTAATAGTAGGGTGTACTCCAAGATACATTGGGCTTTTGGCAACCTTCAGTGGATCACAACATATGGGCGTGGTAAAGCAGATTTTTTGAATCCTGGAGTGTCAAATCATTCCCCAATTCTAATTCATGTTTGTCCTCAACCAGCATCTTACCCTAAACCTTTCTGGCTATAGAATAATGTTCTTCATCATCCCGATTTCAAGAGATTGTTGGCAACAACTTGGAAGGTTAGGCACTCAGGCACAAAAATGTACCAGCTTTGGAGGAAGTTGAAAACAGTAGAAGAGGGGATTAAGGACTTGAATGCACATTTGGCTTCCTATAATAAAAAACTCCAGTATGCTAGACAGAGGTTGGAGATTGTACAAGCACAGATGGCCACTCAACCATCATTTCTACTATTGATACAACAGGAAAATAATTTGGTGGAGGATATCAGAAAATGGAATAGGATAGAAGAACAAGTGCTCAGACAAAAGTCCAGGGCAAATTGAATCTCTTGTGGTGATGCAAACACAAGGTATTTCCATGCATAAATAAGAATAAGGGCAAGTAGGAGTACAATTACCTCTATCTATGATTCCACTGGGATTTAATTACCTCCAAGAAACTTACTATTTCTCAATGCCTTTCATTGGTATAGAAAATTATAGAAAGGGTGAGGTGTTGGTCTACAAAACTACGCTCTTATGTTGAGAGAGTCCAATTGATAAAATTATTAATCTTTGGTATCCAAACCTATTGGGCACAAATATTTGTGTTGCCTAAGAGGATATTCAAGATGATTGATAGCATTTGCATGACATTCCTTTGGAAAGGATGAGTTTCCACTTCAAGGAAGGCCCTTGTTTCTTGGTCAAAATTGTGCTTTCCTAGAGCTGTTGGTGGGCTTAATATACTCAACTTGTACTTGTGGAACCAAGCAGCCATCATGAAGCAATTGTGGGTTATGAACAATAATAAAGAATGTTTATGGATTAAGTGGGTGCATGAATACTATATGAAAGGTGAATCTGTGGAAAGTTGCACCATCCCATGAGCTGCTACCTGGGTGGTAAGGAAAATTTTGGAATCTAGGAAGTATATAATATAGGCCAATACAAATCAGGACACTCTTACTACAAGGTTGAATGCTATGGTGGTGCAGGGTAGATTTTCTGTTAAGAAATTGTATGTGTATCTAATGCCCCAGTACCAAAAAGTATCCCGAAGAACATCACTCTTCAACCTAACATCCAGCCAAGGCATAAATTTACTTTATGGTTAGATGCTTGGGGAAGATTGGCCACTGTAGATAGATTGCAAAGATTTGGTGTACAAGCCCATTGAATGTGTGTTCTGTGACTCTGCTATTGAAACCTTGGCGCATCTGTTGTTTGCTTGTCCTTTTACTCAGAGATTATGGTGTAGGTTATTGGTTTGGTTTAGGATACAACGATCCATTGGCACCTAGCAAGAGGAACTTCACTGGACATATAGGTGGGCAAGAAGGAAGACTAGGAAAGGGGTTATCATCAGTTGTGTTTTTTCAATGGTGGTGTCCTTTTATTTGGAGACAGAGGAACAATATGAGATTTCAGGCTGCACAATTCAATTGTGATAGATTGTGTAGGGAATTGCGGTTCACATCCACATTAGAGGGAGGGACTTGAAGAAATGGCAAGGAGCATTGGTTGTGTTGAACATGCCTTAATCCTCACAGAGAAGTTGATTGATTGTTGTTGTTGTAGTTTCTTTGGCCTTTTCTATTTTGATTTCGTTCTGGAAATGTATGTAGAAGTGCATAAGAGATAGTACTAGCTGCATATGATAGAATAGCTTATGTTTGGTTTTATGCTTTAGATGTTTTTCTTTGTTTGAGGTGGGTGGTCAGCTCCCATTTCGTTATGTAATTATCACTTTGGTATCAATAAAAATTTGCTTACAAAAAAAAGGATAGTCTAGAATGTATGCTCGGTCAAGTTAAGGCTCTGGGAGGCGATTATGACAAATCAAAAATTGAGTCATAACAAATTTGATATCAAAGCAACATATCTAGAAAGTCCTAGGGGCCTATGAAGTCATGTCAATAGAGCTTCAGTTATCGATGAGAGGGATTTACATCTATAAATGAGAGGCTAGGACATTTAAGAGAAGTCTCAACTTAAAGTCACTTCAGATCGTGAGATAGCGAAAACATTTAATCATATTTTTTATACATTTCACTTTTTCTAATGCTCTTTGTACTAATGCTTTTTCTTTGAACATTCTTTTAATTACGCAAGGAGATAAACAAAGGAGAGAAGGGAGACGAACACATACATAATGTGGTGAGGATTCTCACTAATACCACTAAGCTATGAGCATTTTGATCATATACTTGAAAGGAAAAATAGTAGAATAATCATCCATCTAAAAGGCAACAGATCAAACTAGAATACAACTTGTGTTCACTTAGTAGGCCCCTGTCCAACATGCATCAACCGAAGTTTGATTTTTTCAAGAGTCACACGAGCATCTATCATGTTGATTCTCTCAGCGGGTGATTCTGCGCAGCAACGGAGAGCCAATTCCATAATAGATGAAAACGCTTTTAACTTCTCCATGAGTTGTTTTTCGTCTTCCCTTAACAAATCAGGATCGATGACCTTAATTATGTCATTGGGCGTTGAACAACTTATCCAATACTTTAGCGTCAAATCTTCAGAAAACATGTCGTTGCTTGGCCTTCTTCTTGTAAAAGTTTCCATCAACAATATTCCAAAGCTATAGACATCAGATTTCGTGGATACCAGTCCTTGTAGTCCGTATTCTATAGAAATAAGATCCAAAAATGCACAACAATATTAATTCCACCTCAGTTCCAAGATTTCAAAATGCTCCTGTAAAAATAGTTTAAAACTATATTTTTTTGTTTTTTTTTCAAATTACTAATACGATAAATAAAATCATTACCTGGTGCAATGTAACCTAAAGTTGCCAGGGTCTTTGTATGAGAAATGCTCTCTCCTTCGCTTAGTAATTTTGATACTCCAAAGTCAGTCACATGGGCAGTCATATCCTCATCTAGTAAGACGTTACTAGGTTTGATATCACAGTGGACCACAGGCGTTGAGTAGCCATGATGGAGATACTCTAACGCATTCGCCACATCTATCATAATGTCCAATCTCTTAATGCCATTTAAGATATTATCATTTGAATGCAGCCATTCTTCAAGGCTCCCATTGGACATGTATTCAAGCACCAATGCCTTAAAATCAGGGTTAGAACAACTACTGATGACTTTGGTGAGATTTCGATGTCTGAGGCTACGTAGTACTTCACATTCTGTGTAGAAGCTACTGAAAGTGCCTTCTAACTGCATATTAAAAACTTTGACAGCTAAAACCATCCCGTTGGCAAGAACTCCTTTGTATACAGAACCATAGCTCCCAGACCCGATCAAATTGCATTGGTTAAATCCATCAGTTGCTTGTACAAGTTCAAAGTACGAGAATCTTTCTCTGGATATATCTACTTGTATATCCTTTTGGCGTGGAAATTTATTTCTATCTCGCAATTTAACTAGGAAAAATGCAATGACCAGCAGAAGAACCATCAATGCCATTCCGATTGATGCACATACAGCTACAATAATTTTTTTCTTTTTTGTTCTTTTCGCATCAATTGCAGTACAAGACGTAGCGTTGAACCTAGCATCACCGCATAATGCAAGATTAAACAAGAAGGATTGACCCGTGAAGTATCTGAATGGGCCACCAGCTGGAATTTCTCCACCTAACTCATTGAAAGACACATTGAAATACTTGAGGTACTCGAGTGTCTCCAAGCTTTTGGGGATAGCTCCGGAGAGCCTGTTATGAGAAAGATCTAGTTGTACCAAGCTCACCATTTTACCCATTAGTTCAGGAATCGGTCCTTCAAATTTATTATTTTCTAAGAAAAGAATGGTTAACGCCAACAATCCTCCTGTAGAGTTAGGGATTTCCCCCGTGAAATCATTGTTCGACAGATCCAAGAGCGTTATAGCTTGTAAGTTCCCCATATCCAGGGGCAATGACCCGTTCAAGAGATTTGATGACACATTTAGCTTTAAGAGGTCTTTGAGGCTCCAAATGTTTCCAGGTATCGTCAATGTTAATCTATTAGAACCTACAAAGATAGTCCTCAATGAAGTAACGTTCCCAAGGCATTCTGGAATTGGCCCCCTAAGATAATTTTGGCCCAAGTTCAAGTCAGCCAATTTTTGCATTTCACAAAGACCCTCTGGAATGGATCTTCAATCTTATTTCCCTTTAATCTTAACCCCTGAAGTTGCTTCAACTCCCTTATTGTCGATGGAATGAAACCAATCAAGTCATTACCCAACAACTCCAACGTGATTAATTGGCTCAAGTTTCCAATTTCCTTCGGGATTTTTCCCTTGAGTTTGCAGTTAGATGCACGAATATTTTTTAAAGCGGTGGAAAGATTTCCAATGGAAGCTGGAAGAATTCCGTTTAACGGATTCTGGCTTATCCACAATTCTCTTAAGTATCTACAATTTGTCAAGGAGGTGATGAAGCTCAACGACGAATCAGCTTGGAAATTGTTTCTGGCTAGGTCTAGACATTCCAATGATCTTAAATTACCAAGAGAGTCTGGAATTATACCTCGAAACTCATTTCCTTGAATTTCTAAATGAGTAAGTTGAGATGAATTTGTAATGGAACTAGGTATTATTCCATCCATATTGTTTTGGACAAGAGAAATCCTCTCAATATTGGGTAGTCCATATCCTATGGTTGATGGAAGATTGCCAGTGAGGTGGTTACCAGTAAGATCAATCTCTCTTAGAAATGAATTATTGAAAATTCCTGAAGGGATGGGACCGATTAACATGTTATCCCTTAGCGAAAACATCTCTAATTTGTCGAGGTTCTTGATTTCCCCGGGTATTGCACCTGCCACGTTATAAAATTATAAAAAAAAGTTAAATTACTAATTCAAGAGATATTGCTATCATTATAACAGTAATATGGTTGTCTTTCTTTTCCATCTATTTATTTAAGAACTAGAATACTTTTTCATCTTGGATATACTGAGTTTTTCCCCCAAGTTCTTTCAATTGAACTAATGCTTTTATGACGAGTTCTTTTCTTTAATTATCTTTTAAAATTTATTGACGAAATTCGTATAAATCCTGATTGAAATGCAGAAGCTTTTTCTTTGATGTATTCCTTTGGTAATTTTTAGAATACCCGTAAAAACTTTGAAAGGAAACGAAAACGTCAATAATTGCATTAAATAACAGATTTCTAGAAATCAAATAAAAACATTTACGGAAAATCAGAAAAAACAAAAAAAATGTTTTCACATAAATGTTTTTCTCCTAAGTGAATTCGAAAGACAAAAAAAGGGGCACTCCTCTAGATCAATTTATGTAACACACTTTCCTTTTTAGCCAGTCTAATTAAGAATGATACATTTCTATATTTAGTATCAATCTATCTTTAAACTTATCATTTTACCCTGACAATAAGATGATTTATAGACTATAGTCAGACAAATATCTTTGACTTGTTTTAAAAATCCGTGCCCAATCAACACCATCACATAAATTAAGACGGGAGAGTAAATACTTTAAAATCAAAAATATAACCAAAACCAAATTCGAAATTTATAGTTCCTCTATCCCAAAAAGATTGTCTTACTTTGTGTAACGACTCGTTCGATTGTTTTAGGCTTACCCTGTTCTGACCCAACTAGCCTTTATGTAGACTCTTTTCAGTGTTTGTGACTTGCGGGAATGGGTGACTCGTTTCCCGAGGTGAATCGTATAGGTCTCGAGAGGAAAATCTAAAGTTAGTAATTTCATCATTCTTGAAATGAAAAGAGTTAATAAAAGTTGACTTTTTGGTAAATCGATTCGTTTTCGAGTTTCATCGCTTCTGTTAGGTTCGGAATGTCATTTATGACCCAGTAGGGTCTTTGGTTCGCTTCCTGAGGCGTTCAGATGTGTTTTGAGTCCTTGTTTGCTAACTTTGAGTTTTGGGAAAGTTGAGGATGATTTGTGAAAAAATGAGTCGAATCGTTGTCGGATTCGTATTTTGAGTGCGTGAGTAAGTTCGTAGCATTATTTACACTCAGGTAGCATATTTGGTTCGTATCTAGAAGGACTCGAGTGTTGGATGGAAAACATCTTCTTTGGTGTAACTGTTGTTGCTGGTGTAATTGCTCCTGCGAAATTTTGCCGCACTTGCGGAGCCGCTTCTGCGGAAGCTAGACCGTAGATGAGAGAGATTGTGGGGTTGGGAAGGGTCGCTTCTACGGAACCCTTGGCGCAAGTGCAAGGCTGCATTTGTGGACTTCGACCACTTCTGCGCCCTATTGATCGATAAGTTGGGACCGCTCCTGTGGCCATTTCTCCGCAGATGCGAGGCCGCATCTGCGAGGAATGGTATGCCGAAGCGAAAATCGCTATTATGAGATTCTTAAAATCCTAAGCTCAATTTTTAGAGTTAATTCCTCATCCATTTCATTTTAAACTCGATTTACGGGAGAATCAAATGGGTTTCGCTCATTTCTCTTTGGGGTAAGCTTTCAACCTTGAATTAATTATTTTACCATATTTCCTTCCATTATTGCTGAATAGAATCATGTTTTGGGTAGAAAAGGTTAGGGTTTTTAACCCAAGTTTCTGAAATAGTTTGTTCATGAAATTTGTGCCAAGATTTAGTCTTTTTATGTTGATTCTTCAGTTTTAGATTATATAATCCATGGAAAACTATTACTAGGCTTGAAATTCTAATTTAAATTCATGTTTTCCATATGAGATTCAGGGTTTTTCTGAATGGAGTATTTTTTTATAAATGATGCAATTGAAGGCCTAATTGAGATTAGTTTTTCATCAAATTTAAGGATATGACTATTTAGACTATGGGTAAAATGTTTCTAAACTAAATTTCCTATTTTTCCCTCATGGGTCCGGGGTCATTTGTGAGTTGCGTGTTGGTTTAGAAGCATATCTTTATGGATGTCTATAGATTGTATGTTAACGTATAATCTATATTATTAGACTACGATCCTTTGGAAGCGCATCGGAAAGTCAAGACCTTGGCGTAGAGTTCATGGCACCTGCTCAGCAGTGAGGTAGGCTACAATTTATTTTTTAGACACCAATAGAAGCATGTATAACTTATAATCATTGAGGGAAATTTGAGGATATGGGGATTCCACTTTAGTGACTATGATGAGTACTTAAGTGAGTACCGGTGTATTGTGTTGGAGATAATTCCAGTTAGGTTGAAATTGACAGTTGTTATGTGAGCTATGATAGTCATGATCGAACTCCTACTTGGTGTGTGAATTGACTTATCTCATCACTCTATGTCTTCTATATGTGAAAAGACTGGCCTTTGGAAACATTGCAAAACTGATGGCATTAAGGCACTTGTTTATTCATCTCTTATGTTCATGACCTTTCATCTCATACTTCCATGATAATTATGTTACCGCATACATTTATTCATTTATACCAATTCTGTTATTGAGATGAATCTTTATGAAAAGAAGATAAATGAACGGATATGCGATGAAATGATATTGAGATGATTTGATATGATATGAGGCTCTACCAGTTCGAGGGATCATACCGAATAATCGTGAGCGGGATATGGACCTCGCGGAGTCCCTCATGGGTCATGTCTATGTGGCAAAGTTCAGTAGCATGTGTATATCATGTTAATAAAAAGTACATTACATTCATGCATTTCATACACTATCATTCATACAACTCATGTGATTTTTGCCTATCTGATTATCCATGTTCTAGAGTGATTTATGTGTTGAATAATAATAAGATGATTTGAGAGTTATTTGTGAGGTAGACTCTATATTTATATGTGTTATATGTTTTTCATCGTTGTCGGCCTATGATGCATAAGGGAGTACATTGTGTACTCATACTACACTTACTGCATCTTTATTTGGATGTAGATACAACGCCTTCTACCAGTTCTAGGTCTTGTGGCTGACGTCCGAGGTTATTGATTCAGTGACTTTAGGGTGAGTTATATCGTTCCATCAGCAACCATGGGCCTCCCTCTTACTATTTTTCTATTCTTGTTATCTTCCCAAGACAGTGTTATTCCATACTTGTATCTATTATGTAGACGCTCTTGTACCAATTTAGACCAGGTTTTGGGGATGTAATAATTAGATGATTTTCGCACTTTTTATGACTTATTATCTATGGCAAGACAATTTAAGTATTACTTCTCATTAATTTGTTTTTAACTCTTTAATTTGATTAACTCCCTTTTTGAATGGTTGTTTCTCGTGGTTCATTACTGTATTATTTTCAATGAAACCTTGTTTGTTTCCATTGTTCTTAAAATTATTTTGTATGGTGTTGTAAATCCTTTGTAATCTTGTGGTTATATAACCATGAATAAATCCTATTTTTAAAACTACGAATTTGGTGGTTTTTGCGTGGATACGTATTTTATTTACCCATTATACCCCACCCCACCTACCCCCTCCATCATACCCAATCCCACCCCATCCTCCACCCCACCACTCAGCCAACCACTTACCGCACCACCCCACCATTCACCCTCCATCACACACAAACACACTCCCACCCCACTGCACCACCCCATAACCACCCAATACCACCCTACCCACCCCTTTTGTCACACCCAAACCCACCCCCACCCCTCCACCACCCTCACCACCCCACAACCACCCACCACCTACTTATTTTTTAAAGTTCCTATTTTATCTTTTACCTTAATTTTATGAATATATATATATATATAATAATTTGCAATTAAGGGATTAGGATATTTTAATAAACTTATATGTTATTATATAGTACCATACAATCAAATCAAACAATGAAAATGTTATTAAACCACAACAAACAATACAGACTATCCAAACATTGTATTTTTAATACAATACAATAAGATACCATACTATATAATATGATACTATACATTATGAAACCATTGCTAACGATCATCCAAACAATACTTAAATAATTTGGGGATGGTTCGCCTACCAGAGAGATAATATAGGTGCCACCATGATCTGTACAATAGGTCGTGACAAGTTGGTATGAGAACTCTAGGTTCACCGGTCACACGAGTACAATCTAGTAGAGTTTTGCGAATAGGTACAAAGATGTATGTACTTATCTTTGAAAGGATATGGGACATTGAGGAAACTTCCATTCTTTCATTTCTTTCATGCTAGTTTCTTCAAATTTATATCTGACCTCGTATTTCCTATACTCTCACAAATAGTGAGGACACGTGGAAACGTAGCTACAGATGAGGCACCGGTGCCTACAATTATGGCGCGCAGTAGAGGTAGACGCAGATGTAGTGTTAGGGGTAGAACTTGTGGAGTGGCACCGACGATGGGTGGAGAAAAGATGGTTGGTCAGGTCCGTGCTAGATCATTGTCCCCCATGTCGGAGGTTGAGCATCATGATAAGCCTTTTGAGGATGAGGATATGGGACCAGCCTAGGCTCAACCAGAGATGATTACCACGCTAGTGCTTCAGGATGACATGGTACACATCTTGAGGGTTTTATCTAGGCAGGCATTCTTCCAGCTACTCCAGATGGGTCTTATACTAGAGTTGGGGGTCAAACTCCAGATTAGTATCATACTCCGAGGATACAGCCTGCAACTACTGTGTCACCCAATATTAATGAGATTTCAACACCAGATCTTAGTCCTCTGCCAGTTTATGGGCCAGTTATGACCAGCGAGGAGCGAAAGATGTTTGCGCATATTTCCAACATATAACCTCTGTATTTCTATGGTACACTCGAGGAGGATGCATATGAGTTGTCGTGAGAGGCTTCACACCCTGGGTATTTTGCAGTCACACATAGTTGATTATGTTGCTTTTTAGATGATCGGGGATGCCAAGCAGTGGTGGAGGTCCTACATTGAGTGTCGACCAGTTGGATCTCCCCTATTCTACATGGACTTGATTCTATCTAGTTTTCTTGGAGAAGTATGTTCCACACAATCTGAGGTAGAGCAAGAGGGATGAGTTCTCGAGATTGGATCAGAGAGGTATGTCAGTCACGGATTATGAGTCCCGATTTCATGTCTTGTATCGTTATGAAACATATTTGATCCCTACTGAGGCGGAGAGAGTCAAGTGTTTTGTAAGGGGATTGATTATTCCACTTCAGTTGGCGGCATTGCAGTTAGTAGCTTCTTGGCATTGTTCCAGACAGTGGTAGATCACGCCAAGATTGTTGAGTTAGTGATGAGTGGGTCTCAGAAGAATAGTTCCGACAAGAGGGGTTGTAGGTTTTGTAATTTCAGTTGTTCTTTTTCCAGATGATGGGAACAGTATCGCAGGCCCCATTATTCTCAGTACAATCACCCTATTCAGTCAGCGCTTCAGAATTTAGCAGGTGGCCCTTCATGGCACAGTGGTTACAGCGCGGGGTAGACATCTTAGGGTTCTCATTCCTAATTTTCATATCGTGGAGGGAATTCTGGTTTATCTATTATAATTCAGTAGCCCATGTCAGGCAAGACTTTCTATGAGTGTGGTGGTATTGGACACTTTCGGAAAGATTGTCCTACACTCATACAAGATGGGGCTCAAAAGGGTTCTCGAGCTCAGACACCCAAGATTTCAAGGGCACGCATGCCCATTGCTATGCTTTTTGGGTAGACCAGAGGTCGAGGCTTCTAATGCGGTTATCATAGGTATCATTTCAATTTGTCATCGATCTGCCTCCGTGTTATTTGATCCAGGTTCTACTTTCTCCTATATGTCCACTTATTTCTCTATGGATCTGGATATGTTATGTGATATGCTTGATGTACCTATTCGTATATCTGCTCTTATTGGTAATTTTATAGTAGTGGATCGAGTCTATCGGTCTTGTGTGTTTATGCTTATGGGGTACGATACTTGGGTAGATTTGGTCATTCTGGATATGGTAGACTTTGATGTTATTTTTTATATGGATTGATTGTCACCTTATCATGTACTATCATGACAACATTGTCATGTTAGCTATGCCGGGTATTCCGAGGTTAGAATGGAAGGGTACTCCTAGCCCTGCACCAAAGAAGATCATATCATTCCTTCCGGCGAGGAAGTTAGTGGATAATGGGTGTTTGGTGTATTTGGCTCATATTCGAGACACTAGTGTGGATACTCCTCCACTTGAGTTTGTACCAATAGTGAGTGAGTTTTTGGAGGTCTTTTCGACTGATTTGCCTAGTATGCTGCCGGACCAAACATTGATTTCTCTATTGATTTGGAGCCGGACACTCATCATATTTATATTCCTCCGTATCGGATGGCTCCGACAGAGTTAAGAGAGTTAAAGGAACAGTTGCAAGACTTGTTGAATAAGAGATTCATTTGACCCAGTGTGTCTCCCCTTGGGGTGCTCTCAATTTTTTTGTGTAGAAGAAAGATGGTACCATACATATGTGAATTGATTATCGGCAGTTGAACAAGGTCAAAACAAGGAATAAGTATCTAATATCTCACATTGATAATTTATTTGACCAGCTTCAGTGTGCATCAATGTTCTCCAAGATTGATTTGAGGTTAGGGTACCATCAGTTGAAGATTAGAGCGGATGATATTCCGAAGATGGCCTTCAGGACTCGTTATGTCCACTACAAGTTCTTGGTTATATCATTTGGGCTTACCAATGCTCCATCATCCTTTATGGAATTTATGAATAGAATTTTCAAGCCTTATTTGGATTCCTTCGTCATGTCTTCATCGATAACATCTTGGTGTATTCTCAGAGTAAGGAGGATCATGAGAAGCATTTGAGGATTGTTCTTGGATTTTTGAAGGAGAAAAACCTTTATGCCAAATTCCAAAGTGTGCGTTATGGATCAGTTTTGTGGCATTTTAAGGCATGTACTGTCAGAGGAGAATATTATGGTGGATCCTAAGAAAATTGAGGTAGTCAGAGATTGGGCTAGGCCTACTATAGTGACCGATATTCAAAGTTTCATGGGTCTTACAAGTTACTACCGGTAATTCATAAAGGGTTTCTCATCTATTACTTCCCATTTGACCAGGTTGACCCAGAAAAATGTACCATTTCTGTGGTCTGATGAGTGTGAGAAGAGATTTCAAAAGCTCAAGTCGTTATTGACCTTAGTCCTGATTTTGGCTTTGCCAGTTGAAGGGAAGGATTCTACCGTGTATTGTGATGTTTCACGTATCAGATTGGGTTGTATGTTGTCATAAGAAGGCAATGTTATAGCATATTGAATGAGGCGGTTGAAGGTGTATTAGAAAAACTACCCCACTCATGATTTGAAGTTGGCGGCGGTAGTCTTTGCTTAGAAGATTTGGAGACATTACTTGTATGAGGTTCGTTGAGGTATTCACGGATCATCACAGTCATCAACATGTGTTCAGCTAGAGGGATATAAATTCTAGGCAACGTAGATGGATGGAGTTGCTCAAGGATTGTGATATTGACATTCTTTATCATCCGGGCAAGACTAATGTAGTAGCGGATATGTTGAGTTGAAAAGTAGTGAGTATGGGTAGCTTGACGTGGTTGATTGTGGATGAGTGTCATTTGGCTTTAGATATTCAGTCATTGGCCAAAAGCATAGTGAGACTTCATATTTTAAAATCGGGCAGGATTTTGGCTTGTGTTGAGGCGAGGTCGTCTCTTTTAGAGCAAATCAAGGCTCAATAGTTTGATGATGAGAAGTTGTGCAAGATTAGAGATAAGGTGTTGCGAAGGGAATCCAATGAAGCAATTCTCAATAGTGAGGGATTCTTGAGGATTAAGGGCGTGTTTGTGTTCCTTGTGTTAGAGGCTTGACTAGATTAATTATGGAGGAGGTTCACAGTTCTAGATATTCCATCCATCCTGGTGAAATAAGGATGTATCATGATTTGAAACAATATTATTAGTGGGGTATGATGAAGAAGGATATTGTGGAGTTTGTATCTCAATATTTGAATTGCCAGCAAGTTAAGTATGAGCACCATAGACCGGGTGGAGTGACTCAGAAGATGCCTATACCCGAGTAGAAATGGGAGAGGATAGTTATGGACTTCATAGTTGGGATACCGAAGACTTTGGGAAAGTTTGATGCTATTTGGGTCATCATGGATAGGTTGACCAGGTCCACACACTTTATTTTGGTTCAGAAAACCTACAATTCGGAGAAGTTAGCAAAGATCTACATTAGGAAGATTGTCCGGTTGCATGGAGTGGCCATTTCTATCATTTCAGACTGGGCACTCAGTTCACTTCTCATTTTTGGAGGACTTTGCAAAAGGAATTCGGGATTTGGTCTGATCTTAGTACGGTATTTCACCCACAGATGGACGGTCAGTCAGAGCAGACTATTCAGGTTTTGGATGACATGTTGCGGGCATGCGTGATTGACTTCGGTGGTCATTAGGACTAGTTTTTTACGTTGGCAGAGTTTACTTACAACAATAGTTACCACTCCAGTATTGAGATGACGTCATTCGAGGTTTTGTACGTTAGAAGGTGTCTCTCTCCGATTTGCTAGTTTGATGCATTTTAGGTGAGGCCATGGGGTACAGACCTATCTAGAGACTCCTTGGATAAAGTGAAATTGATTTAGGAAAAGCTCCCAGCGACTTAGAGTATATAAAAGAAGTATACGGACTAGAATATTCATGATATATAGTTCATGGTAGGTGACTAGGTTCTGTTAAAGGTCTCTCCTATGAAAGGTGTGATGAGATTTGGGATGAAGGTCAAGTTGAGTCCAAGGTATATCGGGCCATTCGAGATTCTTCGGCGAGTTGGTGAGGTGGCTTATGAGTTGGCTCTACCACCAGGTCTATCAGGTGTTCATCCGGTATTTCATGTCTCCAAATTGAAGAAATACCTTTCTGACAGGTCCTACATCATTCAATGAGACTCAGTGTCATTTGATCAAAATTTGGCATTTGAGAAGAGCATATGGCCATTTTGGAAAGGCAGATTATGAAGTTGAGGTCTAAGAAAAGTGCAATGGAAGAATTTTCTGGTTGAGGAGGCTACATGGGAGACTGAGGCAAATATGTGGAGTAGATACCCCCAGCTTTTTACCAATTCTGGTACATTTTCCCTTTTGTTTTTTTATTAGAAGACTAACGTTTATTTAATTGGTATATGATGTAATGACCTGTTCGGTCATTTTTGGAATATTACAATGTTCTGATCCAACTACCCTTCCTATAGACTCTTTTCAGCGCTTGTGATTTGCGGGGATAGGTTTCCCATTTCCTGATGTGAATCACATAGGTTTCGAGAGAAAAATATAAAGTTAGTAATTTCTTAAGTCTTGAAATTGAAAGTGTTGACTAAAAGTTGACTATTGGTTAAACGACTTCCTTTATGAGTTTTGTCACTTCTGTTAGGTCTGGAACATTACTTATGCCTTAGTCGTGTCTTTGGTTTTCTTCCCGAGGCGTTCAGATGTGTTTTTAGTCCTTGTTTGCTAATTTTGAATTTTGGGAAAGTTGAGGTTGATTTGTGAAAAAAATGAGTTTTAGCATTGTCGGATTGGTATTTTGAGTGTGTGAACAATTTTGTAGCGTTATTTACACTCAGATAACATATTTAGTTTGTATCTGGGAGGTCTCGGATGAGTTTTATGTGTTGGATGGAAAACTTCTTGTTTGGTGTAATTGTTGTTGCTAGTGTAATCGCTCCTGCGAGATTTTCCCGCACCTCAAAGCCGCTTTTATGGAAGCTGGTCCACGAATGCGAGACATTGTGGGATTGGAAAGAACGCTTCTGCGAAACCCTTGCGCAGGTGCGAGGCGGCATCTACGGACCTCAACCGCTTCGGTGCTCTAATGACCGATAAGTTGGGACCTCTCATGTGGCCATTCTCCGTAGATGCGAGGCCACTTCGGTGAGGAATGGTCCGCAGGAGCGGAAATCGTTGTTATTAGAATCATAAAACCCTAAGCTCGAGACTTCATTCCTCATTCATTTCATTTTTAAGCTCGGTTTAGGGCAGAATCAAAGGAGTTTGTATCGCTTTTCTTAAGGGGTAAGCTTTCAACCTTGAATTAATTATTTTACCATGTTTCCTTTTATTACTGTCGAATAGATTCATGTTTTGGGTAGAAAAGGTTAGGGTTTTTAACCCAAGTTTCTGAAATAGTTTGTTCATGAAATTTGTGCCAAGATTTAGTCTTTTTATGTTGATTCTTCAGTTTTAGATTATATAATCCATGGGAAAACTATTACTAGGCTTGAATTTCTAATTTAAATTCATGTTTTCCATATAAGATTCAGGGTTTTTCTGAATGGAGTATTTTTTATAAATGATGCAATTGAAGGCCTAATTGAGATTAGTTTTTCATCAAATTTAAGGATATGACTATTTAGACTATGGGTAAAATGTTTCTAAACTAAATTTCCTATTTTTCCCTCGTGGGTCCGGGGTCATTTGTGAGTTGTGTGTTGGTTTAGAAGCATATCTTTATGGATGTCTATAGATTGTGTGTTAACGTATAATCTATATTATTAGACTATGATCCTTTGGAAGCGCATCGGAAAGTCAAGACCTTGGCATAGAGTTCGTGGCACCTGCTCAGCAGTGAGGTAGGCTATGGTTTATTTTTTGTACTCCAATAGAAGCATGTATAACTTACAATCATTGAGGGATATTTGGCGAGATGGGGATCCCACCATAGTGACTGTGATGAACACTTGGGTGAGTACTGGTGTATTGTGTTTGGGATAATTCCACTTAGGTTGATATTGACAGTTGTTATGTGAGTTATGATAGTCGTGATTGAACTCCTACTTGGTGTGTGAATTGACTCATATCATCACTCTATGTCTTCTATATGTGAAAAGAGTAATCTTTGGAAACATTCTGAAACTGGTCGCATTAAGGTACTTATTTATTCATCTCTTATATGCATGACCTTTCATCTCATACTTCCATGATAATTATGTTACTTACAACATACATTTATTCATTTATACCAATTCTGTTATTGAGATGGATCTTGATATGATATGTTGTTTGGTCCAATGAGACCGGAAAGGAAAGTGAATGAATAGATATGAGATGAAATGATATTGAGATGATTTGATATGAGATGATTTGATATGATATGAGACTTACCAGTCCGAGGGATACTGAATGGTCGTGAGCGGTATATGGACCTCGCGGAGTGCTCCATGGGTTATGGCTATGTGGAAAAGTTTAGTAGCATGTGTATACCAGGTTGATGAAAAGTACATTGCATTTTATACATTATCATTCATACAACTCTTGTGATTTTGTGCCTATTTGATTATCCATGTTCTGGAGTGATTTATGTGTTGAACAATAATAAGATGATTTGAGAGTTATTTGTGAGGTAGACTCAATATTTAAAAGTGTTACATATTTTCCGTCGTTGTCGGCCTATGATGCCTATAGGGGTACGTTGTATACTCATACTACACTTGTTACATCTTTATTTGGATGCAAATATAACGCCTTATACTAGTTCTGGGCCTCGTGCCTGATGTCTGAGGTTATTGATTCAGAGACAGCAACCCTGGACCTCCCTCTTACTATTTTTCTGTTCTTGTTATCTTTCCAAGACAATGTTATTTCAGACTTGTATCTATTATGTAGATGCTCTTGTACCAGTTTAGACCAGGTTTTGGGGATGTAATAATTAGATGATTTCCGCACTTTTTATGACTTATTATCTATGGCAAGACAGGAAGTATTACTTCTCATTATTCTTTTTTTAACTCTTTAAGGATTAAATGAGTTGGGGATGGTTCACCTACCGGGGATAGTGAAGGTGCCATCATGATTCGTGAAATAGGGTGTGATACTTTCCTTATTAGTTTGTTCCAAAAAGATTGATCCATTTCTTTATTAAAAATAATTTAATTTTATGAGATGATTTACAACCACACAAATATTTAAGATTTTTTTTATATCACACATTTTTAAAGTCTTCCTTTATTTCTTAAATTTCATGTCAAGTCAAATTAAGACAATCTTTTGGAACGGAGGGAGTAATATATAAGAATATAATAGCATACCTGTTAATTTGTTGTCATGGAGACCGAGTTTTCTAAGAAGAGTAAGATTTCCAATTTCTCTGGGTATGGATCCACTGAATTCATTTCCAAAAAGTGACAGAGTTTGAAGTGCTGAACATCCCGATAAACTGGTGGGTAGATGCCCATTTAAATTGTTGTTAAATAGGTAGATCTCTGCAAGTGTTTGAAGACGAAAACAAAGGCTTTGCGGGAGTGTCCCTGAAATGATATTATTTGATAAATCAATAACTCCCAGGGAGGAGATGTTGAACACATTCAATGGTATCGAACCTTCCAACTCATTACTTGCCATGACTAGCATTTTTAGGTTATAAAGATTACCAATCTCTCGCGGAATCACACCTGCAAAAATTACAAAATTACACACACAACTGTTAGCCAGAGTTCCATTTCTGCTACTTTCTCTGTCCCAATTCATGTGACTGTTTAGATTTCAGAGTCAACCTTCTTAATTTCGACCATAAATACTGATACATAATCTTTAAGTTTTTTGAAAAAAAACATTATACATTGTGAAACTACCCAAAGAGTAAGTCACATTAATTAACAATTCAAAATATTTAAAAGGCATAGAAATAATTGCAGTCAAAGAAAACTTTATTTGACTCTCAAAATTTAAACAGTGCCACCGAAAAAGTATTGTTTCTTGTTTTTGGAAACTAGTTGGAGAAGTACTAGTAAAATATATTTAGAATTTTGTATGAAAAAAGTAGGTTACATCTGGAAATTGCTTAAGTCGAGAGAATATAATGAATGTGGGTACAAGCCCTGATACTTTGTGAGAATTGACTGACTACATCTGGAAAATTCAAATCAAGATTTAAAGTTTATAGGTTGTAGATTCTAACTTTTTAGAGTTAATTAATTCTAAATCAATAACTTATATGTTAGCCCCATTCATTATAAACTTTAATAATGACATCAGTAATCTATTGATCTTGGGTTACCTGCAGAAACAAATCAAACGACAACAAGGCCCAACAAGTTTGTAGCCCAAGGAAGCCTAATGAGAGCAACGCACTACCACCAATATTGATCGATCTAGCAAAAGACCAAAAAAAAACCCGACAAGAAAACTCGCAGGACTTCAATCAAGTACCAAACATATCGCTGACAAGTGCAAAAAAGGAAAAGAATGATCTTGGTGTCCAAATCAAATATCAAATAGCTCGCCCAAAAGGAAATGATCATCATCACATAAATCAAAACTATCTAGAGATCAATCAAGACCGTCTGAAGACTCAAATAAAGGATATCACATATCCTTGATGGAGGGTAAAATCCCTTGGGTTACCTTAGAGAAAGCACCCAAAATATCAATCAAAGGAATGATTGATACTCACAATCTCATCATACCCTCAAGATTCAATAAAGCTTCCCCGCAACCATCACAATATAAGAAGACCCTCAAGATAATGGAAGAAGTACAACTTTGCTTGATCAAAATTCTTATTTAGTCTTTCCTCTTACAAATGCATTTTATTCGTTAAAGTATAATAGTGTTAGAAAAAAGAAAAGGAGAGAATAAGTAGCTATACAGGTTGAGGTTGTCACAAAGAGTTTTGAAATTTGTCCAGACTTAGCACTCAATTCAAGTTGAATCATCTCTGTAATTAAGGTACTTCAAGGCTCTAAGGAAACTCTTGTAACCCAAGGAGATTGGATTACGCACCACATCGGTAATCCGAACAAGTAAAAAAAAGTTGTGTCAATTACCTTTCTGTTTTATTCTATTTATCATCTGTTTACTAACTTAATTCTCAGACTTGCAGGATACTCAAATGTCTAAACTAACAGTCGACTCGTAAACAAAAGAACTAAATTTCAATTCACCCCTCCTCCTCTTGTGTTTCAATTGGTATCAAAGCGGGTCTCACTAAAAGTCGCCTAATAGGATCTGAGAAAAATATCAAATGCTTGGAGCAATATTGAAAGACTGACACTCCACAACCCTACCTCCCTACTTTAATGGCCAATATTACAATCATTGAAAAGAAAAATTCAAAATATTTGTTCAATCAATTGAGTTTCAAACATAACTCGTTATTAAGAAGGGCCAAATCCCGTACCAAACACGAAAGCCAAAGGTACTAAGAGAAAATGATCTTGAATCTTCTGAAGTTACGAAAGAACAACAAGGGGTAATTCAAACTAATGCTAGAGCTATAAGTTTTCTTTCTTGTGTAGTTAGCAGAGAAGAATATGGAAAGATATCAACGTATGAAACTGCAAAAAAAATGTGGGACAAACTGAAAGTCACCTATGAAGGAACTCCAAAGTCATAGAAACAACAATTGACGCACTAACACATGAATATGAACTATCCATGATGGGTAAGGATGAAAACATTAAATCAATGTTTATCAGATTCAACAAGATAGTAAGCGAACTTAAATCACTAGGAATATTGTACACAAATGGTCAGCAAGTTAGAAAACTCATGAGAAGCCTACCCAAGGCTTGGGAAACAAAGGCCATCATCATGGAAAGCGGATATTAGATAATATCATCTACGATGAACTCAGAGGAAGTCTAATGGCATTTGAGGAGACTCATCTACATAGGTATCCAAAAGAAGAAATCAGTCACTTTCAAGTCCACTACTCATGAAAGTGCAAATGATGATGAAGAAAGCAATGAGGCACTATCTATGATAAATTAGGAAGTGAAAAGCATCCTAGGTAAGAGGAGACAGAAGCCTCAACACGGATACAGAAACAATGATGATCAAAAGAATGATGACAAATAATATCACTATGGAAAGCCTAGACACATCAATGTTGAATGTCCTGATCTCAAAAAGAAGAACTATAGAAAACAAAATAACGCCAAATCCTACGAAGCATGGAGCGATAAATATGAATCAGATACAGAACCATCATACATGGCAAACATGTGCTCCATGGCTATATGAGAAACCAGTGAGGTACGACATCCAAATCCTAGTAAATGTAATGATCTTCAGGTATCTATTGATTTGGTCACTGATGACCTTTAAAAGATGATTGATGAAAATAATAAGTTGTCTAGGAAAAAAAGGACTAGCAAATTCTTCTTGAAGTAAGTCAAGTTGAAGTCGACTTACTCCAAGAAGAATTAAGTGAAATCAAAATGAAATTAAATAACATTAGGAAATCTCCCAGTCACAGTTCAGTTAGATCAAATCAATCTAATCTGAATATATATAACCGAGGAAAATTCATCATGAACTAGTTGACTTTAGACATATCCTCCACTGAATTTCACTCTGCTGCGAACAACTTTTATTGTTATTCCTATGGTAAACTTTGTCATAAAGCGTTTAACTGTAAATATAAAATGTTTGACTCATAAAGTGGATTCGGAGACATAAAAATGTCAACTTATGTCAAAATTTAACTAACCCTCAAGGACCCAAGAATACTTTTTTTGGTAATCAACTATGAAGTATTACCATTACTACTAAAATAATTACAAATGAGGGAGCATCTAGTGACCATATACCCCTTCTAGGAAGGTTGCAGTGTGGTCAACTAGACCTCAACAAAATAGTCATTAACAACTAATTAGCCTAAGTACAAATTTTGTTTATCCAGTGTGGACATCTAATTGCCCTCTTTGAGCCTCTAGCTATTTCTATTATTTCTCTATTCTCTTTTTGTATTTGAGTGCCAATCCAACTAGTATATGTATCCATTTTTGTAAACATTTTTTTGTTCCTTGTTTGCCATGTATGGTAGACCATAGCTCCCCATACTGCTGCCACTATCTTCTTCTTGAACTGCTTTCAATGTATCATTTTGATCCATTATATTCCTATTTTAACTTCACACTATTTTATGATTATGCCCAACCACTTTGAGAGATCGTTTCTTAGTTTTGTAATCCATGCACAGTTTCCAAACAAATGCAGTTGATTTTCTTCAGCATCTGCATTGCATAAATAATATTTTGTGTCTTCCACTGGTATATTCAACTTTTGGAGCCTCATCTTTGTCAGTAATATATTTTTATATGCAAACCACATGATAAATCTCTGCCTAGGTAACATGATAGAGCTCCACAGTAGATCAACCTCCTTCAATCTTATCAATGTGCCCAACATTGTTATATAATTGTTGGTAACAGAGTATACTCCATTAGCTGTAAGTATATATTGCCCATTAGAATACAATTTTCTCATTTGCTCCTTAATGGAATTTAATTTCCTCCAGTACCAACTGCTATCTTGTGGAGGTTTATGCTCCCATATACCTTCACATATTTTCATATATATTTCATGAACCCATTTTACATATAGTACATCTTTCTTGCTAGCCAACTGCTATAACAATTTTCCTACTGAATCAATATTCCAATTCCTATAACTTTTTATATTCAGTCCACCATATTTCTTTGAAACACATACTGCTTCCCATGCTACTAAGGACATTTTCTTTTTCTCCATTGTACTACCCCATAAGTACTCCTTACATTTCCTCTTTACTTTTTTTAATACACCTTGGGGTAGAATGAATACAGCAGTCCAGAAATTATATATAGAGAATAGCACAACATTTATAATTTGCAATCTACCTGCATATGACAGTTGCTTACAATACCCATTATTGATCCTACTTGTGATCTTATCCATCAGTTGATGGTACTCCATTTACTCCAATTTTTGGATGATAAAGGAAATCCAAGATATCTGATTAGTAGGGTACTTAGTGTAAATCCAGTCCTTACCAATATTCTCTTCTGATTGTCCTCACTCAGTCCAGCTAAAACGATATTGGACTTTTCACAGTTTTCCTCCAACCCTGTGACTTTACTAATGTGATCAAGTTCTTCCATAACTCTAGATATAGAAGCCATTGTGACCTTACAAAACACCATTAGATCATATGCAAACACCAAATGTGTTAACTGAGTTGTTTTACACATTGGGTGGAACCTAAAATCTGGTAATCCACTCATCTTCTTTAATGTCCTGGATAGGTACTCCATCACAATTACAAACATCAATGGTGACATAGTATTACCCTGTCTTAGGCACCATCTTCCCTACAAAATATCCATGTACCACCCCATTCACCTTCACTGTGAATGTAGTAGAGGTGACACAAGTCATGATCAGCTTTGTAAATGGTTTTGGAAATCCAAAACCTCTCATTGCTTCCTCAATGAATTCCCAACTAACCATGTCATATGCTTTCTTTAAATCAATCTTCATCAAACATCTTGGGGATGTCTTCCTATTATAATGTCTTAATAGATCATGATAGATTAATACATTGTGAATCAGTGATCTATTCTCCACAAAGGTTGCCTAATTCTTTGCTATTATAACTTTTAGAGTCTTCCTTAATCTTGCACAAATCATTTTTGATATGCATTTGTACAATACATTGCAACATGATATTGGTCTGAATTGGCTAGCATACCGAGGTACTTGTACCTTAGGTATCAGTGTGATAATGGTAGCATTGATTTGTTATAACAACTTCCCATTATCCAAGAATCCCAATATTGCTTTGGTGATATCTTCTCCTATTACTCCCCATGCATCTTGAAAGAACCCACTCCCATAACCATCTGGTCCAGGGCTTCTATTTCTGCCTATACTAAATATTGTTTCCTTTACTTCCTTAGGAGTATAAGGTCTGATTAACTCCATTTGTTCCTTTGTTGTCATAGTGTGACCATTTCTCAGGAATATAACACATGTTGGTACTCTCCATTCTGCCTTCTTGCCCAACATCTTTTTATAATACTCCACAAAAATATTAGCTATAACCTCCTGATCAATCTGAATTACATCCTGATCATCCTTTAGTTGCACTATTAATTGCTGAAGTTTTTTGTGCTTGATGATTGAGAAAAATTATTTAGTGTAATCATCCCCTAATTTTATCCAATTATCCTAGCTTCTTTGTTGCAGGAACATCTTAGCCAGATAAGATGATCTTCTAAACTTGATATATTTTTTTTCTCAATTTGTTGCAATCCTGTACTTAATTGACATATTTGAAATTCCATTTGGGCTTTCTCCAGTGCAACCCTATCCTCCTCAGCCTCAACAATAATATTCCTGAAATGTTCCCCATTCATTCTTCTCAATTCCTTCTTCAACCATTTTAACTTTTTTTACAATTGTTAACATCATGTGTCATTCTATGGTTTTCTGCCACACTCCCTCCACCTTACTCAGGAAGCAAGGGTGACTTGACCATACATTACAGTACTTAAAAGGTTGCCTAGCTTTCTTTTACACATCTACTAGTCCTATTTTCACTGTATTGTGATCACTTATCCCTTCTGGTAGAAACTGTGCACTAAATGATGGCATATTATTTAGCCAATCATTATTGACAAACACCCAATCAATTTTTGAGTAGACTCTCCTATCCCCTTGTTTATCATTCCATGTATATCTATTACCATGGCCTGGTAATTCTATCAGCTCACATTTCTCTACACAACTCTGGAAATCCAGAATCCCAGCCATACTAACTGCATTACCCCATATCCTATCATCTAGATGTAATACAGAGTTAAAATAACCCATAAGTATCCATGGTTGATTTGTACCTGTACTTATATTCTCCAAATATTTCCATAAACTCTTGCTCTCTTCCTTTGTATTATATGCATAAATCATTGTCATCAAGAAAGTCTTTTGTATATCAACATACATCACCTGGAAGGTTATGTCATGTGCACTCCTACTAATTTTATGAACTTGGAATATATTAGGTCTCCAAGTTACGCACTCTCCCATTGTAATGTTGATGCAGATTTGTAATATACTGACATCCTCCAAACATCTTGCTTGCCACCAATTCAATTTTATTGATCTTAACTTTATTCTCTACTATGGCCATCAATCCAATGGACTCTTTATTACAAAGGAGTTTTACCTCCTTTTGTTTGTTAGGAGCATTCAAACCTCTAACATTCGAGCACATAATATTATCCATGACCTACTTGAGGGATATTAGGACCTCCCCCCTTCTGAGCCTCATTTTTTCCTCCCCGCATTGTCGAAAAATACTCTCCCAATAACTGAAAAGGCTGACTATGCCCCTATCCCTGTATTTTTGGACTATTCTATTTTGTTTGTTTAATTTCCATTTCTGTCCAGACTTCTGAGGCCCACCATATGTTTTTTGTATGTGTAGTTCTCTTAGGATTAAGAGGTGTTATCCACCCAAGTTGTGCTTCCTCTATAGGTTGCTGACTTTTGACTTGCTCATCAACTTTGTTGTTCCCTTTATCAGACATTGAATTCATCCGTGATGGTGTTACTATATTTACCTCATCGGTTTCTTTCTCCTTATCTTTTCTTGTTCTTGTATTTGGAATGTATTCGACTCACTTCGATCCCCTATAGTTTGACCTATACTCATCTCTACCCTCTTATCTTCGATTTCCCCATTTGTCAATGTACTACTCGCAATTGGGGTTCCGATTGCACCAAAATTGAGTTGGGTGCTCGATTTTGTCTTCTTCTTTTGTTGAATCAGAGCTCGTATTTTGGATTCTATCACCATCACCACTTTTGTGAAGGTTTCCATGCTCTCTTCCTCATGGATTTTCACGTTAGGCTAACGTGCGCTGAGAGATAAAGGAAACCCCACAACCTTATTTCTCTTATTAGTAACCCCAGAACACTTGGGTACCTAAAAGAAATTTATTTATCTGTTTTGCAGGGAACTATCCAAGAAAATATTCAAAAAAGACATTTGGGTTATTGACCGTGGGTGTTACCGACAAATAGAGTAATTTCATAATTATTAAAAAGATAGATGGAGGACAGATCAGATTCGGTGACAATACAAAATGAGACGTGATTAGAGTAGGAACTATTACTCTCAATCCATCATGTGATCTAGTTGAGTTGTATCTAGTGAACATGCTCAAATACAATCTGCTAAGCATCAGTCAACTGTGTGACTCTGAATTCAAAGTATCATTTGATGATTTGAAATGCAAACTCAAACACAAAGTAATGAATCTCTTCAATTTCGGAGAAAGAGTAGAAAATATATATGTTCTCAGTAATTTTTCATTTACCCACTCTTGGCTGCCTTGCATCTATATCTAGTGATCTTTGGCATAGAAAATTAGGTCATGCTAGCATGCACATTCTTGAAAAAACTGTCTAAACTAGATCTTGTGTTAGAGCTATCAAAACTGAATTTTTTGAAAGATCATAACTATGATGCATGTCAAATAGGAAAACCAACTCGCTCTTCTTTCAAACCTAAGGATATTATTAGTACATCTAAACCCATTCAATTGTTGCATATGGATCTATTTGTTCCAAATAGAACTGCTACCATTGGTGGTAAGAAGTATACTTTTGTTATTGTATATGATTATTCTCATTTTACTTGGGTGACATTCTTAACTCACAAAAGTAAAGCTTTCACCCAGTTTTAGCTTTTTCATAGAAAAGTTCAAAGGGAAAAAGGTTACTACATCTCAACAATCCACAGTGATCATGTAAGGAATTTGAGAATAGATCATTTGAAGAAATCTATACTCAACAAGGCTACACACAAACTTTCTATTCAACTCGATCTCCACAAAAAAAATAGAGTTGCAAAAAGAAAGACTCGATCCTTTCAAGATACTACTCGAACAATGCTTTTGGAACAAGAAATGCCATACCGATTTTGGGGTGAAGCCATAAGTACATCTTGGCCGTCCAAATATATGTTGATGATATTATTTTTCAAAGTTCTTACCCTCTTTTGTACAAGAATTTGCTGACCTCATGAAAGGAGAATTTGAAATGAATATGATGGGGGAACTAACATTTTTAGGACTGCAAATAAGTCGGACTAATGGTACATTCATAAGTAAAACTAAATACACAAATGAGTTAATAAATAAATTTGGAATGTAGAAAGCCAAAGATTTTGGGACACCAATGAGTCCCTCGACGTATCTCGAAACAGACATTCCTGGGAAGGATGTGGATGAGAAAATCAATTGCTGGATGATCGGTCCCTTCTATATCAAAATGTGAGTCAACCAAACACCATATCAGCGTAAAAAAATACGCTAGGTTCCTGTTAGCTCCTAAATAATATCACCTTACAGCAGTGAAAATGACCATCTATTATCTTATCAGAACTCAATAGTTCTGCCTATGATATCCCCACTCTAATAATTTTGATTTAATTAGATATTCAGATGCTGATTTTGTAGGTGATAAAACAGACATAAAAAGTACGAGTGGAACATGTCAAATTCTGGGAGAATATCTCATCTCTTGGCATAGCAAGAAACAAGCATTTGTTGCCCTTTCAACTGCTGAGTATCTAGCCTTAGGAAGTTGTGGTACACAACTTCTATGTATGATGCATCAATTGATTGATTACAAATTATCATATGATTATGTGCCAATTTAATGTGATAACACCAATGTGATTAGTCTATCTAAATATATTGTGCATCATTCTAGAGCAAAGCGTACAGATAGTAAATATTATTTAATTCGTGATTATGTTGAAAATGGTGATTTTTCTTTGGAATTTATTAGTTCGTAAAATCAACTGGCTGATATTATTACTAAACTATTATTGGAAAAATTGTTCCCTTAGAAATAGTCTAGGAGTCACCATTTTTCAAAATAATTAATCTCCGGGTATTTTTCATTCATTAATGCTAATTTATTTTTTGTCGTGTGTGTGAATATGTTTATTTCATTAATTGGAAACCGCGATTTTACTTCCCGCCTCCACTTATGCCATCATTATTTTACCTTCTTCATGACTGCACCCTTTAGAATCACACCTTTCTCTCTTCTGTGACAATCATCCGTATTCTCAGCCTATATCTTCACACCTCTCTCTTCTAACTTCTCACTCCCTTATCTCACTCATCTCCCTCTTCTCTTAAAAATTCCCAAAACCCTATTCATCAGTTTGTGATAATGAAGTTCTTGAAGAACATGTTAGAATGTTTTATGCTTATCTTCGGGTTTTTAAGGAAAGTGGCGAACTAGAAACTTTTGTAATGGGTACTCGAATCGTCGTAAAAGATTTTATGTTTGAAAAAGTGTTTGGGATTTCTTATCTGAACCTCGAACCTTAAACTGAGCATCTTGAATTTGGTCCTTCCTGTGTCTGCTTTAATACTATAATCTTAGCCTACATTTCTGTAACTACCCTGCTCCCTCGTGTTGGTTCTCTAAGTAACATCACGAATCGTGATGTATATGTTGTATATTGTCTTATGAAAAAGCTTAAGATAAATTGGGCCAAGTGGTTTTGGGAGTACATGATAGAAATTGTTGCAGACACTAGTGTGAAGGCTAGTCTCCCCTATGGTATGATCATCACTCGTATCCTCAACTCTTTTTTTGTTGATATTATTGACTTTCATATTCAAGAAGTGAATTCAGAGTATAATTCTAGGGCCTTGCAAGTATGGGATATGTGTTGGTTGATGGAGAGCGGCACAAGAAAGATAGCTACAAGATCAAGATTGAGCCTCAGACTAATGTTGCTCAACCCACAGAATTGGCCCCAACATTACTAATGGATGTTACAGGGCTCAAGCTGAACTTTGATGCAGTGGATGATAGCCTGCAGAAAAGTTAGGTGACTCTCGAGAAGGTGTTGTATTCTTCAAATGAGACTGGAACAGATGTAGTCAAGCTATTATCAGCATGGGGGGATTAAAAGATGATGGAGCTAAGAATGTGAACAAGCTGATTGAGTGAGTCAACTCACTCACCCTAGGTTCCACTACTTCGAATGAGAATCTGGTTGTGCCTGTTCAGAACTCTTACTCTACTCTCTCCAAAAAAATCAAAAAATCACACCACTCCTTCTCTGACAGAATCATCAACACCCTCAAGTACTTCCTAGGCTGGCGCTAGTATTTGTGTTGTGTGATCCTTGTTTTGCTTGGATGAAACTGTGTTTTGTGTAGGGACCGTTTGTCCCTTGGATATTTGTATGCTTGTAAGGACTGTTTGTCCCATGGATGATCTTATTATGTAGTTAATCTAGGACTCTTATTAAGTGGTATTTGTTATCTGTTATATATTGTTGTGCTTGTTTTGTTGTGTTTGTATTGTATGCACACCTTACATCTACATACCCAGTGAAAACCCCACAATATGAGATCTAGGGAGGGTAGAGTGTATGCAGACCTTACCTCTATCTTGGTAGGTAGATCGGCTGTTTCCGAGAGACCCTCGGCTCAAGACAAAGCACAAGTACAAGCAAAGCAAGAGAAACAGTCATACTCGGATAGAAAATTTAACGTAGTATGAAAATACTGATATCAAAAGCGAGTAAGTCATGATAGAGCATTCTAAAAAGGAAGCAGTAACTAACACAAGTAAATAAGGTAAACAAAGTACAATCCTTTTTTGAGGGGAAGGCAGAAATGAGAGGCCGGAGAAGGGCTCGAAGTCTTTAGTTATTACGACCCCATATGACATCTGAAAGGACATAGAGAACACATAGCAGCAAAAATCAAATGACAGGAGACTATATATCAATAATGTGCCTACTAGTATGATAGGTTAAGCGGGCCTACAATAATAACACTACAACTACTGGTTTGTAAGCATAAGTATGACTACTTACTACCCTAATATGTGTCCTCCATAAACCCCTATCTAAGGTCATGTCCTCAGTAAGTTGCACCTGCGTCATATCCCGTCTAATCACCTCTCCACAACACTTATTCGGCCTACCTTTACCCTCCTGAACCTATCCATAGCCAACCTCTTGCACCTCTACACTGGAGAATTTGTGTCTCTCTGCACGTGCCCGAACCATCTCAACCTAGCTTCCCGCATCTTATCCTCCATTGAGGCCACTTCCACTCTGTGTCGGATATAATCAAAAAATGTAACGCTGTTTGTGTTGTTTTTTCTTTTTGATAATGTTAAAAGGGGATAACATAGCAACAACGCATGGGGAGATTTTCAATTTTTTAAAGATTCATCAATGTACGGGAGATATTCAGCAAGCACTCCACAGAATCATAGAAGTTTATTATCAAACTATTTTTGTCGTCATTATCGAAAAGGGTGAGATTGTTAGCCCCATTCCCTGCAGAAACAAATCAAATGACAACAAGGCCCAACAAGTTTGAAGCCGAAGGAAGACAACCCACTACCACCAGTATTGATCGATCTGGTAGAAGACCAAAAAGGAAAAAACACGACAAGGAAACTCGCAGGACTTCAATCAAGTACCAAGCATATCGCTGACTAGTGCGAAAAAGGAAAAGCAAGATCTTTGTGTCTAAATCAAACAACAAACAGCTCACAGAAAAGGAAAATGTCATCGCCGCAAAAATCAAGACTATCTAGATATCAATCAAGACCATCTAGGGATTGAAAAAAAGGATATCACATATCCTTGATAAGGGCGAAATCCCTTGGGTTACCTTAGATCAAGCCTCCGGAATATCAATCAAAGGAATGATTGATACTCATAATCTCATCATATCACTCAAGATTCTTCCCTGCAACTATCACAATATAAGAAGACCCTCAAGATTATGGAAGAAGTACGAGCAAAATTCTTATTCAGTCTCTCATCTTACAAAAGGCATTGTATTCGTTAAAGTATACTAGTGTTAGAAAGAAAAAGGAGAGAATAGGTAGCTACACAGGTTGAGGTTGTCACAAAGAGTTCTAAAATTTGTCCAGACATAGCACTTAGTTCAAGTTGAACCATCTCTATAATCAAGTTACTTCAAGGCTCTAAGGAAGCCCTTGTAACCCAAGGGGACTGGATTAGGCACCACACCGGTGATCCGAATCAGTATAAAATAGTTGTGTCAATTACCTTTCTACTTTACTCTAATTATCATATGTTACTAACTTAATTCTCAGACTTGCAAGATAGTCGACTGTCTAAACTAACAGTTGACGCGTAAACAAAAAGAACTAAATTTTAATTCACCGCCTCCCCCCCCTGCGTCTTGTGTTTCACTATACATATACAATGAGCTTTTAAAATAAATATTGAATTCGAATCAAAATTATTGTGTTCGGTTGAACCCATAGCCCATTGAAGAACCCATAGCCCGTTGAAAATATAGTAAAACTAACTAAAGCCACTAGATTAGAAGCCTTAGTGGTCCTCCGTTAAAATTTAAGTGTCTTAGTTTGATTAGGTACAGAGTTTAAAAAACAAAGAGAGACTTTTGAATCTTGTGGTCCTAAACTAAAGATGTGTATAATGTACTAAAATGTCTTTTGATCTTGTGATTATAAACGTGTCATGTATAATGTTTGAATTGTCAAACTTACTAAATATAGAAAGAGATTTTTTTAGGACATACCTAAAAGGAAAGTAAGACACTTAAATTGGAATAGAAAGTAAGACAATTAAATTGGAATAGAGGGAGTATCTCTTTATTTTTTTCTCTTTCAATTTTCCCCTTAAAAAAAGAATGTCCAATAACTGAAGAGGAAATTAAATATGATGAAATTATCAAGAGGGGCGTTCTTCTTTGAGATAGAAATATCATACCTATCAACTTGTTATGTCCAAGGTTTAATATCTCCAGTAATGTTGCATTCCCGCACTCTGCCGGAACCAGACCTTGAAGAGAATTGTGAGAAAGAACTAAAGTACGTAGCTTCTTTGAGCTAAACAAAGAACCAGGAATAGATCCTGTAAAGCTGTTATTTCGAAGAGACAAGTATTCCAACTCTAGCAACAAATGAAACCAGGTAGGAAGTTCTCCTCCAAACTTATTGCCTTGCAAGTCCAAGGAAACAAGGAAAGAAAGATTTCCTAGTTGTGGAGGAATTGTTCCAGTAAGATCCATGTTAGAAATGTTTAATCCAGTCACTCTTTGGCCAATACTACATGTGACACCTGCCCAGTTGCAAATTGATGTATCACTTGACCAGTTATTTGACAACATGTTATTATGTTCAGTGGTACTAATATGGGATTTCAATGCGACAAGGGCAGACTGATCTGTGGTGATGTTGGTGGTGGCGTCGGCGATTGCAGTTAAGGAAGCTATTAAAGACTGTAACAACACAAGTTTAGCATACAAGTAGAGAGTACTTCTCTCCATGTTTAAGGATGGATAAAGGAATTTTATGGATGTGGGAAGGTACAAGGCAGAACGGGCAATGGTTCGATCTTATGTTATAGACATATATAGGGAATTCTGTGGTCAAAGTCGCATCGAAGTTTTGTATGTATGGGCTCTTTCCCCGAAATGAATTAAAATAAAGTGCTCAAAATATGGGTTTGATGCTGAGGTTTCTCCAGAAATGGGTTAAAGGCAAGTAACTCGAGCAGTATCAATTACTCCATCCGTTTTAATTTGTCTCTTCTTTTTTAAATTTATTTCAAGAAAATCACATTTTTATATTACAACAATCTGACTTAAAAGGTCACATATTGAGAATTGTCTATAAATATCACTTTTGTTCTTTTCAGGACTAGAATATCACCAACTATAACTATTTTCTCAGAATATATTAAACAGACAAAACATTCCTTCTCTCCTAATAGGCATATCATGTTACATAAAATTCTGTTGCAAATTTACTAATGTGGAATTATGTTTATCCCATTATTTATGACTCGAACAATTGGGGGCCCGCATGTCGGAAACGTCGATTCCACACACGTGCACACGTAGTGCCAAGTATCGTAAATTTCATTAGTGAAAGAGATATTGATACGTAAGTGAAACGTTTGAGACATAGAATGATGGACGGTTATTGGCCAAATGACAAAGTATTCCACGTTGGTAAACGAAGGAAGAAATGTATGAAATGTAAGATGAAACGAGTCTGAAATCGCCGCGGAGCCGCGAAGGGCCGCGGCGCAGCCCCGTCGGAGCTGAGGCGCCAGAGCGCCATGGAGCTAATTGGGTCTTCAGCCACTGGAGTCGCGACGCTAATTCGTAGAGCCGCGGCGCTTCGGAGGCAGAATGCTGCGACGGGAAGATGGAAAGTTCCGACTTTTGGGGCATTGAATCTCCATTATTTGGCACATGAATTTAGCCATTATTTGACTGAATGTAACCCCTCAATCAAGTGCCATTACATGGCTATTGAAGGCCATTAGTAGGCTAGTTGAAGGGTCATCTCATTACACTATAAATTGAGGTCTTTGGCTCAATTATTGAACACACTAAGAAAAACACTACAAAAATTTCTAACATCTTCTTCTTCCTCTCTAGCAACTTTACTATACTCAAAGTTCTTCAAGAGTAACACTTGAGTTTCCTTTTCTCATTTGTTAAGTTGATGTTATATCTTGGGAGACTATTGCCCGACAACGTAAGAGGATATATACGGGGCAATCTTGTCTTAAAGACAGAGTGTCATCACTCGACTCAGCAAATCATAAGTAGTTGGTTACGTTCTTGATTTCAATTTTGTTGTAATCTTTAGTTTATCCTTTCTAGCAATTTATAATATTTACTTACTTTCCGTTTCCTGCAATTGTTGTAACCCATAAGTTTAAGACAAAATCGTTGTAAGTGCTTAGAAAGATGACTGGAAGAGAATAACTCGCTTATGATTTTGATGTTGCTGCTACTCAAGGAAACCCTTCTGCCTTCCCCACTGCATAAGGCACACCCAATTCCTTTCCGGTTGCTCAAGGCTCATCCAACGCCTTTCCGGCTGCTCAAGAGAACGTTACAGTCCCTCCACCCGCTGGATTCCACCATGAACGCCCAGAAAAGTTCATGGGCTCCAACTTCAAGAGATGGCAGCAGAAGATGCTATTTTATCTGATTGTTATAGGAATGGCTCATTTCCTAACAGAAGATCCTCCACAAGCTGGAGATGAAGTGGACCATTCGCCTACTGAAACGGCTGAAGGGGGCCAAGGTATACATGTCATTAATGGCATGAAGATGGTTCTTGATGCATAGAGTCATAGTGATTTTATGTGTAAGAACTATATTTTGAACTGCTTGTCAGACCCACTCTACACGGTGTATTGCACCACCAACGAGTTATGAAAGAAGCTGCAGAAGAAGTACAACGCATAAGATCCTGGTACAAAGAAATTCATCGTTGTGAAATTCCTGAAATTTCAAATGGTGGATAGTAAAACAGTGATGTCCCAAGTCCAGGAATTTCAAATGATTCTACATCACATGGATTTGGAAGGTATGAAACCAAATGAACAATTTTTGGTTGCATCACAGATTGAAAAGTTACCTCCCCCGTGGAATGAGTTTATGAGTTACTTAAAACTCAAGACAAAGGAGATGACCTTTGAAGAACTTATTATCAAACTCCAGATTCAGGAAGATAATAAGGTCTTGCCTAGGGGAAAACAACCCCCTGAGTCAAAGGCAAATCTGGCTGAGGCCAAAGGGAACCCAAGCAAGAAGTGCAAGTTCCAGAGAGACGGCAAAACCCAAGCGGCGGAGAAGTTCAAAGGAAACTGTCACCACTGTGGGAAACTTGGTCACATGATCAAGGACTGCCGCAAGCTCAAGACTGAGCAACAAGAGAAGGCCAAAGCCAAAGGCAAGGCTCAGGCTAACGTCGTCAAAGACAGGCTTCTGAATGACATGATTGAGGAGTTCTCGGCGATGGTGCTTGAAGCAAACCTTGTTGAGAATCTCATGCAATGATGGATGGACACGGGTGCTACCAGACATATCTGTTCCAATAGAGATGCCTTCTCTACTTATACACCAGTTACTAACAAGAAGTTGTTAATGGGTAACAACGCTTCCTCTGACGTGCTGGGGGTAGAAAAGGTAGTCCTAAAGATGATTTATGGAAATGAGCTCACTCTGAAGGAGGTAATGCATATTCCTGAGATTAGGAGAAATTTAATTTCAGGTCATTTATTGGTTAATGCTGGTTTTAGGCTAGTATTTGAGTCCAATAAGTTTGTAATCACCAAGAATTGAACTTTTGTGGGAAGAGGTTTCGTCTGTGAAGGCCCCTTCAAAGTTAACACCATGTCTGTAATACGTGCAAGCAATAATACTGAAGTTTCTTCTTACTTGCTTGAGTCCTCTAATTTATGGCATCATACATTAGGACATGTTAACTATAAGTCCATCCAATGGTTGGTTAAGTTGGAGTTGTTGTCGTCTATCGGCGTAAACCCTCAACATAAGTGTGAGGTGTGCGTAGAGGAAAAACTCACAAAGTATCCTTTTCAATCCATCGAAAGGAATACTGCTCCTCTAAAACTTATTCACACAGATATGTGATTTGAAATTTGCACGAACTAGAGGGGGAACAAGTACTTTGTGACATTCATTGATGATAGCACAAGGTATTGTTACCTTTACTTGTTGAAAAGTAAGGATGAAGCCTTTGAAGCATTCTGACGTTACAAAGCAGAAGTTGAAAACCAACTAAGCATGTGGATTAAATCCATTTGTAGCGATAGAGGGAGAGAATATGTACTGCTGAATCGGGCATTGTTCATCAAACGACGGCTCCATACTCACCTCAGTCGAACGGTGTTGCGAAACGCAAGAACCGCACATTGAAAGAAATGATGAATGCCTTGCTCATCAATTCCGGTATTCCCCAAAACATGTGGGGAGAAGCCATCCTTACTGCTAATACAATTCTTAATAGAGTTCTATATAAGGGTAAGGACAAAACTCCATATAAATCATGGAAGGGAAGGAAACCCACCTATAAATATTTAAAGGTGTGAGGTTGTTTGGCAAAAGTTGAAGTGGACAAGCCAAAGCAAGTCAAGATTGGGCCTAAGATTGTAGATTGCATATTCATCGGATATGCAAATAACAGTAGTGCTTATCACTTCTTAGTACATAAGTCAGATATTCCAGATATCCACGGGGGTACAATCATGGAATCAATGAATGCTCAATTCTTTGAGTATACTTTTCCTAGAAAGGAAAAAGACATAACCTCTCGCAAACGAAGTTATGAACAAAGCTCTTAGGAACCGGGAGTCGTTGACTACCCGGATCTAGATGGTTCAGATCTAGTGGACTTCGAAGTGGCTAAATATCCGGAATCTAGTATTCCAGATTCTTATAACTTGGAGACTCCAGAGATGGAACCAAGGCGAAGTAAAAGGGCTAGGAAGCATAAATCCTTCGGTCCTGACTTTGTAGCGGATATGGTTGATAATGAACCAAGGACAATTGCTGAAGCATTGTCAACTCCAGAGGCATCGCTCTGGAAAGAAGCTATTGAGAGTGAAATAGACTACATTCTGCATAACCATACTTGGGAGTTGGTTGATCTTCCTTCGGGAAATAAATCGTTGGGTTGTAAATGAATACTCAAACGGAAGTATAAAGCAGATGTGTATATAGATAAGTATAAGGCCATGTTGGTAGTCAAGGGCTATCGCCAGAAGGAAGGCTTTGAATATTTTGACACGTACTCCCCGGTGTCTCGGATGACGTCCATAGGGTATTCATTGCGATAACAGCGTTGCGTGACCTTGAGATACATCAAATGGATGTCTAGACAACCTTTCTAAATGGTGATTTGGAAGAAGAAATCTACATGGAACAACCCGAGGAGTATGTGGTTCCATTGCAAGAGAAGAAAGTCTGTCGACTTGTCAAATCTCTGTACGGGCTGAAACAAGCCCCGAAACAATGGCACGAAAAATTTGATAGTACTCTACTATCGAAGGATTTCTCCATTAATGAATGTGATAAACGTGTCTACAGGAAAGGTAACTCTGACTCGTTCGTCATGATATGCCTGTACTTAGACGACATGTTGATCACATGGAGCAGTCCTAGCTTGATCCTAGAGACTAAGAACATGTTGAAATAATGCTTCGACATGAAAGATATGGGTATCACAAATGTCATCTTAAGGATAAAAATCTCTAAGACGTCTAACGGACTGGTCTTATCTCAGTCACACTACATCGAGAATGTGTTGAGAAAGTTTGAGATGTTTCACAGTTCGCCTATGAAGTCACCACCGGATAGAAATCAAAAGCTTGATAAAAATCACGGTGCACCAGTATGCCATGAGCAATATGCATAGGTGATTGGGAGTTTGATGTACATAACAAACTGCACCTGACCTGATATTGCTTATGCAGTCAACAAGTTGGCTAGGTTTACCCGTAATTCGAGTAATGATCATTGGTAGGTATTGAATTGGGTACTACGATACCTGAAATACACGCTAACTTATGGGTTGCATTATTTGAGATATCCAACTATGCTAGAGGGGTACAGTGATGGAAAATGGATATCTGATATAGAGAACACCAAGTCCACCAGTGGGTATATATTTATAATTGGTGGTGGGGCTGTGTCTTGGAAATCCTCTAAGCAAACTTGCATTGCTCGATCCACGATGGAATCCGAGTTTATCGCTTTAGACAAAACAGGATAAGAAGTTTAGTGGCTTCACGACTTCTTAGAGGATGTCCTTTGTTGGGACAAATCCGTACCTTGTGTAATGATCCACTGCGACAGCCAGTCGGCTCTAGAAAGGGCACATAATTCTATGTACAATGGCAAGTCTCGTCATATTCGACGGAGACATAAGACCGTTAGGCAGCTGATCACCACGGGTATAATATCCATCGATTACATAAAATCAAAGGATAACATAGCGAACCCACTGACAAAGGGCTTATCCAAATATCAGATGTACTGCCTGTCTAGGGGAATAGGCTTAAAACCCAAGCTATAAGGACCAATACGGTGGTAACCCAACCTTACTTACTGGCGATCCCAGGAATTAGGTTCAATGGGAAAACTAAGTTGTGAAGGTTCAGTTGAGCGCTTCGGTGGAAGCATAAGCACTTCAGATAGTGATTTCTGTAAAGAAACACCAAATCCAAAGTCATTCCTGCGATAGACGTTAAGTTCTATCTGCAGTATGGGTAAAGGTTAAGTTTCCAAAACCTTTAATGATCCTCAACGGTTGAGGTTAGGTTTGGAGAAATTTTTAATGGTTCCTAACACTTGTAAAGTGGGGTATAGCAGGATACCTTGTAGGAAACCACCTATTTAAGTGTGAGGAAACGCCGCCTCAAATGAACGTACTTAAGAATCCAAGAAGCGTCCACGGCCACAACGGACAAAATATTACGAAGAATAGAGTAAGGGAAGTTGTTGTGTCGGTACCGTTGACTTGGCTTACACTAAACACTGACGGCTCAAGACATCACGTTCACCGCCCAGTAAGTAATTCTGATGGTATTCAACTATGGAAGGTTCAAAGCTGAAGCTACATCTCCTGATGCAACATCGGTCTGCAGAAAGATTGCTGGAAAAGGCACTATGTGAGTGCGCCAAAATCTCTTTCAAGAGGGGATTGTTGGAAATTTACTAATGTGGAATTAAGTTTATCCCATTATTTATGACTCGTACAATTGAGGCCCCGCACGTCGAAAACGTCATTTCCACACACGTGCACACGTAGTGCCAAGTATCGCAAATTTCATTAGTGAAAGAGATATTAGTACGTAAGTAAAGCGTTTGAGATATAGAATGATGGACGGTTATTGGCCAAATGACAAAGTAATCCACGTTGGTAAACGAAGGAAGAAATGTATGAAGTGTAAGATTAAACGAGTCTGAAATCGCCGCGAAGGGTCGCGGTGCAGCCCCGTCGGAGCCGAGGCGCCGGAGCTCCTCCCAGGCAGCGCCGCGGCGCTAATTAGGACTTTAGCCACTAGAGCCGCGGCGCTTCGAAGGCAGAATGTTGCGACGGGAAGATGGAAAGTTCTGACTTTTGGGCTGGTTTTGGAGCACTGAATCTCTATTATTTGGCACATGAATTCAGCCATTATTTGGCTGAATGTAACCCCTCAATCAAGTGCCATTACATGGCTATTGAAGGCCATTAGTTGGCTAGTTGAAGGGTCATCTCATTACACTATAAATTGAGGCTTTTGGCTCAATTGTTGAACACGCTAAAAAAAACACTACAGAATTTTCTGACATCTTCTTCTTCCTCTCTAGCAAGTTTACTATACTCAAAATTCTTCAAGAGTAACACTTGAGTTTCCTTTGCTCATTTGTTAAGTTGTTGTATTTCGGGAGACTATTGCCCGACAACGTAAGAGGATATATACGGGGCAATCTTGTCTTAAAGACAGAGTGACATCACTCGACTCAGCAAATCACAAGCAGTTGGTTACGTTCTTGATTCCAGTTTTGTTGTAATATTTATTTTTTCCTTTCTAGCAATTTGTAATATTTACTTACTTTCCGTTTCCTGCAATTGTTGTAACCCACAAATTTTATTTTTTAATAATAAATTTATTTAACTCATCAAATTCATTTAACTCAACCTAACTCAAACCTATTTAACCAACTAACTCATGTCTTGTACTCATTTAACCCGGTTAGAAAATATCAAGAATCGTAATTTTGATACCCAGTTTTGGATTTTTGGATTTTTGCATTTTGTATCATTAACCTATAATCTTTTTTATGATTTGCACCATATTCTATGTTTTTTAACGATATGCCCCCTAATCTCTGTATTTATTTTTTACAAAATCATAAAAGACTTATTTTGTTTTATTTTCTACGAGGGTAAAAAAATTATCCAGTTTTTCACACTCTGACACTACTAATAGTTCCGGGAAATGCTTAGCTGGGAAGCAAATTAAACAGTTTGCATATCTTAATGTCAAGACAAAATTGGTACAAAGGTTGTTCACTAGTCATTTTCTGCTATTTTATCTTTCAAAATAATCACTATTACTACAAAAGTTTGGAATTTTTAGATGAAACTATAAGATATTTACCGTGTAATTTCATCGCTAAAAATAACAATTACTTTTCAGTTACAACTTACCATGACTAGCAAGTGATTTTGTATGAATTTTATCCGACAAAGTAGTCATTTGATTTGGTATATTCACCGAATAATGAGGTAAAAACTTATCTCCACTATTAAAATAATAAATGTAAATTGATATCTTTTTATTTTGTTATAAAAACATAAAAGACTTATTTTATTTTATTGTTTACAAGGTTAAAAATGAGAAAATACAATTAAAATTTTTACTCTGGTAAATAATAAAACAAAAAAGTCTTTTATGGTTATGTAACAAAATACATAGATTAGGGTGCATATCGTTAAAAACATAGGATAGGGTGCAAAATGCCAAAAAATAATCCAAAACTAGGTATAAAAGTTACGCTTCTTTGATGTTTCTTAATCGGGTTATATGTGTATAAGACATGAGTTGGTTGGTTAAATGTGGATTGAGTTGAGTTAAATAAATTTAATATTAAAAATAGAATTTTATGTGACATGACATGTCAACTAGTAGAGAAGTGTTTTGTGTGTTTAGTATATTCTGAGAAAAATTATAATAATTGGATGGTATTCTAATCCTAAAAAAACCAAAGTGATGTTTGTAGGCAATTCTCAATACATGGGTGACTTTTTAGGAAATTTATTCTAAGTTACTTTTTAAGCAAGTTTATAGGTTATGTAAGAGTGTATTAATCTCCCTTAAGGAGTCTTACTCATTAATACAAATATATATAGTGTGTACAATGAAGAATCATATTATAATAAGGATCATATATTTACCATAATGATACAATACTAAATATGGCTAAATAATACACATTATACAGGTTAACACACCCCCTCGGTCGGAGCGGGAGGAGGCCGGACGCTAAGACTGGATCTGAAGTCGAGAAAGAGTTGTCTGGGAAGGCCTTTCGTGAATATATCTGCATACAGATATAAAGAAGGCACATGCAACACCTTAACATGACCGAGATAAACTTTCTCACGAACAAAGTGTATATCCATCTCAATATGCTTGGTTCATTGATGCTGAACCGGATTATGAGATAAATATATGGCGGATATGTTTTCACAATAAACCAAAGATGCCTTACGCAAGGGACACTGATGCTCCAAAAGAAGGTTTTGAAGCCAACATATCTCAGCAACAACATTCGCAACGCCTCTATACTCGGCTTCTGCACTCGAATGAGATAAGGTGGCTTGCCGCTTGACAGACCATGAAATGAGGTTATCTCCTAAAAACACGCAGTAGTCAGAGGTGGAGCGTCACGTGTACGGACATCCTACCCAATCAGCATCCATATATGATAATAATTTGGTCGATGGTGAGGTGTATAGGTGCAAGCCATAATCAACTGTACCCTTAACGTATTGAATGATACGCTTAACGAAAGTAAAATGAGGCTCCCTAGGGCGCATGCATGAATAAGCACACCTGCTGCACAACATAAGCAATGTCAGGCCTAGTAAATGTAAGATACTGGAGTGCACCTGCAAGACTCCTATAAAGAGTGGGGTTGGATACTTGAGCACCATCAACAACACTAAACTTTGAATTAGAGTCAACTGGAGTGGACATAATCTTGCAGTTTGCCATTTTAGCCATGTACACTATCTCCTCTACATACTTGCGCTGACACAAGAACATAGTATCTGCGGAGCAAGTCACTGATATTCCCAAAAAATAGATCAACTTCCCTAAGTCAGTCGTAGCAAATTCGGATTTAAGCAATGCAATAATCTCATTTTTCAATAAATCGGAGGAGGTAGTAAGCACTATATCATCCACATATAACAATAAATAGACAATGCTACTACCGCGGAGAAAAATAAATAGAGAGGTATCACATTTAAAGCATACGAATCCAGTCTGCATAATGTATTGTGCAAAGCATTCATAACACGCCTGAGGGGCCTGTTTCAAACCATAAAGGGACTTATGCAGACGACATACATACTGAGGGGTTGCTGGATGTACAAAACCAGTTGGCTGATGCATATAAACAATTTCTTTCAGATCTTCACAAAAAAACACATTTTTCATAGCAAGCTGATGAATCGGCCAATGCTTACCCAATGCAATGCTCAGAACTGTGCGAATGGTAGCCAGTTTAACAACCGGATTGAATGTCTCACCACAATCAATTCCCTCTTGCTAATTAGTGCCATTTGCCACAAGTCTCGCCTTATATCTCTCTAAGTCATCACTGTCTCTATATTTATGATGAAAAAACCACATACAACAGATCACATTCACCCCATCCAGTTTAGGAATCAAATCCCAAGTGTGATGTTTTGTTAAAGAGTTAAATTCCTCATGCATGGCCGCATTCTAATTAGGGTCTTGTTTGGCTAATTTGGGATTTTTGGGTATTGGAGAAATTGTTTGGGTGGACAGGTTAAATTGGACTTTGGATTTAAAAATCTCGTATTGGGCTCGGGTTTCCATATGGTGCGTGGGTTTAGGTGTAGGATGGGTATTTGGGTAAATGTGTGGTGGAGGGTTACTAGTGGCAGAACCTGGGTCACAGTTTCCGTCGGATTGACTGATGGTAAAGGGAACTGGGCGGTTGTTGTCTGATGTTGACATCGGGAGAGGTAAGGGTGGCGATCTGGGTGGAACGATGGGGGCTAAGGCTAGTGTTGTCGGGTACAACAATCGTGGTCGGGTGGGTCTGTTTAGTCTAGTGCCGGTGACTGGTACAATGGTGGTGTTGGTGGCGACCGGTGATTGGGACACAATGGGCGTTGATTTGGTGATCAGAATCGATGGAGAGACAACGAAAGCATATGGTGGTGACTGGTTTGGAACAGGGACACTGCCGGTGGCGGCAGCATTGTGAGACTGAGATAGTGGCCTAATGGTGACATCATCGTGAGACTTAGACGGTGGCCCGGTGGTAGTGCGGGAGACAACGATGGGAGGAGAGGCGGTGCCGCTGTCGGGGGAACTTTCGATGGAGGCAGCGGCGTGAGTCAGTGACGGTGAATAAGTGTTGACCGGTGACAGAACAGTGGTAGCATGTCGTAGAGCTTGGTGGACAAGCGGTGATGTGTCCGAATCATTAAGAAATTTGTAATCACTGACTCAGAATTTCTGAATGTTGTCAAATGGGAAAACATGCTCCACAAAAGTAACATGGCGTGAGATTATGATTTTGTCGGTGGATAGTTCATAGCACAGGTACCCCCTATGGTTCGATGGGAAGCCTAAGAAGGCACACAGAGTAGATCTGGGTGCCAATTTGTGGTGGCCGTGGATGTCAGATTAGGGTAACACAGACAACCGAAATTTCTAAGATGGTCATAAGTAGGGATCCGACGGTAGAGAATTTCGGTGGGTGTCCTATTTTGAATCGCACAGGTGGGTAGAATGTTGAGAATGTGTTATATCATTTTTAGTGCATATACCCAAAAAGTAGGTGGAGAGACGCATGAAAAAGGAGGGTACAAATCATATTATTAATGGTTCGGAGAATGATTTCGATTTTTTCATTTTGAGGGGAAGTGTGAGGGCACGAGAAATGAAAGATCATACCATTAGCCGCACAAAATTTATGAAATAGAGAATTATTAAACTCTTGACCATTATCACATTGAAATGATTTTATGTCTATTTCAAATTGTGTTTTAACCAGTGCACGAAACTCGACAAATTTGGAGAACACTTGAGGCTTGAGTTTGAGTGGACAGACCCAAAAAAAGTGAGAGAAATCAACCAAAAATACCAGATAGTATTTGTGGCCTAAGTTGCTAGTTACGATAGATGTCCATAAATCAGCGTGAATAATATCAAATGGGGAGAAAGTAGTACTCATAGAAGCCGTAAATGGTAGTCTAACGTGATTACCTAACTGACACGAGGAACAACTATGAGAAAGGTTCCCTTTGTTACATTAGATTAAATTTCGGTTACTAAGAGAATAAAAAACGTGAGAACCAGATGACCAAGTCTACTATGCCACGTAGAGAGAGATATGATTGTTAAAACGGTGTGAGTGACACTAGAAGCGGATGTTGGTAGGAACGGATATAGGTCCCCCTCACTATTGCATCTCGTAAGGAGTTTCCCGGTGTGGAGGTCTGTTACAAAAAATTCAAACGGGTCAAAATTAATTGAGACAGAATTATCAGTGGCAAATTTTCTAACATAAATTAGATTTTTGATGATGTTTGGGCCATAAATGATGCTTTTAAGAGAGAAGTGGGGATGCGGTGGTGGGGTAAGGGTGTGGCCAAATCCTTGAATTGGAATGTGATGACCACTACCGACCATAATAGATTGTGGAATTGGTAACTGGCGCAGTCGAGGAAGATTACGTGAATTGTTGGTGAGATGAGATGTGACGCTCGTATCCATATATCACGCATTATCAGGCTGTTGACGGGTCAAGGAAGCCATTGATTTGTTCTCGGGTAAAAGGATAAAATTTCAATTATTTTCAGGTAAAGGACAAAAAGAGAGAAAAGTTTTCTTTGGAAAGTGGATTGATTTTGGGTGATGGAAAGAAGAGAATAAAATTGTAGTCTCTGAAAATAAGAGAAACAAGAGACATTATTGGCCACCACTAAGAAAAGTATTCTCTCGAAAGAGACAAAGTAGACAATTATGTATTCTGTGGAAAAAAAGAGAAAAAGAAAACAATATTGGCCGCCACTGGTAGAAAAAATAAAAATCCGACCGGGGGAGGGGGGCGATCATCCGGAGCAAGAAAGTAGAAGAGGGTTTAGATTTTTGCTCTTGATACCATGTAATATTGTATTAATCTCCATTGAAGAGTCTTTCTCATTAATACAAATATATATAGTATATACAATAGGAAATCCTATTATAATAAAAATCTTATATTTACCATAATTATACCAAATTAAATATAACTAAATAATACACATTATACACATTAACATGTTAATGTCTTATTTCTAAGTCGTTGACTCGTTGGTATGGTTTGGGATGAGCATTGAAGGGTTCAAACGTGTTTTCGAATATTTTAAAAGGCTATACAAAAGCTGGTAGTATATATAAAAATAAGGGTCGCTAAGAATAAATCAGCCTAAAGCTGATTTTCGTAATGATAATTTTTGTCCCAAAATTTTCCCTCACCAATACTTGTAGCAAATAATTGTCACATTCACTTTCTTCAAGAGACTACCTTCTTTTCGTGGAAACTAGTTGTGATGACCGGAAAAAAAAACCTAAATTTTCAAAAAAAAAAATCCAATTTTCTCATGTTCTTTTGGTTAAAAGTTTTCTTTAAAAAAATAAATTCATTAAAAATTGAGAAAATGACTTATCTAATCAAATTAGGAAAAACAAGTCCACAAATGACATTTCACCAACCACCTTACCATCACCCAACCCACCCCCACACCTCTCCCACAACCCCACTAATCCACAAGGCTACACCCCCCACCCCCTCAATTTTTATTTTTACATCTACCCATTCCCCAACCTCCCCCCCTCCCAAAAATAATTTTTTTTTCTTTTTGAGTTTTCTACACCACCACCCCCTCCCACCCTCAAAAAAAAAAAATCTAAAAAAAAATTTGAATTTTTTGTTTTCTATGACACCCCACCACAGCCCCTCCCCACACCCCTGCCCCAACACCCCCCCCCCTCAAAAAAATATTTTTTTTTTATAAAAAAAGTTTTGAAAAGTTCTTTTAATTTTCTACGACAACCCCACCCCCCGTCCCAACACCCCCTCCAAGAAAATTATTTTTTTATATAAAAAAGTTTTGAAAGTTTTTTTTTTGGTTTTGTACGACACCCCCCCCCCAAACACCCTACCACACCCTCCAAAAAAATATTTTTTTAAAAAATAAGGTTTTGAAAAGTTTTCTTTTCTGATTTTCTACACCCACCAAATTTTCTACATCATATTTAATTTTGCCTTTATAAAAAATTTATAAAATGAAAAGTGTGTGGTTAAATTTAGTGTGGGGTGGGTGGTGGGGGATAGGGATAGTGGGTGGGTGGGTGGGGTGGGTAAGAAAAAATTTCCATTTTTTAATTTTTCTTATAAAGTAAAATAAAATATATGAATAAAACATTTGGGAGGGGTGGGTGGGAAGTGTTGGATGGAGCGGTGGTGTGGGGTCGGGTGGGGGTATGGGGTAGGAGTGGGTGGAGATAAAGTGCGTTCGAGGGTGGGGGTGGGATTTGGTTGGTATGGGTGGGTGGGTGGTGGAGGTTGGGTGGATGGGTGGGGTGGGTGATGGGTAGATATTTTCCTAAAAATATTTTATACCAATCAATCGATATGAGAAAATAAGTAAGAAATTCACTTATTTTTCACTACCCAAACGAACATGAGAAAATAAGTAAAAAATCACTTATTTTCCAAGAATATATTTTTCAGGAAAACATTTTCCTCTATACCGAACACACCCTAAATGTCGACTAAAAGACTAAACTGTATATATCGAAGATGATAGAAAGTAGTTGTGGAAAATTACTAGAGTAGCAATCTTATTTTATATAAAAGTCTATAATCTTTAACAAATATAAACATCATAATTGCAGAGTCTAACACTTATCAAAATTATAATTAAAAACACATAATCTAAAAATCATACCTCTTAATAGAATTCCAGATCATCGGAAATCTCAATCCACCCTGGCTTTGCCTCTCCTTTTCTTCACTGAATTCGACGGGATAAATGACATAGGTGCTTGGGAGTTTCTCAATAGAATCTTTCTAAAATTCTTATCAAGGTACAAGTTTATAAACTAGTATGGTTCTAATTATAACCTTTCAAAGTGATTTATCTATGATATTATAATTGATCTGGATTATAGACTAATGAGGGGGTTTAGCTAGACATAGAGAGTTTTTCAAAGGAATATTTGTATTGAATTTTTTCGAATGATCAAAATGTTTACAAGAGGCTCTTTATATAGATAACCTCGTCTGGTTCTCTGATTGTAAAATAGTAATATGATAACAACTTCTTTTTTTCAAAAAGTCTAAAAGGCTACAGTTCTTTGTCTGTTATGATTGCCGCTTTTTCCAAAGTTTTTTGTCTTGTTGTAGTTTTGTCAAAACTGTCATTTTTTTCCTTTTTTCCTTTTTTCCTTTTTTCCTTTTTTCCTTTGTCTGGCTGCTTTTGCTAAGTGCTTTCCAGCTGTTTTCTATCAGATGTATTGATAATATCTTCTTAGCATCTGTCTTCATCTTCTTTGACTTTGAGTAGTATTTGTAATATGTGATAATACAGGGTAATACATGAGTTTGCCGTAGTTAGACTACGTTGGGCCATAATATGGTATTAAATTGGGCTCCAAGTAATAAAATTACATGGTCCCTGCCATAGTAGTAATTTGGGCTGCAAGTAGTAAAAACTACATGCTCCCTGCCATAGTAGTAAATTGGGCTCAAGTAGTAAAACTACATGCTCCTTGCCATAGTAGTAAATTGGGCTGCAAGTAGTAAAACTACATGCTCCCGTTCATATGATATTACATTTTAATGAAAAAAGATCAGAACCTCCTTTTTTTTAATTGCACTGGTAGTAGTAGTAGTATTTATTACAGGCCTTTCTTCTGTCCAATTGTCATCTGGTATTGGTCAATAGTTTCCTTTGCATGTTTGTGTTTAAAGTTTATAATTCTATCATGCATATGTGTTAGTTCCATAGTATCTTGTGATATGATGTCATTGTTGTAATATATGGTAATAATCTCTTCCACTTCTCCTCCTTTAGAGCTTCTAATAATGCATGCCTTTTTGGCTCGTAACATATCTTCTATCCTGATTTTCAAGGTTAATAATCCAAATACTCTTTTTGTACTGAGCCATTCTTGAAACTTCTCCAAAGTACATGGTATTTTCATGTTCAAATTTCCATCATCTCCGCTAATGTTGCTATTTTTCCAGTTTTGAATATTTGGCATATCATAACGAGTTTTCATGTTAAATCAGTTGATGCATCAAACATCTGTATTCCATAGACACCTTTTCCAAATGAGTCCATCATGACTTTTGTAGACTCGATGATAATACTTGATAGTTTGGCAATATTGTACATGTTTTCATCCACTATTAGTTTATCAATAAAATTATATTTGAATAATTTGATATTATGTCCGTGTTAGCCTGTTCGCTGTGCAAGAATCTAGGATACTTGCTCAGCTTAGCACTGCGTAAAATATAATGGTTAGTTTTATAATCATAAAATTTATTGAGCTTCGCATAAGCACTGATGTAGTCGGGTGTGTATTTCAGTTTGTCACACATTGATACTTGGGAAGAGGATGGTATTGAGGATGGCATAGTGGCAAGTTTTGATACAAAAGGTGCTAAAGTTTTAGTAGGGTTGTTTAGCTTCTCAGGTGTAGTAGTAGGTGATTTTGATTGAGTTTCACTGATTTGTAAGGTTCTCATGGTTTTTAAATCTTGTAGGGCTTCTTTGAGCTGGTTTACAAGATGGGTATTCTCTTGTATTTTGGATATTAATGTTTCATTGGTTTGTATAATGGAATCCATGACATTGGTAATATATTCTTCAAGGTTATCACCGCTGATTGACATCGTTATATCTGCTAAGAAATTCAGCTAAAATATTTTTAGTTCCAGATATATTCTTGACAATAAAATCATAACAAGAAAAGAATGATTGTCATTTTCTTCTGATGTTTAGTTCTGGTAAGGGGTCTATTTTGTTTGTAAAGAAAGCTTTTACTTGTATTATCAGTTCTAACAATAAATTTTTCTGGTAATAAGTGATAATGAAATTTCTTTATTCCGAATCTTACTGCTAATAATTATTTTTCGTTAATATGATAATTTTTCTCGTTTGGCTTCCATGTTTCACCTCCATGTCCACAAATTAGTTGTTTTTCTTTATCTATATCTTTTTTAGCATATGCTATGAGGACTGCTCCTCATCCTATATCACTAGCATCAGTAAAAAGTTCTAATTGATCTAGTTCCGTTGGTATTCTGTGTTTTGGCAAGGATTTTACCTTTTCCTTAATTTCATTTATTGTTTTAGTATGCTCTTCCATCCATTCGAAGATTATATTTTCCTAGTTAATTCTTGCAATGGTTTTCTTAAGAGTGGTAAATCTTTTATATGATCTGAAGCATTGTTTATTACTCCTAAGAATTGTTGTACTTTTTTTTACTTTCTAATTTATCTTTGAAATTCTTTATTTTTGTTACAATGTGTTCTTGTAGTTGTAATCCTTGTTTATATATAATGTATCATAAATATTCGATACTGTTGGGTCCGGGGCTACAGATAAGAAAGAATATGTAAGAATAAAACCGTAACAGCTAGAACAATTAAAACAGTTTCTGGATGTTGCCTTCAATGTTGTGTCAACATCTGAGGCAACATTGTGATAAAACAGTTATAAACCTTTATAGAGTAAATGCAGCGGAAAAGTAAAGAGACACAAGGTTTATATTTTCAAGGGTATATATTAATATATCCCTTCATGGTCAATGACCAAAGAATTGTATAAATTATATACAATTACAAATGAATTTCTTTTTACAAGATTGAACAATAAATGCGAAAAAGAAATTACAAACAAAAGTGAAGTCGCAGATGACTTCAGCATAAAGTTAAAAGATCTAAAAAGATAAATACAACATCTTTATTACAATTGCTTGAAATATAAGCTTGATCTAGAATCTGGGCATCAATAGTAATGTGGGACTAGATGTTGTTATACTACTTTAGGCTAAGTGTGTTGATCCAGTTTCTAAGGTGAATATCCGAGAGTTCTCTAGGTAATTCTTCTCGTTCAATTCTGGATATCGATACTCTGAAGCTCCCCTCTATTTATAGTGTGGAACTTCCCTTGAAATCCTCACTGATTGGTTGCGGAGGTTGAGTAAAAGAAGGCTTCAGCTTGGACCGGTTCTTGCTCCTTAAAAAGCTCAACGTTCTGGACTTGGTCTTCACGCTGCTTCCTCTTCAAGCTTTGACTGTTTTTTTTACCACGTTTTAAACACAACATCGTTGTAAGCTTGCCTAGGTCATTTTTTACTCACAGTAACACAACCTATTTTGACCGGAAGAATAGGCAAAATCGTTACAGAGATGTTGTCAGGAATGTTTTCACAACATCGCATGCAACATTCTTATTTTCATAAGATGTTGTCTTGAGCATTTACAGATGTTGTCACAACATCCATCCAACATCAACAATCTCCCCCTTTTTCCCTTTCTTCACGAAACTCCATACGAAGCAAAAATGACTAGGATACTGATTCCCGATGTAGTCCTTATATTCCAAGAATCAGTAGGATCAGTGCTATGCTCCCCCTTAACTTGCAGTAGTAAATTCCAAGCAGTCTTGTATCGATGATTTGATTAGATAGGAGTTATGTTCTGTTAGTCGTGACTTACCTACAACAACTGCGTAATTAGTCTACAGTAACCATTCATAACAACCCACATCAGGCAAACATATATAAACAACTTTAGAAAGCAGTCACAATGTCTACAAGAACAAACCAAATATCCCAAAGTAAAATATTACAAACCAAAAAAATATTCCAAATGTCAGTATATCCAATATTCAAATAAGCAGAGATTATCAGCACTCCATCCATCATTGAATCAACACTCCATTCCATCAGCATGATCATCCTTGACTAGAGTAATCGAGTCACAGTAGCTTCCAGCCGCTTTCTATGATCGATCACTCTGTGCAGCACCATCTTCATATCCATAGCATCAGAAGTACTCAGCAATCATCATCTCAACTCCTCTCCCCCTGCATCATAGCTTGGCCTGCATCATCATCAGTAGCAGCTCCCCTTATCTGTCTGCTTCCAGCAGCAACATCATCAGTATCATCCTCTCCCCCTTTTTGTGAAGAAAGTAAGCCCACATAATAGTTCCTGGCTCGCACTAGGTCTTGAATTTGCCTGTCAAGTTCAGCAATGTGCTGTGGAAGCCAGTCTTTGGACATTGGGACCTTTCCTTGACCAATGTTGCCAGGAATGTTGGCAACATCCTTTGATGTGTCAGTGTCCCATTTATCTTTCTTCCAGGGCAGGTCAATAACCCTGTCCTTGCTGTTCAGAACTGCTCACTGTACTGAGTAAACTTCTAAGGTTGGACTCAGCTTTTCTCCTTTTGGAGTCTTAAAACCTTAGTTGAGCAGGATTTGAAAAATCAAGGAGGGGTCTGGAAGGGCAGAGTTGCTTTGTCTTTCTGCCATGTTGGTAACATGGTTGAATATGAGGGGTTTTAAGTCAACTTTCTGATTCCTTCCAATCTTGAAAAGCAATGATGCTTGATCAAGGGTCATTACTGTCTCGTTGAGGGAGGGTAGCCAGTTGTATATAGTAAGTTTGTGCAAAGTAGCAAACAAGGCAGTGAGTTTTGACACAGGACTGCGAGGAGTCCAAACAGTGATCAAATTCCCCGTAAGGTACTTGATCATCGAATTGAGTTCCTCCACAGTGGGGTTTGGTTGAGGTTCTCTTTCACTAATAATTATCCCAAGAGTAGAGTTTATGATATTAGGTGTAAAATTGTATACCTTGTTGTATAGGTACACTCTCCCAAATTTCTTCGAGGTTGTGTCCCTAACAGCAAGCGTCGAATTAGCATAGAACACCCTAATCACCTTCTCACAATAAGTATTCTTACTAGATACAGAGCTTAAGCTCTTTCGACTACTTAAGAAATCAACTAAACCATTTGTGGAGAATGAAGTTAGGTCATTCACCTTCTCCCCTCTAACTCCTCTATTTTTAAACCAATTCCAGTTACTGGAGCATGATTTCGTTTGAAACATGGAAGAGTAGGGAATTACCTCAGAATCTGTTTCAGATTCAGTGTTTTCTTGTTCGGATGAGGTGGCTGCAGGTGTTGCCTCGGATGTTGGGGAAACATAGTTTGGGTCCATTTTCTCGTCTGTTGCCTTTGATGTTTAGGCAACATTTTTATCAAAATTCCAGTATGTTTTGCGGACCCCTTTAGGAATGAAGTTCCGTAGAGGTATGTCATCTGATATCTCTTCTTCTTCTTTTTCCTTCTTAGTTTCTGCTTGTGGAGTAGAAGTTGATGGAGTTCTGGAAGAACTGGGCACATTGAAATAGGTGTCAGTGCCGCTGCTAGTGGTAGTAACAACAGGGAAAGTCGACTCTTCCCTGAATCTTTTGGCAGACTGGTTGTCACCGAATTGGTTTTCGGAAACCCTTTTTGACCTTCGTGTCGAAAATGTCGATTTTGACTGTCTTGAGACAAGGTTTGAGAAATCAAATATTGCATCAACATCGATTGGGTTTTCATTATCGCCTGGGTAGCCCACATGTAATGGCTTATCTGAACCAAGCAGGATCATAGCCTATATGCAGTCCTCCTCAACCGGTTTTAAGTCATTGATGGAAGTATGATGCTTGTAAACCTTGTTGCTTTTTGCTGGACTAGTCGACATTGGAGAATAATCTTTGGTGTTTGTGAATTTTGGGGAAATGGACATGGGAGAGGGTTTTGAAGAATTGGGCGTGTTAGAGAAGCTTTGGGTTTTGAAAAATGACTGTGGTGTTTGGGCTGCCATGATTTGATGGATTGTAAATCGGCTGATGTGACAATTTCAAGACAAAATGGGAGGTTTCATTATGGAAAAATATACTTACACTCAAACTCCTTTTCCTTAAATTTAGATTGTATAGAAGAATAAAAACTCTTTACACACCTAAAATAAAGGATTTACACAACACATAACATCATTTAAAATTTAAATAAAAACGGTCCTCCAGAATTTTTGAATATTTCGTTAAACACAGAGACGTGTTAAATATCAAAAACAAGAATAAAATAAGATAAACCAGATTGATCAATGTATTGGAACACGATGTTGTTAATGATGTTGACAACATTTCAAAGTTAAACAAACATTATGAGACTCCAAGGATTTTCTGATTTGGCAGATGATATTTTCGTATATGTTCCCTATGAGACTGATCGCTGGATTAATGTAACATTTTACCATTGTCCTTAATCAACTTAGTTGAACACATATAGATTAAAAAAATATTGAGGAATTTTCAACATTTTTGAAGCACGTGGTACTCCTATAGAATATGAACGTTACCAATCTTAGAGCCTTGCTCTTTTTGTATACATCCAAATCTTTTAGTAGAGGCTTCGCCTTCTTATGATACTCCCATTTTTATTTTTATTTTTATTTTTATGATATACATAATTGTTTTATATATATATCATCGCAGAGAACGGTATCGCATTCATATCTTGTCCTTTTAGAGTTATGCTTGAATCTTTTGAAAAACAGTGCAACATCACTACAACACTTATTCTGTATATTGACTCAACAGTAAATGTTACCCAGAATGTTAGGACAACATTTCGGACAACATCTACCTAGCCTATCTTAGTTTCAAAGAAAACAGAGACCAAGAGATTTTTTCAAGCTAAAAAATCTCTCATGATCTAAAGGTTTGGTAAAAATGTCAGCCAGTTGAAAAAGAGTATCAACATGTTCGATTTGAACTAGCTGTTTTTCCACTAAGTCTCTTAAAAAAAAATGTCTTATGTCTATGTGATTTGTACGTGAATGCTGAACAGGATTTTTAGAAATATTAATAGCACTCAGATTATCACAGTACAAAATCATGGAGTTATTAGATATGCCATAGTCATCTAGCATATGTCGTAACCAAATCAGTTGAGCACAACAACTTTCGGCTGCCACATATTCAGATTCGGCAGTCGAGAGTGATACATAATTTTGTTTACGACTGTACCATGAGACTAGATTATTTCTAAGATAGAAACACCCACCAATAATTCTTTTCCTATCGTCTACATCACCAGCCCAATCCGAGTCACTATATCATATTAGATTAGGATTAGTGTCTTTGGAGTAGCAAATTCCCAAGTCACTTGTACCGGCAACATATCGAATGATACGTTTCACAGCATTAAGATGAGATACCTTGGGACTGGCTTGGAACCTGGCGCAAACACATACGCTAAACATGATATCGGGGCGACTGGCAGTAAGGTATAAAAGGCTACCTATCATAGATCGGTACAATGTTGTGTCAACATCTTGGCCAATATCGTCTTTACATACCTATTGCGTAGAGCCCATTCGAGTCTTCATGTGTTTAGCATTTTCCAGACCAAATCTCCTAACAAGATTCTTGGCGTACTTGCTTTGAGATACAGAGATCCCATCTTCATTCTGTTTAATCTGCAAGCCTAAGAAAAATGTTAGTTCTCCAATCATGCTCATCTCAAATGTTGTCGACATTGCTTCGACAAACAACTTCAAGAATGATTATGTAGTCGAACCAAAAATAATATCATCAACATAGATTTGAGCTATTATTACATCTACACCGTGTCTTTTAATGAATAATGTTCTATCAGCTTCTCCACGGGTAAAACCAAACTTAATAAGGAAGTCAGTTAGATGACCATACTATGCACGTGGTGCTTATTTTAGTCCATACAAAGCTCTCTTGAGCTTGTACACATGATGTGGATGGTGAGGATCCTCAAATCCCTTTGGTTGTTCAACATATACTTCTTTGTCCAAGTATCCATTGAGGAAGGCACCTTTAACGTCTATTTGGTGCAAGGTAATCTTTAGATAGCAAACAATAGCAAGAAGCAATCTTATTGACTCAATTCTAGCCACAGGAGTGAAGGTCTCGTCATAGTCGATACCTTCTACTTGTGTATATCCTTGCGCAACAAGTCGATATTTATTCCTAACAATCTTCCCTAACTCATCTGATTTATTTTTTAATATCCACTTGGTCCCAATAACAATTGTGTTGTTGGGTCGTGGTACCAAGTCCCAAATCTCATTTCGGGCAAATTGTTCAAGCTCCTCTTGCATGACTTGAATCCAAAATTTATCTTTTAATGCTTCCCCAATATTTTTAGGTTCCAAAGTAGATGTAAGACAAGAAAGACCTACCTGTTGATATATGGTGGACATGCACACATACCTTACCATTTCTCGGTAATTCACCGGCTCTTTCCATCTTGTACGCCTCTTCTCAAAAACTCCCCCTATCACCTGGTTGGGTGGATGGTTCCTTCTAATCCTCGATAGAGGGTCTCTTCTCACTTGATCATTCAGTTCAGTAGCAGACTCCTCCTCGACTTCGTCCCCTGTGTTCTCTCTTTGAGGTTCAGATGTTTCTTCTGATGTCGGGACAACATCTGTTTCTTCAGTAGGTTGCTCCTCTTCAACTGCAACCACAATGTTATTTTCTGAAGATCTACCAGATATATCCAGCAGGTCATCAAAAATAACATTGACTGACTCATGTATGGTCTTTGTCCGAAGATTGTATATTCGGTAAGCATGGCTATTATGAGAGTAGCCAACGAATATTCCCTTGTCACTCTTAGAGTCAAATTTAGCCAGTTGATCCCTGTCATTAAGAATATAGCACACACACCCAAAGACATGAAAGTACCGCAATATAGGTTTCTTTCCATTTAACAGTTCATAGGGTGTCATCTTGGTCCCTGGCCTTAAATAGATTCTATTAGTTATGTGACATGCCGTGTTCAAGGCTTCTGCCCAAAACCTCTTTGACAATTGCTTAGAACTTAACATAACTCTAGCCATTTCTTGTAAAGTTCTGTTCTTTCTCTCGGCAACCCCATTTTGTTGTGGTGTTTTTAGTCCTAAAATTCATGGAATATGCCTTTCTTTTCACAAAATTTTGCAAAGGTTTGATTTTCAAACTCCTTTCCATGATCAGATCTAATTCTGAAAATCGAAGAACAAAACAAATTCTTAATCCGAGAGTAAAGTGTTCTAAACATCTCAAAGGTTTGTGATTTTTTCTTTAAAAAATAGATCCAAGTGAATCTGGAAAAATCATCTACTATCACATAAGAATATCTCATCCCTCCTAGGCTATCTACCTTGATTGGACCCATAAGATCCATATGCAATAATTGGAAATAATGAGACGTACCTGAATGTTGTCCGTCATGTTAGACAACATTATGAGAGACTCGGGTCTGCTTTCCTTTCAAACAATCTTCGCACAGTGTTTTATCTTTTAGATCCAATCTGGGAATACCTCTGACAGCTTCAAATGAGATCTCATTCTCCAAGGTGCCGTAGTTAACATGTCCCAACTTTTGATGCCAAAGTGTCAAGTCACCTACCTTTGCGGAGTTGCAAAACTCTTGTCTACCGACTAGATAGCAATTATCTCCAGTTCGGGTTCCTGACATGACACATTTATCTGCAGAATTTGTAACCTTGCATCCAAGCTTGTTGAATTTCACCTCGAGATCATCATCACATAGTTGGCTTATGCTAAGAAGATTAGCAACCAAACTTTCTACATGAAGAACATTTTTCAAGTTTGGTACATCCGGAACATTAAGAGTTCCTTTACCAATTATCTTACTCTTACTTCCTCCTCCAAAGGTCACGTATCCTCCATTGAATGCTCCACACTCCTTCAATATACTTTTGGTACCTGTCATATGACGTGAGCAGCCACTATCGAAGTACCAAGAACCTGTAATGTTAGTACGCAAAGCAGTTATGCACACATTACATTTCAGATTCAGTTTGGGTACCCATTCCTTTTTATTCCTTCTGCTTTCAGGCTGGTTGCTTTGAATGTTGTCAGTGATGTTGGGCAACATTGCTGATGACATTTTAGGCAATATTCTGAGTGCATAGTTTTGAAGTTTGTAGCAGTAGGGCATAAGATGTCCTGACTTTTTACAGAAGCTACATACAAACTTCGATCCAATCTTAGTGATCTGAGAATTACTCGGATTTTCTTTGACAAATTTTATCCTCTCAGTTTGACTATGGATTCTGAAAGTATTTGTTTTGCTAGGAGATTGGTACCCAAGCCCAGCCCTTGTAGGTTTATTGAAGTTCAATATTTCATCCAGTTTAAAGGTTCCCATGTTGAGCCTTTGAAAGGTGGTCTCAGCTACGTTCAATCGTGCACGAATCTTACCAAGCTCTAGGTCCTTCTTGGTAAGTGCCACCTCTAATCGGTTGATTGTGCCTTTCAGATTGCTATTCTCAAGAGCCAATAATTTTTCTTTTGAGTCTAGTTGCTCAGATTCAGTGATTAAGGCTTTACAAAGGTTTTGTAATTCCTTTATCACGTCGTTTTTGGAGTCAACTAGATCCAAATTTACAGCCTCAGATGAAGAAATAAATCCACTAAAACAATTTACATCAGAATAGTCAAAGTATACATACCTCTCTGATGTTGAAGACATTCCAGATGTTGAGTCTGATGTTGTTCCTGATGTTGTCGCAACATTGTCAGCAACATCTTCATCGTCGGACAGTGAGTGTTCAAACATGGCTGCCAGCATTGCCTATGGTTCTTCTTCTTGATCTCTTTCCTCCTTTTCGTTCTCATCATCACTGAGAGTTACCCACATAACCTTACTAATTTTTCTAAGGGTGTTTGCACACTCATTAGCGTAGTGTCCTCAACCCGAGAATTCATGAGACTGCACTCCCTCGAGTTTTTTGGGATTGAAATTGGTACTGTCGAAGTTAGATTTCCTCAGTGGATTGTGATTTCTTTGCTCAGAAGGTGACCTATTCAGCTGTTTATTGAAGAGTGGGTTTTGATGCTGTTTGTATTTGGATTTATTGCGATCTTTGTTGATCTTTCTCACCATCGAATTGAATCAACGAGTAATTAAGGCAACATTTGCACCATTTCCCAGTTCCTCCAAGTTTTCTTCCTCGTTTTCCAATTCAGTTTCTGAGGTTTGTCCTTGGAGTGCCAAAGTCTTGTCTTTATACAAATCTCTTTGGCTCTTCATGTTCATCTCATATGTTTGAAAGATTCTCACCAAGGCATGTAGATCCATAGTAGCAAGATTATGGGCCTCTTCAATAACACAAATCTTAGTATTAAATCTTTCAGGAAGAGATATGAAAGCTTTATCCACAAGTTGTGTGTTGGTTAAAGGAGAACCAAGCACTTGACACTGATTAGCAATGTCAATTAACTTTTCAAAATAGGATTTTATGTCTTCAGATTCTTCCATCCTTAAGCGTTCGTATTGGCTCAAAATCATGCGAAGCTTTGTACGTCGTACACTCGAGGTACCTTCACAATGAGTTTGTAAGGTCTCCCAAGCTTCCTTTGCCGTAGTACAATTCTGGATGACTTTAAATATATAGAGATCTACCCATCCAAATATCGCATTTAGGGCCTTTTCATTGAAGCTCGCACTGTTGATCTCTTTCGCGGTCCATTCAGATTCGGGTTTGGTAAGTACATCACCATCCTCATCTACTGGGTACTTGAAAATCACATAGCCTTCGGAAACTGATCTCCAAGCTCGAACATCAATGAATTTGATGTGCGAACGTAATCGAATTTTCTAATAGGCATAGTTAGTTCCATCAAGATTTGGAAGTCTATCAACGTTTTGTATAGCTGAGTCCATAGCCATAATATTCAGAATCAAACACTTATTGTATCAAGTGTTGGCTCTGATACCACTTGTTGGGTGCGGGGCTACGGATAAGCAAGAATATGTAAGAATAAAACCGTAACAACTAGAACAATTAAAATAGTTTCTGGATGTTGCCTTCAATGTTGTGTCAACATCTGAGGCAACATTGTGATAAAACAGTTATAAACCTTTATAGAGTAAGTGCAGCGGAAAAAGTAAAGAGACACAAGGTTTATATTTTCAAGGGCATATATTAATATATCCCTTGATGGTCAATGACCAAAGAATTGTATAAATTATATACAATTACAAATAAATTTCTTTTTACAAGATTGAACAATAAATGCGAAAAAGAAATTACAAACAAAAGTGAAGTCGCAGATGACTTCAGCCTAAAGTTAAAAGATCTAAAAAGATAAATACAACATCTTCATTACAATTGCTTGAAATATAAGCTTGATCTAGAATCTGGGCATCAATAGTAATGTGGGACTAGATGTTGTTATACTACTTTAGGCTAAGTGTGTTGATCCAGTTTCTAAGGTGAATATCCGAGAGTTCCCTAGGTAATTCTTCTCGTTCAATTCTGGATATCGATACTCTGAAGCTCCCCTCTATTTATAGTGTGGAACTTCCCTTGAAATCCTCACTGATTGGTTGCGGAGGTTGAGTAAAAGAAGGCTTCAGCTTGGACCGGTTCTTGCTCCTTAAAAAGCTCAACGTTCTGGACTTGGTCTTCACGCTGCTTCCTCTCCAAGCTTTGACTGTTTCTTTTACCACGTTTTAAACACAACATCATTGTAAGCTTGCCTAGGTCATTTTTTACTCACAGTAACACAACCTATTTTGGCCGGAAGAATGGCAAAATCGTTACAGAGATGTTGTTAGGAATGTTGTCACAACATCGCATGCAACATTCTTATTTTCATAAGATGTTGTCCTGAGCATTTACAGATGTTGTCACAACATCCATCCAACATCAACAGATACTATTTTTAAAGATTTCAGATTTCTTTTTGGATAATAGTATTCCATGTATTTTTACAGTTTTTATAAATTCTTCTAAATGTTTTATATGATCATCTAGATTATCACTATATATTAATATATCATCAACATATACTATATAAAATTCTGTTAATTTTCTGAACACTTGGTCCATTCTCCTTTGAAATATTTGAGGTGCATTTTTTTATCCAAATGGTAGTACATTCCATTCATAGTATCCATAAGGGACACTGAAGGCTGTCAAATATTTTGATTCCTTTGTTAGTTTTATCTGCCAAAATCCACTTTTACAATCAAACTTACTAAACCACTTTTTGTTTCCTAATCTATTAATAAGGTTTCTTTTATATGGTAAAAATATCCATCAAATATTATCTTCTTATTTAGTTCTCTATAATCTATTACCATTCTAGCTTTTCCTCGTTTTTGTTCACTGTGTTTTCTTACTAAAAAGGCTGGGCTACTATGTGAACTTTTACTTTCTTGTATCATTTTTATTTCTAATAATTCTTTTATTTGGCTTTCAAACTCCTTTTGATCTGTTGGACGATATCTAATAGGCTTGGATCTAACTATATCATTGGGATTTATCAACTTAAGTTTAGCATATATTTTTTTTCCCATAGTTGTATTGGATTTTCTCCAAAATTCATTTTCAATATATTAAGATATTTTTCTTTTAGTAGTTATAGGTTATTATTCCTATCTATTTTTATGGTACATAGTCTTAACGTATGTATTGGTAATATTTTTATAATATTATCCATCTATTACAAAGTGTTTGTAGACTAAATGTATTGCTATCTATGACTTGTGTTGTAAAGTAATCTAAGAAATTGTTTCCTAATAATACTTGTTGTTTCATATGGTCTAATTGATATATTATTGGTAACCTAAAGATTTTCTTTGCTAGTACGATTCTCATATTTTTCGCTATTGTATCTAATTCTTTTGCTTGTTCATTAGATCCTGATACTCTTGTCCTATGTGCTTTAGATATTTTCCACATGTGTGATTCTAGTACTTCTTTTCTAGCCAAGCATAAATCTGTTCCACTATCAATAAAGATTTTTTGTATTATCATTTTATTAGGCTTGTATTATATATGAACTTCTATATGGGTTGCTACCATTTAATTAGGTATTAGTATTTCGTTTGATATCTATCTCCCTTAATCTTTGTCAGAGATCTTCATCTTGTCCTAATTCTCTTACCTCTTGGCGAATGTTTTCATCTTGTTCTACTTCTTCTGTTAATCCTCTTTATTCTTGCCATCTTATTTCACTCAATTTTTGTCTTATTCTATTAAGGTGTAACTTTTTTATATCTATCATTGTAGTATTTATTTCCTGTTTCACTCGTAGTTGTAGTTGTAATAAGCTTATAGCGAACATGTCTTTCACATTGTATCCAGTAATTTCTTTCTTCTAATAATTTTCTTTTTTCTTCTTGCAGATTCATCTTATTCTGAGCTACCTTCACTATCTGAGTGTTGATTAATAAAGTTAATATTTTTCAATTCTGATTCACTTTCTTCATCAGTTTGACTGACATAAAAGTCTTCGTATTCATATCATTTATTATTATCTTCTTTTATCTATTGCAGACTCATTATAAATTGTGTTGCATTTATATATTTACTCCTTTTTTCTTTAGCTTTGGGCACTTGTTAGCATAATGTCATTTTTCATTAAAATTCCAGCATTTACATTCTTTAGCTTTTTCTATTTCTACGGGTTTTACATATTTTCCTTTTCTAAATTTTCTCTTATATCTAATTTTTTTCCTGGCTTCTGAGGTATTTCTATATTTTTTAAATCTCTTTTTTCTATAAGGTTTGTAATAAGTTCTGTTCTGTTGTTCGTTGTAATTATTATATCTTTTATATTTATTTCATTGATATTTCTTATTTTTATGACTTTTTGTATATTTCCTTTCTTTTCTTTTATCGTCACATCCAAATACTAGTTTTCTTTATGTGAATCTACATATTTCTCTTAATCCTAGTTTTTTTTATCTTTTTTAATCTTTTGTTGCATTCTATATTCTTCACATTTTCGCATTAGGTATGCTCTTAGTATTCTAATTCTTTTTCCTAATGTGTTTTCTTTTGGTTCTAGTTGAGTATATTTCTTTTGATATCTCAGTATTATAAGGTATTGGTAAGTGATCGTAATAAAGTTGTTGATATATTAAACATTTTTGTGATAAAAATCTTGCTTCATAAAAGAACTTACTAAAACATATTGTATATTCTGATAATTTATTAATTTTACAATAATTCATGTTAATTAGATTCATTATTATTTCATTTTTCTTTCTGCAAGTACGTTTTCTCGTGCTACTAACAATTTTTCTCCTAAAATTCTCTTTTTAGTATAATATCAAATATTATTAACATAGATTTTCATGGCTAAATACTTCTCATCTTAATTGGTATGCTATACATTCTATCCAATAAGCTACCTTTCCAATTAATGTTTTAGATATCAAGTCATACATGTAATCTAGGTTTTCTGTTTGTGTAGAGTTCAATAATGCTATATAAATTCCAAGATTCCAATCATTTATTCTTCTTCCTATTTTTTGTTTATCATAAACATTATCTAAGTCTAAAAAATATCCATTTTAATTTATACCTTGTGCCATTGATCCTATATATTCTATAAATTCAGCTTGTTGTCCTACTGGTATATGATTTGGGAATCTAGTTCATTTTCTTGTTATTATTTCTAAATTAGGGTCTACTAATTCTTCTTCGGGATAATCATTTGCATCTTCATTTATTATATCATATGTTTCTGTTTCTGTTTCTATAAGTCTATTAAATTTATCTTCTACATCACTTTCACGTTCACCTTCTATGATTGCATTTACGCTTTTCATTTTTTGTAATGCTTCTATTATCTGGTTGTTTTCTTTTACTATTTCTGAATCTTCTTCTTCTTCTATAAATTCTGCTACTTGTATTTTTTGGTTAGCTAATTCAATATTGCTATCTCTGTCTCTATCACTATCAGTTTTTTCATTATTCATTGTACATTCATCACTTGATTTGGTAATTTTCCCTACTTTCTTTTTTCCTTTTAACATTCCTATCTGATCTCTAAGGATATGTAATTCTTCTAATTCTTGTTTTACTTCATGCAATTCTTCTCTTGTTTGTTTTAATTCAACTTTAGTTTCCTTTAGTATTTTCTTTGTATCTTTAAATTTATGTTTATATTTTTTATATTTATTATATTTATTATACCATTCTTCATTATTATGTGATCTCAATTTTGTATTTTCTGTTCTTAACTCACATATTTGTTGTTCTTGTTTATCTAGTTTTAGGTTTAAATATTCGTAGGTCATTTTTTCTGTGTCTTTTAAGTAAATGTTTTCACTTTTTGAATCGTTATTATTATCTGGTGTAGTCTTTTCTTTCTTTTCTATAGGTTCATACTTGTATCTTTCTCTATCTATTATATTTTTTCCATGGTTCTTTAAGAACGTAAGTACACCAGGTTCTTGATTTTCCATTAAAATTGTCCTTTTTTATTTAATATTGCTAGACTATCTAATATTTTTCTACTTCTTTTGATAATTTTGGTTTTATTTTACTGATATCTACCATTATAGGCTCTTTACTTCTTCTCCAAGCATCTATCCGTACTAATACCGGTTGTTGAGTTGTAGTGTTAATTATGGTGTTTTCTTGACTTGTACTAGGTTCATTTTCTCCTACTATTTGTTTACCTTTACCTTTATTTATTTCTTCTACTAATATGTTAAGTTTTTTCAATATTATCTTGAATGTTGGTACTTCAGCTATGTTCCATAGTTTTGTTAATTCTTCTCTTATCACTTGTTGTATTTGGGTTTGGTTTTCTTTTATCTCATCCATTATTACTAGGGTATTTTTCATTTTCTCTTTTACTATTATTTCTTCCCACAATGCATTAATTTTTTCGTTAGGGTTAGTCAGGATTATTTATTATTTTCTTCCATCCATTTTCCATATCTATCCATATTTTATCAAATTTATCACATTGTTGTTCCAATCGTTCTATCTTATTTTCTAATTTTATTTCTTTTGCCTTGTATTCTAAGTATTTGACTTGAGAAAATATCTCTTCTGATAAAGTTGATTTTATTGCTTTTAATTTTTTTTTCTCTGTATATTCATACCTTATTTATAAATCTACTTTTTCCTTGGTCATTTATTTCAATTCCTTCGTTGTTAGTTTTATAATCTATCATCGTTAAAAAGTCACTTTCTAATAATAATTCATTAAAACTATCATATTCTATTACTCCTATATTTATTTTATATTCTAGATCTTGTATTTTAAATTTTAAATTACTACTTTTGGTAATTATTATTTCTCTTTCGTTTTCAGGATAATTATAAATTTGTGGTTCTATTAATTTACAATCGTTTTCGTTGATTTTACTTATATGTATAAAACTTTTAATAGCTTCTATATTTATCTCAGCTATACAATCCGTTGTTATCATACCATTGAATATTATTACTTTAATCCTTAGTCTATTACTGGGTATATTTATTAGATCTAATATTCTGGGTTGTATGATTCTTAAGCTATCTTGTCTCGACATTATTGGTTCTCTTGTGATACTTAATCTAGATCCTTCTATTTTTGGTATTAATCTTTTTGATGGTGTTATGGTTCTCGTACTAAAATCCATAAATATTTCTTCTGGTATGATTATCTTAGAATTTTCTTTATGTTCTATTCGTTCTAATATTTCTTGGTACATTTTTGGTACTAAAATATTCATTTCATTTTGTTTTTTCACATGGTGATTTTCAGTTAGGGCATATATCATTTTTGTTTCTATACTTATAACTTTACTTCCTGGTGGCATATTTATTCCATCTAGTTTGTAATATAGTGATAAAGCTAAGTCTTTATGTTCATCTTTCAATGATATACTAAAATATGGTTGTACTGTAAATTTTAGTTTTTGATATATTAAATTTCCTTTTATTACAGATATTAAAGCATCTTGCAAATTTCTTAATATTCTATCATCTAATATGTATATTTGTATAGGTGTATCTATGTTTTTATTAAAATATGCTTTTATAGTAAATTCTACTACTCCAAAGTATATGTTTCTATATTTTTTAGCTTCTTTAGTAGATAGTTTTTCCAGTTCTCTTTTTATTACTTCATTTGTTATCAAGTTTATTTTTGTTCTACCATTTACACTAGTTGTGTCTATTATTTCTTTATTTCTTTCAAACCATTTGGTTTAAATATTTTCTTAATAGATAATTCTTTCTTTTCATCTTGTATTTTTTGATATATTTCTTGTTTAAAGCTTAATGTTTGTGTTATTCCTCCTTCATACGTATTCATTTGGTAATATGTTTCTCTAGAATCTTCTACTATCTCTTTTCTTTTATCCATATTTTAATAGGTTGATGTACTTATATTGTTCTTCTATAATATCATTTAGGTCTTTTAATTCATTATCTTTTCTGATTGTTTCTCTTAATTTTTCTTCTAATAACTTCATGTTTTCTTCCTCTTTTTGTGTTATTTTTTCATCTTTTAATGCTATCATATTTCTTAAGGTTCTATTAGTATTTTCTTGTTCATATATTTGTTTAGAATTTTCTTGTAAACTTTGATATCTTTCTTCTATAAGATCTATACTTATTCTACAACTTACTATAGGTTGGTTAATATCTCTATTAAATGTAAGAGGTTTTTCTGCTATCATTTTAGCTCTTTTAGCTTATCTTGTTGCTTTATTAATTTGTTTTCATCCATCGTGTTCTGTTTTCATTCGTAGATCTGTTCTTAAATCTGCCATCATAAGATTTTGTACATTTATTTATGTGTTTATCTCTACTATCCTTCTATATGTTGGCAGAACATTTTCTATGTGCATATTGATTTCTGCTAATTCATTATCATTATATTTTGCTAATTCATTTTCATCTGTTATCATATTTTTTTACCCTCGTTTCTCTACTAACAACTGATCTTGATATTTCATTATCATTTCATTTTGGTTCCTCAATGTTATTAAGAGATGTTTCACTTCTTTAACAACATTTTATTTAACATATTAATCCTTAAAAACGACGCATGTGTTTTCATTGTTTATATGGATATTTTCCTTTTACAAACTTTGATATCAATTTTCAGGCGGATCTTTTCATCATCTAATAACTCTGAAGAGGGTAGAAATATAGATGGTATACTAATAAAGTTTTTTCAGAGTTTATTAAATAATAAACATGTAGTAAAGAAGCAGGTGTTATCAACTCAAAATTCATTTTTTATATAAAAAGTCTATAATCTTTAACCAATATAAACATCATGGAGAGAAGTACTCTCTACTTGTATGCTAAACTTGTGTTGTTACAGTCTTTAATAGCTTCCTTAACTGCAATCGCCGACGCCACCACCAACATCACCACAGATCAGTCTGCCCTTGTCGCATTGAAATCCCATATTAGTACCACTGAACATAATAACATGTTGTCAAATAACTGGTCAAGTGATACATCAATTTGCAACTGGGCAGGTGTCACATGTAGTATTGGCCAAAGAGTGACTGGATTAAACATTTCTAACATGGATCTTACTGGAACAATTCCTCCACAACTAGGAAATCTTTCTTTCCTTGTTTCCTTGGACTTGCAAGGCAATAAGTTTGGAGGAGAACTTCCTACCTGGTTTCATTTGTTGCTAGAGTTGGAATACTTGTCTCTTCGAAATAACAGCTTTACAGGATCTATTCCTGGTTCTTTGTTTAGCTCAAAGAAGCTACGTACTTTAGTTCTTTCTCACAATTCTCTTCAAGGTCTGGTTCCGGCAGAGTGCGGGAATGCAACATTACTGGAGATATTAAACCTTGGACATAACAAGTTGATAGGTATGATATTTCTATCTCAAAGAGGAACGCGCCATCTTGATAATTTCATTTTATTTAATTTATAGTGACTTAGATGATATTAAGCTAAAAAGATTGGGAAAAAAGTTATTGAAGAATAATGTTCATTTTATTTGATAAGTAATCAAGGAGCTATCTTCTCAATTATTTGACATTCTTTTTTCTAAATTGAAAATTAAAAGGACAGTGCGATGCACTAAGCTCTCGTTATGCGTGAGGTTCGGGACATTAAAAGGAGGACCACTAAGACTTCTAGTCTAGTGGCTTTAGTTCTCTTTACTATATTTTCAGTAGAGGCTATGAGTTGAGCCGAACCCAGTAATTTTAGTTTAAATATAATATTTCTTAAATTTTTTATATGTGTATAAGTTATTAATACAATATTCAGTAAATTAAAAAGATTAGAATCTGTAACAAGGCTTTGTACTCATCGTATTCGTTATATTCTCTCTACTTAATCAATATAGTTTCCAGATGTAACCTACTTTCTCACACAAAATCCTAAATATATCCTACTAGTACTTCTCTAACTAGTTTTCGAAAACGAAAAACAATTAATATTCTCTAACTCGTTTGACTCTCAAAACTCAAAAAATACTACATAAATTGAGACAAGATAGTAGCAGAAAATGGATCTATGGCTAACGGTGGAGTATATTTTTAATTAATATGCATTAATTTTCTGATTTTGCAGGCGTGGTTCCAGAAGAGATTGGTAATCTTCATAACCTGAAAATGCTAGTCATGGAAAGTAATGACTTCGAAGGTTCCATACCATTGAATGTATTTAGCATATCCTCCCTGGCAGTGGCGGAGCTAGTAATGGCCGAGGGGATCATCCGAACCTCATTCGGCCAAAAATTACACTGTATATATAAAGTTAAAATTATTTTTTATATATATTTAATAGACGTTGAACCTCTTAGCTTCTTCGTATGTTTACTTATTTATATTTTTTAACTCCTTAAGTAAAATTTCTGACTCCGCCACTGCGCTCTCTGAAAGTTATTGATATATCAAACAATAGCCTTTCGGGGACTCTCCCGCAGAGCCTTTGCTTTCGTCTTCAAACACTTGCAGAACTCTACCTATATAAAAACAATTTACATGGCCATCTACCCACCAGTTTATCTGGATGTTCAGCACTTCAAACTGCCACTTTTTGAAAATGAATTCAGGAAAACCATAACCAGAGAAATTGGAAATCTTACTCTTCTTAGAAAGCTGAGTCTCACGGGCAACAATTTGACCGGTATGCTATAATTATACTCTTGTATATTAGTATAAAATTTCGAATTTGGTTTTGGTTATATTTGCTTTAAAAGTATACTTAGTCCCTCGTCTTAATTCATATGATAGTGTTTAATTGAGCAGTGAGATCTAAAAAAAGTCAAATATATTTATCTGACTATAGTCTATAAATCATTTTATTAGACATGGTAAAATGAGAAGTTTAAAATAAATTAATTTTTTAGTAAATATAGAAATGTATTATTTTTAATTAGATTGACTAAAAAGAAAGAGTGTTACATAAATTGATTCACAGGGATAACATTTTTTTTTGTCTTTCGGATTGACGTTTTCGTTTCCTTTCAGGTTTTTTGACGGGTATTCTAAAAATTACCAAAGGAATACATCAAAGAAAATGCTTCTGCATTTCAATCGGATTTATACGAATTTCGAAAATAAATATTAAAAGATAATTAAAGAAAAGAACTCGTCATAACACTATTAGTTGAATTGAAACAACTTCGGGAAAAAACTCAGTATATCCAACATGAAAAAGTATTCTAGTTCTTAAATTAAAAGATGGAAAAGAAAGACAACCACATTACTTTATAATTATAGCAATATCTCTTGAATTAATAATTTCATTTTATTATTATTATTATTATTATTATTATTATTATTATTATTATTATTATTATTATAACGTGGCAGGTGCAATACCCGTGAAATCAAGAACCTCGACAAATTAGAGATGTTTTTGCTAAGGGATAACAGGTTAACCGGTCCCATCCATTCAGGAATTTTCAATAATTCATTTCTAAGAGTGATTAATCTTACTAGTAACCACCTCACTGGCAATCTTCCATCAACCATAGGATATGGACTGCCCAGTATTAAGATTGATTTTTCTTGTCCAAAACAATATGGATGGAACTATACCTAGTTCCATCTCAAATTCATCTCGACTTATTCATTTAGATATTCTGTTAGAAAAATAGGTTTCAGAAGTGGGGAAGAATTAATCCGGCTTTGATAGAGTAATCCATGTCCTTAATTAATTTAAGCCTCCCACTTTGTTGCTGCAGGGATGATGACAGAATTCTCCAAGATTTACAAAGCCAACGAAATTCAAATACCGGCAATTAATTCAAAATTTTCACAAGAACATAATATTGTGATTTGTAGTGAAAGCAATAGAGAGAAGAAGAGAAAGTCTATAATTGTACATATTTTATTTTTGAAGCAATACCAGGTATTTATAATACCTTAGGAGTCTGTTCGTAACAGACACATCTGTTCAAAGAGACTTTTCGTAACAGACACATCTTTTAGAATGACTTTTTTTTTCTCTGAAGAGAGTGACTATTTTTTTCTGAAAAATAACTGTAAAGAATGGATCTTGGGCCTAACTCAACCCCAAAAGCTAGCTTGTAAGGTGAGGATTGTCCAAGTCCATGTTTCCATTCTATATCCGATGTGGGACTCTTAACACTCCCTCTGATGCAAGTAAGGAGGGGTGTAAGTGGGTAAGTGGGTCGGGGATTGGTTGTAAATGGATCGATCCGAATTTGGGAAACAAAGTGGGGTTCTCGGGTGGGGTGTTTCTGCCGAGCAGTGTGGTGGTGGTGACTGTTTCGGATAGTTTTATAGAGAGTTGGGTTGAGGTGTTTTGTGGGGGTGTCACGGGTGTATTGAGGGTGATGTTAATGGTTGGGACTTGTTGGTAAAGTGATGGCAGGGTGATGGAAATAGACCAAAATAGTGAGGTCTCGGTAAGGGTGTTTGAGTGGACTGGTTGTGATTGTCGAGTTTGGACGATGAGATGTGCGTAGTTTCGGGTATTAGTCTTTGTTGTGGGTGTTTGTGAGGAATTATGGGAGGTGAGGGCGATCAGTATATAGTGGGTTGGGTAAGGATTGCACACGAGTTGCGAGTTGCAATCTCGGGTGAAGGATTGTTAAATTGCTTAAGTGTTGGTTCGGTCGATATGGTTTAAGTGAGGTACGGTCGATATAACAAGGATGAGGTTTTTAATTCTTGAGTCGACACCAAGTAGAGGGTGGCCAATTGGACAAAGACTTGATCGAGGTTGCTAAGTACAAACCCGAATGCAAAACAAGTGAGGGTGACCGGTAACCTTGAGATAGACCCTGGGCTTGGGTTTCATTGGATCACACAAGTTCCAACGTTCACTTGCACCAAGGGGGTTCCTTAATCTTGGGCTTAGATAAGTCATACAAGTCTTAACCAAGCTTACACCGAAGGGAGGATAGTTCACACAAGAACCAAGGCCCACACAAGGACCAACTAATGTACACAACACACAAGTTGAATATCTTGGTTTTTGAGTAAACACTCAAGTTTATATTTCATTCACAACCAAGTATTTACATTATCATAAAGGTTCTATTTATAGTAACACATGGACCTTTCTAGAAGAATAATAAAATACACAAACTACACGACCTAGGTGGGGACAAATGGTGAAGGGTTCGGGTTTACTTGGAGATCGAGGAACTTCTCGGCCATTATGGGAACAATGGGAAATGTTTTAGTTTTATTTGGAGACAAGGATAAACCCAATCTCTTTCACACCCTTTTGTGGTTCCCATGTAGAAGAATGCATGAACTTAGTTCTTCCAAAAATCTCATTTTCTTGGAATATGTTTGGAAGCTTCCATTCTCTGTATTTGCTTTGATGAATCATTCGGCCAACTCTTGATCTTCCCCTTGGCTGATTTTGATGTCTTCAAGTAGCCAAATTCATGAACTAATTGGTTCATGAATTGCCTTCTAGGAAGCCTTATCTTCTAGATCATTCTTGTCCTTGTCACTTTGTCATTAACCTCTCGGCCTAGTCATCCCGTGGAAGACTTTTCGTCCTTGTCATCTTCTTCCCTATTACATAGATTATTAATTGTGTCCTAATAGGAGCTAGGAGTTATTTACACGTTACATCATGTCCTAGGGAGAAATACAAGATAAGCTAGGAATTAAAGATAAGTTAAAAGAAACAAAATGGTCTTCGGCCAAGACCTACATACAAAGCCGAAATAAACTTGCTTCTCGGATCTTCACTTGACAACTCCAACTCCACTCCATTTTCCATTCCACATTAGGCATGTTAGTGTAGATTGCCGTGCCATCATTGAAACTCTTAGAAAAACACCTCCCGACTTATATTGAGAGTTTAGGTCCCCGGGCTTTCTTTACATCAATCTCCCCTTCTTTAAAGGAATTTGCCCTCAAATTTGCGCCGTCTAAATGTGGTAATAAGAATTCAACAACAAGTGTTGATATAACACTTTCATCATTGAATAAGTTTGGAAGTTTTATTTTGTGGGCGTCTTCCTCAAAACCGCCAAATAAGGATCCGAATATAAGCCAAACGGTTTTGACTTAAAATGATGTCTGTATTGAGCCACGAATCCCATATGATATAATGTCTTGCCATAGGTAGAATAATGGCACAGTTCACCATTCAATTTTGTGCTAGAGAAAAAGATGGCACCTACTCTAGTTTCATGCTCGACTCCCAATGGCCTTTCACAGCTTGGTAGAGTTTGAACCGGAGCTAAAAACATTCTTCTTCAAGGCTTCAAAGACTCTTGTTGTTCTTCGGAACCATTCATTCTCATCTCTTCTTAATAGTTCGTTTATAGAAGCGGCAAGGGTACAATAATTCTGTATGACAAGATAAGGAGAAGAAGCCGAACCAAAGAAGTTATTTACCGCATTGGCTCCCATAGACTCTGGCCATCTTTGGCTAGATTCCATCGCGGCTGGATTATCACACATGCCCTCAGATGATGCGCTATAGCCCATGGATTGTGGTAGCATATTGTTCATGGAACTCATGGTAGAGCTTGTAGCATTGCACAATCTAAATGGCACGATAGAGTTTTTGTCCCGTGGTGTTTTTGGTAAGCCAAGGATGAAATTCAAGTGCACCTCTTCCCATGGTTGCTTCGGAATCGGCCAAGGAATATGAGATTCATGGTGGAAGAATCTTTTAGCCCTTTGAAATGTTTATCACTTCCTTTACATCTTCAAACGTGGGATCTCATTCATGGAACTCCTTTAATACTTGAAATCCCATCAACATTTGCCTACACATGGTCGACATTATGGGCCTTTGAAGAAGTGTATCTGCCACTATAAGGGATTTGTCATCTTCATGTCTTGTGAAAAATGTGGAAGCTTGTAAGTATGCTACCCACTTAGCAAGTCTCGGATTCAACTTCCTTTGCACCACACAAAATTCCGCGTTGTAAGTATAATAATGAAGTTGTGTATCAACCAATCATCCACTAGAGAAAGCTATGGATTATTGGTCTTGAAGTAAGACGACTCCAACATCATGTTCAACCTCAAGTTTTGGAATAGTGGCAATAAGGAAACCATAGTCTCGGATGGCATGAGGATAGGAAGAAGCCGAGCCATGTAAGTTTCTTACCGCCCTTGAATTTGTACACTCGGGCCAATTTCGGATGGTTCCGTCTGTGGGTGGATTAATATAGAGGCCCTCAGGTAATACCTTGTGTTCTTGGGTCCAACATTCCTTGTGCATGAGACTTATGGATTAGTTTATGGCGTCACAAACTCTGAATGACACTATAAGACACTCGCACACACCACATTGGATTTTGAAGACCACCTTCCGTACAATCCCCTCTCGGATATTCATGTGTTGGTAGCCACTACTCAAATCTATCTTGATTAACAATTTGGCTCCACTCAATTCATCAAAAAGGTATTTCTACCTCGGCATATGAAGTTTGTTCCCCATGATGAAGTTGTCGACCTCTCGGCTTTCAACACACGTGTGCTAAGTTTCATTTTCTTTTGACTCCATCAAGATTGTAGCCTTGTTCGGATTGTGGTCATAGGCTTGATGACTAGTTAATGAAATTCTTAGAAATAAACTAAGAGCAAGTCCAATATCTTCCACCGTTGGTGACCCGGTTGCAAGTTCATCCACACAGACAACTTCTAAGGGCTATCTTGAGTCGGCACCTATAGTGCTCCCCTTCTTGGACTCTTTCTCCATCTTTCGTGCATCAAGCAAGGGAGTATTGGTTTCCTCTTGTTCTTCAAGTGGTATGAATTTCTTAATAACAAGGGAGAACCCACATTCTCGATATTCTTCTACAAGATCAACATCTTCTACTATAGTCATGACGCAGGGATTGTAACATTCATTAGCGAAGTGCCCTCAGCATTTGAAACACCTCTTTCTCCTTTTATCTATCCCTTTTGTAACATCAATATTTTCATGGTTATAGAAAGGATTAGTAAAAACGGTATCACCCTTTTTTACCTTTTGATTTTTCTTTTCACTTTCGTGACGATACAAGGGATTAGTAAAAGAGATTCCGCCCCTTGCTTTAACATTCATGAAATTAACATAGGGCCTTGGGGTACCTTTACTTCTATGCCTTTGGGGTCAGGAAAACTTCCCAAACACTTGCTTTAAATTCACATCTCAGTCTATGTGATTGTCCCTAAGGAGGGGTTTTCATTGGCTTGCATTGATTTGAAACTACTACTCTACTAAACCAGCTGAAAGAGCGTAGTTTTTACCTAAGTTCCTTACATGACAGGATTAGTTCAGTACAAGTAATGGGATCCAATAATTCGTATAGAGAAAAAGAAAGAGCAGGGGTGGCGACCGGCGTGTCGGAGGGGGAGAGTCACAGTCTCCTTTATTTCCTAACAATAAAATACATTTTTGGAAAGGCCAATAACAATGCGATATTTCATAGATAAGCAAAAAACTGAAGTTTTATACAACCTTTACTTGGAATTTTTACTCACGGCATGCCTCGCAAGTTCTTCTATCAGGACTTGCGCATTTTTCACAAACTTGTCCCTTACGATCCTCCTTAGTTCTTTTTTGTTTATGTGAGCCATAGCGTTAATGCGTGAGATGAGAATGCCTTGATTTGATACCAATTTGATGTAAGTAAGGAGGGGTGTAAGTGGGTCGGGGATTGGTTGTAAACAGATCGACCCGAATTTGGGACACAAAGTGGGGTTCTCGAGTGGGGTGTTTCTGCCGAGCAGTGTGGTAGTGGTGACTGTTCTAGGTAGTTTTAGGGAAAGTTGGGTTGAGGCATTTTGTGGAGGTGTCACAGATATAATGATGGTGAATTTGATAGTCGGTATATGGTGGTTAAGTGGTGGTAGGGTGATAGAAATAGACTGAAACATTAAGGTCTCGAAAAGGGTATTTGAGTGGACTGTTTGTGATTGTCGAGTTTGGACGGGGAGATGTGCGTGGTTTCGGGTATTAGTCTTTGTTGTGGGTGTTTGTAAGGAATTGTGGGAAATGAGAGTGATCAGTAGATAGTGGGTTGGGTAAGGATTGCACACGAGTTGCCAGTTGCAATCTCGGGTGAAAGATGGTTGAATTGGTTAATTATTGGTTTAGTCGATATGGTTTAAGTGATGTACGTTAGATATAACAAGGATGAGATTTTTAATTCTTGAGTGGACACCAAGTTGAGGGTGGCCAATTGGACAAAGACTTGATCGAGCTTGCTAAGTACAAGCCCGAATGCAAACCAAGTGAGGGTGGTCGGTAACCTTGAGATAGACCCAAGGCTTAGGTTTGGTTGGATCACACAAGTTCCAACGTTCACTTGCACCATGGGGGTTCCTTAAGCTTGTTCTTAGCTAAGTCATACAAGTCTTAACCAATCTTACATGAAGGGAGGGTGGTTCACATAAGAACCAAGGCCCACACAAGGACTAACTAATGTACACAACACACAAGTTGAATACCTTAGTTTGTGAGTAAACACTCAAGTTTATATTTCATTCACAACCAAGTATTTACATTATCCTAAAGGTTCTATTTATAGTAACACATGGACCTTTCTAGTAGAATAATAAAAGATACAAACTACACGACCTAGGTGGGGACAAATGGGGAAGGGTACGAGTTTACTTGGAGATCAAGGAACTTCTCGGCCATTGTGGGAACAATGGGAAAGTTTTTCGTTTTACTTGGAGACAAGGATGAACCCAATATCTTTCACAGCCTTTTGTGGTTCCCATGTAGAAAAATACATGAACTTGGTTGTTCCAAAAATATCATCTTCTTGGAATATGTTTGGAAGCTTCCATTCTCTGTATTTTCTTTGATGAATCATTCGGCCAAATCTTGATCTTCCGTTTGGCCGATTTTGATGTCTTCAAGTAGACAAATTCATGAACTAGTTGGTTAATGAATTGCCTTCTTGGAAGCCTTATCGTCTAGATCATTCTTGTCCTTGCCACTTTATCCTTAACCTCTTGGCCTAATCATCCCTTGGAAGACTTTTCATCCTTGTCATCTTCTTCCCTATTACATGGCTTATTAATTGTGTACTAATGGGAGCTACGAGTTATTTACATATTACATCATGTCCTAGGGGGAACTACAAGCTAAGCTAGGAATTAAAGATAAGCTAAAAGAAACAAAATGGTCTTCGGTCAAGATCTACATACAAAGACGAAATAAGCATGTTTCTTGAATATTCACGTGACAACTCCAACTCCACTCCATTTTGCATGTCACATTAGGCATGTTAGTGTATATTGACGGGCCGTTGTTGGCACTCTTAGAAACATACCTCCTGATTTATATTGAGAGTTTAGGTCTGCGGGATTTCTTACATCACCTAGCACGCCCAGACCTTGTTAACTGGAGCGTGGATAATATAATTTGGGGACCCAACATCGGTGAACATAGAATTAGAATGGGCCTAGATTGGATACCATGTAAAAAATGGATCTTGGGCCTAACTCAACTCCAAAAGTTAACTTGTAAGGTGAGGATTGTCCAAGTCCATATAAGGAGTCCATGTTCCCATTCCATATTCGATGTGGAATTCTTAACAAACTTTCTTCTCAATAAGCTAACCCATCAACACTAACTAATATAACAATTCCCCACTTAGTTAGTGCTTGATGTTGTTTTATGAGATTTATGCATATAGTATGTCTCTTTCGAGTTGAACATTCTACTTGTATAAACGATTCAAATCCTTGTCGAAATTGATAGTTAGATTAATTTCTATTGAACTACAACTCCTTAATGACAAAGACGAAAAACCTTTATACACATAAATCATACCAACTTCACAACTTGTTCACCATGAGTTTTAGAACCCGATTATGAGCTTGTGCTACTTCCTGAATTCATAAACACTTTACCAAGTTTGTCTACCAACTTTAGCCGAAGTGGCACCATTTCAAATGTTTATATATGTGAAGTTTTAAACCGAGTCCTTATATTGGACTTATCAAGTCCTTACCCTGAACTTTACTTAGTTCTTAATCTGAACTATGATTTCTTCATTAATAGTACTTTTGTACTCATCCTTCTTTTTCTAAGTATTAAATTCTAGTACTTGCTAACAGTCACAGAATAACTTGTTGTTACCTTTTGAACCTTTAGTATTGTTGTACATCAATAGTAGAAGTAAGGTTTCCATAACCCGTGGCAGATTAATTTGCCTTAGACCCCCAACACTCACAGTGCTATAATCATACATCTCGAGAGCATTTTAGACGTTAATGGACCGGCAAAGTAGTTTAGACACGACATAAAAAATTGGATCCTGTTATGGCCACAACCTTATAATAACTTTTCCAGGCATCTTGTCTCTCTTTCAACATTTATAAATTCAAATTTAATAAAGAAATGAGTAATCTACATCTTACTCTACATCCGTTTCTTAGAAGTTCATAAAACTACTTCTGCATACAAAATAGGATCTAGTCAGACGCTAATCTGTTATCATTTAGATTAGTGATTCAATTAGCATCACAGTATCCTTAAAATTGTCATTTTAAGATAACCAAGTATCCATAATCATGATGCTTCTCCAGTGTTCACTTGTAGGATTATAATCATATTTCGATATTTACAAATAGCAAAGGCAAAATCTAGTGCAATTTAAATTACCACTACACTAGCATAGTCTTATTAATTAATAAATCTTTCCAATTACTGAATCAACTTATAAAAACATCATTGAGTATAAATTTCATAATACCCAATTAATTAAACACCTTGAAAATAAACTTTTTCAAATGTGATAATATTCACATAAAATGAAACACCCACAATATTTTTAATTTTGATACCTAGGGATAGTATCAACATCTCTCAAATCTTTCATCTTAACTTGAGAGTTCAAAAATTCTTAATTTTGTTCATGCCTTGCATATTAATTCTTATAGCATTTCACTAATATAACGATAGTCTATCACTCTATAATCTTTTGTGAACTTGAAAATCATTTATTCCCTCCATTATATTTAAAACCATTTGATAAAATTACCTTATCAAATTTTCATACTATTTTGGAGCTTCTTTAAGCCATACAACAACTTTATATAATTTTCTTCTAATTTCAGGAAGCACAACCTAAAGATATTGCTTCACATCTTTTGATCCTCATCCATATTTAATAAAATAGTATTTTATTTAATACTTTATCTATACTTTCTTCAACTAAAACATAATTTGCTTCGGAAGAAATAAAAATCAGAATTTAAATTGTTATTCTCATTTAGTCTTTCACTCCTCCTAGTTGAATAGGAGCCCTACTTAGGGGAAAATAAGTTTCCAAATTCGAAAAGCAACTACACCCTTACAAAATCGGTTTAGCCACTCCTCTCCGCAAAGACCTTCCTGGTGGAGTTCAGCTCTCTATCTTAGAAAAGATCTATTTTCTTTATCTGACGAAGAAACAAGTTTCATACTACATAGTGTCTAGAGTTAATAAACTCTTATCCACAATTATTGTAGGATCATTCTGACTTACTACATTATCAATAGTCATTGTAGTATTACCTTGGGTTACTTCCCGATTAGAAATCTCTATATTTGTAAATAAAATTATTATCCTTCATTGGAAAATATTTCACCTTCTCGATCACTTCGAAGGATTTTAATTTTTTTTCCAATGGCTTTCAACTAATTCTTTGTAACCCTTAAAAATCAACAATTTGACCTTTTGTTCTGGTCAAACTAACATATGTATATCTTTATTAACCCAAAGAAATATACATATTATTTCATGATCTCAAGAATAAAATTTTCAAGTATATATAATTATAAGCCTAATTCATGTCTTACTACCTTAAAAATAATATTCCATTATTTCCAGGGCCGATCTTTTGCCTTGTTGGGCTAGGGCGACGGCCCAGGGCCCCGAGGTGATAGAGGACCCATCCCATGTACACCTATACTAGTATTAGTATATATATGTTGGGCCCATAAAAAAATAATTACCTATCAATTAAAGAGATAAATGAAAAAAAACCTCCGTATCTGATGAAAAGATTATATAGAAAGAGAAAGGAAATAAAGAAAGCGCAGAGAAAGAGAGGGAGAAATAAATGGGCGGTCTCTTCGTCTTCTTCACATCTATCCTTAATTATTTTCTTCAAATCCATCTTTACCAATGGAATTCAATTATTTCTCAAAACCATTTTCAGATTTCTCCTACTTTGTTTCTCTTCTCCAATGCACTTGTGATTTTTTTCTACTCTCAATTAACGATATCTATTTCCACCGCCATATCCATCGATTCCACCATTGTTGTCCTTGAATCTGGTTATTCTGGAGGAATTTCGACCACCAATCCACCATCCATTCGTTTGAGTTTTCTAGTAAGACCATACTTAATTTATTTGATTCCAAGTCTCAATTCTGTCAAATCTTTTATGTTAGGTTTTGATAATTGAAAATATTGATGTTCAATTTGTTGTTATTGATTTGTAGTTTTTCAATTGTGTTTATGTAATTTTCAATTAACTGGGATTTAGACAATTATTCTAGTTTCTAATATAGAATAGTTATGCTTGTACTCAATTTTTTTAATTGAATTAATTGATTAGTTATTAGATTTAAAATTGGTTAATTTGGGTAGTTTAATGGTGTTTTGGACTGGTTTGATAATTTGATTAAAGGTGGTGATTTGGTACTTAGTTTGTGTGTGTGCGTGTTGCAAGTGTAAACTTAAGGTGGTGATTTGGTACTTAATTTGTGTGTGTACGTGAATATCTGCAACATTATAAATCTTTATTGAAATCATATTTGATCTTTTTTTTAATATTCTAATTAGTTAATGATTTTTTAATACTTGATGTAGAGAGCTCATATGGTGTCATGGTGAATCAGACTTAAAATATAGATTGGTCATTGGAGTTGCTCATACGCTGCTGACATCCTTTCCAGGTGCTATTATTCTTTTTCTACATTTGGCCTATTATCTTACAATCGTGTTAATATATTGTCTAAAATGAATCCATCTGGATGTAAAAAAAGAAGGAAAAAAAGAAGGTTAGTTGATAAGTTTTTAGCACAGAGAGGAGCTATTGATAAGTTTGTTTTCAAACTAGTAGACCCTGGTCGAAATTCAACTTGAGACAAGAGAGAATCAACCTATATTGAATGCCTTTGTGGGCCATAATATGCATAAGCATCATACATGTGCGTATATAATGCCTAGTCATATATAAATACATGCGTATATAATGTCATCAAGCCTCTGTGGGCATCCTATCATATCATATCAGCCTCTGTGGGCATCCTATCATATCATATCAGCCTCTGTGGGCATAATCATCATCATATACCAGCTGATCAGGTGGTGGTGCGTATATAACGTCTTCCCTTTCCCATACCCCATATACATATATATGCATATCATATAGTAGTATATATAACGTCTTCGAGGTCATGATATATACATGTATATAATGCAGGAATGATACTAAGACACTCTGAGTCTATCGGAGTGACGTAAGGTCGTTGCACCTCCGATTAACATTATGGAACTAACATATAAACAGGCCTTTCATTATGTTTCAATAAGACAAGATATACATGAATCAACAAACTTCTTCAATAGAGTGAAGGACATATACATTTCTAGCTTTCAAGAGTAGAGTTACTTTGGATGGACATTCGTTTACGTTGGTTTACACACGGATCATGCCAAAAGAAGGAAAAGTTAGCCTTAACATACTTTTAATGCGGAATCTCTACTCGCGGTGTAGGAACCAACCTCCTTTTACATGTTTATGCTATATGATAAGAACTACTCTTCTTTCACCTTACATCACTTCGAAGAAGCCCCGGATTCAACAACACGACAAAACAGAACAACGAGATTGAGTAGTGAGCGAAACTCATATGTATTCTTCGTATTTTTCTTCCGGCAACATGAGAGCCTATATAGGTATGTAGCATCTTCCTAACACATTAAAAATGTTGCTGCCTCCTATAGAACTAAAACGTTGATGTTGCTACTCGTATCAATAATGTACGTTAATGGTGATAAGACAATTTCACGTTGTTGCCCACTAAAAATGAAGTGTTGCACCCTTTCCTAAAGAAGTTCTTCTCCATTTAAGTTATTAAGAAAAAAATATGTAATGTTTCTCTATATCTATTTATGGACGTGCAGCCCTTATTATCAAGATAGGAAGTCAACAATAAGTCATATAAGTGTATTAAGGGGAACCATCATCATGTACCCATGTCATTGGTTGAGTACACCTTTTTCATGGTCATTATATATAATTTACACGTGTAGGGATTTAGCTACACCTCATTTTTTCATCACTTACTCTTGGGCATAGATAAACCTGCCCATTGGCTGCCACTTGTCAATGATCTATCAAGTTTTGTCCATGTAATATTTATCCAATAATCTTAATTAATTTCTTATCTTCCACTAAAATTTCTCATTTACCCAATTACATACATAGTTAATTTTTTTTTATCTCAATTCACTTATATTTAATCACTTTTAAACACACTTAATATACTCATTATCATGGTTGTGTGATAGAGCACTAGTTCATAACCTCTTTGGACATGCACAAAAATATTATTTCAGGACTTCAATATTTTATACTCCAAGCTCTTTATTTGCATACATGAGTCTGACCAAAATTTCATATGGTCTGGGTAACTTGTTCAATATTCTGAACTTTGACGAAACTTATTTCTCTAATTCGTTTAACCTCTAATCCCCACATAACCTCTTCAACATTGATATGAATCTTATATAACTTCATGAATGACCTCAATCTCATTAAACTCATATGTGTTTACCCCAATATATCTTAAAGCTAAAGTACGGGTGTTACACTTGGCCACTAACCCTGCATCCTAAACTATCAGTATTACAATACTTTTTTCCACTCCAAATTTGTTGTTCACACAACACCATACCAACGTATGCAATAATATACCAGCTATTGCCTCGATGAAGAAATCACCGCATTGACTGCTCTGCCACAACACTACTACGGCTTCGCCTACTACTCTAATTCAAATTCCTTAAAGATTGTTAGAAAAATAGGTTTTAGAAGTGGGAAAAAAATAATCCGGCTTTGATAGAGTAATTTTTGTCCTTAAGGAATTTAAGCCTTCCACTTTGTTGGTGCAGGGATGATGGCAGAATTCCTCCAGAATTTACAAAGCCAATGAAATTCGAATACCAGCAATTAATTCAAATTTCCCACAAGAATATAATGTTGTGATTTGTAGTGAAAGCAATAGAGAGAAGAAGAGAAAGTCTATAATTGTACAATTTTATTTTTGAAGTAGTATCAGGTATTTATAACACCTTAGGAGTTTATGTAGGGTTTTGTTGGGTTCAAAACACATAAGTACGACACAATAGAAGTTTAAAATTTTGTTTCTTACGTACCCCAACAACTTATTCTGGTATGGTTATACAACAATCAAAACCTGTAACATAAAGCATAAAGACTTACAGGTTGTATTATCTGGAATCTTTACTTAAGAGTTGACACGCGACTGCCCTTTCGATTGCAAGCTCCAAGCTTCAATGTATGTCTCCTTCGGAAATCTAGGAAATCCGGCAGAGGTTCGAAAGAGTATTTTAATTCTAAGTCTCTAAGGCTTAGAATGATAATTTGAAATTAGTGTACCAATAATGAAGAGAATGCCACTATTTATAAGTGAAAATCAGGTCAACCTGGATTAGGGTTTGACCTTGGGCGTGGCCCAAAAATTGAGGCAGAAGCACTGCGGCCCTAGGGTATGGGCGCCGTGACACTTGACGTGTTCCTGAACTGTCTCGATTTATTTTTTGTACATTCTTAATTAAATCCAAAATCTAATTTTGACTTAATTCAAATAATCATTATTCATTTAAATATCTCAATTCTAATCGAATATTTAATACTCTCTCAATACATCCTTAGATCGAAAGGACAATCGACATAGTGTGACCCTACAGGCCTTCACATATCGACATTAATCAAATTAAGGTCTACGCGGAACTCCTAGACGGCGCCGTAAGACGAACTCAGTATATGAAGTACGTTTACACGAATCCAGTAAACTTAACCTATATGTGGTAAGATAAAATCATTTCATTCACAACACACCCGATCAAGCTTAGGATTTGTCAAGTGTCTATCCAAATGGCTTAATCATTATATCTCATCTATATTAGTTGACAACTAGACCATATTCTAAATATGTCTATTGCATTGGCCAACGACTTAGTTAACCTAATATCACTGAGAATCTGAGTGTTCTCTCGAATATACATTCGAGGAATGAATCCTAATCTTGGCTCAACTACCACCTTTAATCCACATCGTAATGTACCCAATACAAGCCATATCTCAACCTATAAGGCATTTGAGCTTAGGACAGGATCAAAGTACATTACATTATAGACAAGGTGCGTATTGACCTCAAGTCTAAGGACTTCTATCTCCTATACGCTGATCATACTTTAGACAAGTATAACAAACAGTATATCAGCAGGGTATACCAATACTTCCAAAGTATCCCTCTGTCCATCACGAGTAGCCATTACTCGTAGCAGGTGAGACATACTACATCCTCTAAGGATGTGATGCAGACCACATGTCGACTTATCACATATCATCGATATCCCATTCTCGATGATCATTAGTCGAGGCTATTTTTAGAGTTACGTTATAATATTAATATCTCACACTATTAATAACATCGTAACCTCCAGGGATGCATATTATAGAATATTATAGACAATCAATTAATAATTCAATAAATGCAAATGCCAAAATATTAATCTCCATTAATAATAATACGAATGTGTATAAAGTACATTTGTCCTAATACAGATTGTCTCTAGGACATAAATATACTTTCAATCTCCACTTGGCCTAGAGCCAATCTCCAACATATTTAACGCCCATATTCTCAAAATGACCATTATGCTTGACTAAGCTTAATAGTTTAGTGAATGGGTCAGCTAGATTATTGTCTGTGGGAACATAGTCTAATCTAATCTCTTCAGTCTCCACCATCTCCCTGAGTATGTGGTACTTCCTTGGTACATGCTTGTTTCTGTTGGTTGATCTTGGTTCCTTAGCTTGCGCAATCGCACCAGTGTTGTCACAATAAATCGTTATTAGACAAGTGGCACTTGGAACAACCCCTAGTTCCTTCAGGAACTCAGAAATCGCGACAACTTCTTTACCAGCTTCCGATCCAGCAATGTACTCAGCTTCTGTTGTCGAATCAGCAGTTGTAGCTTGTTTGGAACTTTTCCAGCTTACTGCTCCTGTTGACACCCAATTTTGTCCCATCTTTTATGATTTTATTCGTAATTTTAACATTTTTTGACATTTTTAAAACAATTTTAAAATATATATATATATGCATATTATTCTCTTATTATTATTATTATTATTCGCATTTTTTACTGTCATTTGCATTTTTTTTATCACAATCATAAGTTTTATCCAAAAATTTCTATGTTATTTTATTCTCGCAAAATTGCATCGCATTTCCCTTTCATTAAGCATTAAACATTTCGCAAATATTATATTTTATTATTATCACGTCGTTATGTTATTTTAAATAATTCACATCTTTTACAAAAAAATATATATATATAATATCTTTTAATATTAAACCCCTTTTATATTTTTCAATTCCTAACCCAATACAATTTCTACCCAACCTAAATTAAAACCCATTTTTCGTCAAAGCCCAATCCCCAAATTAAATTCCCACAAGCCCAATCCCCAAATTAAATTCACAACCCAATACAATTTCTACCCAACCATTTAAAACCCAATTCCCACAACCCAAAAACCCCAAGCCCAACAAACTTTTCCCCAGTGCCCAACCAAACACCCGACCCAATCAACACAAAATTTAATAACCCAAACCCAATTAAATACCCATTTCCCTAAACCATTCCCTTTTATCCCTTTAACCCCAAACCCAAAACAAAAACTCTTCCAATCGGACCGCCCAACTCCCCAATTAAATTCCCACCAACCTGACCGGCCCATTCTCGAACCGGCCAGTCGACAACCCCTTAACCCATCGCCCAGAACCCGCAGCCCACTCACCCGACCGAACCGACCCAACTCGCTTTCCCCTTCTTTTAATCCCCAAAACCAAAACAAAAAAAAAAAACAAAAATAAATCGAACCCCCCATTTCTCCAAAACCCCCAACCGACCCCGACCCCCCACCCCATACCGGCGACCCCACGCCGCCGGTCACCTCGCCCGCCACCATCGACCCCCGACACCACCAACCCCCTGCATTCTGCCGACACATAAAATCCGCGACCCATACCCACAAAATCAGAAATCTTTGCCTTTATTTTTGAATTTCAAACTCGATTTTTTGGGGGGGGAATCCACCTATAAATACCCCATGATTGTTCTTCATTTGGGGAGAGTTTCAGAGAAGAAAAAGAGATTTTTGGAAGGATTTTCGGAATATACATAAAATACTTTGTTGTGTTCTTGAGTTTAAAGCATTTTGGCTTCTTTGTTGTTCAAGAATCAAGTCCGAAAAGGTTTGTCATCCCCTTTGATTTCTCTGATTTTTTTTCACTATTCGGGTCGGGTCGACCCGACCCGGGTCGACCCGGTTCGGGTAACATTTTCAGAATTCTTGCATTTCATATTTATGTATGTTGGTTATCTGAATTTGGTGTTAAAATTTGATTCGGATTTGGATCACTGATTTCGGGTCGGGTTACTGACCCGGGTCGGGTCGACCCGATTTGAGTTTCCAAATTTCTTGCATTGTTGCTGTTGTTATCATTGGTTATCTGAAATTGTTGAATTTATTTGATTCCGGTTGAAACACTGATCCGGTCGGAACATCGATCCGGTCAGTCGACTTATTGGGTAACATTTCGTGAATTCTTGCATTACATATTCTTGTTATTGGTTATCTCAATTTGGTGTTAAAATCTGATTTGGGTTTGGATCATTTGATTTTGATTCGGATCACCGATTCGGTCTGTCATCGATTCGGTCGGTCATCGACCGGATCGGTCGATCCGATTGGATATTTTCGCATTCTTGCATTTCATATTTTTGTATGTTGGTTATCTGGAATTGATGGAATTATTTGATGACGGGTTGAATCTCCTATTCGTCCAGATTCTTGACCGGCCTGGTCGACCTTATTGAATTTCCAAATCTCTTGCATTATTCTTTGTGGTTATTATTGGTTATCCTAAAATTGAAAAAGTCCGATTCGGGTTGGCATTCGATTCGGGTCGTCATCGACGGATCGGTCGACCCGATTTTTGGCGATTTCAGATTATGGCATTTTTCATACTGTTTGCTAGTTATCTAAAAATCTGAATTTCTAATTTTTATTCGGTCATTGCTCATGATCCGGTCGGATTTTTCCATAAATACCTCTTAATCCCGCTCCTGCCCAACATTTCGTAATTTGGTTGGATAATTTAATTGCTCAACGCTTCGTTTCTTTGGCAATCGCTTATTGTTTTATTAATATCGCATCTAGGCCGATGAAATTGAAATCGAGGCCGCACTTTTTGGTTTCGCTTTCAAAGATCAATTCTCTGCTTCGCTTTGCCTGCTTCGCTTTTGCCGCTTTGATAGTTTCTTGATTTACGCTTCCGTATTATTTTACTGTTTCTAAATACCGCATTTAGGCTGATGAAATTGAATTCAAGGCCGCGCTTTCGTTTCTCTGTTTTCAGTTTACTGTTTTAAACATCCGTGCGACGGATATCTTTCTGTTTTACTGTTTTACTGTTTTTACCGTTCTGAACAAATACCGCATCTTTCAGATATTGCTTTCTGTTTTGATCCTTTGTTTGACATTAAAATATCCGATTCATCGCTTTTTACGTTTTTTACTGTTTTAAACTAAACACCGCGTCTTTTCTTGAACTGCTTTTTCTTCTCTGCCTCGATTTTACATTCTTTATTCACTCTCTGCTTCTTTGTTTACATTACGATTTAAAATTTTACTGATTTGAACACGATACTACACTGCCGATGAAAAATATCCGTCGATTTTGAGGCCTACACAGTTGCAAAGACGGAAATATAACTTCGGGCAAGGATGAAGACTTAAACCTTTATCCGAGATCAACATGTTTAGTAGGCGAGGTGACTAAAATAACCAACAAGTTATATATTCGCAGCCACGACGTGATTAAAGTGATCTTTTCTATTTCACCCGAGAGACCGACACGTTTAGTAGGCGAGGCAATCAAAATAAACTACATTAGTCAAATGTTTGCAGCCACGACGTGATTGGAATGTTCTTTTCAAAATTTAAGTCTGAGCCCGCGATCAAAACATTCACTGCTTTGAATACGGATATGAAGTTATTTGTATTTAAATGTTTCTAACCGCTTGTTCTTGACAATTGCGAGGATTAAAGTAAATAACGACAAATATTCCTCGGAGTTTATTTATTGTTATTTCTTTCTTTAATTCAGCTTTTATTTCGCTTTGTATTGTAATATTATTTATCGCACTTATGTAATTATTGAAATGCTTAGAATAGGCAAACTTAGGATTTATTCATAGGTTAGTTTAAGATTTGAAACCCGTCGCTAGCTTATTCGTAGGCTCGCAAACTTAGAAATCCTTCGCTAGTTTATTTATTTTAGGCTCGTCACGCGAATTCAAGATTTTCAAAATAACTTTTGTCATCTTTTATTTGCTTTATTAATCATACTGAATAAGTTTATCTTTTGTCAGTTTACAATTCATTGATTCTCAAAATTTTACTTCTTTGGCATTATAAATAAATTGTTTTACTATCAATTGTCAAATACATATTTTTTCCAACTCTATATGTATTTCTCTTTAGATATCATATAAATGCATATTTGAAAAATCTCTACATTCATCTATCTTTTAAAATGCATCCCCTTTTTATTAATTATTAACAAACATCTTTTAAACTTCATGCTTCAAACACGCATTTTTTCTAATAATAATTAACCTGAGTTTTACCGGATAACCGCAAGTTAGCGGATCTTAAAGGATGCCTAACCCCTTCCCTTTAGGATAATAAAGAACCCTTACCTAGAATCTCACTAGTTTCGCAGACCTTAAAATTGGAGTTACTTTGCAGCACTTAGTTTAAATATTTAGGTGTCCTAATTCACCGTAAAAAATAATTAGGTGGCGACTCCTCAACCCTTTTTTCACCCCCCATACGTCTGTGCTCCGCTTTGACCCGAGCGAGGTCAAAATAGGGCGCGACAGCATGGCGACTCCGCTGGGGAAATTCCGGTTCTTAACCATAACAAGTTCAGGTTAATCATTATTGTACTTTATATTGCTCCTTATTCGATCTATTATTTTTTATTTTCTGTTGAGATTTTGTATGCATAACTGCTTTAATTACTATATTCTCTTACTGCTTTCCTTAAATTGGCATTTCGCTCATATTTCTTCCACTCTGGAAAATTGACACTATCACACATTACACGCGAGGTGTGTTTTGCGCACCCGCAAACTTCTTTCAAATTTCCAAATTTTTAGGAGAGTTGGTATATGCGCGGAGCGTCCGGACCATCCGGTTGGCCGCGTAGCCTTCTCACTCGAGCAGTCCGCTCGGGAACCTTGAGTCTAGTCAGCCAAATCTTAGCAAATTTAGGATAGAGCTATACCACCCTTTATTTTTAAGTCATGCATGCATACACCTTAGGTGGGTCGATCCTTGGTATCGACTCCACAATTAAGAAATCCGCCAAAGATGTCTACGGGTCTCACAACCCAACGACCAATCATCATATTATGTGTAGCGTGATAAGGATAGACTAATCCAAGACTAATCATGACATGCTGAAATTGGAAAATGTACATTCATTTTGTCTCATTTCCGACAAAGCATTGCAGTTTAGCAGCTTGGATCAAATCTGTCGTAATCTCGCATATCTGGCGTTTAGGCCCACCTCCGGCATAAGGGAGGCCCCATGCATATTAGGATGCGCATTTAATTGTCTTACAATCATTTTGTTGTTTTCTCCTGCTTTTTCACTATGTGCATATTATTTAAAACAATAATTACTCACCTTATACTAACTTGATTTTCTTCAATTTTTTTTTAGAAGGTTTATTTTGTCTAGATTATTTTCCCAAAGGTTGATTTGCGTTGACTAAAACTGGCGGATCATCCCTACTTCACGAGGTCAAAGGCACAATCCTTCAGCCAAATGACTGATTCAGATGCATCCGAACAGACTGGCCTGGAACTTATTACTCTTTCCAGAGATGAACCAGAGACTTCTGAAAATAGAAATGCTATCGTCTAAGAAAAATACATCGCCCAACTGTTACAACAGATGGCAGCCATGCAGACTGAGATAGAGCGGCTCCAAAATCTCACCAACCTGTCCATTAGCGCCAATACCCCACTCCCTGAACAAGGGACGAATGCAACTGCACCACAAATTTTCTCATCTCCTGAACCGCCATTTCCCCAAAACCTCCCCGAAAATTCGCCACTAAACAAAACCGATCCACAGCACACTAATCCGCAAGCTAGTCCACAACAAAGCCCGCCACAAAATGATCCGGCCTCATTCACAACTCCACATACCCAAATTAATCCACTCATCCAACACACTTCTTCCGCCAAAATCACCAGGCGGACCAACACATATTGATGGCACACACCGCTGATCACAAAGAAGCAATATGTGCCACCAGTATATGCAACGGAAGCTCAACCTTTTACCACCACAGTACCAAACATGGCTCTTCAGGAAATCAGCCAGTGTGAAGAAATGGACAGGCGGGTAATGATCAGAACCGGTGAAAGTGTGGCGAGAGAGATTCATAGCCTAAAAAAAGCATTCAAAAATATCCAAACCAGCAAGGGACATGAAGGACTTGAGTATGAAGATCTGTGTATGCATCCCGACATTGAATTGCATGTAGGATATAAGGTGCCAAAATTTGACTTGTTTGATGGGAAAGGAAATCCTTACTCTCATTTGAGATCGTACTGCGACAAACTGGTTGGGGTAGGTAAAAACCAGGCCATCATAATGAAGTTGTTCACAAGGAGTTTGACAGGAGAAGCACTAGACTGGTACACAAGCCAGGACCCGCAAAAATGGCGTAATTGGGGCACGATGGCACAAGATTTTGTGAACAGATTTAAATTCAACACTGACACAGTCTTGGACAGATTTTATCTGATGAAGTTGGAAAAGAAGTCCACAGAGACCTTCAGAGAATACGCCATGAAGTGGAGGGCAGAAGCAACGAAAGTTCAACCCCCGATAGAAGAAAGCGAGATGACCACTCTCTTTGTACAATCTTTGAAAGATGCAACATACTATGAGAGAATGATAAGCGTCATAGGACGAGGTTTCTCTGAAGTTATAAGGATGGGAGATTTTATAGAAGAGGGGATCAGAACAGGAAGAATTACAAACTTTGTAGCAGTGCAAGCAACAAGTGAGATAATCCAGTCTGACTCATTTGAGGGAGCAGTAAAGAGGAAGAGAGATGGAGTGTCCTCTGTGGTGACAGTTCAGAAACATAGGCCAAATCAAATGTCAACCTACAAAATGCCATCACCCCAGCCTCCCTACTACAATCACAACAACCAAAGTCCTCATCCTTCCTATTATTACCCATACACCCAAAGCCCTCAGCCTTACTATCAATACCCACCTGGTCCCTACCCTGTCTACCATACCCATCCAATATATAGCCTGCCTTGAGCACCTGTCTATCCGAATCCCCCACAATATCAGCCCGCATACTTGCCTCATCCACAAGTCCATACACCAAATGCACCCCGACCCCGCGCAAAATACGAAAGAAAGCCAGCCAAAACCTATACACCTTTAGCCGAACCTCGAGCCCAATTATATGAAAGACTGAAAACCGCAGGAATACTCCAGCCCATCCCAGGAAATGTCCCCAATCCTGTTCCAAAATGGCACGATGAGACTAAGCATTGTGCATACCACTCGGGAATCCCTGGACACGACACTGAAAATTGCTATGCCCTCAGAAACAAAATTGAGACATTGATCAAAGAAGGAATTATCCAACTGAAAGGACCTTCCTCTGATGTAAATGATAACCCTTTGCCAGATCATAACAATACCAATGTGAACATAATTACTGTTGATGAAGAACACAACTTGGAAGGGACCATTGTGCCAATCCAGATAGAGGAAAAGGTTGAATCATCGGCCTTTGTCACCCCTATGATTACAGTCCAAGTGAGGGCACCGTTTGGAGTAGAAGTGTTTCCTCCAAAGTCGCAGGTCATGGCATCATCTTTTCTTGGAAAAGTCTTATCAACCAATCTCCGAAGGAAGGGAGACGCTTCTTTACCAAAGTCTGTTCCACTTCTGGGTCAGTCATTCGTCAAAACATGCGCCACTCAGGAATCAAAGGAGGACAATGCAGCCAACCTCGCGAAGGGATTCAAAAGATTTTTCATGAATGAAGAAGAAGCAAAATGCAACGTGATTCTCAATGATCACGCTAGAAGCTCAACCAGTTGGGATGCAGAGCAAGGAGATGTTTCGGGAAAATTGGACATGTACCCTGGCCTTGTTTCTCCCAGAAATTAGTTAACTGCATTAATATTTAATGAAACAATGCGATTCAGATTGAGGCCTGAATCACATATATGCATTTAATGTGTTTTGCCTCTACCTTTTGAAAACTTAAAATGACAAATCGGCATTGCTTTTGCTATTATAAAATATGTTTTGTTCAAAATTTCTCTTTTCTTTTTTTCATCATGCAAACTAATTTGTCGGCAGTATGTGACATATAATGAAACAAGCAAACAAGGTCCCAAACAAGCAAGGCTTCGAAGAATATAAGGAAGACTCCCAAGCGGAAGAATTGAGGCATATTTTGGAATAAGTCAAAGCCAGATTTGGATGAAACATCAAGATGGTTGATAGTTAAAAGCATTGGCACGGACGTTTGCCATTGGTACTCTTGGGCTACCACATTACGATCAGGATTTCTACTGGGGCAATGCTATTTCTTTCGCAACCAAGTGAATACAGAATCATTTACTAAGAGACTGATTGATGAAAGCAGATGGACGCAGTTGTCCGGGGCAACTTTATCAGAATAGAATGGCCAAAAACCATCAATGCAGATGCAGTGAAGAGATACCATATCTAAGATTAGTTATTCTCTATGTAATGCATTTCTTATGTTGTAAAAATTGCGCTCCCAGGCGGGATACGCAAAGGAACCCATGTAGGGTTCCGTTTCTTTAGATCACAAATTTCCCCGATCTCTTTTCTTTGTAACCTGAACTACGTTATGACCTGATTCCCTCGGCGGGATACGTAGGCGGCCACATCGGCTTCGGTCCCATCTTTAGAAAAATCCTTACAATCTCCTTTGCTTACCTGAACTACGTTATGACCTGATTCCCTCGGCGGGATACGTAGGCGGCCACATCGGCTTCGGTCCCATCTTTAGAAAAATCCTTACAATTTCCTTTGCTTTCCCGAACTACATTATGACCTGATTCCCTCGGCGGGATACGTAGGCGGCCACATCGGCTTCGGTCCCATTTTAGAAAATCCTTACAATCCCCTTTTACTTGTAATGAACTATGTCACGACCTGATTCCCTCATGGGGATACGTAGGCGGCCTAAATCGGCTTCGGTCCCACCATTAGGAAATATTTTCTCCTTTATCTCACAAAAGACAAAAATGCACCCATCTGATCACCCTGATAGGACATGCAAGCAACCCAGAAAAGACTCGGTTGTCCGTTTAAAAGATCATCATCCTCACATATCGGAAACTGAGGCATTTTTAAGGGATCACTACCAGAGGACGCCGATAAACCTGGAAAAGCATCGGCAAACTAAGTCTTCAGCCTAAGAGGATTTTGGATAAGACGTTTGCTCTGTTTCACCGCATGTCACTGCTCGACAGATATTTACATATATGCATACTTTCTTATAAGTAATTTATTTTTAACAAATATTCTCCATTAGAGTTCGACAGAACTTTTTACATATATGCCTACTTTATTATAAGCGATTTATTTCTATCAAATATTTTCATTAAAATTTGACAAGATTTTTTGCATACTTTCTTATACACAGTTTATTTTCACCAAATATTTTCATTAGAAGTTTGACAAGATATTTTACATATATGCCTACTTCCGTATAAGCAAATCATTTTCAACAAATGTTTTCATTAGAGTTCGACAAGAACTTTTTAATGATAAGCATACTTTCTTATAAACAACTCATTTTCAGCAAATGTTTTCATTAACGGTTAGCCAAGACTGGGAACCAGACAGGGGCTACAGATCCAAATCAGCAGGGCATGCAGCTATCAAGAGCCAAAGCTATCAAGTCAACGCGAATCAACCACCCCTCCCCAAACTCACAAATTTTCTTTGAGTACAGGTTCTTCAGGTTGAAAAAGCAGGGAAACCACATCAGTTATGATCAATTCCCCAAAGAATTTCGGCACTACAACTCACTACAAGGATTACGTTCTTGTTCTGCATTTATACGAAGACATCATCTTGACCTACAGGGTCCCGACTATTATGTCTGCACAAAGATGTTATTTCGAATCACAAAGAACGACAACAAGGCAAACCCGACGGCAAAGACATCGCATCACATTTTCGCCCGTGCCAGGACGACATTTCAATTCACATGAGTTTGGATCAGCAGAAGATTCAAGACAACGTGGAGCCCTATTACAAAGAAACCGACGGCAAGGACGCCACTTACATCTCTTACAACAGACAACATTACAAAAACGTCATCGACGTTATGGCGACACAATCATCTTCTACAAAGATCTCGGCGCCAACAAAGACTACAATGACGTCTTCAGCCAGACTATCTTTACAAAGAACGCAAAGACGACAATTATCTTTTACGCGTCTCGACGACGTCAAATGACGTCTTCAAACGCAAAGAACTATCTTTACGGCAATGCAAAGAAATATCTTTTACCGCGTCTCAACGACGTCAACAAAGATTACAATGACGTCTTCAACGCAGCGACTATCTTTACGGCATTACAACAACGCTATTGACGCGTTCGCAAAGACATCAACTATCTTTTACCGCATCTCAACGGCGTCAACAAAGATTACAACGACGCTTCAAAGACAACAAATTATCTGCAATAGCAAACATCATTACAACAACGTCATCGACGTTACAACAGCACAACAAGTATCTTTTACAGCATTGCAACGACGTCAACAACATTACAATGACGTCCTCAACGCAGCAGCTATCTTTTACAGCATTACAACAACGTCATTGATGTAACTGCAGCACATCAACTATCTTCAACAGCATTACAACAACGTCCACGACGTTACGGCAGCACGACAACTATTTTTTACAACAACAACGACATCATCAACGTCTATACAACGACGATATCAGCAAAGTCTATACAACGACGACATCATCAACGTCTATACAACGACGACATCAGCAAAGTCTATACAACATCGACGTCAGCAACATTACAACGACGTCTTCAACACAACACGTCGATCCAACGACGTCATTTCAGGCTCCCACCTTATAATGAGGGTATTTTAATTTCAGTCAGGCGCCCACCTTATAACAAGGGAATTTTAATTTCAGTCAGGCGCCCACCTTATAACAAGGGAATTTTAAGTTATTTTCTCTACAATTTTTCCTCAGCAGTTATACACTAATTATATCTTAAGCGTTAGTTTGCAGGAGTTTTTAATTTGCAGGAACTTCATCACAGCGTGGGACTATCTCTTACGGCGGACCGAGGCAAATTGGTCAGCGACCTACTTCGAACGTCGATCCGCTCTTTTCAAATAGTTTCTCGCATCTGCGACCAGTGTCATCCTAAGTCGACACTGGGGCATTGTTGTTTGAATATGCACCATCTTTTTTTCAACTTCTTCCCCCCGGGCATTCTATTTCTTACCATGCAGTCCCGATGATCGGGACAAAATTGGCTACTCAGTCAACTTCTTTGGCCGAAAACTCTTTCATCATCTCCGTTCAAAGAGGGGCATCTGTTGACACCCAATTTTGTCCCATCTTTTATGATTTTATTCATAATTTTAACATTTTTTGACATTTTTAAAACAATTTTAAAATATATATATATATGCATATTATTCTCTTATTATTATTATTATTATTCGCATTTTTTACTGTCATTTGCATTTTTTTTTATCACAATCATAAGTTTTATCCAAAAATTTCTATGTTATTTTATTCTCGCAAAATTGCATCGCATTTCCCTTTCATTAAGCATTAAACATTTCGCAAATATTATATTTTATTATTATCACGTCGTTATGTTATTTTAAATAATTCACATCTTTTACAAAAAAATATATATATATAATATCTTTTAATATTAAACCCCTTTTATATTTTTCAATTCCTAACCCAATACAATTTCTACCCAACCTAAATTAAAACCCATTTTTCGTCCAAAGCCCAATCCCCAAATTAAATTCCCACAAGCCCAATCCCCAAATTAAATTCACAACCCAATACAATTTCTACCCAACCATTTAAAACCCAATTCCCACAACCCAAAAACCCCAAGCCCAACAAACTTTTCCCCAGGCCCAACCAAACACCCGACCCAATCAACACATTTCAATAACCCAAACCCAATTAAATACCCATTTCCCTAAACCATTCCCTTTTATCCCTTTAACCCCAAACCCAAAACAAAAACTCTTCCAATCGGACCGCCCAACTCCCCAATTAAATTCCCACCAACCGGACCAGCCCATTCTCGAACCAGCCCAGTCGACAACCCCTTAACCCATCGGCCCAGAACCCGCAGCCACTCACCCGACCCGAACCGACCCAACTCGCCTTCCCCCTTCTTTTAATCCCCAAAACCCAAACAAAAAAACCAAAAAATCAAACCCCCATTTCTCGAAAACCCTCAGCCGACCGCGACCCCACACCCCATACCGGCGACCCCACGTCGCCGGTCACCTCGCCCCTGCCACCACCGACCCCTGACACCACCAACCCCCCTCTGTTACGCCGACACCCGCAAAATCCGCGACCCATACCCACAAAATCAGAAATCTTTGCCTTTATTTTTGAATTTCAAACTCGATTTTTTGGGGGGGGAATCCACCTATAAATACCCCATGATTGTTCTTCATTTGGGGAGAGTTTCGGAGAAGAAAAAGAGATTTTTGGAAGGATTTTCGGAATATACATAAAATACTTTGTTGTGTTCTTGAGTTTAAAGCATTTTGGCTTCTTTGTTGTTCAAGAATCAAGTCCGAAAAGGTTTGTCATCCCCTTTGATTTCTCTGATTTTTTCACTATTCTTCGGAGTCGACCCGACTCGGTCGACCGGTTCGGATAACATTTTCAGAATTCTTGCATTTCATATTTATGTATGTTGGTTATCTGAATTTGGTGTTAAAATTTGATTTGATTTGGATCACTGATTTCGGGTCGGGTTACTGACCCGGGTCGGGTCGACCCGATTTGAATTTCCAAATTTCTTGCATTGTTGCTGTTGTTATCATTGGTTATCTGAAATTGTTGAATTTATTTGATTCCGGGTTGAAACACTGATCCGGGTCGGGTCGACCCGGTTGGGTAACATTTCCAGAATTCTTGCATTACATATTCTTGTTATTGGTTATCTGAATTTGGTGTTAAAATCTGATTTGGGTTTGGATCATTTGATTTCGGATTCGGATCACTGATTCGGGTCGGGTCACTGACCCGGATCGGGTCGATCCGATTTGGATATTTTCAGAATTTTTGCATTTCATATTTTTGTATGTTGGTTATCTGGAATTGATGGAATTATTTGATGACGGGTTGAATCTCCTATTCGGTCGGATTCTTGACCGGTCAGGTCGACCGGTTTGAATTTCCAAATCTCTTGCATTATTCTTTGTGGTTATTATTGGTTATCTGAAAAATTGAAAAAGTCCGATTCGTTGGCATTCGATTCGGGTCGGGTCATCGACCGGATCGGTCGACCGATTTTTGGCGTATTTCCAGTTATGGCATTTTTCATACTGTTTGCTAGTTATCTAAAAATCAATTTCGATTTTTATTCGGTCATTGTTCATGATCCGGTCGGATTTTTCCATAAATACCTCTTAATCCTGTTCGATTCCAACATTTGTAATTTGGTTCGGATAATTTAATTGCTCCTTTGCTCGTTTCTTTGGCAATCGCTTTTATTGTTTTATTAATATCGCATCTAGGCCGATGAAATTGAAATCGAGGCCGCACTTTTGCTTCTGTTCAAAGATCAATTCTCTGTTTTGATTTGCCTGTTTGATTTCTTTGTTTTGATAGTTTCTTGATTTACATTTCCGTGTTATTTTACTGTTTCTAAATACCGATTTAGGCCGATAAAATTGAATTCAAGGCCGCGCTTCGTTTCTCTGTTTTTGATTTCTTGTTTTAAACATCTGTCTGACGGATATCTTTCTGTTTTACTGTTTTACTGTTTTTACCGTTCTGAACAAATACCGCATCTTTCGAGATATTGCTTTCTGTTTTGATCCTTTGTTTGACATTAAAATATCCGATTCATTGCTTTTTACGCTTTTTCTGTTTTAAACTAAACACCGCGTCTTTTTTGAACTGCTTTTCTTCTCTGCCTCGATTTTTACATTCTTTATTCACGCTCTGCTTCTTTGTTTCATTACGATTTAAAATTTTACTGATTTGAACACGATACTACACCGCCGATGAAAAATATCCGTCGATTTTGAGGCCTACAGCTTGCAAAGACGGAAATATAACTTCGGGCAAGGATGAAGACTTAAACCTTTTATCCGAGATCAACATGTTTAGTAGGCGAGGTGACTAAAATAACCAACAAGTTATATATTCGCAGCCTACGACGTGATTATAGTGATCTTTCTATTTCACCCGAGAGACCGACACGTTTAGTAGGCGAGGCAATCAAAATAAACTACATTAGTCATATGTTTGCGACCACGACGTGATTGGAATGTTCTTTTCAAAATTTAAGTCTGAGCCCCGCGATCAAAACATTCAATGCTTTGAATACGGATATGAAGTTATTTGTATTTAAATGTTTCTAACCGCTTGTTCTTTCTGACTTGCGAGGATTAAAGTAAATAACGACAAATATTCCTCGGAGTTTATTTATTGTTATTTCTTTCTTTAATTCAGCTTTTATTTCGCTTTGTATTGTAATATTATTTATCGCACTTATGTAATTATTGAAATGCTTAGAATAGGCAAACTTAGGATTTATTCATAGGTTAGTTTAAGATTTGAAACTCGTCGCTAGCTTATTCGTAGGCTCGCAAACTTAGAAATCCTTCGCTAGTTTATTTATTTTAGGCTCGTCACGCGAATTCAAGATTTTCAAAATAACTTTTGTCATCTTTTATTTGCTTTATTAATCATACTGAATAAGTTTATCTTTTGTCAGTTTACAATTCATTGATTCTCAAAATTTTACTTCTTTGGCATTATAAATAAATTGTTTTACTATCAATTGTCAAATACATATTTTTTCCAACTCTATATGTATTTCTCTTTAGATATCATATAAATGCATATTTGAAAAATCTCTACATTCATCTATCTTTTAAAATGCATCCCCTTTTTATTAATTATTAACAAACATCTTTTAAACTTCATGCTTCAAACACGCATTTTTTCTAATAATAATTAACCTGAGTTTTACGGATAACATAAGTTAGCGGATCTTAAAGGATGCCTAACCCCTTCCCTTTAGGATAATAAAGAACCCTTACCTAGAATCTCACTAGTTTCGCAGACCTTAAAATTGGAGTTACTTTGCAGCACTTAGTTTAAATATTTAGGTGTCCTAATTCACCGTAAAAAATAATTAGGTGGCGACTCCTCAACCCTTTTTTCACCCCCCATACGTCTGTGCTCCGCTTTGACCCGAGCGAGGTCAAAATAGGGCGCGACAGCTCCACCATTGAAAATGAACGTGTACCCAGACTAAGATTTGTAGTCATCAAGATCTATCTGGAAGCTAGCATCAGTGTACCCAGTACATACCAGCTTCTCTTGTCCACCATAGACTAAGAAATATTCTTTAGTTCATCTAAGATACTTAAGAATACTCTTGACTGCCTTCCAATGTTCTTTCCCAGGATTCTACTAGAAGTTGTAAGTCATACTAAGTGCAAATGCCACATCTGGCCTAGTACAGGTCATGGCATACATGATCGATCCTATAGCCAAAGCATATGGGATCATTTTCATGCATTCAAGTTCTATAGTATTAGAAGGACTATCCTTCTTAGATAACTTGATGCCTTGTCCCATAGGTAGATCGCCTTTCTTGGAAATTTTCATAGAAAAACGTCTAAGCACTTTGTCTATGTAGACTGACTATGACAACCCCAACAATCTATTAGGTCTATCTCTATAGATCCTAATTCCCAGAATGTAGTAGGCTTCACCTAAATCCTTCATCATGAAGGTACTGGACAACCACTCCTTGACTAACTGCAGGAGAGTCTTATTGTCTCCAATTATTAATATGTCATCTACATATATGATAATGAAGGCAATACTCCCATCCTTGCGTTTACTATAAACACATGGATCCTCTTTGCTTCTAACGAAATCGAATGACTTGATTTCCTTGTAAGAGCAAATGTTCCAACTCCTCGAGGCTTGCTTAATTCCATAAATGGACTTTTTTACCTTGCATACAACATTTGGTTTGGACTCAAGTGAAAAACCCTCAGGTTGTTTCATATACACCTCATCAACTAGATTACCATTGAGGAAAGCAGTTTTGACGTCCATCTGCCAAATGTCATAGTCATAATATGTAGTTATTGCAGGCAAAATCCGAATGGACTTAATCTTAGCAACAAGTGAAAAGGTTTCATTATAATCGACCCCAGGTCATTGATTATAACCTTTAGCCACCAATCTTGCTCTATAAGTCTATACCTTGCCATATGCATCAATCTTCTCCTTGAAGATCCATTTGCATCCTATGGGTATAACCCCTGTTGGCAAATCAACCAAGTTCCAAACTTGATTTATGTACATTGAGACCATCTCATATTTCATGGATTCTTTCCATCTCTGCGAATCAATGTCTAACATAGCTTCGTTGTAGGTTGTAGGTTCATCGTCATCAGGAATATCTATCTCATTGTGTGTTTCAACAAGGAGATTAAGTCTTTCAGGCGGACGATGAGTCCTAGTGGTCCTACGGAGTTGATTGTTCTGCGTTTCAGTGTTTGTTGCATTCTGATTGTGAGAAGGTCTTTGTGTGTTGGACAATCCATCACCTTGAGAGCTTTCAGGAATGTCATTTTCATGTATTTCCTTAATGGAATGATGTACAACCATTGTATCATCTTCTATTGGTTGTGTATGAGAGCCTTGCATTTCTGTACTATCTCTCACAACACTCCCACTGGCTAAAGGGCGTACTCTAAGTACCCAATCTTCACCAGATACTCCCACTAAATCCTTGTTTAGGTCTTTCGACAAGGGTTTAACTTCTGTGTTATCTTGTGGTTCTTGAATTTCTTCAAGTTCTACGTCTGTGCAGCTATGTTCCTTGTAGACATATTCTTCTTCAAGGAATGTTGCGTTCTTGGAAACAATGACCTTATGTTCTCCAGTAAGATAGAAGTAGTATCCCTTAGTTTCCTTTGGATACCCCACGAAGTAACATTTCTCACTTTTAGATTCCAACTTGTCAGAGAGCATCTTCTTAACATAAGCAGGGCACCCCCAGGGTCTTATATGTTTAAGAGCTGGCTTATTGACACACCATGTCTCATAGGGTATCTTTTCTACTGACTTGGAAGGATCCCTGTTTAGAACATAAATTGAGGTTTGTATAGTATGTCCCCAAAGATATATCGGTAGAGCTGAGGAGCTCATCATGGATCGAACCATATCCAATAAGGTTCGGTTTCTCCTTTCGGCAACACCATTCATATGTGGTGTTCCAGGAGGTGTCCACTCCAATTGGACTCCATGTAGCTTCAAGTAATCCAGAAAATCCTTGTTCAAGTATTCACCTCCTCAATCCGATCGAAGGGTCTTGATACTTGTTGCAAGTTGCTTCTCTACTTCTGACTTGTACTCTTTGAACTTCTCAAAAGCCTCGGATTTGTGTCTCATAAGATACACATATCCATACCTTGTGAAGTCGTCAGTAAAAGTAATGAAGTATGGGAAGCCTCATTTAGATTGAGTTGAGAATGGCCCACATACATCAGTATGGACCAACTCAAGGACCTCATTGGCTAGCACACCTTTCCCAGAATATGGTTTATTGGTCATCTTTCCTCTCAAGCAAGATTCGCAGTTACCATAAGACTCCAAGTCAAATGGTTCGAGGTAGTCTAACTTCCTCAACCTTGCTATCCTTGATTCGTTGATATAACCAAGTCTGTAGTGCCATAGGTAGGTAGAGTTTCTATTACTTATCTTGGCTCGTTTATTTTGTACATTGGATATCTCTCAACTATAGTTTAGTCTATATAATCCATCCACAAGAGGAGCAGTTCCATATATAATATTATCAAAAGACAGTACTTGACTGCCATTATAAATATATAAGGAAAAACCCTCCAAGTCCAAACCTGGGATAGAAATGACATTCCTCGTTAACGAGGGTACATAGTAGTAATCATTCAACACTAAACAATAGCCATAAGGTAAATTTAATCTATAAGTCCCTACGCGCTCAGCATCCACTCGTGCTCCGTTTCCAACGCGTAGGTCTACCTCCCTTGGTCCAACCTTCCTGCTATTAGTTAGCCCTTGCACATTTGTACAAATATGTGAGCCACAAGCTGTATCCAATACCCAGGAATGAGAGTTATTTATAGACATATTTATTTCAATGATGTACATACCTTGTCCACCAGAGGCAGAAACACCTAGTGCTTTTCCTCTTCCTGGTGTCGTGCAGTCCTTCTTCCAATGCCCCTTCTTATGGCTTGAGGCATTCATCCTTAGCCAAATTTACCTTCTTCTTCTTCACACCTCCCTTAGGCTTCATAGCTGAGGGCGCAGCGACCACTTTTCCCTTTCGGCTTGGGTCGGCTAGAAGAGCTCACCAGGAGCACAACTTTGCCTTTAGAGGTGGAAGACTCAAAGGTCTTGAGCATGTTATGCAGCTCCGGCCGACTCACCTTCGTTCCATTCATATTGAAATTCACTATGAAGTTTTCAAAGGAATGAGGAAGAGAGTTTAGGATGAGGGTGGTAGCGAAATTCTTCTGCAGCTTTGTTCCAATTGAAGCAAGCCTCTCTATCAGCCTTATCATCTTCAATACATGTTGCGAGACCTGGCCCCCTTCATTGAGCTTACACTTAAATAATTCTATTAGTAACTCATATTCCATAGTCTGGGATTGTTAGTCATAGAGACTCTTCAAGTGTTCTAGCATCTCATTGGGACCCATGTTCTCATGTTGTCTCTGAAGTTCCATTGACATAGAAGACAACATCACGCACTCTGCTGAAGTGGCATCATCTAGGTGTTTTTGGTAAGCATCCTTATCAAAATAGGAATATTCAGCAGAGTATGTCGCTGGGACTGTTGGGAACACCGTGTCCAACACGTATTCTATTTTCTCTTGTCTCAGAACTATTTGCAAATTCCTTAGGCAGTCAAGGTAGTTGGGTCCAGTAAGTTTGTTCATTTCGATCAACATTTTCAATGATAAGCTCGACATCTTTGATAATCTGAAGAATTAGATAGACTGGAAATCAAACTCAAAATTTATTTCCTAATACACACATTCATTTATGCTAATCAACATGGCCTTTTGTTTAATTAGCTCCCACTATTTTAACATACTTCTACGACCCTATAGTAGAATACGGAACCTATTTTAATTGAGGTCAAAATGGGTCAAGATCCAAGCCTATGCTATCTCCGCGTTTGCTTTGGCTGATAACTTCAATAACACATCTTGGTAGGTTCTAAACCAATTGCAAAGCTCATTTTCAACTCTTGATTGATCAAATATTACATTTAATCCTGCATCCTTAGATTAGTCCAACACTTTTGCGCCAAGATTTGTCTAAGCAAGTCAACCCCATTACACGATATGTATCTAAGTAAATTTGGCCTTTGTGAGCAAACACTTTGGTGTAAATACCCACAAAAGTTTATCGTTTACTTTTACATTAAAACACATCTATGAAAGAATCTGGGTCCTCGTAGACTTAGAGTAAATGCTTTGGCATAAATACTCATATCGCCGAAAATGATTTCACACTCTAACAATTATAATGGACGACGCGTTTTAATTTACACTTGTATTTAAAATTCTGGAGAACATTTTAATTCAGGATTTTAACCAAGATCAACTCTTTTACGCCATATCCAATATGATATCTTAACATCATGAAAAACTAATGACACATATAGTTGGGAACCGTCAACCCAATATGCATGATATAAGATGGTTTAATCAAATATTGGGCGCCGCCTGCCCAGACAGTTATAGCGGACACTATTCTAATAATTTAAATGACAAACAATTTGACATTTAGCACATAAACAGTATACTTATCAAATATAATGTATAATAATAATCTTGGGTTAAACATTCTGAACTCTGAAATTTTTTTTTGTTTCTGGACAGGTGGGGGTCGCGGTTCTAATAATTAGGGTTGCGGTGCCACTGAGGCAGAAGCCTTTCGGCTTCTGCAAATGCATTAGCGTCGCAACGCTCTACCATGGAGCCGCGGCACTGCAAGGGCAGAAACATTTCTGCTTCTGCAAATGCATTAGCGTCGTGGCGCTCCACCATGGAGCCACGACGCCTATTGTCCAGTGAGTCTGAATTTTGAAACGAAGCATTCGCGCTGCCGATGTCTTGACAAACGTTTCTGGGTTGAATTTTCAAAATCATTCGAGCCCTAAATCCAATTTAGGGATCAAATCACAGATCCTTTATCATCACCCACCATTAATAATTCCCATATCGACCATCATCCGTTCTTACCCGTTCTTAGCCGTGTATCGTGCAATGAGCCGGACAATGCACTTTTGACTTAGTTCGAGTTAGAGCGGAATGACTTTCTCGAGTTAGCGTATGAGATAATTTAGGGTGATATCAAAAGGTTAACATTCGGTCAAGACATGCAGGATTTCAAGAAACCTCATTTTAATCCAATTTTATGTTTAACCCATATTATTACTTTATTCAATTGTTATATAACCATTGAACCAACCTGGGCTTTGATACCACGGTAGGGTTTTGTTGGGTTCAAAATACAAAAGTAAGGCACATCGGAAGTTTAAAATTTTGTTTCTTACTTACCCCAACAACTTATTCTGGTATGGTTATACAACAATCAAAACCTGTAACATAAAGCATAAAGACTTACATGTTGTACTATCTGGAATCTTTACTTAAGGGTTGACACATGACTACCATTTCGATTGCAAGCTCCAAGCTTCAATGTATTTCTCTTTCGGAAAGCTAGGAAATCCAGCAGAGGTTCGAGAGAGTATTGTAATTCTAAGACTCTAAGGCATAGAATGATAATCTGAAATTCGTGTATCAATAATGAAGAGAATCCCACTATTTATAGGTGAAAATCAAGTCAAACCGAATTAGGGTTTGACTTTGGGCCTGGCCCAAAAATCGAGGCAGAAGCACTGCGGCCCTAGGGTATGGGCGTCGCGGTGCTTGACGTGTTCCTGCACTGTCTCTATTTATTTTCTGTACATTCTTAATTAAATCCAAAATCCAATTTTGACTTAATTAAAATAATCATTATTCATTTATATATCTCGATTCTAAATTGAATATTTAATACTCTTTCAATGCATCCTTAGTCGAAAGGAAAAGCGACATTAATCAAATTAAGGTCTACGCGGAACTCCTACACGGCGCCGCAAGACGAACTCAATATGTTAAGTATATTTACACGAATCCAGTAAACTTAACTTGTTTGTGGTAAGATAAAATCCTTTCATTCACGATACATACGATCAATCTTAGGATTTGTCAAGTGTCTATCCAAATGGATTAATCATTATATCTCATCTATATTATTTGACAACTAGACCATATTCTAAATATGTCTATTGCGTTGGCCAACGACTTAGTCAACCAAATATCACTGAGAATCTGAGTGTTCTCTCGAATATACATTCGAGGAATGAATCCTAATCTTGGCTCAACTACCACCTTTAATCCACATCGTAATGTACCCAATACAAGTCGTATCTCAATATATAAGGCATTTGAGCTTAGGACAGGATAAAGTACATTACTTTGTAGACAAGGTGCATATTGACCTCAAGTCTAAGGACTTCTATCTGCCACATGCTGATCATACTTTAGACAAGTATAACAAACAATATATCAGCAGGGTATACCAATACTTCCAAAGTATCCATGTGTCCATCACGAGTTGCCATTACTCGTTGCAGGTGAGACATACTACATCTCTAAGGATGTGATGCAGACCACATGTCGACTTATCACATATCATCGATATCCCATTCTCGATGATCATTAGTCGAGGCTATTTTAAGAGTTACATTATAATATTAATATCTCACACTATTAATAACAGCATAACCTCCAGGATACGTATTATAGAATATTATAAACAATCAATTAATAATTCAATAATTGCAAATGCCAAAATATTAATTTGCATTAATAATAATATGAATGTGTATAAAGTATATTTGTCCTAATATAGATTGTCTCTAGGAAATAAATATACTTTCAGTCTACTCATAATAGACACATATGTTCAAAGAGACTTTTCGTCACAGACGCATCTTTTATAGTGACTTTTTTATTTCTCTGAAGAGTGTAATTATTTTTTAGAAAAAAATAACTTTGTTCTCTATAACCTAGCCCATCAACGCTAACTAATATAACATATTCAACGAAATGAGTTTCGATGTATAATTCCAGACTCTCTTGGTAATTTAAGATCATTGGAATGTCTAGGCCTAGCCGGAAACAATTTCCAAGCTTATTCGTCGTTGAGCTTCATCACCTCCTTGACAAATTATAGATACTTAAGAGAATGTGGATAAACCAGAATCCGTTAAACGGAATTCTTCCATCTTCCATTGGAAATCTTTCCACTACTCTAGAAAATATCAGTGTTTCTAACTGCAAACTAAAGGGAGGAATCCCGAAGGAAATTGGAAACTTGAGCCAATTAATCAAGTTGGACATGTCGAGTAACGACTTAATTGGTTACATTCCATCAACAATAAGGGAGTTGAAGCAACTTCACGGGTTAAGATTAGAGGGAAATAAGATTGAAGGATCCATTTCAGATCGTCTTTGTGAAATGCAAAACTTGGTATACTTGTACTTGGGCCAAAATTATCTTAGGGGTAAATTCCAGAATGCCTTGGGAACGTTACTGAAAGTATATTTATGTACTAGAGACAATCTGTAATAGGACAAATGTACTTTATACACATTTGTATTATTATTAATGGTGATTATTAATTTGGCATTCGCAATTATTGAATTATTAATTGATTGTTTGTAATATTGTTTAATGTGCATCCCTTGAGCTTACGTTGTCACTAATAGAGTGAGATATTGATGATAGAGTGTAACTCTTAAATAGCCTCGACTAATGATCATCGAGAATGGGATATCGATGATATATGATAAGTCGACATGTGGTTTGCATCACATCCTTAGAGGATGTAGTATGTCTCACCTGCTACGAGTAATGGCTACTCGTGATGGACAGATGGATACTTTGGAAGTATTGGTATACCCTGCTGATATACTGTTTGTTATACTTGTCTAAAGTATGATCAGCGTGTGGGAGATAGAAGTCCTTAGACTTGAAGTCAATACGCACCTTGTCTACAAAGTAATGTACTTTGATCCTGTCCTAAGCTCAAATGCCTTATAGGTTGAGATACAGCTTGTATTGGGTACATTACGATGTGGATTAAAGGTGGTAGTTGAGCCAAGATTAGGATTCATTCCTCGAATGTATATTCGGGAGAACACTCGGATTCTCAGTGATATTAAGTTGACTAAGTTGTTGGCCAACGCAATAGACATATTTAGAATATGGTCTAGTTGTCAACTAATATGGATGAGATACAATAATTAAGCCATTTGGATAGACACTTGACAAATCCTAAGCTTGATCGAGTGTGTCATGAATGAAAGGATTTTATCTTACCACATAAAGTTTAAGTTTACTGGATTCGCGTAAACGTACTTCACATATTGAGTTCGTCTTCCGGTGCCGTCTAGGAGTTCCACGTAGACCTTAATTTGATTAATGTCAATATGAGAAGGCATGTAGGATCACACTATGTCGATTGTCCGTTTCGATCTAAGGATATATTGAGAGAGAAATTAAATGTTCGATTTGGAATCGAGATATTTAAATTAATAATAATTATTTTAATTAAGTCAAAATTGGATTTTGGATTTAATTAAGAATACACGGAAAATAAATTGAGACAGTGCAGGAGCACATCGAGCGCTGCGACGCCCATACCCTAGGGCCGCGGCGCAGTGCAGGAGCATGTCGAGCGCTGCGGCGCCTCTACCTCGAATTTTGGGCCAAGCCCAATGTCAAATCCTAATCCGGTTTTGTCCTATTTTTCAACTATAAATAGATGTATTTACTTCATTATTCATACACCAATTTTCTGAAAATCATTCTAAGCCTTAGAGACTTAGAATTAAATACTCTCTCGAATCTCTGCCGGATTTCCTAGCTTTCCGAAAGAGAAATACATTGAAGCTTGGAGCTTCCAATCGGAAGGGAAACTGCGTGTGCACCTTATAATAGATAAAGACTCCAGTTATTCTAATCTGTAAGTTTATGCTTTATATTACAGGTTTGATTGTTGTATAACCATACCAGAAATGTTGTTGTGGTAAGTAAGAAACAAATTTTTAAACTTCCGATGTGGCTTACTTATATGCTTTGAACCCAACAAAACCATATAGTGGTATCAGAGCCCAGGCTGGTTCAATGATTATATAACAATTGAATACAATAATAATAAGGGTTAAACATAAAATTGGATTAAAATGAGGTTTCTTGAAATCCTACATGTCTTGACCAAATGTTGACCTTTTGATATCACCCTAAATTATCTCCTACGCTAACTCGAGGAAGTCATTCCACTCTAACTCGAACTAAGCCAAAGTGTGTTATCCGGCTCATTGCACGGCGCACGGCTAAGAACGAGTAAGAACGGATGATGGTCGATATGGGTGTTATTGATAATGGTGGGTGATGATAAAGGACCTGTGAATTGATCCCTAAATTGGATTTAGGGGTTGAATGATTTTTTGAAAATCAACACAAAAACGTTTGTCAGGACATCGGTGCCGCGACGCTTTCTAAGGTTTCAGGGAGGCGCCGTGGCTCCATGGTGGAGCGTCACGGCGCTAATGCATTTATAGAAGCAGAAATATTTCTGCCCTTGCAGCGTAGCGGCTCCATGGTGGAGCGCCTCGATGCTAATGCATTTTTTCAAAAACCGAAAGGCTACTGCCTCAGTGGCGCCGCGACTCTAATGATTAACGTTGCGGCCCCACCTGTTCAAAAAAAAAATTAGAGTTCAGAATATTTAACCCAAGATTATTATTATACAGTATATTTGATAAGTATACTGTTTATGTGCTAAATGTAAAATTGTTTGTCATTTAAATTATTAGAATAGCGTCCGCTATAACTATCTGGGCAGGCGGCGCCCCGTGTTTGATTAAACCATCTTATATAATGCATATTGGGTTGACGGTTCCCAACTATATGTGACATTAGTTTGCATGATGTCATATTGGATATGGCGTAAAAGAGTTGATCTTGGTTAAAATCCTGAATTAAAACGTTCCCTAATATTTTAATACAAGTCTCATTCAAAATGAACGTGTCATCCGTTATAATTGATTGTAGTGCAAAATCTTTTTCGGTGAGATGAGTATTTATGCCACAGCATTTGCTCTAAGTCTACAAGGACTCAGACTCTTTCATAGATGCATGTTAAATGTAGAAGTGGGTGATAAACCTTCATGAGTATTTACACCACAATGTTTGCTCTATAAGGAAAAACTCACTTAGATACGTAATTGCAGTCGCATAACGGGGTTGACTTGCTAGGCTGTCTTAGCGCCACAGTGTCGGACAAGCCGAGGGACGCAGATTGATTATTTAAAACATTCGGTAAAACATGAGTTACGAATTGTTTGTAATTGGTTTAGAGACCTACCAGGTTGTGCTGTTGAAGTTATCAGCCATAACAAATGCAGAGATAGCATGAACCTGGATCATGGCCCATTATGACCATATTTGATATGAGTCCATATTCTTCCATTGGGTCGAAGAGTATGTTAAAATAGTGGGAGCTAATTAAACTAAAGGCCATGTTAATTAGTTAACGAATGTGTTCAATAAAAATTATATTAGAGTTTAATTTCAAGTTTATTTGTTTCTTCAGTCGTATAAAATGTCGAATCTATCACTGAAAATGTTGGTCGAGACAAACAAGTTGATTGGATCAAATTACCCTGACTGGTTAAGAAATCTTCGATCGGTGTTAAGACTAGAAAGAATTGAGTATGTGTTAGACACAGTATTCCCCACAGTCCCTGCTGAAAACTCTGATGAGTATGCCATGTTTGAGAAGATGGCTTATCAGAAATGTTTGAATGATGCTACCTTGGCAAAATATATAATGTTGTCCTCCATGACTATGGAGTTACAGAGGCAACATGAAAACATGGGCCCCAACGAAATGCTAGAACACCTAAAGAGTCTCTATGAAAAATAGTCTCAAACAATGGAGTATGAACTGTTGAGAGACCCTTTCAAATGTAAGCTGAACGAAAGGAGACAAGTGTCAGCGCATGTTCTAAAGAAGGACTACACAGCTCCAAGTGGAGGCAAAGCACTAGGTGCTTCTGCCTCAACTGGACAAGGTATGTTTGTCATTGAAATAAATATGTTTATAAGTAACTCTCACTGCTGGGTATTGGATACCGCTTTTGGCTCGCACATTTGTAGTAATGTGCAGGGCCTAATTAACAGCAGAAAGGTTGGACCTTGGGAGGTAGACCTGCGCATTAGAAATGGAGCACAAGTAGATGCTGAACGCGTGGGAACTTATAGACTAGATTGACCTCCAGACTTTTGTTTAGAACTAAATAATTGTTATTTTGTTCCCTCATTAACGATGAATATCATTTATATCCCAATGTTAGACATTGAGGGGTTTTCCTCATTTATTGCCAATGGCAGTTATGTACTGTCTTACAATGGTTTTGTTTATGGAAATGCTCCGCTTGTGGATGGATTGTATATTTTAAACTGTAGTCGTGAAATTTTTAATATATAAAATAAACGATCTAAGATAAGTAATCCAAGAAACCACACCTACTTATGGCATTGTAGACTTGGTCACATCAACGAATCAAGGATAGCAAGATTAAGAAAGTTAGACTACCTGGAAGCATTTGACTTGGAGTCCTATGGTAACTGTGAATCTTGCTTGAGAGGAAAGATGACCAACAAACCACTTTCTGGGAAAGGGGTACGAGCCAAAGAGGTACTTGAGTTGGTCCATACTGATGTATGTGGGCCATTTTCAACTCAAGCTAAGGCAGGCTTCCCTTACTTCATCACTTTTACAGACGATTTCACAAGGTTTGGACATGTGTGTCTTATGAAACATAAGTCCGAAGCCTTTGCGAAATTCAAGGAGTACAAGTCAGAAGTAGAGAAGTAACTTGAAATAAGTATCAAGACATTTCAATCGGATCGAGGAGGTGAATACTTAAGTAAAGAATTTCTGGATTATTTGAAGCTTCATGGAGTCCAATCACAATGGACACCTCCTGGAACGCCACAGATGAATAGTATTGCTGAAAGGAGAAATTGAACCCTATTAGATATGGTTAGATCCATGATGAGTTTCTCAGCTCTGCCAACATACCTTTGGGAACTCCATATGAGATATGGAATGGCAAGAAGCCAGCACTTAAACACATGCGACCCTTGGGGTGCCCTGCATATGTAAAGAAGATGCTTACTGACAAGTTGGAATCTAAAAGTGAGAAATATTATTTTATGCGGTATCCGAAGGAAACTAATGGATACTACTTCTATCTTCTTGGAGAACATAAGGTCATTGTTTCCAGGAACGCAACTGAGATAGAACTTGAAGAAATTCAAGAACCACAAGATAACACAGAAGTTGAACCCTTGTAGAATGACCTAAACAAGGATTCAGTGGGAGTATTTGGTGAAGATTGGGTACTTAGAGTACGCACTTTAGCTAGTGGGAGTGTTGTGAGAGATAGTGCAAAAATGCGAGGCTCTCATACACAACCAATGCAATATGATACAATGGTTGTGCATCATTCCATTTAGGAAATACATGAAAATGACATTCCTGAGAGCTCTCAAGGTGATAGATTGTCCAACACACAAAGACCTTCTCACAATCAGAATGCAATAAACACTGAAACACAGAACAATCAACTCTGTAGGACCACTAGGACTCATTGTCAGCCTGAAAGACTTAATCTCATTGTTGAAACACACAATGAGATAGATATTTCCGATGACGATGAACCTACAACCTACAGCGAAGCTATGTTAGACATTGATTCGTAGAGATGGCAAGAAGCCATGAAATCTGAGATAGACTCGATGTACATCAATCAAGTTTGGAACTTGGTTGATTTGCCAACAGGAATTATACCCATAGGATGCAAATGGGTCTTCAAGAAGAAGATTGATGCATATGGCAAGGTACAGACTTATAAGGCAAGATTGGTGGCTAAAGGTTATAATAAATGGCCTGGGGTCGATTATGATGAAACCTTTTCACCTATTGCGAAGATTAAGTCCATTCGGATTTCGCTTGCAATAGCTGCATATTATGACTATGACATTTGGCAGATGGACGTCAAAACTGCTTTCCTCAATGATAATCTACTTGAGGAGGTGTTTATGAAACAACCTGAGGGTTTTTCACTTGAGTCCAAACCAAATGCTGTATACAAGCTACAAAAGTCCATTTATGGGCTTAAGCAAGCTTCAAGGAGTTGGAATATTTGCTTTGACAAAGCAGTCAAATCGTTTGACTTTGTTAGAAGCAAAGAAGATCCCTGCGTTTATAGTAACCGCAAGGAATGAAGTATTGTCTTCATTGTTATATATGTAGATGACATATTGATAATGTGAGATAATAAGACTCTCATGCAATCAGTCAAGGAATGGTTATCCAGCACCTTCATGATGAAGGACTTGGGTGAAGCCTGCTACATTCTTGGAATTAGGATCTATAGAGATAGACCTAATAGATTGTTAGGGCTGTCATAGTCCACATACATAGACAAAGTGCTAAGACGATTCTCTATGGAAAACTCCAAGAAGGGAAATCTTCCTATGGGTCAAGGGATCAAGTTATCAAAGAAGGATAATCCTTCTACTATTGCAGAACTTGAACGCATGGAAAAAATCCCATATGTTTCAGCTATAGGATCGATCATGTATGCCATGAACTGTACTAGGCCAGATGTGGCCTTTGCACTTAGTATGACTTGCAACTTCTAGTAGAATCCTGGGAAAGAACACTGGAAGGTAGTCAAGAGTATTCTTAAGTATCTTAGACGAACCAAAGAATATTTCTTAGTTTATGGTGGACAAGAAAAGCTGGTATGTACTAGGTACACTGATGCTAGCTTCCAGACAGATCTTGATGACTACAAATCTTAGTCTGGGTACACGTTCATTTTCAATGGTGGAGCAGTAAGCTGGAAAAGTTCCAAACAAGCTACAACTGCTGATTCGACAACAAAAGCTGAGTACATTGCTGGATCGGAAGCTGGTAAAGAAGTTGTCGCGATTTCTGAGTTCCTGAAGGAACTAGGGGTTATTCCAAGTGCCACTTGTCTAATAACGATTTATTGTGACAACACTGGTGCGATTGCGCAAGTTAAGGAACCAAGATCAACCAACAGAAACAAGCATGTACCAAGGAAGTACCACATACTCAGGGAGATGGTGGAGACTGAAGAGATTAGATTAGACTATGTTCTCACAGACGATAATCTAGCTGACCCATTCACTAAACTATTAAGCTTAGTCAAGCATAATGGTCATTTTGAGAATATGGGCGTTAAATATGTTGGAGATTGGCTCTAAGCCAAGTGGGAGATTGAAAGTATATTTATGTCCTACAGACAATCTATATTAGGACAAATGTATTTTATACACATTCGTATTATTATTAATGGAGATTAATATTTTGGCATTTGTATTTTATTGAATTGTTAATTAATTGTTTATAATATTCTATAATATGCATCCCTGGAGGTTACGATGTTATTAATAGTGTGAGATATTGATTTTATAACGTAACTCTAAAAATAGCCTCGACTAATGATCATCGAGAATGGGATATCGATGATATGTGATAAGTCGACATGTGGTCTGCATCACATCCTTAGAGGATGTAGTATGTCTCACTTGCTACGAGTAATGGCTACACGTGATGGACACATGGATACTTTGGAAATATTGGTATACCATGCTGATATACTGTTTGTTATACTTGTCTAAAGTATGATCAGCGTGTGGCAGATAGAAGTCCTTAGACTTGAGGTCAATACGCACTTTGTCTACAGAGTAATGTACTTCGATCATGTCCTAAGATCAAATGCCTTATAGGTTGAGATACGGCTTGTATTGGGTACATTACGATGTGGATTAAAGGTGGTAGTTGAGCCAAGATTAGGATTCATTCCTCGAATGTATATTCGGGAGAACACTCGGATTCTCAATGATATTAAGTTGACTAAGTCGTTGGCCAACGCAATAGAAATATTTAGAATATGGTCTAGTTGTCAACTAATATAGATGAGATACAACGATTAAGTCATTCGGATAGACACTTGACAAATCCTAAGCTTGATCGGGTGTGTCGTGAATGAAAGGATTTTAACTTACCACATAGAGTTTAAGTTTACTGGATTCGCGTAAACGTACTTCACTTATTGAGTTCGTCTTCCGACACCATCTAGGAGTTCCGCGTAGACCTTAATTTGATTAATGTCGATATGAGAAGGCATATAGGGTCACACTATGTCGATTGTCCGTTTTGATCTAAGGATGTATTGAGAGAGAAATTAAATGTTCGATTTGGATTCAAGATATTTAAATGAATAATGATTATTTTAATTATGTCAAAATTAGATTTTGGATTTAATTAAGAATGCACGGAAAATAAATCGAGACAGTGCAGGAGCCTCTGCCTCAAATTTTGGGTCAGGCCCAAGGTCAAACCCTAATCCGGTTTTGTCCTATTTTTCAACTATAAGTAGAGCATTTACTTCATTATTCATACACCAATTTTCTGAAAATCATTCTAAGCCTTAGAGACTTAGAATTAAATACTCTCTCGAACCTCTACTGGATTTCTTAGCTTTCCGAAAGAGAAATACATTGAAGCTTGGAGCTTCCAATCGGAAGGGCAACCGCGTGTGCACCTTATAGTAGATAAAGACTTCGTATATTCTAACCTATAAGTTTATGCTTTATGTTACAGGTTTGATTGTTGTATAACCATACCAGAAATGTTGTTGGAGTAAGTAAGAAACAAAATTTTAAACTTCCGATGTGTCTTACTTATATGTTTTGAACCCAACAAAACCCTACAGTTACTTCATTGAGGAGTATATTTGTAGGTTCTAATAGATTAACATCAACAATACCGACAAATATTTGGAACCTCAAAGACCTTTTAGATCTCACTATGTCATCAAACCTCTTGAACAGGTCGTTGCCCATGGAAATGGGGAACTTACAAGCTATAACGCTCTTGGATCTATTGAAGAATGATTTCAATGGAGATATCCCCAACTCTGCAGGAAGATTATTGGCCTTAACCACGCTTTCCTTAGCAAATAATAAATTTTGAAGGACTTGATCCTGAACTAATGGGTAGAATGTTGAGCTTGGTACTGCTAAATCTTTCGCACAATAGGCTCTCAGGTACAATCCCCAATAGCTTGGAGACACTCGAGTACCTCAAGTATTTCAATGAGTTAAGTGAAGATATCCCCGCTGATAGCCCATTCAAAAACTTCACAGGTCAACGTTACATCTTGTACTACCAGTGGAGCAAAAAGGAAAAGAATTATTGTAGCTGTATGAGCATCAATGGGAATGACATTGATGATACTTCTGCTGGTCCTAGCATTTTTGCTAGTTAAATTGTGAGATAGAAAGAATCTTCCACGCCAAAAATATATACAATTAGAGATATATCATACTTTGAACTTGTAAAAGCAACTGATGGATTTAACCAATGCAATTTGATTGGTTTTGGGAGCTACGGTTCTGTATACAAAGGACTTATTGCCAATGGGATAGTTTAGCTATCAAAGTTTTCAATTTGCAGATAGAAGGCACTTCCAGTAGCTTCTACACAGAATGTGAAGTACTACGTAGCCTCAGACATCGAAATCTCACCAAAGTCATCAGTAGTTGTTCTAACCCTGATTTTAAGGCATTGGTGCTTGAATACATGTCCAATGGGAGCCTTGAAGAATGGCTGCATTCAAATGATAATATCTTAAATGGCATTCAATGATTGTATTTGCAATTTGAAACCCAAAAACAAAAACAAAAAAAAAGACGAAGCTAACTTAAACTATTCTTAAAAAAACATTTTGAGATCTAATTTGGAACTGAGGCGGAGTTAATATTGTTGTTTTGCATTTTGGGATCTTTTTTCTCTAGAGTATCGACTACAAGGATTGGTATCCAGAAAATTTGGTGTCTATAGCTTTGGAGTATTGTTGATGGAAACTTTTACAAGAAGGAGGCCAAGCAACGACATGTTTTCCGAAGACTTGACGTTAAAGTACTGTATAAGTGATTCAATGCCCAATGACCTAATTAAGGTCATCGATCCTGATTTGTTAAGGGAAGCCAAAAAACAACTCATGTAGAAGCTAACAGTGTTTTCATCTATCATGGAATTGGCTTTCCATTGTTGTGCAGAATCACTCGGTGAGAGAATTAACATGACAGATGCTCGTGTGGCTCTTGAAAATCAAACTTTGGTTGATGCATGGTTGACAGGGACCTACCAAGTGAGCACAAATTGCATTCTAGTTTGATCTGTTGCCTTTTAGATTAATGATTACTCGATTATTTTCCCTTTCAAGTATTTGATCAGTTGAATAAGAGAGAGACCAGAATAATTAGGAATGGAAGAATTGTGATATATTTCAATGATAAAACTGTAGGATTTACAAGATATATATACAAAGTAAAGACTCTTAATTATTTCCTAATTACTAGCTAATGACTGTTAGCCATTAATGTGAAATTTTGAGAAGATCTTTGATTTTGGGGAGATCCCTGATATAGGGCTACTAATTACATGGAGTTTAGGAAGAAAATAAGGTATAGTTAACACCCTCCCTCAAATCAATGTTGTTTATCACAAAGTATGAGTTTGGACAGAAGATAATAGTGTCGACTTCTTGACATGACCTTTGTAAACAAATCAGTCAGTTGATCTTTAGAGGATATATATTTCAGGTTAATGCTCAAATCTTCAACCAATTCTCTCATGTAGTGACATTCTACATCTATGTGTTTGGTATTTTCATGATGAACGGGGTTAGTTGCTAATCGGAAAGCACTGGTGTTGTCTCCGTACAATGTGATTGATCCTTTCATTCCATGTTAAGTTCTGATAATAGCATTTGTAGCCAAATAATTTCAGAGCATGCAGCAGACATACTTCTATACTCTACCTCTGTGGATGAATTTGATGTTCGAGATTATTTTTTGTTACGACCCAAACCAGAGGGTCGCGACTGGCACCCGGACATTACCCGCCGAGTACCACCAATCCCACTATCAACACCTAATAATAATTAAACACGGACTAAGCCGAAAAAGGACTATGTAAAATCTTAATCAGAAAACCAACTTATATATATATACATACCCATACCAAGGCCGACGAGGCCATACATGACTACTACACACAGGACACCGTCTAGAAGCCTCAAAAAGAGTACACAATATCAAAAAGGTCGGGACAAGGCCCCGCCATACCCGTATATACAAGCAAAAATTACCGTACCAAGATAGACCGACACTCCGAAATAAGGGGAGTTCTCCAAAAATCCGTTGAGTCAGCAACCTACTAACGTGGATCGTCGCTTGCCTACGTGAACCTGCCGGCATGAAACACAACGTCTCCCAACAAAAGGGACGTCACGACTGATGTACTAAGTATCTCAGGCATGAATAATAGCATAACAAGGATTTAACAATAACTGAAACAGAAACAGCCGACCAGCAGTAAATGCCTCTGAGGGCCCTAATACATATGCTTAAATGTTATGCACAATGCAAATGCGATATACATATAAATATTGGCCACACAAGGGCATCTTACTTCCCATAACCGCCTCTTTGGGCATCAGGTTATATTGGCCACACCAAGGCATCATATCATATTGGCCACACAAGAGCATCAATATTGGCCTAATATGGCTCTTTCTTTACATGATAGTTTGTACCAGCTGCAGGTGGTGTGCGTATATAACGCCTTCTCTTTTCCCATATCCCCTACATATATGCAATATTTACCATGTGCATAGCACAAGTGGGTCCAGGGTGATACATGAATACAATGCAAATGAAAATGCGTGAATGACAATACAACATTCTGAACTTATCGGACAACATAATATCCTTGCACATTCGGCTAACACTGTGAATATCAACATCTTTCACATATACCTCAATAAGGATTTAGGACATGTTTAGACATGCTTTTAATATAGGAATCAATAACATGAATATCTTTAACTACTAGGACTAGAATAATTTATGGAATAATAGCACGGTTATATTTTATTACATGGAACATGCCAAAAGATGAAATAATTTGCCTTAACATACCTCAATAATAACGGAACCAGCCCCTTTTAATATTTGCTTGCTGGAACGTTGCTTGAACAATATTTGCAAAATGTTCCGTTCTAACCAAAAAGTAGGAATGAATTGCTTCTCACCTAGTGAACTAACTGACCACTTTTATTTTTGATCTTTCTTCTCTAACACAATAAAATCAAAATGCTCACAAAATGAAATGTTAAAGGCAACTTGTACGTTCCTTTTGGTCTTCAAGAATTCTCAAACAAAGATATAATTCCCAAAGTGAGCACAAAGTGGACTATCATCATAATGTCTCCCACTTAGCCAATCTTGGCGGTGGAGAGCATTAGTTGATGCCACATGCACACTAACGTGCCACCCTACTCCACTAATTAAGTGGCTTGCCTCCGTATAATTTATCAATCACACATAATTAATTTCGTGATCCCAATTTACTTAAATCTTGATGATTTATAAAACTTTTTTATACTCAATGTCAGAATTTTGTGATATGACACTCGTCCATAACCTCTTTGGGGATATACAACTATTATTATTATTAATCTTCATCGTCACACTTGTTACGTTAAAAAAAATTTTGGGGTTGCATCCTTTTATAAATTAATCTCTTTATTAGCATACATAAATATAGCATAAATTCCCCTAGGCTTGGGTCTACTTACATACATTTAGGTGCGCAAACCGTCGCCCAAAATTATGGGATGTTACATCTTTCCCCCCTTAGAAGCATTCTTTTTCGAATGTTGGGATGACATATCTAATACTTGTCGTGTAACCAGCGAATACAACTACTTTTTCACAGCCATATATTGTAACATACATCATTACATACGACCTCACATTGAATTAGAATAGTAGGAATTAGAACTCACCTTAGGTTTCTCTTGGAACCTCGATGTTAGTCTGGAATATATGTGGATATTTGCGCATCATCTCCTCTTTCGCCTCCCATGTCATCTCTTCCACGTTCTTATTTCTCCATAGAACTTTCACGGAGGCTATTTCTTTAGTCCTCAACTTGCGGACTTGTCGATCCAAGATAGCAATAGAAACTTCTTCATAAGATAAATTCTCCATAATCGTCACATCCTCAATTGGCACAACTCGGGGAGGATCTCCAATGCATGCTCTCAACATCGAAACATGGAAAACTGGATGAACAAACTCCAATTTCGAAGGTAAGTCCAACTCGTACGCTACTTGACCAATTATTCGAACTATACGATATGGCCCTATATATCTTGGGCTGAGCTTTCACTTCTTTCTGAATCTCATTACACCCTTCATAGGCAAAATCTTCAAAAAGACCCAATCGTCTACCTAAAACTCTATGTCTCACCGTCGCTCATCTGCGTATGACTTCTGACGACTCTGAGTTGTTAACAGCCGTTCTTGGATAAGATTCACCTTCTCTATGGCTTGGTGTACTAAGTTAGGCCCAAATAACTCTGATTCACCTACCTCGAACCACCCGATAGGAGATCTACATCTATGTCCGTACAAAGCCTCGTATGGAGCCATTTTACTACTAGCATGATAGTTGTTACACAAGCTCATAACATGTCCTCGAGCGTCTGAATCGTAGCATGTTCTCGAGCGTCTGAATCGTACGCTCAACCTGCGGGTGGAAAGTTGTGCTAAGATTAACTTGAGTGCCTAAACCTTTCTGAAATGACTTCCAGAAGTTAGTTGTAAATTGTGCACCTCGATCAGATATAATAGAGATAGGCACACCATGGAGGCAAATAATTTCCTTAACATACAACTTCGCGTAGTTCTCGGCTGTATAGGAAGTTCTGACCGGCAAGGAATGAGTTGATTTAGTTAGTTTGTCAACGATTACCCAAATAGAATAAAACTTACTATAGGAGCGAGGTAAACCCATAACGAAGTCCATATTAATCATTTCCTATTTCCACATCGAAATCTCAATGTTCTGAGTCAAACCACCGGGCTTTTGGTGATCTATTTTTACCTGCTGACAATTGGGACACTGAGCTACAAATTCTGCCACGTTCATCTTCATGTCGTTCCACCAATAAATGCTCTTGAGATCACGATACATCTTATTAGATCACTGGTGAATATAATACTGTGAACAATGGGCCTTTGTCAAAATTCTATCTTGTAATCCCGCAACATTGGGAACACATAGACGGCCTTGGTGCTTGAGAATCCCATGTTCGTCAATCTCAAAGGTCATGGTTTTCTTCTGTTGAACTCCTTCTCTAATTTTTCACAAACTGGGGTCTTTCCATTGACGTTCCTTAACTTCCGATATGAGGGATGATTCTGACATATTCCGAATCACAAAACCACCAACCTCCGAATCCCTTAACTGGACTCCCAAACTAGCTAACTGATAGAGTTCTCTTACTAACTCCTTCTCGACCTGCACTAGAATCGAGCTGACCATCGACTTATGACTGAGCGCGTCTGCTACAACATTAGCTTTATCGGGATGATATAAGATGTCCACATCATAATCCTTCAATAATTGAAGCCACCTCCTCTGCCTCAGATGCAACTCCTTCTGTTTGAATATGTATTGCATACTTTTATGATTCATGAAAATGTCCACATGAACACCATACAAATAGTGCCGCCAAATTTTCAGTGCATAGACCACTGCGGCCAACTCCAAATCGTGTGTCAGATAGTTTTTCTCATGTTTCCTCAATTGCCTCGAAGCATAGGCAATTATTTTACCATACTGGATTAGCACACATTCTAAACCTGCTCCCGAGGCATCATAATACATAACATAGCCTTCTGGACCCTCTGGGAGAGTAAGGACTGGTGCCGATGTTAGTCTATCCTTTAACTCTTGGAAACTCCGATCACAAGCATCGGACCACTAGAATTTTATAACCTTTTATGTCAACTTTGTTAATAGTGCTGATATGGTAGAAAACCCTTCTACAAACCTCCTATAATAGTCGGCTAAGCCTAGAAAGCTGTGAATCTCTGATGGAGTCGTAGGCCTCGGCCAATTCTTCACCGCTTCAATCTTCTGAGTATCAACTCTTATACCCTCGTCTGACACTATATGACCAAGAAAAGCCACTAAATTTAACCAAAACTCACATTTGGAGAGTTTAGCATACAATTTATAGTCCCGGGGTGTCTGTAGTACTATCCACATATGATCCACATGTTCTGCCTCTGAGTGAGAATAAACCAGGATATCATCTATAAATACTCTCTCAAATACATCCAGAAATGGGTGAAACACGATGTCCATTGATCCATAAATGTTGCTGGTGCATTTGTGAGTTCAAATGACATTACCAAGAACTCGAATTACCCATACCTTGTCCTGAAAGCCGTCTTCGGAACGTCATTCTCCTTAACCCTTAGTTGATGGTACCCTGACCTTAGGTCGATCTTAGAGAAACATATTGCACCTTGTAACTGGTCAAAATAATCATCAATTTTGGGAAGAGGGTACTTGTTCTTTATAGTGACTTTATTCAACTGCCGATAGTCGATACACATCTGTAACGAGCCATCTTTCTTTCGTACAACAATATCGGCGCACCCCAAGGAGATATGCTAGACCTAATAAAGCCTTTCTCGAGCAGATCCTTTAATTGCTCATTTAGTTCTTTCAATTCGTCTAGAGACATTATATAAGGAGGAATAGATATCGGCTGAGTGTCTGGCAACACGTCTATACTGAACTCAATTTCCCTTTCGGGAGGAAGGCCTGGAAGTTCGTCTGGGAATACATCAAGAAACTCATTAACCACCGGAGTTAATTGAGAAGTAGGTGGTTCGGCATCGACATCTCTAGCCTGAACAAGATGGTATATACAACCTTAGGAAATCATCTTCCTTGCCTTAAGGTATGTTAAACCTAGCTTTTGGCGATGCCGTATTATCCTTCCATTCAAGGACTGGCTAGCCTGGAAACTGAAATTTAACAATCTTTGTTCGGCAATCAACATTAGCGTAGCACAATGGCATCCAATCCATACCCATAATGACATCAAAATCAACCATCTCTAGCTCTACCAAATCCGCTAGGGTCTGACGGCTACAAACTAATACTACACAATTCTGATAGACCCGTTTGGCAACTACCGACTCACCAATGGATTAAAAGGTATTATTACTGTGAAATAGGGTTGGATGATGATAGATAATAATGTTTTAGGCTCAAATTTATTATAAAAGCTTGTTTTTAATTGGGGGAATTTGTTAGGGTTTCAAATTGGAACCTTTGGATTATTGTTCAATTGAGGGACCAAATGTGAATAGATTTTCAATTAATTCAAGTATATCTCACCTAGTAAGTAATCTTGGTTATTGTGTATTAAAGTTTGAGTCTTAGTAGTGTGGGCTCGGGATGGGTATTTAAAGTCATGTTTTTGTTGTGTTAGCTTTATATTAATGATATAATATGCGTGAATAGACTTCGACTATCACGAGGTGAAAAAGAAAGGTAGGGCTATCACCGAGGCTTGATTTTATAGCGCACCTGCTCGGACTTGAGTTAGGCTACGATTTAGCTTTTCGAGACTCTGATAAAAGTATGTAATTAGCTTTAAATATTGAGGGGTAGTAGGCATATTGGGGGGTCCCACTTAGCTGGTTGTGATGAATATTTGAGAGGCTACCGGTGTTGAACTGTATTGATGGGTAGGTTTGAGGGATAAGACTCGTGCTGGTTCCGACTGCTATTTATTTAGGATTGTTGCCATATGTGGGCTTGTCGCCATATTTGCCATTGGGTGTTTACTCAGCATATATGCTTTCGATATGATATCCTGATTTAACTTAGATTTTCTTATGTGTTATTGAATTCATGAAAGTATGTGGTATATCATCTATTTACTTGATTGCATCTCATTATATCATAATGTCTTGCCGTATATTATCATTACATTCATACACTCATTGTTCCGTGATATTGTTGTGAGAGTGGTAAGGATATGTTGTAGTCCAAGAGACCGAAAAGGTAAGAATACTATGAGATTATGGCTTTTGAGATGGCATTCATATGTGGGGAGCAGAGTTGCATGCCTGCAATATGATTGAGACTCGACAAATGAGTCATGGCTCTAGCCATATTCTTGTGTGGAATTCTGACTGGCTAGGAACGGCATATGGACTTCACGAGTCCCCTATGGGTGTACGGATCATTATTAAACCTTGACATACTGTATACCAGGTTTAGAAAGGTACCTTGCATATGCATTGTATTCATATCATACATACTTATGACTTTTCATTGATGAATTATGATGAAACTGTGTATTGAGTGATTATGAACACCATGGGTGGATTCTAAAATTGGAAGGATTATTCATGTTATTTGATATCTTAGATACAGTTGAACTCTGTGAACAACATGTTGACTATGTGACGTGCTTGGGTTATTGAACTGTTAGCATAGGATTATTTGGTGTCAACTTGGTATTTATCTCTGATTATGTATCTTTCATCATTGTCGGCCTATGATATATACGGGGGTACGTTGTGTACTCATGCTACACTTGCTGCATTCTTTTTGGATGCAGATTCAGTACATTCCACCTCTGCAGGACCACGTGGTTGAGTTAGAGTTGTGATCCTCAGTATTCAGGGTGAGGATGCTCATTCCAGTATGCCTTAGATACTCTATCTCTACTTACTATCTTTTGTTCGTATTTGAGAGACATATTCAGACTAAGTATTTGGTTTTGGCCTACATGCCCATTTACTCAGACTTGTATTGCTTGATTAGTGCTCTTGTATGCCCAGACTAAATCACTTGGGGTGTTATTAGATGTTTCAAACTATCATTTTCTTCCGCGTTATATAATGAAATAGTGATTATATATTTGTATTCTTCTGCTTTTTTTATATCATATCTTGCGAATGATTGGGTAGTGTGATGTATATAAAGAGGGGTGAGTGAGGGTAAATGGGTCGAAATTTAGTTGTAATCGGGTTAACCCGAAAATGGGACGGAAATAGGGTTCTCGGATTCTGCCGGCAGTGTGGTATTTGGTGGCTGTTTTGGGTAGTTTTAGAGAGAGTTGGATTTAGTCATTTTATGGGGTTATTGTAGACATGTTGAGGGTTGTTCTGGTGATTGGGCTTTGTTAGTTTAGTGTTGCAGGATGTCGGAAGTTTACTGAAATAATGAGGTTCTCGATTGGGGTGTGTAGTGGGTTGTTTGGTATTGTCGGGATGACACGGCTGATTGTGGATGGTTTCGGTTAGTGTCTTTGAGTATGGGTGTTTGGGAAGTCTTGTGGGATATGGTGGTAGAAAGGAGATGGTGGTTTGAACAAGGAATGAACACGGAATTCTAGGTGTAAACCCGAGTACAAACCACCAAGTATAGGACGGTCGATATAGCAAGGATAATGACACGAGGCTTTTAATGCTCGAGTCGACACTAAGATGAGTTTGGCCAATTGAAAAAGGACTACACCGAGGTTTCTAAGTACAGGCTCGAGAACTAATGAAGTGAGGGTAGCCGGTAACCTTATGATAGACCCTAGGCTTGGGTTTAGTTGGATCACACAAGTTCCAACGTCCACTTGCACCAAGGGGGTTCCTTAAGCTTGAGCTTAGCTAAGTCACACAAGTCCTAACCAAACTTATACCGAAGGGACCTTAGCTTGGGTTTAACTAGGTCACACAAGTCCTAGCTTCAATTTACACTAATAGGTTGGTTAACATAAGAACAGAAGGCCCACACAAGGACCAACTAAGGTAGACAACACACAAGTTGAATAACTTAGCAATTCAATAAAACTTAAGTTTTTCTATTCATCAACTCTGTCATTTACAATATCCTAATGGTCCTATTTATAGTAATACATGGACATTTCTAGAAGAATAATAAAAGACACAAACTACACAGCCTAGGTGGGGACAAATGGGGAAGGGTTCAGGTATACTTGCTGATCAAGGAACTTCTTGGCCATTGTGGGAACAACGGGAAAGGTTTTGGTTTTACTTGAGACAAGGATGAACCCAATCTCTTTCACACCCTTTTGTGTTTCCCATCTAGAAGAATGCATGAACTTTGTTTTTCCAAAAATCTCATCTTCTTGGAATATGTTTGGAAGCTTCCTTTCTTTGTATTTGCTTTGATGGATCATTCGGCCAACTCTTGATCTTCCACTTGGCCAATTTTGATGTCTTCAAGTAGCCAAATTAATGATCTAGTTGGTTCATTAATTGCCTTCTAGGAATCCTTATCTTCTAGATCATTCTTGTACTTGCCACCTTATCCTTAACCTTTCGGTCTAGTCATCCCTTGGAAGACTTTTTGTCCTTGTTATCTTCTTCCCTATTACATGGCTTATTAATTATGACCTAATGGGAGCTAGGAGTTATTTACACGTTACATCATGTCCTAAGGATAACTACAAGCTAAGCTATGAATTAAAGATAAGCTAAAAGAAACAAAGTGGTCTTCGGCCAAGACCTACATAAAAAGCCAAAAAAGAAACATGTTTCTCAGATCTTCACGTGACAACACCCACTCAACTCCATTTTCCATGCCACATTAGGCATGTAAGTGTATATTGATGGTACATCGTTGGCACCCTTAGTAAATACCCTTTTGACTTAGGTAGAGAGTTTAAGTCTGCAGGCTTTCGTACATCAATCTCCACTTCTTTGAAAGAATTTATCCTCAAATTCATGCCGTATAAATGTGAGGACACTTCATAATATGTTGAACCTTCATCTTTGCCCTGAAGGTTTTTGTTGTATGAGCTATTTCAGAACTTGGCCAATACTGTGAAAGGGCCACACAACAAATAGTCCCCCCATTGGATCAAGGAGTCACAAGCCAATGTATTGAGGTGCGCACCTCTCAATCATCGTAGGAAGCCTCGGGTTCTTGCTCTTGGATTAGGTCAGTACCAACTTCCCCAAACTCATGTTCAACTTCAAATAGTAACCCCATGATCGGAATAGGGGCAGCAAAGAAATCACAATCTCGGGTGACATGATGATGGGAGAGATTTAAACTGTAATCTCTGACATCACTTATATTCTTGGACCAACTTCAGAAACTTCCCACCTCGGGTGGATTGACATGAAGATCCTCGTTATAGGTAGGATAACGATGTCGTGCACCACGCAATTTTACACAAGAGAGAAAGATGACACCAACACCAATTCCTCTAGTTTCACATTCAACTTCATATTGCCCTACACGGCTTGCTAGAGTCAGTGCTTCACGTATCTTTCCTCATGTGGTTTCCGATGTCCCTCGAGATCATTCACACTCATTCTTTCGCAAAAGCTCATTTATAGGGGTAGCCATGGTACAATAACCCCGGATGAAATGATGAAAGAAAGAGGCCAATCCAAGGTAACCATTTACCGCAATTATACCCATAGGTTCGAAACAACTTCGGGTAGATTTCCCCTTGGGTGGGTTGGCATCAATATCCTCAAAAGATATTAAGTGTCCCCAGTATGGGCATGATACCTCGTGTAAATAAGATTTTGGAACGTCACCCTATTCAAAAGGTATTACAAACCAATCGTCCAAACCACACTCAATTTCGAGGGTCATCTTACATGCATCTTCTTCTCGAGTTCCCCTTAGATGGTATCTTCTCCTCGAGTCTATCTTGTAGAACCATCTGGCTCCACTTAATTCTTCAAAAGGAAATTTCATCTTCGACACAGAAAGTTTGCATTTCATGATGTTGTCAATCGCTTGGATGATACCACATGTGTGCGAAGTCTCTTTTCCCCTTTGTACTAACAAGGTGGGTACCGCTTCCCTCTCTGGATAGTGTCTATAGGCATGGCGATTAGGGAATGAACTTCTTAGAAATAATCCATGAATATGTCCAATTCTTTCCTTTTGTGATGGTCTGGTTGCAAATTCAGCCAAAAGATATTTTGATCTTGGAATCGTGTACTTCATAGTGAGGTAATCAACCGCTTGGCGATTAATACATATGTGCCAACCCTCATCTTTTTTTGGCAGCAAACAGCAGATGCCGCACGCGGACTAAGTCTCTTTCAGGCGTAGCTTTCGCCTATCAATTATTGGCCTTGTAATCTTGGTTCTCGACATCTATAGACTTAGTGAGTAGACAATGAACTTCTTGAAAATAAATCAAGAGCAAGTTCACTATCTTTCCTTGGTATAATTCCGGATGTGAGGTCCTTCAGAAGTTCCTTGTCAGCATTTTCCTCCATGTATCCTACGAGACCTTTGTTGCCTACCAATGAGTCTATAAGACTCCCCTTCTTTGAATTTTCTTTCATCCTTCGTGCATCAAGTAAGAGATCCTCGGCCTTGCACTTCTGTATACTTCAGATTTTCATGTTCTTCACCTCGTTGGGTGGCATCGGCACTAATCGAATCTTCTTATTATCTTTTTGAAAGGAATAAGTATTCCTTCCTTCATCATGTTGTTCCTTCGTGTCAAGCTGCCACGGTCATCCCAATAAAATATTTCACGTAACCATATGGAGGATGTCATACCATATTTTATCTTCATAAATTCCAATCCGAAAGCTAACAAGAGTTTATTGTACTACTCTCAGCTATTCGTCTTGGTTCACCCATTGGAGATCATATGGCTTCGGATGATTGCGGGTGGGTATTTTTTACTTGTCCACCATTTCCACGGAGGCCAAGTTGACACCACTTCTTCCGTCAATAATCACATTGCACACTTTATCATTTACTTTGCAACGCGTGTGAAATAGTTGCTCCCCTTGTGTCTCCTCATGTACTTCAAGTGGAACACTTAACATATGTTGGGGTACTAAAGTTTCACGCTCTCTTGCAAGAGTAACCTATTCTTCCAAGAACTCAATTACAGATTTCTCCATAAAAAGGAATCCCTACATTCGTGACTATACAATGAATTATTAAAAGTGGCACTGTCCTCTTCTTCAACATCATATAGTGGATTAGCGAAAGAGGTACTGCCCTTCTCATGCCTTGGGCTGATTTTCACAACCTCGGATTCAGCATTATTCATCATGGCATGCTCCGCAAGTTCCTCTCTCAAGGCTTGTGCACATTCCACAAGAATGTCACTTACGATCCTCCTTAGTCTTTCTTTTTATGTGAGCCATAGCGTCAAACTGTAGAATGGGATGGTCTTGCTCTGATACCAATCTGATATCTATAAGGAGGGGTGAGTGAGGGTATGTAGGTCAGAGTTCGGTTGTAAATGTGTTAACCCAAAAATAGAACGGATATGGGGTTCTCGGTTTCTCGAATTCTGCCGGTAGTGTAGTGTTTGGTGGCTGTTTTAGGTAGTTTTATAGAGAGTTGGATTTAGTAACTTTATGGGGTTATTGTAGACATGTTGATGGTTGTTTGGGTGATTGGTATTTGTTAGTTTAGTGTTGGAGGATATCGGAAGTCTACTAAAACAGTAAGGTTCTCGGTTGGGGTGTGTAGTGGGTTCTTTGGTGTTGTCGAGATGACACGGATGATTGTGGATGGTTTTGGTTGCTGGATTTGAGTGTAGGTGTTTTGGAAGTTTTGTGGGATGTGGTGGTAGAAATAATATGGTGGTTTGAACAAGGAATGAACACGGGATGCTAGGTGCAAACTCGAGTACAAACCAAGTATAGGACGGTTGATATAGCAAGGATAATGACATGAGGGTTTTAATGCTCGAGTCGATACCAAGATGAGTTTGGCCAATTGGACAAGGACTAGACCGAGGTTGCTAAGTACAAGCTCGAGTACTAATAAAGTGAGGGTGGCCGATAACCTTATGATAGGCCCTAGGCTTGGGTTTGGTTGGATCACACAAGTTCCAACGTCCACTTGCACCAAGGGGGTTCCTTAAGCTTGGGGTTAGCTAGGTCACACAAGTCCTAACCAAATTTACATCAAAGGGACCTTAGGTTGGGTTTACCTAGGTCACACAAGTCCTAACTTCAACTTACACTAAGGAGTTTGTTTACACAAGAACCGAAGGCCCACACAAGGACCAACTAAGGTAGACAATACACAAGTTTAATAACTTAGCAATTGAGTAATACTCAAATTTTTCTATTCATTAACTCTGTCATTTACAATATCCTAAGGGTCCTATTTATAGTAACACATGGACCTTTCTAAAAGAATAATAAAAGACACAAACTACACAGCCTCAGTGGGGACAAATGGGGAAGGGTTCGTGTTTACTTGGTGATCAAGGAACTTCTGGGACATTGTGAGAACAATGGGAAAGGTTTTGGTTTTACTTGGAGACAAGGATGAACCCAATCTCTTTCATACCCTTTTGTGGTTCCCATGTAAAAGAATGCATGAACTTGGTTCTTCCAAAAATGTCATCTTCTTGGAATATGTTTGGAAGCTTCCATTCTTTGTATTTGCTTTCATGAATCATTCGGCCAACTCTTGATCTTCCCCTTGGCCGATTTTTATGTCTTCATATAGCCAAATTCATGAACTAGTTGGTTCATAACTTGCCTTGTAGGAAGCATTGTCTTCTAGATCATTCTTGTCATTGCCACCTTGTACTTAACCTCTCGGCCTAGTCATTCCTTTGAAGACTTTTCACCCTTGTTATCTTCTTCCCTATTACATGGCTTATTAATTGTGTCCTAATGGGAGCTAGGAGTTATTTACACGTTACATCATGTTCTAAGGAGAACTACAAGCTAAGTTGGGAATTAAATATAAGCTAAAAGAAACAAAATGGTCTTCGGCCAAGACCTACATACAAAGCCAAAAAATAAACATGTTTCTCAGATCTTCACATTACAACACCCACTCCACTCCATTTTCCATGCCACATTAGGCATGTAAGTGTACATTGACGGGCCATCGTTGGTACCCTTATAAAATCCCCGTTCGACTTAGGTAGAGAGTTTAAGTCAGTGGGGTTTCTTGCATCAGAGTGGTTCACCTACTGGTGGAATTATATAGGTGCCACCATAATTCTTGAAAAGGGGTCATGACAAAGTTAGTATCAGAGCCTTATGTTAAACATTCTTAAATACAAGAGCAATATCTAGTAGAGTCTTACAGATCGGTGCGAAGATGTTTGTACTTATCTTCGAAAGGCTATGGGGAATTTAGGAAATTTCACTTTTTTATTCCTTTCATGCTAAGTTGAATCAAATTGGTATTTGACCTTTGTTTCTATTAGGAATCATGCCGACATAGCGAGAAAGAATGCACTGGCACCAGTAGTGTGCGGTCATTGTAGAGGTTATACTCAGGGTTGAAGTAGAGCTAGAGTAGTAGTACTAGCTCAGGATGGAGCATAGAGAGTCGGTTAGGCTTGTGCTAAATCTATTTCCCCTAAGCCAGTTATTAAGCCTCATAATGATATGCTAGAGGAAGAGATGGGGCCATCCTAGGATCATCCTAGATTCATTGTTACTCCAGTTTTACAGGACACACTAGTCAGGTTATTGAGTGTTCTTGATGGATTTGCTCAGACATGCGCATGTCCTACTACTCTGGGTGGTTCTCAGACCCGTGCGAGAGTGGGGCAGACTTACACCGTTGAGTATTATACTTTCAGGGTTCACCCAGCAATAATGTTAGCTCTTCATATTGATGTGGTTCATGCTCTAGAGTTTCATCCCAGGCCTAGAGGAACAACTATGACCCACGATGAGCAAAAGATTTGGGAGCACTTTTCAAACATAAATCCTCCGATATTCTATGGACAACCCGAGGAGGATGTGTATGAGTTCATCATGAGTAGCTATGAGAGTTTTCATACTCTTGGAATTGTTGAGTCGCACGGAGTTAGTTTCATAACCATTGAGTTGTTAGGAGATGCAAAATAGTGGTGGAGGGCGTATGTTGATTGTTTGCCCATATGGATGCCTCTATTATCACGAGTTTTATTCTACAGAGTGTTCCTTGAGAAGTATGTACCTTCGAGTGTATGTTTGAGCAAGCGTGATGAGTTTCAGAAGATTGAGCAGAGGAGTTCTACTGTTGCATAGTATGAGGCTCGCTTCTATGCCTTATCACGCTATACAGCGCTATTGCTTCTTACAGAGGAAGAGCGTGAGAGATGTTTTATTAGAGGGTTGACTATTCTAATCTAGTTGGTTACGCTGTAGTCGGTCACCTTTGGAACCTCTTTTGAGACCGTTGTCGAGAATGCTAGGATGATAGAGTCTGTGAGTGGCAAGTTGCACAGACATGAGCCCGACAAGAGGGATAGTCACTTTGGACAGTTCAGTGGTTCTACTTTCCGTAGTTATGAGTATTAGGGGAGATATCAGTAGTTGCAGCCTAGTAGACTAGTTCAGGCAGTTCTTCAGATTACCGATGGTGAGGCTCAAACTTCGAGGGTATCTCGGTATATATATTCAGACCATGGTAGTTTAGGTTCTTCTATATCTATTCAGCAACCCTCAGCAGCCAAGACTTGTTATACTTGTAGAGAGGTTGGGCACTTTAAGAGAGATTGCCCCAGAATATTTTCGGGTGGCTCTCATACACCTAGGACCCTAGCATAGATATCTAGAGGTGGTAGTTAGAGTAGCCAGTGAGGATCTTATTTGGGTCGTGGTAGCCATCATTTTGGTTGTGGTGGATCCCAGTCAGGGAGAGATAGAGCTTATTCAAGCTGAGATGGCTAGTAGAGTATTCAGTCTGAGGTAGGGCCCACTCATTTCCACATATTACATGGTAGGGTTAAGTATGAGGCATCAGAAGCATTCATTACAGGTATTATCTTAGTCGATCATCGAGCTGCTACTGTGTTATTTGATCCAAGGTCTACTTTATCTTATGTGTCTACCTACTTTTCTGCTAAATTGGAGATGTGGCATTATATGCTTGATGTTCTTATTCGTGTGTCCACACCTGATTGTAGATAGAGTATATCGCATGTGTGTAGTTACTTTCATGGGTTATGACACTTGGGTAGATATGGTGGATTTCAATGTTATATTGGGTATGGATTGTCTGTCACCATATCATGCGATTCTAGACTGTTATTCCAAGATGGTTACTCTAGGTATGCTGGGTCTTCTGAGGTTAGAGTGGAGAGGCGTTCCCAGCCCTGCTCCTAGGAAAGTTCTTTCTTATATTCGAGCTAGAAAGTTAGTGGACCGCAGTTGTTTGGCTTATCTTATGCATATTCGGGATACTAGTGTGGAGACCCCTTCCCTTGATTATGTTCTGGTAGTTAGTGAGTTTGCGGAGGTCTTTCCTTTAGATTTATTAGGTATGCTGCCAGACATAGATATTGACTTTTGTATTGATCTTGAGCTGGGTACTTAACCCATTTTTATTCCTCCGTATCGAATGACTCCAGCTGAGTTGAGGGAGTTGAAGAAGCAACTTCAGGATTTATTGAGTAATGGTTTTATTCGACCAAGAGTACCTCTGTAGGGTACTCATATCTTGTTCGTGAAGAAGAAAGATTGCACTATGCGTATGTGCATTGATTATAAACTGTTGAACAAGGTCACCATAAAAAATAAGTATCTGATTCTGCATATTAATGACTTGTTTAATCAGCTTCAGGGTGCTTCGGTGTTTTCGAAGATTGATTTGAGGTCTGGTATCATCAGCTGAAGATCCGAAAAGAGGATGTTCCTAAGATGGCTTTCCAAACTCGTTATCGGCATTATGAGTTCTTAGTGGTGTCATTCAGGTTTACTAATGGCCTCGTAGTGTTCATGGACTTGATGAATGAGATATTTAAGTCGTACTTGGATTATTTTGTGATTGTATTCATTGATGACATTTTGATATATTCAAAGAGTCGGGAGGACCACGAGTGTCATCTAAGAGTGGTTATTGAGATTTTAAAGTAGAAGAAGCTTTTTGCGAATTTCTTGGGGCATGTGGTGTCCAATGATAAGATCACAATTGACCCAAAGAAGATAGAGGCAGTCAGGGACTGACCTAGACCGACTTATATGATAGCTATTTGGAGTTTTATGGGTCTTGCTAGATACTATCATCGGTTTGTTAAGGGTTTCTCTTTTATCGCTTCACATCTAACGTAGTTAACTTAAAAGGAAGTGTCATTTCAGTGGTCCGATCAATGTGAGGAGATCTTTCAAAAGCTCAAGACTCTTTTGACCACCGCCCCAATTTTATCTCTTCTGGTGGAGGGGAAAGACTTTACTGTGTACTGTGATGCTTCTAGGATTAGGTTAGGTTATGTGTGGATGTATGATGGTAACGTTATCGCTTATGTATCGGGGTAGTTGAAGGTGCATGAGAAAAACTATCCAGTATATGATTTGGAGTTAGTTGTCGTTGTGTTTGCCTTGATGATTTGGAGGCACTATCTTTATGGTGTCCATTGTGAGGTGTATATCGACCACTGCAGTCTTCAATATGTGTTTAATCAGAGGGACTTGAACTCTAGGCAGTGTTGATGGTTAGAGTTGTTGAAGGATTATAACATGACTATTTTGTATCATCCGGGAAAAGTTAGTGTGGTGGCGGATGCCTTGAGCCAAAAGACGGTTAGTATGTAGAGTTTAGCTTGTTTGGCTATTTCTGAGCGTCATTTGGCATTAGAAGTCCAGTCTCTAGCCAATCATTATGTGAGGCCTGATTTGTCGAATCCAGGTAGGATTCTGGCTTGTGTAGAGGTGAGGTTATCTCTTTTGGATCAGATTTGGGCGTACTAGTATGATGATGTGGCGAGGCCAAGGAGGCCATGATTAATAGTGAGGGCATTATGAGGATTAAGGGTAGAGTATGTGTGCTTCGTATGGGAGATTTGACTAGATTGATTATAAAGGAGGCCCATAATTCTAGGTATTTAATTCATCCAGGTGCTACTAAGATGAATCATGATTTGAGGTAGCACTATTGGTAGGGGAGGATAAAGAGAGACATTGCTGATTTTGGGTCTCGGTGTCAAAATTGCCAGCACGTTAAGTATGGGCACCAGTATCCCGGTGGTGTGTCTCAGAGGATGCCCATTCCCGAGTGGAAATGGGAGAGGATTGCCATGGATTTTGTTGTTGGGTTGCCTGGGACTTTGAGAAAGTTTGATGCTATTTGGGTCATTATTGATTGATTGACCAAGTTCATGCATTTTGTTCCAGTCTATACAACTTATAATACAGAGAAGTTGGCTAAGATCTACATCCGCGAGATTGTTCATCTTCAGGGGGTTCCTATATCTATCATTTCATATCGAGGTACTCAGTTTACTTCACATTTTTGGCAAACTTTGCAGAGAGAGATGGGTACCCATTTGGATCTTAGTACAACATTTCACCCTCAGACTGACAGTTAGTCCGAACGAACTATTTAGGTATTAGAGGACATGTTACGGGCATGTGTGATTGATTTTGGTGGTCATTAGGACCAGTTCTTATCTTTGGCAGAGTTTGCGTACAACAACAGCTATCACTCCAGTATTGATATGGCACCAATTGAGGCCTTATATGGTAGGATATGTCGATCTCCCATTGGTTGGTTTGATGTATTCGAGGTCTGTCCTTGGGGTACTGATTTACTAAATGAGTCTTTGGAGAGCGTGAAGGTAATCTATGACAAGCTCCTGGCAGCGTAGAGCAGACAGATGGAGTATACGGATCAGAAGGTCCAGTATTTAGAATTCATGGTTGGTGACAAGGTTCTTCTGAAGGTTTCACCCATGAAGGGTGTGATGAGATTCAGCAAGAGAGAAAAGTGGAGTCCGGGGTATATCAGACCATTTGACGTTCTTCAGAGAGTTGGGGAGGTTGCATATAAATTATCTCTACCACTAGGTCTTTCAGGCATTCATCTAGTTTTCCATGTATCCGTGCTGAAGAAGTCTCATGCCGATAGTTCTTACATTATCCAGTGGGACTCAATATTGCTTGACCAGAATTTCGAGTTCTAAGATTAGCCTGTGTCTATTTTAGATGGGCATGTGAGGAAGTTGAGGTGGAAGGAGATAGCTTATGTGAAGACATCATCTTGTTGAGGAGGAGACTTGGGAGACCGAGACTGATATGTAGAGTAGATATCCAAGCTTTTTCACTACTTCTAGTATGTTTCCCTATTCATTTCTCTCCGTTCGAGGACGAACGTTGTTTTAATTGTTATCTGATGTAATGACCCATCTGGTTCTTTTGGCTAAAGACCCTTATTTGCTTATTTGACTCTTCCCGTAGGCTCTTTGTGGGGTTTGTGATGTGCGGAGATGGGTGAAATGGATTCCAAGGTCCATTTATATGAGTTTTAGATGAAAATCCAAAACTAGAAACTTAGAGTTGGTTAGTTTGACTCAAAGTTGACTTTTAACTAGATGGGTTCATTTTTGGGTTTCATCGCTTCTGGTACTTCCAGAGGGTCACTTATGACTTAGTCGGGTCATTGGTTCGCTTCTCGAGGTAATCAGTTATATTTTGAGGCCTTATGTGTGAAATTCGGATAATTGGTTTTTTCCCGGATGATTCTTTAGAAAAGTATGCCTTAGTTCGGTTATTTGTGAAATCTAAGGGTACGAGCGAGTTTGTAGCACTGTTTACCTTAGACGAGCATGTTTGGTTTGCGTCTGGGGGTTCCGAGAATGTTTCGGGTGTTGGATGGAGGTGTTGGTTGATTTTCCATTTGCTGAAATATAGTGTCTGCCACGAGAGTACCAGCATTTGCTCCGGCGGGTCCATCTTGGCGAGAGGTTGGCTCGCCTAAGAAAAAGTTTAGGGATGGGCAGTTTCTGCTGCAGCGGATTCATTTCCGCCGTGGCGAGGTATGGGGTGTTAAGTAACCTCTGCTGTGGAGAAGTCTTTTTCCTCCGCAGTGGGTCCACTCTAGCGAAGTCAATTCCGCTAGGGCAAAAACATTATTCAGGTGTCCTATATATTCCCTATGTCATTATATTCTTTCCCAAATTAGAAACCCTCGAAACTAGCGCTGCTTGGGAGCATTTTTAGAACCTTAGGAACAATTTCAACCTTGAGGTAATAGATTATTTTCTTTTATTGACTTAAGTTATGTTTCTAAGCTCTCTAATGGTGGTTTAGCACATCTAAGTTGGGTATAATGAGTTATTCATATTTTGAGATCAAGAAAGCTATGTGGTTGATTTTAATTGAGGGTTATGGATAAAAAGGTATTATTATTGTGAAATAGGATTGGATGATTATAGAAGCTTGTTTTCAATTGGGGGAAGTTTCTAGGGTTTCAAATTAGGGCTTTTTGATAATTGTTCAATTGAGGGACCAAATGTGAATAGATTTTCAATTAGTTCAATGATATGATTACCTAGTATGTAATCCTGGTTATTGTGTATTAAAGTTCGAGTCTTGGTAGCATGGGTTCGGGATGGGTATTTAAAGTCTTATTTTTTTGTGTTAGCTTTATATTAAGGATGCAATATGCATGAATAGACTTCGACTATCATGAGGCGCAAAGGAAGGGCAAGGCTATCACTGAGGCTTGATTTTGTAGCGCACCTGGTCGGCTTTGAGGTAGGCTACGGTTTAGCTTTTTGAAACTCCGATAGAAGTACGTAATTAGTTATAAATATTGAGGGGTATTGGGCATGTTTAGGAATCCCACTCATCCAGTTGTGATGAACGTTTGAGTGGGTACCAGTGTTGAACTGTGTCTATGGGTAGGTTTGGGGGACCAGCCTCCTGTTGGTTCTGATAGTTGTTTATTTGGGCTTATTGCCATATGTGAGATTTTTGCCATGTTTGCCACTGGGTGTTCACTCGTCAAACATACTTTCGATATGATATCCTGATTTAACTTGGATTTGCTTATGTGTTATTGCATTCATGAAAGCATGTGGTATATCACCTCTATATTTGATATCATCTCATTATATCATGATGTCTTGCCTTATATTGTCATTTCATTCATACACTCATGGTTCTGTGATATTGTTGTGAGTGTAATGGATATGTTGTGTTCCAAGAGATCGAACATGTAAGAATACTATGAGATTATGGCACTTGAGATAACATTGATACGCGAAGAGCGGAGTTGCACGCCTGCAACTTGATTGAGACTAGACAAATCAGTCATATGCTCTAGCCAAATTTGGGTATGGAATTCTGGCTGGCTAGGAGAGGTATATAGACTTCACTGGTCCCCCATGGATGTATGGATCATAATTAAACCTTGATGTGTTGTATATCATGTTGAGAAAGGTACCTTGTATATGCATTGAATTCATATCATACATACTTATGACATTTCATTGATGAATTATGATGAAACTGTGTATTGAGTTATTATGAACACCATGGTTGGATTCTGAACTTGGAAGGATTATTCATTCTATTTGATATCTGATATACGATTGAACTCTGTGAACAATATGTTGACTGTGTGACGTAATTGGGTTATTGAACTGTTAGCATAGGATTATTTGGTGTCAACTTGGTATTTATCTCTGATTGTGTATCTTCCGTCGTTGTCGGCCTATGATGTCTATAGGGGTACGTTGTGTACTCATTCTACACTTGTTGTATTCTTTTTAGATGTAGATTTAGTACCTTCCACCTCTGCAGGACCACGTGGCTGAGTCAGAGTTGTGATCCTAAGTATTTAGGGTGAGGATGCTCCTTCCAGCATGCCCTTGGATATTCTATCTCTACTTACTATCTTTTGTTCATATTTGAGAGATATATAGACTATATATTCAGTTTTGTCCTGCCTGCCAATTTACTCAGACTTGTATTGCATGATTAGTGCTCTTGTATGCCCAGACTAGATCACTTAGGGTGTTATTGGATGTTTCAAACTATCATTTTCTTCCGAATCATATTATTAAACAGTGATTATAGTATTTGTATTCTTCCACTTTTGTTTATATGATATCTTGCGAATGATTTGAGAGTGGTTCACCTACTGGTGGGATTATGTAGGTGCCACCACGACTTCTGAAAAGGGATCGTGACACTCCTGAACCCCTCGGGACCTGAACCATCGACTTGACTAAGTCAAAATTATGTTCTGAACCTAATGGAATCAATGGAATTTTGATACTAACACATTTACCCCTGATGTTTACTTCGGTCAATTTCTCATTCTTTCAACTTAAGAACTTCCATTTCCACTAATTTTGATCTGATGCCAACATGATCACCTCAAAAATCGTGTCACCAATCCATGTATGTCATAAATATTAAAATGAAGCTATGGGAAGGATACATGGGGTAAAATGATTTAATGCATAAAATGACCTAGAGAGTCGTTACATCATCCACCACTTAAACATACATTTATCCTCCAACGGTAAAGACACGAGGATACGTGAATGAATGAAAAGTTAGGGATATCTACTCCACATGTCCGACTCGGTCTCTCGAGTAGCCTTCTCAATCAGATAATGCCTCCATTAAACTTTCACAGAAGATATCTCCTTTGATCTCAACTTCCTAATCTATCAGCGTAAAATGACTATCTTTGGTCAAGTAACAGAATCCCATTGAATCACAAGAGAACCATCTGATTGGTACATCTTTAACATTAAAATGTCTAACACGGGAGAAACACTTGACAACCCATGGGGTAAGTGTAACACCCCGTACCATACCTTAGCGTTACGTTGTGGTTATAGTTGTAAGTTTGAGCAACTTTGAAACCATTATATATTGCCTTGATATGATATTTTCATTTAAGTGATATTTGTTTGATAAATATGATTTTCATACTTATTAATATTACTACTTTTTGGACATGCTTTAAATTATATAAACGACACGAGGAAATTTATAAATGTAATTTTATTAATTATATGAATAGAAATTATTTTCTCAGGAGAAGGGTTATTTTCTCCCATTTTGAGGATTAATAGTACAAAAATTTATACTTAGTATTAGACTGGAAAAATTAGAATTTGATAAAATATAATTTTTGAAATATTTCTATATGTCATAATTTTATAAACTAGACGTGATTTATTACCAGTAGTGGGTAAAAGACTAAATGTCTCTTCGTGACTTTTTTTTGTACATCAATTATAGTAGTAATTTAATATTATTATAAGTGCGGTTCCACTAATTAAATGGCTATTCAGATCAATAGCATGGATTAGGACCAAAGACTTGGTCTAAAATGCCTAATACGTGTATACATATTACATATACTACCTATGACTCATTCTATGTAGAAGAATTTTTAACTTAAGTGGAAGGTCGGCCCTATCTATATTACACTACAAACTAAGATAAGTAACATTTCATTTTTGGAGTCTATTATGAAACAAAAATCAGTTTCGGCCTTAAAGGTCATTCCTTGGAGACCTCGTCTAAGCAATCATTTGGAGATAATTTAAAGTTAGATGTCTATTGGAAGGATTGAGTCATTGTAGTTATCCATATATACATTCAAGGTATGTTAAGGCAAATTATTTCTTTCTTTTGACATGTTTCATGTAACGAAATGTAATTGTGATATTGTTCCATAAATTTTTCTACTCTTAGAAGTTAAGAATATTCATGTTATTGATTCCTATGTTAAAAGCATGTCTAAATATGTTCCTAAGTCCTTATTGAGGCATACGGAAAAGATGTTGATATTTACAGCGTTAGCCGAAGGTACAAGGATATTGTGTAACCCAGGATCTACTATTGTTATTCATGCATTTTCATTTGCATTGCATTCATGTTTTACCCGAGACCATATATTGGGGACGGGAAATAGGATACGCAGACCACCTGATCAACTAAGACATGATAATGATAAAGCATGTGTGGCTTAACGAAGAAAGATGCCTAATTAAGGGCCAATATATATATATATATATATATATATATATATATATATATATATATATATGTTTGGGAGGAAGATGTCCTTGTGTGGCCAGTATATATGTATTTACCGCATTGTGCATGACATTTAGACATATTATTCCCACAGATGCCGACATGAAATGATGCCCACAGAGGTTGTTATGGTAAAGAAGATGCCGAAGAGGCTGATGTATATGTATACTGCATTGTACATAATATTTAGGCATACGTATTAGGGCCCTCAGAGACATTTATTGTTGGTCAGTTGTTACTATATTCCTGTTATACTATTGTTTATGCCTGACATACTCAGTACACCAGTCGTACTGACGTCCCTTTTGTCGGGGGACGCTGCGTTTCATTCCAGTTGGTTCAGTTAAAGAGGGTGACGGTTCACGCTAGTAGGTTGCTAGTTCAGCTGATGTTGGAGCACTTTATTTGTTTCAGAGTTGCAGTTGGTCATGGTACAGTATTTTTGCATCCGTACATGGGTATGGCGGGGTTCTGTCCCGTCCTTGTGATGTCATATATTCCTTAGAGGCTTGTAGACAAATGTCATGTGGTTAGTTGTCATGTGTGGCCTTGTCGACCTTGGTATGGGTATGTATGTATGAAAATTAGATTTCTGGTTAAGATTTTCTTTAATCTTTTTCGGCTTATTCCGTATTCAATTGTGATTAGAAATTGGTTGTACGATTAGCGGTACCCGGCGGATGGGGTCCTGGTGCCCGTCGCGGCCCTCCGTTTTAGGTCTAGTAGAGTCTTGTTTATGGGTATGTTGTGCATCATACTTATAAACAGGAGGCTATCTGACATTTAGGGATGGTTTCTATTCTTTCTTCTCATAAATCGTGCAGTAGAGCTGAGTCTTAGGAATTCGAGTTTGACTCGCGCCTTATACCATTTCAGTAATGCCGGTTACCAAAAAGACTTCGGGTAATTTGTACTCGTTACCAGTATGAGTGATTTCTACCAAGACGATCGATACGCCAGAAGGGGCAGTATTATTGTTCAAATTCGAGATTATGAGAAGTTGTCTCACTCATATACGGAAGTTGGAAGAGATAATGCAAGCCTGGAAAGCAAAATGTTTAGTTAGGTAAAGGAAGTACTAAGCATCAGAACGCAGAAGATTGTAAGGATTTTCTCTGTAAACCTTATCGTGTCTATGATTACGAAAATGCCTTCTTCTAATAGGGCTATGATTAGCAGGGAGATTGAGTTTGGATTGGGTGTAAATGCGAGTAGTATGCTCTCTATTGAGACAGATCTGTCAGAGGATAAGAGTAAGTTGCTTTCCTAGATATTGACAAATCTAGTAATACATGGGGAGTTGAGGGAAGCTCTCGTACCATCAGTCCTACCACCGGCTCGGCTCTGACCGATAAAGATGTAAGGAGAGCGGTGCAGGTATTGAATCAATTTGTTGCCTCTCAGGAATGACTTCATCCTAGAGCATTTGATGGAGATAGGCCATTGAGGGGTCAAGGAGTTTATTAGTCAGGGATCGACGATATTGAAAGGGTTCAAAGATGTCAATATCTCTGGGTCAAAGTTGTAAAGGTCGAGTGAGACCGCCTCGACCGTCTTGTAGTAAGTATGGCCGAGCACATGCCAGATTGTTCTGCAAAGGTACCGGGGGTTGGTTTAGGGTGGCAGCCACGGCCACATAGTTCTGAAGTATCCCAAGTTGATGCGCAAAGGTAAGGATAGCATGATTATGGGTTGTACAGATGAAAAGCAGAAGATATAATTGGAAAGTTTAGCAGGTTATGAAAATCTACATATTTTACGGTGACTCTTACTGATTGGAATAAGGGAATAAGTTAACGATCCATCTTTTAAGAAGTAATAATGCCAAGGATCGGAATCAGGAGCAATGTTTGAAATGATGTATGTTATATTGTATGGCACGTGAAGCGGTGAATGGTGTTTTCTGACTACGTGACGGGAATTATATATGTCACTCCAACATTCGAGGACGAATGTTCCTAAGGGGGAAGGATGTAACACCCCGTACCGTACCTTAGCATTACGATGTGGTTATAGTTGTAAGTTTGAGAAACTTTGAAACCATTATATATTGCCTTGATATGGTATTTTCATTTAAGTGATATTTGTTTGATAAATATGATTTGCATCCTTATTAATATTACTACTTTTTGGACATGGTTTAAATTATATAAACGACACGAGGAAATATATAAATGTAATTTTTTTTTATTATATGAATATAAATTATTTAAACAGGAGAAGAGTTATTTTCTCCCATTTTGAGGATTAATGGTACAAAACTTTATACTTAGTATTAGACTGGAAAATTTAGAATTTGATAAAATATAATTTTTGAAATATTTGTATATGTCATAATTTTATAAACTAGACGTGATTTATTACCAGTAGTGGGTAAACGACTAAATATCTCTTCGTGTCTTTTTTTTTGTACATCAATTATAGTAGTGATTTAATATTATTATAAGTGCGGTCACACTTATTAAATGGCTATTCAGATCAATAGCATGGATTAGGACCAAACACTTGGTCTAAAATGCCTAATACGTGTATACATATTACATATACTACCTATGACTCATTCTATGTCGAAGAATTTTTAACTTAAGTGGAAGGTCGGCCCTATCTATTTTACACTACAAACTAAGATAAGTAACATTTCATTTTTGGAGTCTATTATGAAACAAAAATCAGTTTCGGCCTTGAAGGCCATTCTTTGGAGACTTCGTCTAAGCACTCATTTGGAGATAGTTTAAAGTTAGATGTCTATTGGAGGGATTGAGTCGTTGTAGTCATCCATATATTCATTCAAGGTATGTTAAGGCAAATTATTTCTATCTTTTGGCATGTTCCATATAACGAAACGTAACCGTGATATTGTTCCATAAATATTTCTACTCTTAGAAGTTAAGAATATTCATGTTATTGATTCCTATGTTAAAAGCATGTCTAAATATGTTTCTAAGCCCTTATTGAGGTATACGGAAAAGATGTTGATATTTACAGCGTTAGCCGAATGTACAAGGATATTGTGTCACCCAGGATCTGCTATTGTTATTCATGCATTTTCATTTGCATTACATTCATGTTTTACCCGAGACCGTATATTGGGGACGGGAAACGGGATACACAGACCACCTGATCAGCTAGGATATTATAATAATAAAGCATGTGTGGCTTAACGAAGGAAAATGCCTGATTAAGGGCCATTATATATATATATATATATATATATATATATATATATATGATTTAGAGGAAGATGCCCTTGTGTGGCCAGTATATATGTATTTACCGCATTGTGCATGACATTTAGACATATTATGCCCACAGAGGCCGACATGAAATGATGCCCACATAGGCTGTTATGGTAAAGAAGATGCCCGAAGAGGCTGATGTATATGTATACTGTATTGTGCATAATATTTAGGCATACGTATTAGGGCCCTCAGAGGCATTTACTGTTGGTCAGTTGTTTCTGTTTCAATTGATGTTATATCCCGATTATACTATTGTTCATGCCTGACATACTCAGTACACCAGTCGTACTGACATCCCTTTTGTCAGGGGACACTGCGTTTCATACCCGCAGTTTCAGTTAAAGAGGGTGACGGTTCATGCTAGTAGGTTGTTGGTTCAGCTGATGATGGAGCACTTTATTTGTTTCGGAGTTGCAGTTGGTTGTGGTACAATATTTTTGCATCCGTATATGGGTATGGTGGGGTTCTATACCATCCTTGTGATGTCATGTATTCTTTAGAGGCTTGTAGACAAGTGTCCTGTGGTTAGTTATCATGTGTGGCCAGTATATATGTATTTACCGCATTGTGCATGACATTTAGACATATTATGCCCACAGAGGGCGATATGAAATGATACTCTCATAGGCTGTTATGGTAAAGAAGATGCCCGAAGAAGCTGATGTATATGTATACTACATTGTGCATAATATTTAGGCATAAGTATTAGGGCCCTCAGAGACATTTACTGTTGGTCAGTTTTTTCTGTTTCAGTTGTTGTTATATTCATGTTATACTATTGTTTATGCCTGACATACTCAGTACACCAGTCGTACTGACGTCCCTTTTGTCGGGGAATGCTGCGTTTCATGCCAGTTGGTTCAGTTAAAGAGGGTGAGGTTCACACTAGTAGGTTGCTGGTTCAACTGATGTTGGAGCACTCTATTTGTTTCAGAGTTGCAATTAGTCGTGGTACAGTATTTTTGCATCCGCATAAGGGTATGGCGGGGTTCTGTCCCGTCCTTGTGATGTCATGTATTCTTTAGAGGCTTGTATACAAGTGTCCTGTGGTTAGTTGTCATGTGTGGCCTTGTCGGCCTTGGTATAGGTATGTATGTATGAAAATTGGATTTTTGGTTAAGATTTTATATAATCTTTTTCGGCTTAGTCCGTATTCAATTGTGATTAGAAGTAGGTTATATGATTAGCGGTACCCGGGGGGTAGAGTCTGGGTGCCCGTCGCGGCCCTCCGGTTTGGGTTGTGACAGTAAGGCTAGCTCATAAACTACCGCAGTGATACACTGAAAATCTCAAATGGCCCAATATACCTCGGAATCAACTTGCCATTATTTCCGAACCTCATTACACCCTTTATAGGTGAAACTGTCAATGATACTCACATCGCTAACCTTCCGATCTGCATAACTCTTCTACCCAGTCTTAGTAGTGAGAAGCATGTCCTTAATCAACTTCACCTTGCCCAAGGACTCTCTCAACAAGTTTGTACCCCACAACCTAACCTCAAAGGCATCGAACCAAACAACTGGAGAATGACATCTTCTACCATATAAATCCCCAAATGGGGTCATCTCAATACTCGAATGATAACTGTTATTGTAAAAATACTCTACCAAAGGCAAAAACAGATCCCAACGACCACCACAATCGGTAACACAGGCTCGCAATATATCCTCCAAAACCTAAATAGTCTGCTCGGACTGGCCATCTATTTGAGGGTGAAAGGTTGTGCTCAGTTCCACCTGAGTACCTAACTCCTTTTGCATCGACTTCCAAAAGTGAGGCATAAATTGTGTGCCCCGATGCGAAATGATAGAAATGGAAACCAATGCAAGCGAACTATCTCTAGGATGTAGATCTTTGAATTATTTATAGTCTAAACTGGGATGAAATGAGCCGACTTAGTCAACTGATGCACAATAACCCAAATAGCATCAAACCAATCCAAGGTCTGTGGTAATCCTACCACAAAGTCCATAGCAATTTGCTCCAACTTTCACTCAAGTATAGGCATCTTTTGAATCACATCGCCAGGCTTCTAGTACTCATACTTCACCTGTTGGCAATTCAAACATCAAAATACAAACTCAACAATGTCCCTCTTCATCTGACACCACTAGTAATATTTCTTCAAGTCATGGTACATCTTGGTAGCCCCAGGTGAAGAATATCTCAAACTATAAGCCTCTTCTATGATCAGCCCAGTCAAGTTACCCGTCAAAGTACACAAATGCAACCCTTAATCCTCAAAACACCCTCATCATCAAGAATCACCTCATTGGCCTCTCCTCGCAACATATTATCACTGAATTTTGCATAACTTTGCATCGTCAAACTGTTGAGCCCGAATCTACTCCAATAAGGATGACCTCACCTTCACACAAGCTAAAACTCTATCCGATTCTGAAATATCAAGCCTAACAAAAATGTTGGTCAATGACTTAACGTCCATAGACAAAGGACGCTCTCCCATCTGTAACAAAGCTAGACTATCCATACTTACCTCCTTCCGATCAAGGCGTCCACCACCATATTGGCCTTGCACGGGTGATAAAGGATAGTCATGTGATACTCCTTGAGCAGCTTCAACCATTTTCTCTGCCTCAAATTGAGATCCCTCTACCTGAATATATATTGAAGGCTGTGATGATCTATGAAACCTCTCAATGCACCTTCTTACCTCCAAACATTCAAAGAAAATACAATGCCCGCCAACTCCGAATAACATGCAATGTTTTTAACAATTTTGATCTTTCTATTGCAATTATAGGCCAAGAAAATATGATATAATTCAACTCATTCGTTTTTATATAGTTAAGAAGAAAGTAAAATTTTAGATGGATCATCTTCGTAAATATATATAGGACAAGAGTGAAAGTTAATAAAAAAAAAGGTAAAAAAGCCAAAAATACGCCTAAACTATTTTAAATAGGTCAACTTTATGCCATGTTACATTTTTTGGCTCAAAAATATCCTTATCGTTATGTTTTTGGCTCAAAATTTCATTAAACTAGCTAAATAGCTCAAAAATATCCTCCTACTGACGGTTGCTTTAAAACAAGAAAAATGAGTCAATTTAGCAATAGAAATTAGCTTCGCTTTTAAATGCTCTCGGCGTGGGTTAAGTTAACTGTGATAGATTGGTCATCAGCAATAGCGAGAAGATGAGGACGATAATGGCCTAGGAAGGTACCTATAACAGCCTTTAGTAGCTCTGTAGGAACACGGCTAACTCCAGGAGGACCACGAATAGAGTAAAAAGGAAAACCCCAATTCTGACGAAGGAGATAACTGCAGAATCAACATTAGGAACCAAATTAGTTGGTGATACTGAAGTGTTGTCTACTCGGGTAGCTACAGATCATAATCGTACAGCTCATCTTACATGTTTTGTAACTAAAAATACTAATGGAACAGTAACAAGATAGCTAATGAAGGAACCAGAACCACCTCCAGTTCAAGCTCCACCGACTTAATAGCCTGATGAGGTTAAATCTCCTGAGGTAAGAAGATGGGATACCCAACCTTGGGTCAATTTGTTTACTAACAATAAGGTTGTTGTGAATGGGTTTAAATGAAACTACATACCACTTCAAATTATTAATGGATGACCTATCTTACAACTGGACAAATTGGAAGTGGATACGAAGATTAATAAATGGAACAGTGCTATTATAGCTTATTTTATTAGATATACACCTATTTTTAACATACTGCGAAGATATGTGACGTAAAATTAGAATAGTGTTTCTGAACAAGAGTTATTCCATCATGAAAAGGGTTACTATGTGATAAAATTCCAGTCGATTGTTGATATGCATAAGGTGCTCTACTCAGGACCCAACACAATCAACAATACACCTATCATTTTCAAACCCTGGACTATTGATTTTGACTTCAGCATGGAGTATCCTACTGAAATTCCTCTATTGGTGAAATTCCCTAAACTTTATGTGTCTTGTTAGAGTACTATTCATTTAGTAGAGTAGAAAGTACTATTAGATACCCAGTTTATGGAGTTGATTGCACTATGGTGAGCAATTAAATCAATAGGTAGACTATGATTAGAGGCCTAAATTCTATGAAAAATGTCAAGTAATTGGGCATAAATGCCACCTGCCAGTGAAGGCCATTAGAGAATTATCAAAGAGAGTTTTTCATGAATGGAAATACAAGAGTCGGATTCCAGAGCCATGACATGGTACTACTATACCAGCACAACATACAACAATAATAACATACCTAGTGAAATCCCACAATGTGGGGTCTGGGGAGAGTAGAATGTACACAGACCTTACCTCTACCTTGGTAGGTAGAGCGGTTATTTTTGAGAGACCATCTGCTCAGGATAAGCAAAGAAAAAATAATCAGACCCGGTCAAAAACTTAAAGCAGTAAGAAAATGATGATAGCACACGCGAATACGCCATGATATCACATCCTGAAAGAGAAGCAGTAACTAACGCAAATAAATTAGATAAACCAAGTACATTAAAGAACGCATAGCAGATGAAATAAAACTAGAGAATACTATAAAGCAATACTACGCCTATTTGTATGATATGCTAAGCATGCCTACAGTAATAACACAACAACAACCAGTTTGTAAGTGTAAGTAGGACTACTACTACCCTTTTACCTTAATTTGTGTCTTCCACAATCCCCTATCTAAGGTCATGTCCTCAGTAAGTTGCGCTTGTTCCATATCCTGTCTAATCACCTCTCCCCAATATTTCTTCGGCCTACCCTTACCCCTCCTGAACTCGTTCATAGCCAACCTCTCACACTTCCGCACTGGGGCATTTGTGTCTCTCCTCCGCACATGTCCAAACCATCTCAACCTCGCTTCCCGCATCTTGTCTTCCACCGAGGCCACTCCCACTCTTCCCCGGATATCATCATTTCTAATCATGTCCCTCATCGTATGCCCACACATTAATCTAAGCATCATCATCTCCGCCACTCTCATCATTTGGGTGTACGACATCTTCACTGACCAACACTCTACCCCATACAATATAGTCGGTCTAACCACCACCCTACAAAACTTGCCTTTTAGTTTTGGTGGCACCTTTTTATCGCACAAGACTCCAGATGCAAGCCTCCATTTCATCCACCCTGCCTAATACGATGTGTGACATCGTCATCAATCTCTCTGTTCTCTTGGATGATAGACCCGAGGTACTTGAAGCTTTCTTTCTTTGGAATGACCTGAGCCTCAAGCCTCACCTCCACGCCTATCTCACGGTCGCTCCCGTCGATGAACTTGCACTCCAAATATTATGTATTTTTCCTACTCAGCCTGAACCCTTTAGATTCTAGAGTCTGTCTCCAAACCTCCAGGTTAGCGTTCACCCAACTACAAGTCTCATCAATCAGGACTATGTCATCTGCAAATAACATACACTACGGCACCTCACCTTGAATTTATTGCGTCAGTCCATCCATCACCAAGGCAAATAAGAATGGACTAAGAGTTGATCCCTGGTGCAGCCCCATCATCACTGTATGTACCATGGTTTTAGCTACATCATACATATCCTTAATCGCTCTAGTGTATGCCACAGGTACACTTTTATCCTCCAAACATCTCCAAAGGACCTCCCTAGGGACTTAATCATATTTCTTCTCGAGGTCGATGAAAACCATATGTAAGTCTCTCTTCCTCTCCCTATAAAGCTGCACCAACCTCCTAATAAGATGAATGGCTTCTGTAGTCGAACGCTCCGTCATGAATTCAAACTGGTTCTAGGAAATAGACACACCTCTTCTCACCCTCATCTCCATAACCCTTTCCCAAACTTTCATAGTGTGGCTCAGCAGCTTGATAACCCTATAGTTGTTGCAACTCTAGATATCACCTTTGTTATTGTACAAAGGAACCATTGTATTCCATCTCCATTCTTCAGGAATTCTCGTCGTCTTAAATATGACGTTCAATAACTCAGTCAGCCACTCCAAGCCTGCCCTGTCTATGCTATTCGGAAATTCAACTAGGATCTCATCCGGCTCGATCACTCGTCCCCCGCGCATCCTGCAAATAGCACCATTAACCTCTTCAATCTTGATGCTTCTACAATACCTAAAGTCCCAGTATCTACCAGATTGCTTCAGATCTCCCAGCACAATATCTCTATCTCATTTTTCATTCTTCAAGAGTTTATGGAAGTAAGAATGCCACCTCTGCCTAATATGCGCGTCCTCCACTAGTACTTTGCCATCCTCGTCCTTGGTGCACCTTACAGGATCTAAGTCGCGGGCCATCCTCTATCTCACCTTGACTATTCTGTACAACTTCTTATCCCCTCCTTTTTCCTCTAATTCCACGTATAAGCATTCAGAAGCCGTCATTTTTGCCGTCGTGACCGCCAACTTTTCCTCATTCCTCAACATCTTATACAATTTCCTATCCGCCCACTTCTCCACCTCATCTTTGCTTTATACCAATTTCTCATACGCCAGTTTCTTCGCATCCACCTTCTTTTGAACTTCACCATTCCACCACTAGTCCCCTCGACACCCACCACGGCTACCCTGTGAGACCCCTAATACTTCTCTAGCCACCTCTTGAATGTAACTGCCCATTTTGTCCCACATATTGGTCGCGACCCCACTACTCCATCATGCCCCCTTGGCCGTCAACCTCTCCCCCATCTCCTTTGTACAAGCTATGGTCAAACTCCCCCACTTTATTCTCAACCTGTCATCCATAACCTTTATCTTCTTCTCCATCTTGATCTCCAAATCCATCACCAAAAGCTTATATCGGGTTGTAAGACACTCATTTGGAATAACCTTGTAGTCTTTACAAAGACCGTTGTCAACCTTCTTAAGGAGCAAAAAGTCTATATGAGTCTTAGCCACCGAACTACAAAAAGTCACTAAGTTCTCCTCCTTCTTCAGGAACTTCGAATTGGCTATCACCAACCCGAAAGCTCTAGTGAACTCCAAAAGTGAGACGCATTCCTCGTTCCTGTCCCCGATGTCAAAGCTTCCATGCACATCATCGTAGCCCCTTAGAAGTGACCCGATATGTCCATTGAAGTCCCCTCCCACAAATAAATTCTCAGTGGGTAGTACACCTACTACCACCTCGTCCAAGTCCTCCCAAAAGAACCTTTTCTCCTCCTCGGCCAAGCCTACTTGCGGTGCGTAAGCACTAATAATATTCATAGTGGACCTCCTAACTACCAACTTAATCGTCATCATCATATCGTTGACCCTCCTAACCTCTACCACTTGTTCCCTAAGCTCGTTATCTACCAAAATGCCTACCCCATTATGCTGCCTCGACCTACCAAAGAACCATAACTTATACATGTCCACCTTCTTAGCCTTAAATCCTACCCATCTGGTCTCCTGGACACATGCTATATTGATCTTCCTCTTCTTAGGAATCTTAACTAACTATATGGACTTCCCTGTCAGAGTCTCAATGTTCCAAGACCCTATTCTCAACCTAGCACCGCTCCTACCCACTTACCCCCCTAACCCTCACCCTCATCCTCAATCAAGAACATGACCCTAGTCTACCATCAGTCGTTAGAACCACTAAAGCAGCTATAGACTAATCGGCTATTTACCCTAAGACAAGAAGCAATCAATGCGAAGCACCCAAATCAATACGAAAAACATAAATTAACAAGAATCTAGACTTGAGTCTAGCCACTATGATAGGACCGATATGGCTAAGGAGAAGACTAGTAATGGCAAGAATGTAAAGTAAATATACAATTTAGCAAAGTCGGTAAAATGTAACTATGAAGGTAAGGGCAAAGAATGAATACGGTCACCTAGAGGTACCAATTCCAGGTGAATCTAAGCTGCCCGCAGCCTAAAAATCACTGTTCAACTGTACAAATGTCTGTCCTCTGCCGGTAAATTCTTGTTCACCATCGGAAGTTACTGTTCACCACTGGAAACTTGGTCACATGTGGTCAGCAACCATTGCAGCGTCGGCGGTTAGTGGCCAATGGTGGTAGTCACCGATGAAGACACAACCACGGTGGAAGAAAGAGAAAGAAAGAAGGAAGAGAAAACAGAGAACAACAGTGCTAAAGGTAGCGTACCTGGTCACCGGTGGTCGGTGGATGGCGGATGGCGAACGGCGCAACGTCGGCAGTCGGTGGTGGTGGTGGTGGTGTTGTTGTGTAGATGGGGGAGGGGGAGGAGATGTTACCATTGTGGAGGATGTACTTAATAATACTATGAATAGTATTGCCGATATTTCTGGTCCTTCTAGACTTGCTCTATGCTTACCTAAGAAGACTTCAGCTCCTATTCCTCAGGAGCAGGATGAATCCAAGCAGAAAATCCCATAGTTAAATCTTGCAAATTTCTCAGTCCTAGCTATTTGTCCTATAAATATAAAGTAGGAACGTACAAACTGTTGGGATATAATTGTTTTAGGGAATGGGAAGTAAGTAATTATTACAATAATATAAAGGATAAACTAACTATTACAATAAACTGGAAATCAAGAACTTAACCGATTTCTTGTGTGATTCCCATCCATTACTTCTGACTATGTCGATGAAATGGGACCGCGAAGACAACCCACCACTAGAGCTTGCTTTGCTCTCGCTCCCACCTGTCTTCTTCCCACTATAGTGAAGTGAAAGATCTTTTGAGTCGAGTGATGGCACTCTTTCTTTAAGACAAGATTGCCACGTATATCTCCTTTTACGGTGTTAAGCAATAGTCTCCCAAGATACAACAGAAACTTTAACAAATGAGCAAATGAAACTCAAGTGTTACTCTCGAAGAACTTTGAGTATAGTGACATTGCTAGAGATGAAGAATATGAAATCAAAAAATCTGGAGAATTTTCTAAGTGTTGAGTGTAGTGTGTTTTAATTGAGCCAAAGGTCTCAATTTATAGTGTAAGTAGAAGACCCCTCAACTAGCCAACTAATGGTCTTCAATAACCATCTAATTGCACTTAATTGAGGGGTTACATTCAACCAAATAATGGTTGAATTCATGTGTCAAGTAATGGAGAATCAATGCTCCAAAACAAGCCCAAACGTCAGATTTTTCCAACTTCCCGTCGCAGCAATATGCCTCCGAAGCGCCGTGGCTCCAGTGACTGACTAGCCAATTTGCGTCGCGGCACAGCCTGGGAGCTGTCGTGGTGCTCCGGTGCCACAGCGCTCCGGTTCCGCGGCGCTCCGGCGCCGCAGCTTTGACGGTGTGGCGTCGCGGCGATTTCTGACTCGTTTTATTGTACACTTTGTAACATTTTTCCTTCATTTACCAACGTGGAATACTTTTTCATTTGGCCAATAACCGTCCATAATTCTATGTCTCAAATGTATTACATACGTACCAATATCTCTTTCACTAATGAAATTTGTGATACTTGGCACTACGTGTGCACGTGTGTGGAAATGACGTTTCTGACATGCGGGCCCAATTGTTCGAGTAATAAATTAATGGGATATACTTAATTCCACATTTAGTAAATTTCCAACAATCGCCTCTTGAAAGAGATTTTGGCGCACACGTTTGGTGCCTTTTCTAGCAAACTTTCAGCGGACCGATGTTGCATTTGGATAGGTAGCATACGCCTTGAACCTTCCATAGTTGAATACCATTGGACTTACTTACTACGCGATGAACGTGATGTCTTGAACCGTCAGTGTTTAGTGTAATCCAAGTCAACGGTACCAACACAACAACTTATTTTACATAGTTCTTCGTAATGTTTTGTCCGTTGTGGCCGTGGACACTTCTTGAATTCTTAAGTGCGTTCATTTGAAGCGACATGTCCTCTCACTTAAATAGGTGGTCTCCTACAAGGTATCCTATTATACTCCACTTTACAAGTGTTAGGAACCATTAAAAATTTCCCTAAACCTAACCTCAATCGGTGAGGATCATTAAAGATTTTGGAAACTTAACCTTCACCCACACTGCAGATAGCACTTATTATCTATCGTGGGAACGGCTTTGGATAGGTAATCAATGGATATTATACCCGTGGTGATCAACTGCCTAACGGTCTTATTCCTCCGTCGAATATCACAAGACTTGCCATTGTACATAGCATTCAGTGCCCTTCCTAGAGCCGACTGGCTATCGCAGTGGACTATTACAGAAGGTACGGGTTTGTTCCAATAAGGAACATCCTCTAAGAAGTCGTGAAGCCACTCAGCTTCTTCTCCTGCTTTGTCTAAAGGGATAAACTCTAATTCCATCGTGGATCGGGCGATGCAAGTTTGCTTAGAGGATTTCCAAGATAGAACCACCACCAATTGTAAATACATACCCACTGGTGGACTTGGTGTTCTCTATATCAGATATCCAGTTTGCATCACTGTACCCCTCTAGTACAGCTGAATATCTCGATTAATGAAACCCATAAGTTAGCGTATATTTCAGGTATTGAAGTACCCGATTCAACTCCTTCCAGTGATCATCACTCGGATTACGGGTAAACCTAGACAACTTGTTGACTGCATAAGCGATATCAGGTCGGGTACAGTTTGTTATGTACATCAAACTACCGATCACCTATGCATATCGCTCCTGGCATATGGGTGCACCACGATTTTTATCAAGTTTTTGATTTCTATCCATTGGTGACTTTATAGGTGAACTGTCTAACATCTCAAACTTTCTCAAAACATCCTCGATGTAGTGAGACTGAGATAAGACCAGTCCGTTAGACATCTTAGATATTTTTATCCCTAAGATGACATCTGCGATACCCATATCCTTCATGTCGAAGCATTATTTCAACATGTTCTTAGTCTCTAGAATTATGTTGGGACTGCTCTCTGTGATCAACATGTCGTCTACATAAAGGCATATCATAACAAATGATTCAGAGTTCCCTTTCATATAGACACATTTGTCACACTCATTAATGGCGAAACCCTTCGATAGTAGAGTACTATCAAATTTTTTTGTGTCATTACTTTGGGGCTTGTTTCAGTCCATACAGAGATTTGACAAGCCGACAGACTTTCTTCTCTTGCCCTTGAACCACATACCCCTCGGGTTGGTCCATATAAATTTCTTCTTCCAAATCACCATTTAGGAAGGTTGTCTTTACATCTGTTTGATGTATCTCAAGGTCAAGCAGCGCTGCAATCGCCATGAATACCCGTATGGACGTCATCCAAGATACCGGGGAGTACGCGTCAAAGTAGTCAAGACCTTCTTTCTGCCGATAGCCCTTGATTACCAACCTGGCCTTGTACTTATCTATAAATCCATCTGCTTTATACTTCCGTTTGAGTATCCATTTACAACCCAACGATTTATTTCCCGGAGGAAGATCAACCAACTCCCAAGTATGGTTATACATAATGGAGCCTATTTCACTCTCAATAGCTTCTTTCCAGAGCGGTGCTTCTGGAGTTGACAATATTTCAGCAATTGTCCTTGGTTCATCATCAACCATATAAGCTACAAAGTCATGACCGAAGGATTTATCCTTCCTGGCCATTTTACTACGCCTTAATTCTATCTCTGGAGTCTCCAAGTTCTGAGAATCTGGAATACTAGATTTCGGATATTCAGTCACTTCGAGATCCACTAGATCTGAACCATCTAGATCTGGGCCGTCAACGACTCCAGTTCCTAAGAGCTTTGTTCATAACTTCGTTTACGAGAGGTTATGTCTTTTTCCTTTCTAGGAAAGATACCTTCAAAGAATTGAGCATTCCTTGATTCCATGATTGTACATCCGTGGATATCTGAAATATCTGACTTATGCACTAAGAAGCGATAAGCACTACTGTTATTTACATATCCGATGAATATGCAATCTACAATCTTAGGCCCAATCTTGACCTGCTTTGGCTTGGGTACTTCAACTTTTGCCAGACAACCCCACACCTTTAAATATTTATAGGTGGGTTTCTTTTCTTTCCATGATTCATATGGAGTTTTGTCTTTACCCTTATGTGGGACTCTGTTAAGAATCGTATTAGCGGTAAGGACAGCTTCTCCCCACATGTTTTGGGGAAGACCGGAATTGATGAGCAAGGCATTTATCATTTCCTTCAATGTGCGGTTCTTACGTTTCACCACACCATTCGATTAAGGTGAGTATGGAGCCGTCGTTTGATGAAAAATGCCTTCTTGGGTACAATATTTCTTAAATGGCGCTACATATTCTCCCCCTCTATCGATACAAATGGATTTAATCCGCATGCTTAGTTGGTTCTCAACTTCTGCTTTGTAACTTCGGAACTCTTCAAAGGCTTCATCCTTACTTTTCAACAAGTAAAGGTAACAATACCTTGTGGTATCATCAATGAAAGTCACAAAGTACTTGTTCCCCCCTCTAGTTTGTGCAAACTTCAAATCACATATATTTGTGTGAATAAGTTCTACAGGAGCGGTATTCCTTTCGACGGATCGAAAAGGAAGCTTTGTGAGTTTTACCTCTACGCACACCTCACACTTATGTTGAGGGTTTACGTCGATAGACGGCAACAACTCCAACTTTACCAACCTTTGGATGGACTTGTAGTTGACATGTCCTAATCTATGATGCCATAAATTAGAGGACTCAAGCAAGTAAGATGAAGAGGCTTCAATATTATTGCTTTTACGTAGTACAGACATGGTGTTCACTTTGAAGAGACCTTTACAGACAAATTCTATTCCCACAAACGTTTCATTCTTAGTGACTACAAATTTATTGGACTCAAACACTAGCCTAAAACCAGCATTAACCAATAAAGGACCTGAAATTAGATTTATTCTAATCTCTGGAACATGCATCACTTCCTTCAGAGTGAGCTTTTTTCCAGAAGTCATCTTCAGGACTACCTTTCCTACCCCTAGCACGTCAGAGGAAGCATTGTTTCCCATGAACAACTTCTTGTTTGTAACCGGTGTATAAGTAGAGAAGGCATCTATGTTGGAACAGATGTGTCTTGTACCACCTGTGTCCATCCACCATTGCATAGGATTCTCAACCAGGTTTTCTTCTAGCACCACCGCTGAGAACTTCTCAATCATGTCATCCAGAAACTAGTCCTTGACAATGTTAACCTGAGCCTTGCCCTTAGACTTGGCCTTCTCTTGTTGCTCAGTCTTGAGCTTGCGGCAGTCCTTGATCATATGACTAGGTTTCCACAGTGGTGACAGTTTCCTTTGAACTTCTCCGCTGCTTGGGTCTTGCCGTCTTTCTAGAACTTGCGCTTATTGCTTAGGCTCCCTTTGGCCTCAGCCAAATTTGCCTTTACCTCAGAGGGTTGTTTACCCCTAGGCAAGGCTTTCTTATTATCTTCCTGTATTTGGAGTTTGATAATAAGTTCTTCAAAGGTCATCTCCTTTGTCTTGAGCTTTAAGTAGCTCATAAACTCATTCCACGAAGGAGGTAACTTTTCAATCAGTGATGCAACCAAAAATTGCTCGTTTGGCTTCAGACCTTCCAAATCCAGGTGATGTAAAATCATTTGGAATTCCTGGAATTGGGACATCACTGTCTTACTATCCACCATTTGAAATTTCAGAAATTTCCCAACGATGAACTTCTTAGTACCTGCATCTTGTGCGTTGTACTTATTTTGTAGCTTCTCCCACAACTCTTTGGTAGTGCCAACGGTGCAATACACCGTGTAAAGAGGGTCTGACAAGTAGTTCAATATGTAATTCTTACACATGAAATCACTATAACTCCATGCATCAAGAACAATCTTCAGCCATTAATGACATGGATACCTAGGCCCCCTTCACCCGTTTCAGAAGGCGAAGGGTCCATTTCATCTCCAGCTTGTGGAGGATCTTCTGTTAGGAAATGTGTCATTCCCATAACAGTCATATAGAACAACATCTTTTGTTGTCATCTCTTGAAGTTTGACCCCATGAACTTTTCAAGGCGTTCATAGTGAAATCCAGCGGGTGGAGGAACGGCAACATTCCCTTGAGTGACAGCAAAGGTGTTAGATGAGCCTTGAGCAACCGGAAAGGCATTAGGAGTGCCTTGAGCAGTGGGGAAGGCAGAGGGATTGCCTTGAGAAGTAGCAGCAGAATCAGAAGCAATTTTATTTATGCCAGTCATAACTTAGTTACTTACAACAAAATCTTGTCTTAAACTTGTTGGGATACAATTGTTGTAGGGAACGGGAAGTAAGTAACTATTACAATAATAGAAATGATAAACTAGCTATTAGAATAAACTGTAAATCAAGAACTTAACCGATTGCTTGTGTGATTCGCTGAGTCGAGTGATGGCACTCTTTCTTTAAAACAAGATTGCCCTGTATATCTCCTTTTACGGTGTTGATCAATAGTCTCCCAAGATACAACAACAACTTTAACAAGTGAGCAAAGGAAACTCAAGTGTTACTCTTGAAGAACTTTGAGTATAGTGACTTTGCTAGAGAGGAAGAATATGAAATTAGAAAATCTGGAGAATTTTCTAAGTGTTGAGTGCAGTGTGTTTCAATTGAGCCAAAGGCCTCAATTTATAGTGTAAGTAGAAGACCCCTCAACTAGCCAACTAATGACCTTCAATAGCCATGTAATTTCACTTAATTGAGGGGTTACATTCAGCCAAATAATGGCTGAATTCATGTGGCAAGTAATGGAGAATGAATGCTCCAAAACCAGCCCAAACGTCAGATTTTTCCAACTTCCCATCGCAGCAATCTACCTTCGAAGCGTCGCGGCTCCAGTGACTGGCCAGCCAATTTGCCCTGCGGCGCAGCCTGGGAGGCGCCGCGGCTCCGACGGTGTGGCGTCGCGGCCCTTTACGGCTCCACGGCGATTTCCGACTCATTTCATTTTACACTTTGTACACTTCTTCCTTCATTTACCAACGTGGAATACTTTATCATTTGGCCGATAACCGTCCATAATTCTATGTCTCAAACGTATTATATATGTATCAATATCTCTTTCACTAATGAAATTTGAGATACTTGGCACTACGTGTGCATGTGTATGGAAACGACGTTTCCGACGTGTGAGCCCAATTGTTCGAGTTATAAATTAATGAGATATACTTAATTCCACATTTAGTAAATTTCCAACAAGAACCAGAATGGTGCTACTGTACCAGTAAGAAACCAAGATTGGTGTGAGAAAATTGAATCAAGGGGTTATGCCAACAAAAGACAAAGAGGATGTGAATCAGAATACTCAAAGTGTTGTTAAACCTGTCCTACCCCCCAGACAGGATGGGGACTTTCATTTAATGTGTTGGCTATTCTGGATCATAAGAGGTTTAAATAAGAGATACAAACAAAATGAACTTAGAAATCACATAGCTTCCAATAGAATAAAGCCGGCAGGGATTATAGAAAAAGCGTTAAGGAACACAATTTCAAAAATGTTCATAAGAATGTGTTTGTAAACTGGGGTCTTCATACAAAATATGGGAAAATGCCTAAAATACACCCCAATCTTTATCCGGATTTGTTGTAACACACCTAATCTTTGGCCCAATTACCCCCTTGAATATATTTTTAAAGCATTTATCTGGAAAAAATGAATCAAAATCCAATACGACATAAGTCAATACTCGATTACAAAAAAATATAGTGATTCACAACATCAAATTCCAAGAGAATCATCTTCTTTCTCCATGAAAAAAATTAAGAGTGTAGGAGAGAATTCTAATTTTTTTATTTATTCGAAGAGTGAAATGACCTGAAAATGACTAGGCTCCTTTGTTTTATGACCTTTTGTTCAGCATATGTTTGAATTGTTATCCAACTCACTCGATAAGTGTCAAAGAAATTCCTTAAAATATATCCATGGGGATAATAGGACCCCGTAAAGATTAGGTGTGTTACAGCAAATTCGGGTAAAGGTTGAGGTGTATTTTAGACATTTTCCCTACAAAATATTAGGGTGCTACAAATGAAAGAATTTGGCTGACATGGGATACCACCTGTTACAAGATCCAACTGTTGAAATTGATGCACATACAATTCATTGTGAAGTCCATAGTAAAGCTGGTAAACTTTGATTATGTACTTACTGTCATCTATGGTTTTAATACTATAGAACAAAGGAAAGCATTATGGGACAGTTTATAAGTCATATCACAAGGAATCACTAAACCATGGCTCCTCTGTGGTGATTTTAATGATGTTCTACATCCTTACGATAGACTTGTAGGCAACTCCATCTCCCACATAGAGATACAAGATTCGTGATCTACATTTATCATAATTGACTTGGAGAGGGGAATACTATACTTGGACAAATAGATAATATAAGATGGATAGAGTCTGTTGTAGAATTGATAGAGCACTGGGAAATCATGAATGGATGATGCAGTAGGACATGTTTGTATTGAGTATGCTCTTCCTCACATATTACATCACTCTGCCATGATCCTTGCTATTGATATTGGGCACTAGAGCCCAAAGTACAATTAAGATTCTTCAATGTGTGGGATGATCATGAACTGTTCTCAAAATAGGTAAAAGAGACATGGCACAAGTCCCACGCTAGTGACACTATGGAGGATATTTGGCCTAGATTGTATAAACTCAAACCTAGTTTGAAGAAATTGAACTTGTAAGAATTTAAAAGCATAAATCAGAAGATCCACAAGGCTAGATAATAAATGATCATCATCCAAGAACAACTAAGACTACATTATACATATGACCTGTTTTGTTATAATTAACTTGGAGAAAGCACAACATAAAGTAGAATGTTCTCAAGAAAAAGTCCAGGACTCAGTGAATCCCGCTAGGGAATTCAAACTCAAAGTATTTCTCTGTTGTGGTTAAGGAAAGAATTCACAGATTCTGGAGATTTAATCCTTAACTCGAGTCAAGTTGACATAAGACAAGCATATCAGGCAAGAAATAGTGGATTTTTATAAGAGTTTGATGGGTTCATCCACTTAATACCTCCCAACTATGAACAGAGAGATAATGAGGAAGTGACCAGTATTAACACACCAACAGAGAATTTCACTTTGTGATGAGGTGACTAAAGAAGAAATATAGAAGGGACTGTGTTCTAATAGGTAATGACAAAGCTCCAAGGTTTGATGGCTACAACATAGTCTTCTACGAAAAAGCTTGGCCAATAATTAAAGATGACATTACTAAAGTTGTTAAGGAATTCTTCTTACATAGACAGATGTTCAAATCATTCAACTGTACATCAATCACTTTTGTGCCTAAAATTGTCAATCCATTAACAATAAAAGAATATCGACTAATTTCTTGTTGTATTGTGATATATAAGCTGATTGCAAAGGTGATAACTGTCAGAATGCAAGATGTTATGGCCTACATCAATGGTTTCATACCAGGCCTGAAGATAGCTGATAATCTCTTGGCTCAAGAACTAGTGAAAGGATACACTAGAAAGCATGTATCACCCAGATGCATGCTTAAAATTGATCTACAAAAGGCCTATGATTCAGTAGAATGACCATTTTTGGAGCACTTATGGTATGTTTACGATTTCCAACTCAATTTGTGAATTGGGTGATGGGATGTGTATACACTGTCAATTATTCAATACTAGTGAATGGTGAGCCTTCTAGTCCATTTCATGTAAGGAAATACCTCAAGCAAGAAGATCTCATGTCTCCTTTTCTATTGCAATTGCCATGGAGTACTTAAGTAGGCTCTTCAATGATCTGAAAGGGAACAAAGATTTTAAGTTCCACCCCAAATGTAGTGAATTGGGAATCACTCACATGTGTTTTGAAGATGATCTTCTCTTTTTTGCTAGAGAGGCCTTGCTTCTATTCAAGCAAAGATTCCAAAGTTGTTTCCATGTCTTCTCTGAGTCTTCTGGTTTGCAAGCTAATATGCGAAAAAGTAGTATTTACTCTGGAGGTGTTCGAGCTGGTGTATAGTAAATGATTAAGCAACATCTTGATTTCGACATTGAGGAATTGCTTTTCAAATACTTAGGTATATCCCTATCTACCAAGAAACTCACATTTGTCCAGTGAATTCCCTTGATTAAAAAAGATAGTATCAAATATTACATCACAGACAACTAAAACGTTTTCCTTTGCAGGGAGAACACGACTAGTCCAATTAGTGTTATTTGGAGTACAAGCCTATTAGTCCTAGTTATTTCTTATTCCAGTCAATGTTTTGAAAGCAATTGATGCCTATTGTAGATCTTACATCTGATCTGGTACAAATACTATCACTAAAAAGACCTAAGTAGCATGGGAAAGAATTTTTCTACCAATTTCAGCAAGTGGCCTTAATTTGATCAATATTCAGTTATGGAACAAAGCAGGGATTGTTAAAACATGTTGGAACTTAACAAGTAAACAAGACAAGCTCTGGATTAGATGGACTCATGTCTTTTATATCAAGAATCAGGACTTCCCAATGCAATCATATCTCATCAATCCTCTTGGATGGTTAGGCAGTTATTAGAAGCCAGAGTTACTTTCAACCAAGTTTAGATCAATGTTATGTGGGTTACAACAATAGCAGGAAACTGAAAGTAAGTAACTATTACAAATTGCTAGAAAGGATAAACTAAAGATTACAACAAACTGGAATCAAGAACGATACAAACTCCTTGTGATTTGATGAGTCGAGTAATGGCACTTTGTCCTTAAGACAAGATTGCCCAAGACAAGATTGCCCCATATTTATCATTTTACGTTGTCGGGCAATAGTCTCCCAAGCTACAACAGCAACTTAACAAATGAGTAAAGGAAACTCAAGTGTTACTCTTGAAGAACTTTGAGTATAAAACTTGCTAGAGAGGAAGAAGAAGATTTCAGAAAATTTATAAGTGTTGAACAATTGAGCCAAAGGCCTCAATTTATAGTGTAAGGAGATGACCCATCAACTAGCCAACTAATGACCTTCAATAGTCATGTAATGACACTTATTGAGGGGCTACATTCAGCTAAATAATGGTTGAATTCATGTGCCAAATAATGGAGATTCAATGCTCCAAAACCAGCCCAAGAGTCAGAACTTTCCATCTTTCCGTCGCAACATTCTGCCTCCGAAGCGCCGCGGCTCCGCGAATTAGCGCTGTGGCGCCTAGGCTCCAGTAGCCAAGCCACCATTTAGCGCCACGGCACTGCCATGGTGGCGTCGCGGCCCTTCACGGCTCCGCGGCGATTTCCGACTCGTTTCATCTTACACTTCTACCTTCGTTTACCAACGTGGAATACTTATTATTTGGCCAATAACCGTCCATCATTCTATGTCTCAAACGTATCACTTACGTACCAATATTTCTTTCACTAATAAAATTTACGATACTTGGCACTACGTGTACATGTGTGTGGAAACTACATTTCCGACATGCGGGGCCCCAATTGTTCGAGTCATAAATAATGGGATAAACTTAATTCCACATTAGTAAATTTTTAACAATCCCCTCTTGAAAGAGATTTTGGTGCACTCACAAGGTGCCTATTTCCAGCAATCTTTCAGCGGACAGATGTTTCATCTGGATAGGTAGCTTCCGCTTTGAACCTTCTATAGTTGAATACTATCGGACTTACTTACTGCGCGGTGAATGTGATGTCTTGAACCGTCAGTGTTTAGTGTAAGCCAAGTCAACGGTACCAACACAACAACTTTCCTTACTATGTTCTTCATAATGTTTTGTCAGTTGTGGTCGTGGATACTTCTTAGATTCTTAAGTGCGTTCATTTGAGGCGGCCTGTCCTCGCACTTAAATAGGTGGTCTCCTACAAGGTATCCTGCTATACCCCACTTTTAAAGTGTTAGGAATCATTAAAAGTTTCCCCAAACCTAACCTCAATCGTTGAGGATCATTAAAGGTTTTGGAAACTTAACCTTTACTCACACTGCAGATACCACTTAACGTCTATCGTGGGAACGACTTTGGATTGATGTTTCTTTACAGAAATTACTATCCGAAGTGCTCATGCTTCCACCGAAGCGCTCAACTGAACCTTTACAGCTTAGTTTTCCCATTGAACCTGATTCATGGGATCTCCAGTCAGTAAGGTTGGGTTACCACCGTATTGGTCCTTATAGCTTGGGTTTTAAGCTCATTCCCCTAGAAAGGCAGAACATTTGATCTATGGGTAAGACATTTGTCAGTGGGTCCACTATGTTATCCTTTGATTTAATGTAATCAATGGATAGTATACCTGTGGTGATCAGCTGCCTAACGGTCTTATATCTCCGTCGAATATGAAGAGACTTGCCATTATACATAAAACTTTGTGCCCTTCCTAGAGCCGACTGACTGTCGCAGTGGATCATTACAGAAGGTACGGGTTTGTCCCAATAAGGGACATCCTCTAAGAAGTCGTGAAGCCACTCAACTTCCTCTCATGCTTTGTCTAAAGCGATAAACTCTGATTCTATCGTGGATCAGGCAATGCAAGTTTGCTTAGAGGATTTCCAAGACATAGCCCCACCACCAATTGTAAATATATACCCACTGGTGGACTTGGTGTTCTCTATATCAGATATCCTGTTTGCATCACTGTACCCCTCTAATATAGCTGGATATCTCGAATAATGCAACCCGTAAGTTAGCGTGTATTTCAGGTATCGTAGTACCCGATTCAACGCCTTTCAATGATCATTACTCGGATTACGGGTAAACCTAGCCAACTTGTTAATTACATAAGCAATATCAGGTCGGGTGCAGTTTGTTATGTACATCAAACTCCCAATCACCTGTGCATATTAGTCCTGACATACGGGTGCACCATAATTTTTATCAAGCTTTTGATTTCTATCCAGTGGTGACTTTATAGGTGAACTGTCAAACAGCTCGAACTTTCTCAACACATTCTCGATGTAGTGAGACTGAGATAAGACTAGTCTGTCAGACGTCTTAGAGATCTTTACCCCTAAGAAGACATATGTGATACCCATATCCTTCATGTCGAAGCATTGTTTCAACATGTTCTTAGTCTCTCGGATCAAGCTAGGACTGCTCCCTGTGATCAACATGTCATTTACGTACAGGCATCATGACGAACGAGTCAGAGTTACCTTTTGTGTAGACACATTTGTCACACTCATTAATGGAGAAACCCTTTGATAGTAGAGTACTATCAAACTTTTCGTGCAATTGCTTCAGAGCTTGTTTCAACCCGTACCGAGATTTGACGAGTCGACAAACTTTCTTCTCTTGCCCTGGAACCACATACCCCCCGGGTTGTTCCATATAGATTTGTTCTTCCAAATCACCATTTAGGAAAGATGTCTTAATATCCATTTGTTCTTCCAAGTCATGCAACGCTGCAATCGCAATGAATACTTGTATGGACGTCATCCTAGACACCGGGGAGTACGTGTCAAAATAGTCAAGGCCTTATTTTTGTCTATAGCCCTTGACTACCAACCTGGCTTTGTACTTGTCTATAGACATATCTGTTTTATACTTCCGTTTGAATATACATTTACAACCCAACGGTTTATTTCCCGGAGGAAGATCAACCAACTCCCAAGTATGGTTATGCAGGATAGAGTATATTTCACTCTCAATAGCTTCTTTCTAGAGCGGTGCCTCTAGAGTTGACAATGCTTCAGCAATTTTCCTTGGTTTGTCATCAACCATATAAGCTACAAAGTTAGGATCGAAGGTTTTATCCTTCCTAGCCCTTTTACTTCGCCTTGGTTCCATCTCTGGAGTCTCCAAGTTCTGAGAATCTGGAACACTAGATTTCGGATATTCATCCACTTCGAAGTCCACTAGATCTGAACCATCTAAATCCAGGCAGTCAATGACTTCTGGTTCCTGAGAGCTTTGTTCATAACCTCATTTACGAGAGGTTATGTCTTTTTCCTTTCTAGGAAAAGTATCCTCAAAGAGTTGAGCATTCCTTGATTCCATGATTGTACCCCCGTGGATATCTGGAATAACTGACTTATGCTCTAAGAAGCGATAAGCACTACTGTTATTTGCATATCCGATGAAAATACAATCTACAGTCTTAGGCCCAATCTTGACCTGATTTGGCTTGGGCACTTCGACCTTTGCCAAACAACCCCACACCTTTAAATATTTATAGGTGGGTTTCTTTCCCTTCTATGATTCATATGGAGTTTTGTCCTTACCCTTATGTGGGACTCTATTAAGAATCGTATTAGCGGTAAGGACGGCTTCTCCCCACATGTTTTGGGGAAGACCAAAATTAATGAGCAAGGCATTTATCATTTCCTTCAACATGCGGTTCTTGCGTACAGCAACACCGTTCGACTGAGGTGAGTATGGAATCGTCGTTTGATGAACAATACCCGATTCGGCACAATATTCCTCAAATGGTGCTATGTATTCTCCCCCTCTATCGCTACGAATGGATTTAATCTGCATGCTTAGTTGGTTTTCAACTTCTGCTTTGTAATGTCGAAACGCTTCAAAGGCTTCATCTTTACTTTTCAACAAGTAAAAGTAACAATACCTTGTGCTATCATCAATGAATGTCATAAAGTACTTTTCCCCCTCTAGTTCGTGCAAACTTTAAATCACATATATCTGTGTGAATAAGCTCTAGAGGAGCGGTATTCCTTTCGACGGATCGAAAAGGAATTTTTGTGAGTTGTGCCTCTATGCATACCTCATACTTATGTTGAGGGTTTACGTCGATAGACGGCAACAACTCCAACTTAACCAACCTTTGGATGGACTTATAGTTAACATGTCATAATCTATGATGCCATAAATTAGAGGACTCAAGTAAGTAAGAAGAAGCTTCAATATTATTACTTGCACACATTACAAACATGGCGTTAACTTTGAAGAGGCCTTCACAGACGAAGCCTCTTCCCACAAAATTTCCATTCTTAGAGATTACAAATTTATTAGACTTAAATACTAGCCTAAAACCAGCATTAACCAATAAATGACCTGAAATTAAATTCCTCCTAATCTCAGGGAAATGCATCACCTCCTTCAGAGTGAGCTCCTTTCCAGAAGTCATCTTCAGGACTACCTTTCCTACCCCCAGCACGTCAGAGGAGGCGTTGTTACCCATGAATAGCTTTTTATTTGTAACTGGTGTATATGTGGAGAATGTATCTCTATTGGAATAGATATGTCTGGTATCACCCTTGTCCATCCACCATTGCAGGGGATGCTCAACAAGGTTTGCTTCAAGCACCACCGCCGAGAACTCCTCAATCATGTCGTCAAGAAGCGTGACTTTGACGACGTTAGCATGTGCCTTGCCTTTGGCCTTGGCCTTCTCTTGTTTCTCAGTCTTGAGCTTGCGGCAATCCTTGATCATATGACCAGGTTTCCCACAGTGGTGACAGTTCCCCTTGAACTTCTCCGTCGTCTGGGTCTTGCCGTCTTTTTGGAACTTGCGCTTTTTGCTTGGGTTCCCTTTGGCCTCAGCCATATTTGACTTTGCCTCAGCAGGTTGTTTTCCCCTAGGCAAGGCCTTCTTATTATCTTCCTGAATCTGGAGTTTGATAATAAGTTTCTCAAATGTCATTTCCTTTGTCTTGAGTTTTAAGTAACTCATTCCACGAGGGACGTAACTTCTCAATCAGTGATGCAACTAAAAACTACTCATTTTGTTTCATACCTTCCAAATCCATGTGATGTAGAATCATTTGGAATTTCTAGACTTGGGACATCACAGTTTTGCTATCCACCATTTGAAATTTCAGAAATTTCCCAACGATGAATTTCTTCGTACCAGCATCTTGTGCATTGTACTTCTTCCGTAGTTTTTCCATAACTCTTTGGCAGTGCCTACAGCGCAATACACCGTGTAGAGTGGGTCTGACATACAGTTCAGAATATAGTTCTTACACATGAAGTCACTATGATTCCAAGCATCATAAACCATCTTCATGTCAATGACGACATGGATAACTTGGCCCCCTCCAGCCGTTTCATTAGGCTGAGGGTCCACTTCATCTCCAGCTTGTGGAGTATCTTCTGTTAGGAAACGAGCCATTCCCATAACATTCAGATAAAACAACATCTTCTGCTTCCATCTCTTGAAGTTGGAGCCCATAAACTTCTCTAGGCGTTCATTGTGGAAATCGGAGGGTGGAGGAACAGTGACATTCCCTTTAGCAACCGGAAAGGCATTGGGTAATACCAACATAATCTTAAACAATAGCTAGATAAACATCACCTACTAATGCAGTGAGCGAAACTTAAATAAATTTCAGTAATACCAAATTTCAGCATATGTTGTAATTCCTTCATCCTTGTAGAACAAATATGAACTTTTAACCATCTTTAGCCTTGTTTCTTGATCAGTCGCTATGAAAATATCAATGATTCTTTTTATGGCTAGACCCAAGAAATTCCTGTAAAATAAATTAGTTTGTTTTTTATACCAAAAAATTTTTGGGTCCTTCATGGTTAGTATGAAAGTATGTATGTCCTAGATACAATCATTATTAGAGACAAATGTACTTGAACACATTCGTATTATTAATAAGATTAATATTTATTGCAGTTGCAATTATTGAATTATTATTTGATTATTTATATTATTCATTAATGTGCATCCCTTGAGCTTACGTTGTCAATAATAGAGTGAGATATTGATGATAGAGAGTAACTCTAAAAGAGCCTCGACTAATGATCATCGAGAATGGGATATCGATGATATGTTATAAGTCAACATGTGGTCTGCGTCACATTCTTAGAGAATGTAGTATGTCTCACCTGCTACTAGTAATGGTTACTAGTGATGAACACATGGATACTTTTGGAAAGTATCGATATACCATGATGATAAACTATTTGTTATACATGTCTAAAGTGTTATCAGCGTGTGGGAGATGAAGGTCCTTTGACTTGAGGTCAATACGCACCTTATTTAAAGAGTAATGTACTTTGACTCTGTCCTAAGCTTAAACTCCTTATAGGATAAGATACGGCTTGTGTTGGGTGCATTATAATGTAAATTAAGGTGGTAGTTGAGCCAAGAAGAGGATTCATTCCTCGATTGGATATTCGAGAGAACACTCAACTTCTCAGTGATATTAGGTCGACCAAGTCATTGGCCAATGCAAGAGACATATTTAGAATATGGTCTAGTTGTCGACTAATATGGATGAGATAAAGTGATCAAGCCATTTGGATAGACATATGAAAAATCCTAAGCTTGATCGAGTGTGTCACGAAAGAAAGAAATTTATCATCTCACATAAAGGTTATGTTTGCTGGATTCATGTAAACGTACTTCACATATTGAGTTCGTCATACGGCGCAGTCTAGGAGTTCCGTATGGACCTTAATTGGATTAGTGTCGATATGTGTAGGCCTATAGGGCCACACTATGTCGATTGTCTTTTCGGTCTAAGGGTGTATTGAGAAAGTATTAAATATTCGATTTGGAATCGAGATATTTAAATTAATAATAATTATGGGATAGTTTCTATTAGATGGAAATTATTTAATTAAATCAAAATTGGATTTTGGATTTAATGTGCTGAATATATTTATTAAATGAAAACGGGAAACAGAATTTCACGTAAGGCGTCGCGGCGCCTACCAGCCTGCTAGGCGGCAACAACCTGGCAATGGGCCCAGTCAAACTGGCCCACTGCACCTCAGTTTTTAGGCCAGGCTTAGAGCCCAACCCTAATCTGATTTGTGACCTAAAAACCACTATATATACAACACTAATCTCTAGTTATTAACATACTAAGAACACTAATAATCATAAACAATTCTAGACTTAGAGTCTAGGATGAAACTCTCTCAAACCTCTGCCAAGATATCCTGGATTTCTTGACAGAGGAATACACCATAGCATAGTGCTTAAAGTCGAAGGGACAGTCACGTGTAATCCCTTAGTAAAGACTCCAGATAATACAACTTGTAACTATTCATGTTTTATGTTACAGGATTTGATTGTCATATAACCATACCATAAGAAATTATTGGGGTAAGTAGAACAAAATTTTAAACTTCCGATGTGCCTACTTATATGTTTTGAACCCAACAAAACCTTACAGTGGTATCAGAGCCCAGGCTGGTTCAATGGTTATATAACACTTGAATAACATAATAATATGGGTTAAATATAAAATTAGATTAAAACAAGGCTTCTTGAAATCCTACATATCTTGACCGAATGTTAACCTTTTTTATATCACCCTAAATTATCTCCTACGCTAACTCGAGGAAGCCATTCCGTTCTAACTCGAACTAAGCCAAAAGTGTAGATATCCGGCTCATTGCACGGTACACGGCGAAAAACGAGTATGAATGGATGATGGTCGATATGTGCGTTATTGATAATGGTGGGTGAGGATAAAAGATCTGTGATTTGATCCCTAAATTGGATTTAGGGCTCGAACGATTTTAGAAAATCAACACATACACATTTTGTCAGGACATCGGCGTCGCGGTACTATGGTAGTGCACCGCGGCGCTTGCTAGGGTTTTAAGGCGGCGTCGCGGCTCCATGGTGTAGTGTCGCGTCCCTAATGCTTTATTTTTTTAATTCTGGACTTTCTGGACATTAGGCGCCGCGGCTCCATGGTGGAGCGTTGCGGCCCTAATGCAAGCCGAAAGGTTTCTGCCTTGCCAGCGTCGCGGCTATAATGCATTGCAGAAGCAGAATTTCAGCTTCTGCCTCACTGGCTCCGCGGCCCTAATGATTAGTGTTGCAGCCCTATTGGTCCAAAAAAAAATTGTTTAAAATGTTTAATCCATGATTATTATTATACAGTATATTTGATAAGTATATTGTTTATGTGCTAAATGATTGTCATTTATATTACTAGAATAATGTCCGCAAATAACTGTCTGGGTAGGCGGCATACAGTATGTGTTTAAACTGCTTAATATCATGCTTGGGCAGGCGGTACCCAATAAGTGCTTAATAGACTTTGCATGATAATTAAGATGTTATATTTGATATAATATACTATAGTTGATCTTGGTTAAAACCCTGAATTTAAATGTTCCCTAAAATTTTAATACAAGTCTCATTTAAAATGAACGTGTCATCCGTTATAATTGATTATAGTGCAAAATCCTTTTCGGCGAGATGAGTATTTATGCCACAGCATTTGCTCTAAATCTACGAGGACTCAGACTCTTTCATAGGTGCATGTTAAATGTAGAAGTGGGTGATAAACCTTCATGAGTATTTACACCATAATGTTTGCTCTATAAGGCAAAACTCACTTAGATATATAATTACAGTTGCATAACGGGGTTGACTTGCTAGGCTGTCTTGGCGCCACAGTGTCGGACAAGCCGAGGGACGCAGATCGATTGTTTAGAACATTCGGTCAAACATGAGTTACAAATTATTTGTAATTGGTTTAGAGACCTACCAAATTGTGTTGTTGAAGTTATCATCCACAGCAAACGTGGAGATATGATGAACCTGGATCATGACCTATTATGACCATATTTGATATGAGTCTGTATTCTTTCATGGGGTCGAAGAGTATGTTAAAATAGTGGGAGCTAATTAAACTAAAGGCCATGTTAGTTAATTAACGAATGTGTTCAATAAAAATTATATTAGAGTTCAATTTCAAGTTTATTTGTTTCTTCAGTCGTATAAAATGACGAATCTATCACTGAAAATGTTGGTCGAGACAAATAAGTTGACTGGATCAAATTACCCTGACTGATTAAGAAATCTGTGATTGGTGTTAAGACTAGAAAGACTTGAGTATGTGTTACACACAGTATTACCCACAGTCCCTGCTGAAAAATCTGATGAGTATGCCCTGTTTGACAAGGTGGCTTCTCAGAAACATTTGAACGATGCTACCTTGGCAAAATGTGTGATGTTGTCTTCCATGACTATAGAGTTACAGAGGCAACATGAAAACATGGGCCCCAACGAAATGCTCTAACACTTGAAGAGTCTCTATGAAAAACAGTCTCAAACAATGGAGTATGAACTGTTAAGAGACCCTTTCAAATGTAAGTTGAACGAGGGGGGACAAGTGTCAGCGCATGGTCTAAAGAATGACTAACAGTTCCAAGAGGAGGCAAAGCACTAGGTGTTTCTACCTGTACTGGACAAGGTATGTTTGTCATTAAAATAAATATGTCTATAAGTAACTCCCACTGCTGGGTATTGGATACCGCTTGTGGCTCGCACATTTGTAGTAATGTGCAGGACCTAATTAACAGCATAAAGGTTGGACCTTGGGAGGTAGACCTGCGCATTGGAAATGGAGCACGAGTGGATGTTGAACGCGTGGGAACTTATAGACTTGATTTACCTTCAGGCTTTTGTTTAGAACTAAATAATTGTTATTGTGTTCCCTCATTAACGAAGAATATCATTTCTATCCCAATGTTAGACATTGAGGGGTTTTCCTCATTTATTGCCAATGGCAGTTATGTACTGTCTTTTAGTGGTTTTATTTGTGGAAATGCTCCACTTGTGGATGGATTGTATAATTTAAACTGTAGTCGTGAAATTTTCAATGTGCAAAATAAATGAGGTAAGATAAGTAATCCAAGAAACCCCACCTACTTATGGCACTGCAGACTTGGTCACATCAATGAATCAATGATAGCAAGATTAAGAAAGTTAGACTACCTGAAACCATTTGACTTGGAGTCATATGGTAACTGTGAATCTTGCTTAAGAGGAAAGATGACCAACAAGCCACTTTCTGGGAAAGGGATGCGAGCCAAATAGGTACTTGAGTTGGTCCATACTGATGTATGTGGGTCATTAATAACTCAAGCTAAAGGAGGCTTTCCTTACTTCATCACTTTTATAGACGATTTCATAAGGTTTGGACATGTGTATCTTATGAAACATAAGTCCGAAGCCTTTGACAAATTCAAGGAGTAGAAGTCAGAAGTAGAAAAGCATCTTGAAATAAGTATCAAGACCCTTTGATCAGATCGAGGAGATGAATACTTAAGTAAAGAATTTCTGGATTACTTGAAGCTTCATGGAGTCCAATCACAATGGACACCTCCTGGAACGCCACAAATGAATGGTGTTGTTGAAAGGGGAAATCGAACCCTATTAGATATGGTTAGATCCATAATGAGTTTCTCAGCTCTACCAACATACATTTGGGGCTATACATTGCAAAGCTCAATTTATATTCTGTACAGGGTTCCTTCAAAGTCAATGGAGAAAACTCCATATGAGATATGGAATGGCAAGAAGTCAGCACTTAAACACATGCGACCCTGGGGGTGCCCTGCATATGTAAAGAAGATGCTTACTGACAAGTTGGAATCTAAAAGTGAGAAATATTATTGTGTGGGGTATCCAAAGGAAACTAAGGGATAGTATTTTAATCTTCCTGGAGAACATAAGGTCATTGTATCCAGAAATGCAACTTTCTTTGAAGAAGATTATGTCTACAAGGAACGGAGCTGCAATAAGATAGAACTTGAAGAAATTCAAGAACCATAAAATAACACAGAAGTTGAACCCTTGTCGAATGACCTAGACAAGGATTCAGTGGGAGTATCTGGTGAAGATTGGGTACTTAGAGTATGCCCTTCAACTAGTGGGAATGCTGTGAGAGATAGTGCAAAAATGCAACACAACCAATGGAAAATGATACAATGGTTGTACATCATTCCATTCAGGGAATACATGAAAATGACATTTCTGAAAGCTCTCAAGGTGATGGATTGTCTAGCACACAAATACCTTCTCACAATCAGAATGCAACAAACACTGAAACGCAGAATAATCAACTTTGTAGGACCACTAGGACTCATCGTCCGCCTGAAAGACTAAATCTCCTTGTTGAAACACACAATGAGATAGATATTCCTGATGACGATGAACCTACAACGTACAGCGAAGCTATGTTAGACATTGATTTACAGAGATGGAAAGAAGCCATGAAATCTAAGATGGACTTGATGTACATCAATCAAGTTTGGAACTTGGTTGATTTGCCAACAGGGGTTAGACCCATATAATGCAAATGGGTCTTCAAGAAGAAGATTGATGAATATGGCAAGGTACAGACTTATAAGGCAAGATTGGTGGCTAAAGGTTATAATCAACGGCCTGGGGTCGATTATGATGAAACCATTTCACTTATTGTAAAAATTAAGTCCATTCGGATTTTGCTTGCAATAGCCGCATACTATGATTATGACATTTGGCAAATGGATTTTAAAACTGTTTTCCTCAATGGTAATCTAATTGAGGAGGCATATATGATACAACCTGGTGGTTTTATATCCAAGAGTAAGCCCAAAGAAGTATGCAAGCTACAGAAGTCCATTTATGGACTTAAGCAAGCCTCAAGGAGTTAGAATATTTGCTTTGACAAAACAATCAAATCATTTGACTTTGTTAAAAGCAAAGAAGATCCATGCGTTTATAGTAAGCGCAAGGAAAGGAGTATTGTCTTCATTGTTATATATGTAGATGGCATATTAATAATGGGAGACAATAAGACTCTCATGCAATCAGTCAAGAAATGGTTATACAGCATCTTCATAATGAAGGACTTAGGTGAAGCCTACTACATTCTTGGAATTAGGAGATAGACCTAATAGATTGTTAGGGCTGTCACGGTCTGGATATGCCTTCATTTTCAATGGTGGAGCAGTGAGTTGGAAAGGCTCAAAGCAAGAAATCACTGCTGATTCGACGACTGAATCCGAGTACATTGCTGGATCGGAAGCTTGTAAAGAAGTTGTCTCGATATCTGAGTTCTTAAAAGAAGTAAGGGTTGTTCCAAGTGTCAGTCATCCAATAATGATTTATTGTGAAAACATTGGTGTGATTGCGCAAGCTAAGGAACAAAGATCAACAAATAGAAACAAGTATGTACTGAGGAAATACCACATACTCAGGGAGATGGTAGAAACTGAAGAAATATGATTAGACTATGTTCCCACATATGATAATCTAGCTGACCCGTTTGCTAAACCATTAAGCTTAGTTAAGCATAATGGTCATTTTGAAAACATGGGTATTAGATACATCGGAGATTGGCTCTAGGCCAAGTGGGAGATTGAAAGTATGTATGTCCTATAGACAATCATTATTAGGGACAAATATACTTGAACACATTCGTATTATTAATAAGATTAATATTTATGGCAGTTACAATTATTATTTGATTGTTTGTAATTATTCATTAATGGGCATCCCTTGAGCTTACGTTGTCATTGTTAGAGTGAGATATTGATGATAGAGTGTAACTCTAAAAGAGCCTTCACTAATGATCATCGAGAATGGATATCGATGATATGTTATAAGTCGACATGTGGTCTGCGTCACATTTTTAGAGAATGTAGTATGTCCCGCTGCTTTCCTGTTTGATACTTTCCAGTTGTCCGGCGATATTCTTTCTGAAAATCATCATTCTTGTAATAGTGACTTGATAATCATGTGGGTCGTAGGGCCATAATCTGATGTTGGGCACTAAGGCCTCTTTTGTTTGGGCTTTCTGTAGTTTAAACTACATTGGGCCATATTCTTTTGGGTCTGTTATGACCTCTTTTCTGGGTTACCAGTAGTTTAATCTTTTTGGATCCAAAGGATCTCTTTTAATGGCTACGTAGTAAAACCACGTTCCTTGTTACAATAATCTTGTTGGGCCGTGAGGCTCCTAATCTGGTTTGGGCCATAAGGCCATAATCTTTTGGGTCCGTAGGACCTCTTTTCTTGGGTTACAAGTAGTGAACTACATGCTCCCAGTTATGATAATCTTTTTGGGCCATAAGCCTCTTTTTAGGTTTCAAATAGATAAATCTAAATGATACCTTTAATATTCTTTTGGGCTGTTTAAGCCATAATCTTTTCAGGCCATAAGGCCTTTTTTCAAGGACTTACATTGTACCTGTAAAAATAATCAGTTTTCCCTCCTTATTCAAAAGGATCAGGACTCTGTTCTTTTTTAATACTTACAGTAGACGTTAATGCCGTCTCTGTTCTAATTACTAGACGTTTTCTTTGTTCAGTCATAGTCTTGTAATGTCGGATAGTCTCTTCAGCATGAGTATGCTTTAGGTTAATAATCTTGTCTAATAAAAGGGTTAATTCAGTAGTCTCTTTTACTTCGATATCATTGTCGTAGTAAAGGGTCATGATTTCCTCGACATCTCCACCTTTGGAAGATCCTATTACGGATGCTTTCCGGTTTCTAATCATGTCCTCTATTCTGGTCTTCAGAGTTATTAATTCGAATGCTCTTTTATTACTCATTCAGTCTTGGAATTTCTCCAATGTACAGGGAATTTTCTGGTTCAAATTCTTGTCTTCCCCGTTGATGGTGCTATTCCTTCCTGTTTTAAAAATTTGACATATAATAATCGGCTTACCTTTTAGATCTGTTGAAGCGTCCAATATCTGTATTCCGTAAATCCCTCTGCCAAAGAATTCCATCATCAATTCTGTTGATCGGGTAATAATCTGTGGTAGTTTAGTCAGGTTATTCATTTTTTTCGTCTGTGACAATTTTGTCAATAAATCCATATGTAAATAGTCTTTCAACAATGTTTGGGTTTGCTCGTTCGCTACAAATAAACCTGAGATATTTACTCAGTTTTGCACTGCGTAGAATATCAGGGTTAGTTTTGTAATCATAGAATTTATTGATCTTTTCATAAGCTGTAATCACTTCAGGTCTAAACTTCAAAGTGTCTGCCATGGATACTGCTGATGAAATTGAAGGTATCGCTGGTGACATCGTTGCAAGCTTAGATGAGAATGGTACAAAGGTTTTTGTTGTACCGGTGGTATTGTAATCTTTGTTTTCTGTGGGGTTTCCTTTTGTAAGGCTTTGAATTTTGTAAAATCTTGTATAGCTTATGCTAATTTGTTGATGGTTTGGGTATTCTCTTGTAGTCTGGTAATCAATATTTCATTTGTCCTGATAATTTCCTACATAGCTTTTGCTATGTATTCTTCAAAGTCTTCGCTGTTAATTGACATTATATCTGCTAAGAAAATCAGCTAAAACATTTTTAGTTCCAAATATATTCTTAACAATAAAATCATAACAACAGAAGAACGATTGCCATTTTCTTATTTTATTCAATTCTGGTAAAGGATCTATTCTGTTTGTAATAAACGCCTTCACCTGAGTATTATCAGTTCTAACAATAAATTTCACTGGTAGTAAATGATAATGAAATCTCTTTATTCCAAACTTTACTGCCAATAATTCCTTTTCATTTATATGATAATTCTTTTCATTTGGTTTCCATGTTCCTCCTCCGTATCCACAGATTAACATTTTTTCTTTATCTACATCTTTATCATATGCTATTAGGACTGCTCCCCATCCTATGTCACTAGCATCTGTAAAGAGTTTCAGTTGATCTTGGTCTGTAGGTACTCTGTGTTTTGGTAATGATTTTACATTTTCTTTAATCTTGTTAATCGCCTTGGTATGTTCTTCCTTCCAATCGAAGGTTACATCCTTTTTAATCAAATCCTGCAATGGCTTTCTCAGATATGGTAAATCTTTTATGTGGTCTGCTGCATAATTTATTACTCCAAGAAATTGTTGCACTTCTCTTTTATTTTCTAATTTTTCTTTAAAGTTTTTAATCTTTGTTACCACATGTTCCTGCAATTGTATTCCTTCACTATCCACAATATAGCCTAGGAATTCAATACTATTTTTGAATATTTCTGATTTCTTTTCTGATAGAAGTATTCCGTGTTGGTTTACCGTTTCAATGAATTGTTCCACATGTTTAATATGATCTTCTAAGTTGCTGCTGTAAACTAATATATCATCCACATATATGATATAGAAGTCTGTAAGCTTTCTAAACACTTGATCCATTCTTCTTTGAAAGATTTGTGGTGCAATTTTTAATTCCATTGGTAATACATTCCATTCATAGTGTCCTTGCGAGGCACTAAATGCTGTTAATGCTCTAGATTCATTAGTCAGTTTAATCTGCCAAAATCCGCTTTTACAGTCGAATTTACTAATCTACCCTTTCCTCGCTTATGTTCATTATGTTTTCTTACTAAGAAAGCTGGACTGCTATGTGGGCTTTTACTCTCTCTTATTACTTTCATTTCTAGTAATTCCTTAATTTGAACTTCAAACTCTTTTTGATCTGTTGGACTATATCTTATTGGTTTTGTTCTGACTAAATCGTTTGGATCTATCAGTTTTATCTCTCCATATATTTTTTCTTTTTCCCAAAGTTGCATTGGGTTTTCTCCGAAGTTTCCTTCTAGCTTCCCCAAGTATTTTTCCTTTAATAACTCTAAATTATTACTTCTTTCCATTTTGATTGTACATAATCTTATGGTATTTACTGGTAATATTCTTTTTAATATTATCCACTTATTGCATGGTGATTGTAAACTGAAAGTATTCTTATTAATCACTTGGGTTTTAAAGTAATCTAAGAAGTTATTTCCTAATAACACTTGCTGTTTCATGTTGTCTAATTGGTATACTATTGGTAGTCTGAAAATAGTCTTTCCTAGTACAATTCTCATATTTTCTGCTATCATATCTAATTCTTTAGATTGTTCATTAAATCCTGATACCTTAGCTCTATGTATTCTTGATCTTTTCCATCTGTGCGATTCTAGTACATCCTTTCTAGCTAAGCATATATCTGCTCCACTATCTATGAATATTTTTTGCTTTATCATCTTATTCGGTTTATATTCTATTTGGGCTTCTATGTGAATTGCTACCATTTAGTCAGGTTCATCTAATCTTCTGTTAAGTTCTACATCCTGCTCGTATTCTTGTATTTCCAGTCTCTCTGTCTCATTTCTTATAGCTTCTTCTACTAGTCTTTCTATCTCTCTTTGCTTCCAGTTTATTCTATTTATTTCTTCTCTTATTTTTCCAAGTCTCTTGGTAATCTTGTTGTATCTGTCATTGTAATATAGACTTCCTGTTTCATTAACTGCTAAAGTCATAATTAGTTTATGTCGAGTGTATTCTTCGTATTGTATCCAATAGTCTTTTTCTCTTATCAATACTCTTTTCTGTCTTTCTAGTGTATTCATTTTATTCAGAACTGTCTTCGCTTTCTGAATCTTGATTAATATAACTTACTTTTTCTGCTTCTGATTCTTCATCTGTTTCGCTAACATAGAAATCTTCATAATCATACCACTTATTATTATCTTCTTTAATCTGCTGTAAGCTCATTATAAATTGTTCTGTATTTACATATTTTACTCCTGTTTTCTTTAACTTTGGGCACTTGTTTGCATAGTGTCCTTTCTCATTGTAATTCCAACATTTGCATTCTTTAACCTTTTCTTCTTTAGCTTTAGACTTGTCTGCTTCTATAGGGTTTACATTTCTTCGTCTTCTGAATTTTCTTTTATATCTGAATTTATTTCTTGTATCTTGATTATTTTATACCTTCTAAATCTCTTTTTCTTATAGGATCTATAATAAGGTCTCTTCTTATATTTTTTATATTTCTTATCTCTGTGGTCTCTCTCATACCTATCCTTGTATTTTCTATGTCGTTTATGCCTTCTATACTTCTTTTCCTTTCTATTATCATCGCATCCAAATATTAATCTTCGCTCAGTAAATCCACATATCTCTCTTAATCCTATTTTCTTATCTTTTTTAATCTTCTGTTGTAATCTGTATTCTTCGCATTTTCGCATTAGGTATGCTCTAAGTACTCTTATTCTTTCTCCTAAAGTATTTTCTTTTGGTTCTAACTGGATATATTCTTTAGATATTTCAATATTATATGGTACTGGTAAGTGGTCATAGTATAGTTGTTGATAAATTACTCCTTCTTCTGGTAGAAATCTAGCTTCGTAAAAGAACTTACTAAAGCTAATCGTATATTCCGGTAGCTTGTTTATCTTACAACATTTCATATTATTTAAATTCATTATAATCTCAGTCTTTCTTTCAGCTAGTACATTTTCTCTAGCTACTAACCATTTTTCACCTAAGAATTTTCTTTTTAACAGTAAATCAAATATCATTAACATTGATTTCCAATCTGTTGCATGACTTAAGACTTCTCCTCTCAGCTGATATGCAATTGATTCTATCCAGTATGCTGCTTTTCCGATTAGAGTTTTTGATATTAGATCATACATATAATTTAGGTTTTCTGTCTGAGTACTATTCATTAACGCAATATACATTCCTAAGTTCCAATCTGTTATTCTTCTTCCTACTTCTTGTTCATCGTAAACATTGTCTAAATCTAGAAAATATCCGTTATAGTTTACTCCTTGGGTCATTGATCCTACGAATTCTTTAAATTCAGCTTGTTGTCCTATAGGTATATGATCAGGTAATCTTGTATTTCTTCTGGTTATTACTTCCAAATTAGGGTCTATTAAATCTTCCTCCGGATAATCGTCTGCATCTTCATTGATTATATTTTCCGATTCAATTTCGATTTCTATTTGTCCATTGTAATCATCTTCTATATCACTGTCTGGTTCATCTTCTATTATAGCATTTACTCTTTTCATTTTTTGTAAAGCTTCTATTATTTGGCTATTTTCTTTTACTATTTCCGTATTCTCATAATTTTCTTCTTCTTCTATGAATTCTACTATTCGTAGTTCATGGTCAGTTTGTTCATTTATGTCTTCATCAGTACTATTACTCTTGAAGTATTTTCATTACTTAATTTTATCTTTCGTACTTTCTTTTTTCCTTTTAGTTCATTTAATTATTCTTTTAGGAATTGTATTTCTTCTCTGAGTTCTAATAGCTCTTGTTTTACTTCTTTTAGTTCATCCTTTGTTTCTTTTAGTTCTCTCTTGGTTTCTTTTAGCTCTACTTTAGTTTCTTTTAACAGGGTTTGCGTATTTTTATATTTTCCTTTATATTTTCTATATTTGTCATACCATTCTGCATTTTCACTTGATTTTAAATTTAGGTTTTCTGCTTTTAATTCATTAATCTGTTGTTCCTGTTTATCCAATCTTAGATTTAGGTATTCATAAGTTGTTTTTTCTACTTCTTTTACGGGTGTCTTTACTTCTTTTGGTTTTTCTTCCTTTACTGGTTTTGATCTTATAGGCTCGTATTTATATATTTCTTTTTCTATAATATCTTTACCATGGGTTTTTAAAAACGTAATCGCACTAGGTTCCATTAGAATTTACCTTCTTTGTTTAGTCTTGTTAATCCGTCTAAGGTTTCTGTTACATCTTTTGATAATCTAGGTTTCATTTTACTAATGTCTACCATGATTGGTACCTTACTCCTTCTCCAAGCATCTATTGGTACTATCTCTGGTTTATGAGTAGTCGCTTTAGTGATGGTTTTTTGTGTACTCGTACTTGCTTCGTTATCAGCTTCTATCTGTTTTCCTTTACCTTTTTCCTCTAATAACATATTCAATTTTTCTAATATTAGTTTAAAAGTTGGTATTTCGGATACATTCCATAAGTTAGTTAATTCTTCTCTAATCAATTGTTGTGTTTTATTCTGGTTTTCTCTTATCTCATCCATAAGTAGTAAAACGCTTTTCATTTTTTCTTTTAATATGATCTCTTCCCATAGTGCTTCTATTTTTTCGTTAGGATTAGTCAGGATTGTTTATTCGTTGTTTCCATCCGTTACCCATGTCTATCCATATCTTACTAAACTTTTCACATTGTTTTTCCAGTTGTTTTATATCATTTTCTAATTTCATTTCTTTTGCGCTGTACTCTAGGTATTTTAATTGGCTGTATATTTCTCCTGATAAGACCGTCTTTATAGTTTTTAATTTTTGTTTTTTCTTTATTATTTTGAGTTGTATATTCATAGTTTATTTATAAATCTGGTTTTTCCTTGGTCAGTTATCTCTATTCCGTTATTGTTTATCTTATAAGTAATCATCGTCAAAAAATCACTTCCTAATAATAATTCATTTAAGCTATCGTATTCTATTACTCCTATATTGATCTTATACTCTAGGTCTTGAATCTTAAATCTTAAATTTATACTTTTTGTAATTATTATTTCTCTTTCATTTTCTGGGTAATTATAAGTTTGTGGTTCTATTACGCTACACTCATTTTCGTTTATCTTACTTATATGTATAAAACTTTTAATTGCTCCAGTATTTATTTCTGCTATTCCATCCATAGTTATCATGTTTTTGAATATTATAACCTTGATTTTTAATCTATTACAATCTATATTTATTAGATCAATAGTTCTTGGTTCTATCCTGGGTAAACTATGTAATGATTCTCTGGTTATACTTAATCTTGATCCTTCTATCTTTGGAATTAATCTTCGTGACGGTGTTAATGTTCTGGTTTTAAAATCCATGTATATTTCTTCTGGTATTGTTATCTTAGAGTTCTCTTTATGCTCAATTTGCTCAAGTATTTCCTTATACATTTTTGGTACTATAATATTCATTTCATGTTGTTTTCTTATATGGTGGTTTCCTGTTAAGGCGTATATCATTTTAGTCTCTATACTTATTACTTTACTCCCTGGTGGCATATTTATTCCATCTAATTTATAGTATAATGTTAAAGCTAAATCTTTATGTTCATCTTTTAACGATACACTAAAATCTGGTTGTATAGTAAATTTTAACTTCTGATATATTAAATTTCCTTTAATTACTGATATCAAGTATTCTGTCATCTAATACGTAAATCTGTATTGGTGACGTAAATCTGTATTGGTGTGTCAATGTTCTTTTGAAAGTATGCTTTTATCGTAAACTCTACTCCTCCAAAGTAAATATTTCTGTATTTCTTTGCTTCTTTGGTCGATAATTTTCCTAATTCTCTTTTTATTATCTCATCGCTTATCAAATTAATCTTTGTTCTTCCATTCGTACTAGTAGTATCAATTATATTTTCATGTTTATGGGCAATATATCTTATCTCCTTATTTCTTTCAAACCATTTTGTTTTAAATATCTTTTTCACTGATACTTCATCTCTTTCTTCTTGGATTTTTTGATATGTATCTGGTCTAAAACTTAATGTTTGACTAGTTCCTCCTTCATAAGTATTCATCTGATAATAAAGATCTTTAGGTTCTAATTTATTCGCCTTATCCATATTTCAGCAAATCGATGTATCGATATTGCTCTTGTATGATATCTTTTAAATCCTTAATCTCATTTTCGTTACTTATTTCTTTTGCCAAGTTCTGCTCTCTTATTTTTTCGATTTCTTCTTCTTTCTGCCTAATTCTTTCTTCTCTTAAGGCTGATAAATTTCTTTAAAATATTATCTTTTCTTCCTGTTTATTCATCGTTATATGTTGTTCTAGTAACTGTTTTTCTTGTTCTTCAATAATTTTTATTCCTATTCTACAACTTATAATATGTTGGTTTATATCCCTATTATATGTTAGCGGTTTTTCTGCTACTCTTTCTAACTGTACCTTTTGTTCTTGTTGTTGTATTAATCTAGTTTCATCCATAGTGTTCTATTTCCATTCTTAAATCTGATTTTATATTCTCTATTAACTCATACATCTCATAAATCTGAGTATTTAACTCCACTAACCTTCCGTATGCTATCATATTTTCATTGATTACTCGATCTATCTCTTCTAATTGTTTGTCAGTATATCCTAATTCTGGCACATTTATGTCAGCTTCTCTTTTTTCTATTATCCATTTATCTTGGGATTCAATTATTATCTTATTTTCGCTTCGAATATCTAATAATGATTGCTTAATCTTTCTAGATCTCCATAACATCTGATTTAAAATTCTAACTTGTCTGAACGATGGATGTGTTTTCATTTTTTAAACACTTGTTCTAATTACAAGCTCTGATACCAAATTGTGTACTGGCAGTACTGCGGATCTTTTCTTCATCTATATACCCCTAAAGGCTAGAACATAGATGGTAATCAGTTTATTCAAACTTTTTTCAGAGTTAATCAAACCATAATCATGTAATAATCTGGGTGATATCCTTAAATTCAATTTCATTTTTAATAAATAGTCTATAATCTCCTATCAGCCTTTCAGACATCATAAGATAAATCAATATCAATCGTCTAAACATCATAATAATAATCTAATATCAACTTTCAATCATCATATCAATAAGATAATATACTTATCAAAATCATAATTAGAAACACATAGTCAGAACACATACCTCTAATCCGATATTCAGATCACCGAAGTAGTCTCAACCCTCCTGTGGCCTTTATTTCCCCTTTGCCTTCCTGCCGCGGGTACTCTGTCGCCTGGGAGCATGTGAGTCAGTTACGGGTATCCTCTGATTATCTTCAAAAAGATGTTGTGTTCTTACTAGTATGGTTCTAATCATAAGTTATCAAAGTATGATACTCTTATCCTTATGATACTAGCTGGTGGATATTAAACTAATCTTATGTTGTTCTTAGATAATAATTGATCTAATCTTATTCTGTTCTTGGATGATAATCGATTATAGACTGAAGGGTGCTTTAGCTGAACATTTGAGAGAATTGTAAAGGTTTTTGTATTTCGGAATTTTTCGAATGATCTTTCGTCTTTACAAGAGGCTCCTTATATAGATAACCTCGGCTATTCACTATTCATCGCTTTTTTAAAGTAAACAGTATTACTTTTCAAAAAGTCGTAAAGTAAACAGTAATCAATAGTGCTAGACAAAATACTTTTTCAAAAAGTCATAAAGGCCACAGTGCCTTGTCGGCTACTTTCCGTAAAGTTGTTTTGTCATTAATGGTTACTAGTGATGGACACATGGATACTTTTGAAAAGTATTGGTATACCCTGCTGATAAACTATTTGTTATACATGTCTAAAGTGTTATCAGCGTGTGGGAGATGAAGGTCCTTTGACTTAAGGTCAATACGCACCTTGTTTACAAAGTAATGTACTTTGACCCTGTCCTAAGCTTAAACTCCTTATAGGATAAGATACGGCTTGTGTTGGGTGCATTATAATGTAAATTAAGGTGGTAGTTAAGCCAAGAATATGATTCATTCCTCGATTGGATATTCGAGAGAACACTCAACTTCTCAGTGATATTAGGTTGACCAAGTCATTGGCCAATGCAAGAGACATATTTAGAATATAGTCTAGTTGTCGACTAATATGGATGAGATAAAGTGATCAAGTCATTTGGATAGACATATGGCAAATCCTAAGCTTGATCGAGTGTGTCGCGAATTAAAGGAATTTAACATCTCACATAAAGGTTATGTTTGCTGGATTCATATAAACGTACTTAACATATTGAGTTCGTCATACGGCGCAGTCTAGGAGTTTTGTATGGACCTTAATTGGATTAGTGTCGATATGTGAAGGCCTATAGGGTCACACTATGTCGATTGTCTTTTTGGTCTAAGGGTGTATTGAGAAAAGTATTAAATATTCGATTTGGAATCGAGATATTTAAATTAATAATAACTATGAGATAATTTCTATTAGATGGAAATTATTTAATTATATCAAAATTAGATTTTGGATTTAACGTGCTGAATATATATTTATTAAATGAAAACGGGAAACGGAATTTTACGTAAGGCGCCGCGGCGCCAACCCGACAGTGGGCCCAGTCAGACTGGCCCACTGCACCTCGATTTTTGGGTTAGGCTTAGAGCCCAACCCTAATCTGATTTGTGACCTAAAAAACACAATATATACTGCACTAATCTCTAGTTATTAACATACTAATGATTAGGATACTTTAATTGATTCATCTTCGTCACTCCAATCTCTTCATATGATTCATCTTTGTCACTCCAAGTTGATGTTCTGACATTCATTTTTTTGGTATTAGGACACTTTAATTTAGTATGCCCAAGTTTATCACATTCGAAGCAGTGTATATTTTTTTGTTTGTTGTCCCTCATGCTTCTGGTCCTCTTGAATATCCTGGATGGATTGAGGTCTCCTTTTCTACTTCTTTTCTTTTTGACGTTTCTGGATTTCTTAGCCAAGTTTTCTTCAGATTTCTTATTTTTTATGGTGCCCTCATGAATAACTTTCAATGTGTCCCATATTTCTTTAGCAGTTTTACAAGTGGATATTTTCTCATATTCTTCTTCATCAACAGCACAATAGAGTAGGTGGATTGATCTAGCATTTGTTTGCATAATATCCAAATGTTCTTCTGTGTCGTCAAACATGGATGTTTTTCTTCCCATCTTTTTTCTGTCATTATTGTTCAGAATAGGTTGTGGCTCATTCTGAATAACTAGCCAGGCTCTATAATCTATTGATTGAACATATGTCTTCATTCTCGCCTTCCACTCACTGTAGTATAAACTATTAAAGTATGGTGGCCTGCTTGTTGATAGTCCCTCTTGAAGTATGGCTTCAGTAATTTGCCATGGATATTTCCTCACTTGTTGTTAAGCAAAATCACAAATGTGTCACGACCCCAAATTCCATTGTGACGTGAGAGAACCTATCCTAACATGTAGGCGAACCCAAAATATACTATACAACAATGCGGAAAATAAAGAGATAAAGAAGACGTAGTTTAACAAGTCTCAACAGTAAATATATAGTCTAACAAGAAATCCACCAACTAGATCCGGTAGTCATGAGTACAAGCTCTAATATTATCATAATACAACTCTGAATGGGAAATACATAAAATGTCCGAATATAGCAATACATCAGCTGTCTAGAAATAACAAGAACATAACATAAGGTAGAATGGAGTTCCAGTGTTGGGGAAGAAGCTGCGGCCCACCCTGGACTCCAAATATCACGCTCTCCAAAGCGGTAGATCAAGTTGCTCTAGTGTAGTCTCCTGGCTCGGTACCTGTACATAGAGTACAGCAAGTGTAGAGTGAGTACGGAAACATATGTACTCAGAAGCATCGTTGACCTACCCTAGCTGTAACGATGGCGAGTGTTGGTACTTTCTGATACCTCTCTACTAGTTAGTCACTTAAGCATAAAATAAATCAGTTAACCAACCTAACAGTAAGTCTATAGTTCAATAGTACATAAATTCTCTCAAGTCCTCAAGTTATACAAAGTCCAGCCTAAACCCTATTGAGGACGTCTAGACCCATCAAGCCACTCTAATCAAATCTCATATAAAGGTTAAACATAAGCTACTTGTATTCCTTCTATCAATCTAAAGATCATAAGTGTAACAAAATCCAATTTGAACACATACAGCATCAATCACGTATCATGATATAAATAAATGCAATGCAGAATGATATATATATATATATATGTGTGTGTGTGTGTGTGTGTGTGTATGCAAATGATCATATGCACCTGATATACACATGGTGCTACAGTAGTTGTCATGTGACTCATGGTAGACTCATGAGGTCCATACACCCATTCGATCCCATCGGATACCAGCTCAAGGGATGAATGTCATAATCAGTCATCACTCTCGTAATCATGTACCATATCCCTTAATCTGACTTCCCAAGCCTTTCTCATCAGTGTATCAGTAAATCAATGACAAGTATATAATGTATGGATGAGATGGATATGAGTACACCATGCAATTAGCGTAATTAGTTTAATCAGTAGCTATCGAAGTGTTCATATGAGATGTGAACTAATAAATGCATAACAAGTTAAATCAGAATATCATATCAATGGCTACAATCCCAAGTAAACAGCAATCATACCAACCTAAGCGGATTTATTCACCGCGCCTGTGGCCTGACAACTAAACACATAAAATCCTTCACATGCATTGTACTAGTTAATTAATAACTCGATTAAGGTTCACCGGTACCCGTATTATTGCTCGTCACTTCACTAATACGGTACCCCCGAGTTCACATTACTCCTCTTAATTAGTTACACAGCATACCAACACATAACACTACACTAGAGTCTGAAAAGTCTCAATTTGCTTGAATAGAGCTGAAGAACTCACGCCGTCTCTTTCCCCTTTCGTCGAGCCTCCTCTTTCTGAGCTCACTCTGATCAATCATATCAAGTATATGAGACTACGGTCTAACATCATCAATAATCCATTAAGCTAGGTTGCAAAGGAACTCGGGCTCACATTATAAAAATACAAACTTTTCTACCTAATTAGTACCAATACATTCTAGATAGTCAGTTTCATGAATTGGTAAAGAGCCTCAATTCTAACCCTAAAATTTCCCCTAATTTCCAAAAAGGGTTAAACATGAAATTGGTCAAGAAATCATCATCTACCAGTCTAATATATCACGTTTATAATATGAGCATCATTGAATCAAATACAAAACCCTAATCTCCAATTACAACTCTCTTATTATCAACAAGACATTTCTATCATTTCCTCCATTTAAGAAGCATACTTAATATGGAAACTTAACTAATACACAAATAATCAAAGGGGAAGGCTGAGATTATACCTCTATGGATGAACTTTCCCTTGGAACCTTCAAGAATACCCTATTGGTCGAGCTCCAATCCTAAGGAGAATGTTTGAGGAATGAGAATAATTTCCAGGTCAATAAACTTTTATAACCAAAACAGTGATTCCGCTCCGTCGGAGTCAATTTTGTTGGGGCAGACCCGCTCTGACGGAAACCTTATCTGCTGGAGAAAAAGTCACTTAAAATCCCATCTCTCACTAGGGCGGGGCAAACTCCGCTGAGGCGCATTCACCCCGATGAGTAATTCATCTGCTGAGGCGGACTGACATCACCGAGCCATGTCTCGCTTCGGTGAGCCTAATCTATGCGTAGGTGGACGCCTGGTTGCTGGCACAGACACCAGTAACTAGCAGTAGTCCAAGGATATCAAATCCTTCATCAACCACCTGAAACACTCCCAGCACCTCCCAGACACAAACCAAACATGTAATCCCATCAGAAAATACCTTCCAGACCTACTCGCGCACTCGAATTTCCTGGAAAATGTCTCTAAGGCTCAGGTTTGACTAAAGTCAACTCTTAAGTTTTAATTTCATAATTTTACAACTAAATCCCCAAAACACACTAGTCTACCTCGGACCCAAACCAAAGGCTCGACTAAGTCATAAATGTCATTCCGGAGCTAATGGAACTGATAAAACTATGAATAGAGCACATTTACCCAAAAGTCAAATGTGGGTCAAACTGTTCCATTCTCTTAACTTGGAATTTCTCAAACTTAACAAAATGGATCTGAAACCTACCCAATCACCTCATGAACCGTACCACCCATCCCCGCAAGTTAAAATAAGTTAATAAGGACTTGTGAAGGGTAATTTAGCGATTTCTAGGCAAAATAAGAAAAATAACTTTTTGAGTCATTGCATCAGGTACAAGTATCCTCGAACGGTAAAGAAAAGGAAATATTATGCCCTCGAATAGCTCAAGGTAGTTATCCCGCATATCTGACTCAGTCTCCCATGTAGACTCCTCCACTAGGCAATTCCTCCATTGTACTTTCAAGGAGGCTATCTTTGTGGATCTCAACTTCCTCACTAGCCTATCTAGGATAGCTACAAGCCCTTCCACATAAGCTAGATTCTAATCGAGCATCACTGAATCCCATCTAATCACATGAGAACCATCAACGACATACTTCTTCAGCATCAACACGTGAAACACATGGTGCAATTCGGATAACCCAGAAGGTAAATCCAACTCATAGACTACCTCACCAACTTTTTCCACAATCTTAAAGGGACCAACAAATCTCGGACTAAGCTTGTCTTTCATTCCGAACCTCATCACACCCTTCATGGTTGAAACCTTCAGCAAAACCCGTTCACCAACCATAAACTCTAGCGGACGAACCCTCCGATCTGCATAACTCTTTTGTCGACTCTAGGCTGTAAGAGGTCGCTCCTGGATCAACTTAACCTTATCCAACGAGTCTCTCAGAAGATCTATAACCCAAGGTCGAACCTCAAATGCATCAAATTATCTGACCCGTGAGTGACACCTCCTACCATACAAGGCCTCAAATGATGCTATCTCAATACTCGAATGGTAACTATTCTTGCAATCAAATTCTGCCAATGCTAGAAACTGGTCCTAATAACCACCAAAGTCAATAATGCAGGCACGCAACATGTCCTCGAGAACCTGAATCGTCCGCTCAGACTGACCATCGGTTTGAGAATGAAATGCGATACTAAGCTCCACTCTAGTATCCAACTCCTTCTACATGGACCACCAAAAGTGAGAAGTGAGTATCCCAGTCTAAAATAATAGAAATGGGTACGCCATGCAATCATATTATCTCTTCAATATAGATCCTAGCCAACTTCTCAGAATTATAAGTAGTCTGAACTGGAATAAAATGAGCAGATTTGGTCAACCTGTCCACAATGACCCATATAGCATCAAACTTGCCCAAGGTATAGGGCAATCCTACCATAAAATCCATGGCAATCCGCTCCCACTTCCACTCAGGAATGGGCATCCTCTGAAGCTCACCACCAGGCCTCTGGTGCTCATATTTCACTTGTTGGCAATTCAAACACCGAACACGAACTCTTTTATGTCCCTCTACATCCTACACCACCAGTAATAATATCTCAAGTCATGGTACATCTTCGTAGCCCGTGGATGGATGGAGTACTTCAAACTATGGGTCTCCTCCATGATCAATCGTATCAAGTCAACCACCCTAGGAATACAAATCCAACACTTGATCCTCAAAACACGATCACTATCAATCAAGGCCTCTTTTGCTTTGCCCCGCAACACCTTTCCACGAATTTTGCACAACTGAACATCATCATACTATTGGGATCGAATCTACTCTAACAAGGAAGATCGCACCTCCACATAAGTCAACACCATACCAGATTCTGAAATATCAAGTCTAATAAATCGATACGCCAAGGACTGAACATCCATAGCCATAGGATGCTCCCCCACATGTAACATAGCCAAGCTACCCATACTCACCACCTTGCGACTCAAGGCATCCTCTACAACATTCTCTTTGCTCGGGTGATACAAAATAGTCATATCATAATCCTTCAGAAGCTCCAACCACCAACGCTGCCTCAAATTAAGATCTTTCTTATTTAACAAGTACTGAAGACTATAATGATCGGTATAAACCTCACAATGCACAGCATAGAGATAGTGCCTATAAATTTTTAAGGCAAACATGATCTCCGCCAACTCTAAGTCATGGGTCTTTTTATGAACCTTCAATTTCCTCGAACCATAGGCTATGACTTTCCCTTTCTGTATCAACCCACACCCAAGACCTACTCTAGAAGCATCAAAGTACATGGTAAAGCTTTGTCCCTCGACTGGCAATATCAAAATAGGAGTGGTAGTCATAAAGCCTTGAGATTTTGGAGGCTTGCCTCACAAGTATCAGACCACTCAAAATCCACTTCCTTCTAAGTCAATCTAGTCAACAGAGCTGTAATAGATGAAAATTCCTCCATGCATAGCCGATAATACCTTGCGAGACCAACAAAACTCCAAACCTCGATAATGGAAGCAGGCCGAATCTAATCCTGAACTGCGTCAATCTTCTTGGGATCCACCATAATACTATATTTGGTCTCCATATGACCCAAGAAAGCTACCAAACTAAGCCAAAACTTGCACTTCAAAAACATTTCGTAGAGTTGCATCTCCTGTAGAATACCAAGAACGATCCTCAAATGTTGTATATGCTCCTCCTAGATCCACAAGTACATCAAAATATCATCAATAAACTCAATCACGAATGAATATAGGTAGGGTCTGAACACCCCATTCATCAACTCCATAAAGGCTGCAGGTGTATTGGTCAACCCAAACGATATCACTAAAAACTCATAATGTCCATATCTGGTCTGGAATGTTGTCTTATGAACATCCTCAACCTTGATCTTCAGTTGATGGTAGTTGGACCTCAAATCAATCTTTGAAAAGACTGAAGCATCATATTGCTGATCAAATAAGTCATCAATGCGCGGTATCAAATACTTGTTCTTGATAGTCACCTTGTTCAGTTGTCTGTAATTAATACATAAGCGCATAGACCCATCTTTCTTCTTAACGAACAGCACCAAAGCATCCTAAGGTGAAACATTGGGCTGAATGAATCCCTTACTCAACAAATCTTGCAATTGTTCTTTCAACACTCTCAACTTGGTTGGCACTATCCGATATGAAGCCATAGAAATGGGCTGAGTGGCTAGCACTAGATCAATACAAAAGTCGATGTCACGGTCTGGCGAAACACTGAGAAGGTCTGTAGGGAACACCTCTGGATACTCCCGAACCACTGGAACTGAATCTAAGGAATGAGTCTTCGGACAAGTATCGCGAACATAGGCCAAATAAGAAAGACACCTCTTCTCTACCATCTTCTGAGCTTTCAGAAATGAGATCACCTTTTTTTGGATATTGACTAAGAGTAACCTGCCAAACTAACTAAGGAATACCAGGCATGGATAAGGTAACAGTCTTGGCATAACAATCTAATATAGCATGATAAGGAGATAACCAGTCCATACCCAAAATAGCATCAAAGTCTACCATATGTAAAAACCTTCAAATCTACATGAGTATCATACCCCATCAATGTAACAACACAACCCATATAAGACCGATCTACCACTACAGAATCCCCAACATGTGTAGAAACATGAATAGGCATGGCTAGAGAATTACACATCAAATCCAAACACAAAGAAAAGTAGGCAGACACATAAGAATAGGTAGACTCTGGATCGAATAAAACTGTAATTGGTCAATGGCAAATTGAAAGAGTACATGTGATCACAGCATCGGAGGCCTAAAATAGCATCAAAGTCTACTGTATGTAAAACCTTCAAATCTACATGAGTACCATACCCCCATCAATGTAACAACACAACCCAAATAAGCCCGATCTACCACTACAGAATCCCCAACATGTACAGAAACATGAATAGGCATGGCTAGAGACTCACACATCAAATCCAAACATAAAGAAAAGTAGGCAAACACATAAGAAAAGGTAGACTCTTGATTGAATAAAATTGTAGTTGGTCAATGGCAAATTGAAAGAGTACATGTGATCACAGCATCGGAGGCCTCTACCTCAGGTCTGCCTAGATAAGCATAGAAATGGCCACGTTCACCCCCCGTGTCTACCACCTCGACCGGACTGAGCACTACCATGACCTATCTGAGGGCCACCTTTACCACCCTGAGTACCACCCCTAGCACCTTAGGACCCTAGATCTAGAACCTTGAGACTGACCAACAAGCCTAGGTATGGGGAAATCCCTCTTGAAGTGCCCAAGATCCTCACACTCAAAGCAACCTATAGGAATTGTCGACAGTTGAGAAGAAGAACTATCGTCTAAATGACCACCACAACCAAAGGGCCGATAAACACTCGGAGTCACCTGCCCTGACCCATAAGAAGTACGCGATGACTGGCCTTCCTCTAATGTAGGCATAGCAGCAACAGCTGGCCTAGCACTCGAACGGTGCTGAACTCCATTATAATGACCTCTTCTTCCAGACGTGGTAAATCCTTGAATGCTATGACGAGGTCTCTTGACTACCCTCTCTTCATAATCCTCTATCCGAATAAACTCGGTCTCTCTCACGGCATCAATAATCTACTAGAAGGTGGAACCTATGGCAGCTATTTGTGTTGCAATCAAACAAAGAGGACATATCAACCCATTGGTGAATCTCCTCACTCTCTCAGCCTTATCAAGAAAAATCATCAAGGCATGGCGAGAAAAAACATGTAAATACGTCTCATACTCGGTCACAGACATACTCCATTGGCATAACCCCTCAAATTATGCCTGTCTCCTCTCTCTGACACTGCGAGGCACGAACTTCTCCAAGAAGATCTAGGTAAATAAAACCCAGGTCATAGGAAGGGACCCTGCTAGTCTGGACTCAAGATAGGACCGCCACCACTGCTTGGCCGGTTCGACCATCTAAAAAGTAGTATAATTAATACCACAAGACTCTACTAGCCCGAGGTTATGCAACCTCTCATGACAGCTAATCAAGAACCCATATGCATCATCTTCGGGATCCCTATCATATCTTGGAGGATCCAACTTTCTGAATCTCTCAAACCTTCTCTGCTCATTTATAGACATAGCATGTTGTGCAGCTGGAGGTGTAGCAAGACCAAGTATAGATATACCAAGAAACTGAGAAACCACATCAGGTGTTGGATGAACACCATATGTCCGAAATCCGGGTATAGAAGCATAGTCTGGAGTTAGTCCTCCTACCCTAGTTTGAGATCCGTCAGAAGTAACAGGATGGACACCTTGAGCTATATACTCGAAAAAGCTCATCATTAATCAAAGTATCCTAAAGTACTGGTGTGGCAATGAAACCCGGAGGAATCTAATCCTGTTTGGACCTGTCATCCTGGACCTCTTCATCCTCCTCCGAAACAGCCTCAGGCCCTGGAGACTCTGCTCGGTCAAGAGCACGAGCAACTGCAGGTTCTCAGCCTCGGAAATAACTCAAGGTCTACATTTGGCTCTACCTAGCCTCATGCCCTGTGCACCAACTCTGACAGCTAGTGCGGGTACAGAAATAGGATGTTGATCTAGTCCACACCATCTGTGAAAAAAAATGAAATAAAGAAATTTAGAATTCAATCATAATCAAATCGCATGAAAGAATAGAAGAATTAAAGTTTCCTAAATGTCTTATATCTCTAGAAGATAGGTACGGAGCTCTTCGTACCGATCTGCAAGACTCTACTAGACATCGCTTTGTACTCATGAGACCATTAACCTAGTGCTCTGATACCAAATTATCTTGACCCCAAATTTCGTTGTGCCGTGCGGGTACCTACCCTAACCCATAGACGAACCCAACATAAATTATACAACAATGCGGAAAATAAAGAGATAAAGAAGTATTTTAACAAGTCTCAATAGTAAATATATATTCTAACAAGAAAATCCCCAACTATATCCGGTAGTCATGAGTACAAGCTCTAATAATATCAGAATACAACTCTGAATCGGAAATACATAAAATGTCTGAATATAGAAATACATCAGATGTCTAGAAATAACAAGAACAGAACATAAGGTAGAATGGAGTTCCAGTGCCGGGGAAGAAGTTGTGGCTTACCCTGGACTCCAAATATCACGCTCTCTAAGGTTGTAGATCAAGCTGCTCCAGTGTCGCCTCCTGGTTTAGTACATGCACATAGAGTGCAGCAAGTATAGAGTGACTACGGGAAACACGTGTACTCAGTAGCATCATCGATCTACCCTAACTGTAACGATGGAGAGGGTTGGTACTTTCTGATACCTCTCTATTAGTTAGTCACTTAAGCATAAAATAAATTAGTTAAACAATCTACTAGTAAGTCTATGGTTCATTAGTACATAAATACTCTCAAGTCCTTAAGTTGTACATAGTCCAGCCTAAACCCCATTGATGGTGTCTAGACCTATCAAACCCTCCAAGCTAGCTTTTGGGATTAAGTTAGGCCAAAGATCCATTCTTTACCTTTATGCCTTCATAATGATCTACTTAGATCTGACGATTAGACTAATTCCATATAAATTTGACGTACAGATGTGAAATAAAATACTCTAATAGTTTAAGTAATATGTATATGTACTACAAAAGTTATAATATGTGCATGCATATAAACCTATATATATATATATAAAGCATAAGCGTCTAAAGCGCCGTGGACCACTTGGAAAGCCACAGAAAATTATAATTTCGTTAACATTTAGCTATGCTGTTTTATCGTATTTAAAGAATATTCCATTCGAAAAACTCCAATTCTTGAAAACAAGTAATGCCAAATTGTCACAACAATGTTGCCACCCGCATAATATATAATAAAAAAAATAGAAAAAGAAATAAAAGATAGACCAAGAAAATTAATGTGGTGTAAGCGTGATATATCCTTGATGCACGCCGAATTTGCTTAAGGATCGAATGTTATAAGTGCAATTTCAGTTTCCAATTAAACGTATGAAATTATACTAAATATCCAAATAACTAACGTGCTTAAAGTCTAGGAAAGTTATTATTAGTAGTCGTTATATCTTATTTAGAAATTTGTATTCATTTTTTATTTATAAGTTACTAAAGATACTCCCTTCGTCACATATTTTATGTGATGTAATTTGACTGGGCACGGAGTTTAAAAAATAAAGAAAGACTTTTGAATATGTAAAACAAGTTAAAAATATTTGTGTGGTTATAGATCATCTCGTTAAGCGTAAAAGATAAAATTTAAAATTAAATTATTGATAAATATGAAAATGTGTCATTCTTTTTTGGACTGACTAACGAGGAAAGTAAGTCATATAAATTGGGAAGATATGTTTCAAAAATATTTTTCCTCTGTTTTAATCAAATACGTGAATAAAGATATTTAACAAAAGTATTTATCTTTTTAAAAAGTTTAATAAAAATAAATACATAAAAACTTCTTATTTATAATTTTTATTAATTATATTTCAATATACTTAATTACGAATATACCCCATAGGGGTTAGAATATGATATAAGGGGTACAAGTCTTTGATTTTAAAATATATGGAGTGTACTGAGGCGTCCCTCTTGGCTAAAGTTCCATGCAACGACTCTACTGATCATTTGTGTATATATATGTGTGGTTTTATGACCATTGTCTACTTATAACGGGAAAGTCATCCTATGATTTCTATTCACTTTTATTAACGGTAAATACTTATCTGCATCAGATATTTATGGCTATCCAAGTAGAACCGAGACTTCCTATCATTGAGTTCACGGATGATAACTTGATGGCTGGCACAAGCTCTTGGATATCGACGTCCGGAGAAATCCGACGTGCGCTGGAAGAGTACGGCTGCTTTGCGGCGGTGTACAAGAAAGTCTCGCCGGAGCTACGGGAAACCATGTTCGATCACTGCAAGGAGTTGTTCCAGCTTCCCTTGGAAACTAAACTACAAAATACATCCGATGTTTTTGGGTTTGGGTATGGTGGGAATTTCCCTAACATGCCTCTTGCTGAATATTTTGGGATTGAAAATGGTGCAACTATTGACTCAACCAAAAAGTTCGCCAATCAGATGTGGCCAAATGGCAACATCGATAAATTTTGGTAAGTACTCTATAGTAGCACTTTTAGTTTTTCGAAATTCGAACGGTACAAACTGTCTTTAAAATATTTTTAAATATATTTTTTAATTATGTTTATATGAGAAAAATTGCAACTTATAGTATTTTTCATATAATTTTTTAATATCTAAATTTGAATTTTAAAATATTGCATTGATCGTCTAACTTAATTCAGCTTCAAATATTAGTCAATAACTGCTCCTCCCTCCCTCGGTTCTAATTTATGTTATGTTTAGTTTGACTGATACAAAATTAAAGAAAGAGATAAAGATTGTTGAAACTTATACTTTTAAACATATTATGTGACCATAAAAGATCATCAATATTAAGCATAAAATGAAAAGACTAAGGTTATATTTGTTTTAAAATATAGAAATGTGTCGTCTTTTCTAAACAGACTAATAAACAATAGTATCACGTAAATTGAGACTGATTTAGGAATTGATAGACGAAGTAAACTTAATACTTTTGTAACCTAGATCACAAGTTCAGGGCATAGTCTCTATTAAACAGGATATATACCCCGTGATATACACTTATATCACGGGTAATTAAGGACTGTCACGGACTGGGCTACTGGCCATCTCGGGTTTGGCCTGCTTCAGCCCATCATGGGCAGAGGTGTATATTAGGTAAGTATATTGATGTATATTGTAGTGTAAAGGTTACCTTAAGTAGACTTGTACACTTACCATAAATTGTATATTTAGTATCCAAGTAGAATAAGAATTTATGAGTAGAATAGGAATAGGATTCTCCTATTATGGAAATATGTAAAGTGTATATATAGTCTTTCAATTAATGAAAATAATTAAGGAGATTATTTCTTTCAGTGGGGATGTTGGGTTCATATATACCGATCCTTCTGTGTGGCCACAATAATTACCAAGGTGTATTTTGTGGATGGAGTAATTGAGCTCTTTTAGTAAAATACATTCCTAAAAAATAAGAATTAGCGACGGATAAATTTTGATGTTAAACAGTAAAATTCGTTGCTAATTTTGTTCAGTGATGGTGTATCCTATTAACTATGAGCAAATCAGCGACGGATTAGCGATGAAATTCGTAGTTAATTTCATAAATATTTATGTATATTTTGTTGGTTATGTTGTCTTTTGCAGTGAAGAAACGCTTTCATATTCTAAATTAATAGCTGAACTGGACGATGTGGTGATTCAAATGATATTGGGAAGCTATGGCTTAGAGAAATATTACGACCCTCTAAAACATTCTTATATGTATTTGATGAGATTCATTAAATATCGAAGCCCAAATATAAATGAGATAAACATAGGTCATTTACCTCATAGAGATAAGTCATTCATGGGGATTATTGACACTAATCAAGTGGGAGGTTTGGAGATGCAAACAAGAGATGGCAAGTGGATGACCTTTCAACCCTCCTCTTATAAGACTGTCGTCTTCATTGCTGGCGAGCCATTCACGGTAAGAATTACTTTCTCCGTTTTAATTTATATGATATTTTTCGCTTCTCCACAATCAATTTAACTAATATATGAAGCTAAATTGAATTTTAACTCAATTTTTTTTTAGTTTAGATATTCAAAATTATAAGTACAAATTAAAAAGTACTATAGTCAAACCTCTCTATTATTGTCATTTGCTATAACAGCATTTCACTATAACGGCCTGATTTTCTGTCTAACCGATTTTTCATGTTGTATTTTACTTCTATCTATAACATCATTCTACCTATAACAGCAATGTCATTCATTATAGCGGTACACTCTATATAAAATTACCTCAATATAACAGTCATACTCAAATATTGTGTAATAATATTTGTAAGAAGTATATTATGTATACAAAAATAAAATATTAAAATATTTATGATAATTATCATTAATGTCATGCACATAATAAATTCAAGTATGAATATCTAAAAGGAAAAAAAATTATTTCTCATAGTGATCTGATTTAGACTTGAAGTGTTATATTATCGCTAAGAGACTTGAATTTATGAAACAACCTATAATTGTAGAATTCTTACGTCAAACTTGAAATTGTATTTAAATTATCAATTAATTTTAAATGCATATATTCCTTAGATTTAAATTCTTTACCGGTATGGTACAACTAGTTATGGATTTATTTGTAATTTATTATGTCTTTTTAATTTTTAATTTTTAATTTTTAATTTTTAATTAATGAGATATGAAAATCAATTGAGATGTTAAAATTAACAAGTATATTATTTTCGTTTATAGCGTAAAAAGTACAAAAAAATAATTCTTTGCATACTCTTGTTTATAATAACTAAATGAAAAATATATGCGTTAATATCCACTACTACTACTACTACTACTACTACTACTACTATTATTATTATTATTATTATTATTATTATTATTATTATTATTATTATTATTATTATTATTATTATTAATATATACAATTAGTTTTTTTGAAAAATATTTTTAACTGACCAACCAAAATAAATTAGAACAAAACCATTGTCTAAAAGTAAAAATTTACTGATGACAGGCATGGAGCAATGGTAAGGTGTATGCTCCGATGCACCGGGTGATTATGAAAGGATCTAAAGATAAATATTCGTTAGCATTGTTCTCCTTTATGAGAGGGATTGTGAAAGTACCAGAGGAGCTAATTGATGAAGAGAACCCACAACATTTCAAGTCATTTGATCACTTTCAATTTCTGAAATATTGTGCAACAGATGGCTGCAAAGAGAAAAATCCCATCAAAGCCTATTGTGGTGTTTGACCCTTTGAAGATTTATGATTTTTGTAATTTCATGTTGTTTCTGGTTTCTATGTTCAGCTTTGTGTTTTGCTCTTTCTTGTCCTTGTATTTTATGTGATTTTAGTTATTGCGGAATAGAAAATCTCCTTGAATAGTGGTACGTATTCCTGTTTTAAGGTAATTGGAATTTATTTTCTAAAGCAAAGCACCAATCTCAGAAATTCTACAATAGGAAATGAAAGACCCCTGCTTCATGTTTGGTATAAAGGAAAACGAAAATAAGCCATTTTCTGGCAACCAAACACCAAAACTATTTTCCTTTTTCATTCAAAGGGGAAATGTGATCTTTCTCTTTGAAATAGCGTTGGATAGTGATGCACTTCTCTCTGAAAAATATTACTCACTGAATGTCATTTTATACTAGGATTTATGTTACATGCACTAACTGTGTAAAACAATTTTACATTGGCTATAGCCGCCTATAGCATATTAACATATTAAACTTGCACCAGTATAAAACTCTTTTAAGTTAACCTCATGTTGTAATGCATAAAACTTAAACTGAATCTTGTAAACCGGGGAACAAACAGGGAGCAGCGTAACATAGTTTAGGGTGGTACAGTAGTATGAATTACAACTAACACGACAGGCTATTGGTGTTAAATATAGTTCAAAGTTTTCAGAAAGGATACACACTGGACACTGAAAATTACCAATGTGATTGCCCCCAACACTACGAATAGAAAGTAATTCTATTAGCAAGGACCATTATAAATTCCACCATTGCATCAAATAGGAAACAAACCAAAGTCTTGAAAGAAAATTATTATTAAACATCTGAGCAAGCCATGCTCTCTTTTGACCAAAATAATAGAAGATCCAAACCCTGAAAGTATCCATCAAATGACTAGCAGTGGCAACATTAATTAAAGCTGCTAACGGAAAGCTCGGAAAGACCAGTTGACAGTACATATAGAAGAATAACTTCATTTACTAGAAAGTAGCTGCACAACTTCTGGACCCTTCACCACTCTTTGAATGATCATTTGTTGATGCCAAGTGACAATTCTGACTTCATTCACTGAAAGGAAGCCATGCCACAAGAACCTGAGTCAAACTATATCATAAACAACTTATCACTCATATTTTTAAAAGATAAGAAACACACAAAGTACAAGGTTTAGAGCTATGTAATGCTACCACATATTTATACAGATAACTACCACCCGTCAAGCTGCAGAGTATCTTTCAACGTGAAGCAGCATGAGCAGGCAATGTCATGCAAATCTGGATAGCAAAATCCAGAATCAGAATGGTATAACGGGTTATAGGTACAAGAAATGAAAAAGTGAAGTTGTACGGGTTAATGTAAAATAAAATACTCTTTGATACAACACGAATTTAAAGCTAGACAAAAAAAAGTCACATGAATTTTATTAAGTTTGACATTCCCCCTTATTGGCCAATAAGAGTGCCTTTTCTTTATTAATTATTTTTCTTTTCTTACGTCATTTTTTGGAGGATAAGGAGATGTGCAGCAGTAATGCAGACCCCTTTAAGGATGACATTTTCTGGAAATTTCAAAATGCTGGATCATTTGGCAAAAAAAAACAAAGAACAAGAAAATCGACCAGATTGAAGTCTGGGAGCAAAATCATTACCTAAAGCACACCTAATACATGAGAGGTCCACATGCTACAGATCAACATTTGGAGGAAACGAAGGGCCAGAGGGAACAGCTGCAGCACCACAAGCTTCTTTAAGAGATTTGCAACATCCAACTAGAGATGGAATATTCAACTGTAAATTTTGACCTTAATCTGTTTATTCAAACTGCTTCAACCAATGTAACTATCTCACTGGTCAAACTTCATTTCCGTATATCTGCACAGAAAATTGAAGGAACTCAACATTCTAATGGAAGCATATAAGAACAGCAGTTCGACAAAGAAAATGGAAATATGATTATCTCATTTTAGCAATAATACAATATGCAGCTTGCCTGCAGAGATTCTTCTGTCGCAGTCTGAAGTCATCATTCGTGAGCACTGGTAAAGAAATAGGGGTAGACGAGATCAAAAATATACAGGGACAAGTTTTGTAGCACATGCTTTGCAAAAAAAAAAAAAATTGAACAAAGTAATAAGGGTGGGTATATCTTACCAGGCATCAGTTGGGGCTTCGGTTCACTATTTGGTTTACTTGCATTATTCTCTTTGCTGCAGACAGGAAGTACGGTTAAGTTTCTTTACAACTTAGTAGGTCTATAATCAAACACTGCTTTGAACATCTATAGCTGCAATACTTCAAAAAAAAGTAATCACTCTAGAGAATGTTGATTGTTTTTCAAAAAAGTGTACTAGTAAATGCAGATGCTGAATCATGTACAGATTTAACTATCAGTGCAAAACATGGTACAAGAATTCTCTTCAAGATAGCACACTCTTGACACAAAAGCTTCCACTCAGATTTTCAAAAAGTGCCAAAACGGATAATAGTCACTTGAAAACTTAGAATTGCAAACACTACTTTGCCAAATTCTTTTGGACACACAAACAGGAACAAGCTTGGCATTTAAAGTAAATGCTCTGATTGGGGACACTTTTTTCCACTTTGTCCTGGCTCCTTGTATTCTCATGGTGAAACTTCATGCAAAAGTCATGATAAGAGTTAAAAGTAATGTTAAATTGAAAACAAGATACTGATGAATATGAGCGAAAAAACAAGAGAAAAAGCAAAGGAACAAGAATAACTGCATTGAATAGGAGTATGATATATACATGCCAGCAGAAAGGAACACAACGAAATCAGAATATCATGACAATCTGCAAAGCATTCTACTGACATTGGAGCAGCACCGAGAGATGATATCTGTTCACTAGGGCGAGGATGATAAGCACCATCAGCAGCAATATATGGTGAACAGTAAGGTGCGCCTAGTGCTCCAGCAGCACCAGCTAAAACAGGCAGCCTGAAAAATTCAAACCAATATTATCTAGTGACACCCAGTTACGCAAACTAATAAAGCCGTCGCTAAAAGATCAGAAGAGGACAGGAATTTTATTACATCCAAGAATTTAGAAGATCCTACACACCATACAGCTGTCATTCACCCCCTCAAAAATGTGAAGCATCAGACTAAACAACCTACGAATAAAAATCTCCATACACTACATGGAAAATACGTCTTTTCTGTTTTTCCTCCTTCGAGTTTTTTATTTTATTTGGGGGGGGTGGGGGGGGTGTACTTTATGGTTAGCATCAGATTATAACCTCACCATGTCATTTTTTGGAATTGCCAAGCCCATCTGGTTGACAACATATCCAGGGAAAGCCATGCCAACAGCAGGAACTCCAACGCCACCGGAATGCTGGCCTCCAAATTGCATGACTGCAAATCCCATTACAGAAAAGAATACTTCCTTAAAAGTACAAATATCATTCTAGTACAAGAAGTGATACGATAACCAGTTTATAACACTTACTGGACTTGATATTACTAGAGCGTAACTTATGGAAGAGAAAACCTAGCTACTAAACAAAACAAGAGAAAGAATACAGAAATAAATGCTGCATGAACCATTTCAAGGGGCAAATGAAACTTTAAAGTTTGTCTAAAGAAGATTGCTACAGGACAAGTATGCTCAAGAGAGTCTTTTTCATAACAAGACTCATTTCCATCTTTTTCGTATGTATTGATGCTGGCTTAAAAAGAGCTACCTGGCAGAAAGGTTGGAGTCCCAGAAAAGTTCTGATTACTGTGACCACTACCCATGTTTCCAGGTGCACCCACAGTTTGAGTCCCATATCCCCTTCCAGCACCCTGAAGACTGCCTTTCCCTTTTGCAACCATACAACTCGTTGATTTAATGGACTCTGAAGAAAATTCAAGCTCTGCAGGTTCACAAGTATTCATAGGTTGTGCTGTTTTGGGGAGAGATGAAACTTGAGATCCAGTACCCGATTGCTGTTCTAACTGCTGACCAGTTACTTGCAGAAAAGGTTGCCCTCGACTTTGAGCAGAATATCGCTGGGCAGGGTGGAGCTGGTTTGGCAGAGATACCCTGTTGACTTGCAGGTGATTGATAATTCCTATGTGGCGATGCATTACAACCTCTCCCTTGGCCTCTCAATGCCTGAGAATGAGTTGAATTTATTGATGAAGACAACCCCAGTGGCAACTGCAAACTAGATGAAGGCTTCCCAGTAACTGCAGGAATAAAATCATCAATATTAAGCTTGTTTATGCCAAGGGAATCATTCAGATTCTTCCGGAATATTGCAGTTGATTGTGAAGAAGCAGTACTGTGGCTACTTGTCTCAGTTTGCATTTCCGTCTGTGTTATTATAGTCTCTTTGCTGGAAGAGCTAGAGGGATAAAATGGAGGAGAATCATAATTCAATCTTGACATAAACCTTTGCTTTGCAGCCATAAGTGCATCTTTTTCTAAATCTGATACAGGAGCAGATGCTTTATTTGTGCTATTAAGTGAAGGTTTGTCAACAGAGAGACCAGATCTGAAAAATTAGATTTGACAAGAAAAATTGAAAAAGATACTTCACAAGGAAAAACGGAGAATAATAGTTGAATTGAAACTTACTCGTTGTTTAGTGGAGGGGGTGTGTCAATGTTGTCCTTAAAAGACAGTCTGTACCTCCTAGGCCCCCGACCTCTGATAGCTTTTGAAGGATTATTCTGAATCTTCTGCTTATTATCCTTAGTCTGATCATTACCATTAATGTACGCTTTTGGTCTTCTTCCTCGTGAAGCTCCACTATCAGCCCCTCGAATCCTACCACGACCTCGATAGTGACCCCTTGATATCCTCCTATCCTGAGAATTTTGATAGCTTATTAAGATCATACAAAATCTTTTGAGCAAAAGATTAGGTCACAGGGAAAAAGATAATGCCAGAATGAAAAGCAAATAAATAAAAGCAGTCACCTCATCATAACTCCTCTCCTCCACAGTCAACTCTTCAACTTGTCATGCCCCCATTTACGATCATCTTTTGATTACCAAAAACTTCTTCCACCAGACATTCTCCCAAACAAAATATTTTTTTCATGATCAGTTGCCTAGAAAAAAATATTATATGAGAGGATGACATAAACTAGTCATAATAAATGAAGTCTACTTACTTATAGTGAAATGTCATAGAAAATGGAGTCATAATTATTTTTGATAAAGAAAATGGAGTCATAATTATTTTTGATAAAGAAAATGGAGTCATAGTTCCAGCCTACAACATTCAGCGCAACTACGACCTGAACAGGATGGGCCTCGGAGAGAAAGATAGGCAGCATGATAAATTAAACTGATATGTAAAAGCAACTAAGGAAACACACTTTTGTTTGGCTTACTAACAGCACTGCCCTTGTATACACAAGAATATTCGTAAATGGACAAAAGAAGCATGCTAAGTTCTAAAAGATTGAGCAAATATTCCAACTATGAGAGGAACGCGAGAACAAGATTGCAGTCCTATACAAGTGATCGTGGCACCAGCCATTAAGGTCCTTCCTTCAAATGTCATTGACTCGTGTTGGCACCTCATCACTTACCAGACAATGTTTAATCTTTAAGAGCTTTTGCTTATTTAACTCCAACTTTCATTCAGTTACTATAATAATGTGGCCAGGAAAAGGAGAGATCAAAGGTAATGAGGGAAAGCACAGCCAATGAATAATTACGTAAGAGCTTCTGAGAACAAGTAAGTCAACAGCAAAATTAAGATTTCAGATTTCTGAATACCTCACTGGTGCCTAACGAACGGTACTCATTGAACGTATGTCAACTGCTAAAGCAAACAATTTCAGGAAGAGGATTACCTGATTCTGGATATTTCTCTTCCTTCCAGGGTTTAATTCGTACAAGAGGCTGGGGAAGATATGGTCAAGGAACCACTATATTTCTAGTCTTTGTTTCAAAGAAAAATTAATTAATTAATAACAAAAGTGTGGCACAGTTTTATCTTCACATAGGGGAAACATACGTAAAGCACACTGTTATGCATTTAGCCAGCTGCAGTTTTAAGTCAGCTGACCCTCTTTAAACCTTTTCAAGGAGGTTTGCGTTGTCGTTTGGATCGGGAAACCATGAAGTGAGCAAAGGAGCAGATATCACAGTCAGAACTTGGAAGCAATCAAGAAGGTAATTAGCTAGTGTTTTGGAAAACTTTCACCAGAAAATTGGCTTTTAACTTTTAGAGGGAAAATCAAACACATAGTCAAGGTATAGTTATCCTTTATAGAGGATCTTTTTTTTTTGGTTTAACCATCCAGTATCCCGATTCACGTCGCGTAGGGCCCGACACAATCTCTTTCAGCAGAGGTTTAACTAAAATCTACGCAAAATCAAACACTTAAATTATAGGTGTCCAAAATAATAACATTAGCTCTAGTATAGTTATATGAACCTCTGCAGACAGGGAACCAACCTAACTGCTTTCTGATTAATTTCACTAACCATCAAGACTTACATACAAAACAAACACCTTACACACATACCATGTACACTAATTTACTCTCTCAAAGTCCCATTTGGTGTAACAACCGATTTGGTGTGATCATGTCACCTTATTTTTTTTTCTCATTTTGTATTTGCTTATTATGTAATAATCCTATTTTACACTTTACCTTACCTTTTTACCCTACTTTCTTATAGATGTGAGACATATGTAACGACGGAAAATGTTACAGTCTATCCAAACGTTGTACTTGACAAGACAATACATTACTATGATACATTATAAAACAATATGTAACAGCCATCCAAACAGAGTGTTAACGTAAAACTTACTTGTGTGGGCCGTCTACATTGTCTCCAACCGATCATCGTGCATATAAAAAGCTCCAGCCTTGGGTACTGCATAGGGTTCATTCTCTTTCTTCTCCAAATTATGTTCATTTCCATCATCAACCCGCTCCACAACTTCCTTAACTCCTTCCTCATACAATTCTTCCTCGTACTCCACTTCTTCCTCGTCCTCCACTTCTTCCTCGTACACCGCCGGAGCGCCTTGTCCCTCCGACTCATTATCAGAGTCAATGCTGCTCCTTAAGGGCATTTCTGTCTTTTCCTCCTCATCATTACTTGCCTCCTCTCTCCTCCTCATCTTCAACGACAGCTTCGTTTCCTCCGCATCGCTCTCGTATTCCTCTCTCCATTTCCCATCATCGTTTGCAAACGAACAAAGCAGCACTTTACACTAACACCATAACCAAATTAAACAAAATTCAAAATAAAAAAGGAATCTTTATCAACACTCCGTGGAAAATGGAGCAGAATTTGAATGAAAGGTTAGGCTTTTGGGCCTCTGCGTTCTGAATATCCAACCAGAATTTTGTAGGGTTAGGTTAAGATATTAAACGAAAGATTGGGTTTTTTTCGGATCATAATAATAATAATGTGTGTTGTTATTTTTCACTTCTCTTACGTATCGTCGTTACGTGCTATCACATTCATCCCGCCAAGTCTTGGTTGGAATTGTCCATAGTTCCCTTTTAAGACATTTCGATCGAAACCGTCTTTTTTCAACAAGATCATATTTATACAAAGACAAGTCATAGATATGGGTGGTAAAATTAGTCCAAAACCCAAATGATTCGCCTAAAGTTTTATAGATTTCTTGAAGAGCGATTTTGATGATGGGTTGATTTGGACTAACCTAAGTTCACCCATCATAAATCAGCAGCCCAAATGAACTCATGATATTCAAACTTGACTCACGAGAATGCTCAATCTTAACATTAGAGTTCCATATAGATTAAATTTTTTGTTTATAAATAATTATTTAAAAAATTCATTTATTATTTCGGAATAATAAAAATACACTAATGCACCCCAATTACCCACCACATTATCCATTCACCCTACCTCTCCCCTACACCAAGCCCCAACGAAGCAATGAACCACCCTCACATCTTTGCCTCGTACCTTGCCTACTTCACCCCAAACCCGACATCCCTACCACCTCTACCCCACCTACCCTAATCTACCCCACTTGTCTTACCACATTCTCAAATTTCTATTTCATGTTTTTTTTTACTTTTATAAATAATTTATAAAAAATATTAATTTTTTTCTTAACTCCACCCCGCTCCCCCCTACCAACACCCATCCACCATTGACCTACCCCCATCCTCAAAATTCTATTGCATTTTATTTTTATTTTTATAACAAATATGAATTTTTTTGTTACCTCCCCACCGCCCTAACCCCACCTACCCCCCTCCACCCTCACCCTATCCTCAAAAATCTATTTCATATTTTGTTACTTTTATAAAACAATTATTAAAAATATTTTTTTTTTCTTACCTCCCCATACCCCTCACTCCATGCTCTACCCCCATCCTCAGCGGCGGCATCTGTCTTTGTTGTTAAGTCATTTCCTAAGACGGCTCCTCTTATTCTACGATAATCCAATTTCTATTTCATATTCTTTTTATTTTTATAAAAAAATCTTACCTTCTCCCCCTACCTCTACCCCTACCCCCTCCCCATGCCCTACCCTCATCCTCAAATTTTTATTTTATACTTTTTGTTACTTTTATAAAAAATTATTTCATATATTTTTTTTACTTTTATAAAAAATATTAAAAAAATTCTTACCTCCCCCTACCGCCCCTAACCCTCACCTACCCCCGCCCATCCTCAAATATCTATTTCATATTTTTTGTTACTTTTATAAAAAATTATTAAAAATATAAAAAAAATTCTTACCTCCCCTACCCCGCTCCACCCCACCCCATGCCCTACCTCATTCTCAAATTTCTATTTCATATTCTTTTTACTTTTATAAAAAAAAATTATAAAACATATGAAATTTTTTCTTACCTCCCCCTCCATCCCATGCCCTACCTCATCCTCAAATTATAAAAAATATGAAACTATTTTACTTTTATAAACTTTTTATAAAAAAATGAGAAAATTTTGCTTACCCCATCCCCACCCCCTCCCCCAACCCGAAGTTTTTACTTTATTTATTTATTTTATTTATAAAAAATGAGAAACTTTTCTTACCCCACTACCCAGCCTCCTGCCCCCCCCCCCCCACTATTTTATATATTTATTTTACTTTTATAAAAAATGAAAAAATTCTTTAAAATATTATTTTTAATTAAAAATTAAAGATATGGAAAAATCAAATATAATACAAAATAAAAAAAATCATAGAAGTTAAATTTGAAATTTATAAAAGTAATGGATAAAATTGGGCAAGTTGGGTTATGACCATCTTAGCCCATGTAAGTTTTGGGCGGGTTGGACATTGACCTATCTATTAATTCAGCTCATTTTAATCCGCTCAACTTCAGTCTAAACGACTCATTTGACACCCCTAGTAGTAGTAGTAGGTAAACCAATACAATGTTGAGTTATTCATCACTGCCCGTACTTCCCTGCGTACACGTTTTCATGTTCACAAGCTTCGAGCCCTTCTCGAAGACCATCATCTCGATGAGTATCCTCTTCTAAATCCAAAGAGGGATGTTCCTCAATGAGAAATTCGCCTGTCGTCACATTGAAAAACAGCAAACGACCCTTATTAGTGCGCGACGGTAACAATACAATTCTTGTCGGTTCACCTTCTTTTACCACAACCACACAATTGGAATAATGAAAATCACCAAAACTAGTCTTGATATCCAATTCAAGCACTTTTCACTTTTTTGAATATAGGTCATAAATTTCGCCCCAGTAATTGTCTGTATCCCGAGGTTCCTCTAAATCAAATCCTCTTAGAACGTATAATTGTCTACCAATCGAAGCGACAAAGGGCATTGATCGGGCAAAATTCCTGGAAGAAGATGTGATTATCCAGCCAGAACTAGGATTTCTCGCGTTGAGTTTAAGCAAATTCCTAGTGTTTTGCCTATTATATGAGCCTTCTGTATAATTGATTCCGCCAACATAGTCTTAAACTTCACCATCAATAGTCCAACTTCCTCGCTGTTCAGAAAACCTCATCTTAGCAATGGGAGAAAGTTGCATGGGCTCCGGATGGGGCCGTATCGTCATAGCATAACACTTGGAGCATTCCGTTTTAGGTTTATTGGTGTCGATAACAGAATGTAAACGTAACGACTCAACGTCAATGGGATACCACACGTCTCTCCTGTCACAACCGTTACCGTGCAAATAAACCACTGGAGATTTATTCGTGGAGCTTGTAGCCTCTACTTTCTTTTCCATTGAAACTGCTCTAATAATATATTCAGAATTAGGGTTTATTGGAATAGTGATCATAGTAATTAAACTAGGTTTCAATAGGTGGATTTATTTGTGTCCTTTTTCCAATTAATACGTGAGTTGCAAGAAATACGTGTAGGAAATATTAACAATATCAATCAGAAAATTAAATAAAAGGATAGAATCAATTTATCGGATTAACATTTCGTCGTGGTAAGCCACTGTCTTGAAAGCGATTTCGGCCCTACTTTGATGCAAATCTTTAAGACCGATCGCTCTCCAAGGTTTCACAACACTCCCAATTGCACTAACGGCCGAAAGTTTGGAGTTGCACAAAATTAATTGCCCAGAAACAACTCAAGAGGAAAGATGAGAAAAGAAAATGTTTTTTGTATCTCAACAATTCACCATTTTGTATCTCAACAATTCACCAAGAAGATAGGTTTATGTAGGCTGAAAATCTAAAGGGTCAAAGAAGGTTAATGAGCCATTAACTCAGTCATCAAGGAGAATTTAATGTGCCATTAATCTGGCTATTAAAATCAACAATAAATCAGCCTTTAAAATGGAATTGAAGAATCGGTTACAAATATGGAATAATGACTCATTATATAGAATGAATCAAGACATTTTTTGTAGTAACTATTGCATTACCAATGTAGGAATAAATAATTTCACATGAAATGGATTCATTCATTAACTTTCACAACCATCGTAATTTGACCTCCTGTGGCTGTGAAAAGAAAGGAGAAGTTGAAAGTCACTTGACTGATCTCTCACTAATGCAATGGTAAAGAATAAGAACAATTTTTGGGCAAAAAAAAGGAACATGTACTTAAGTGTTAATAGCTTTCAATTTGAATTAACACGCAGTGAAATGAGGCAACAATAAATATCAAAAAAGTGAAGTACTCTTGAACTAAATGGATATAAGTTGAGAACCCCACAACACATATTATATCATTAATTCGTGCAAACTCCGCGATACTAACACCGTACTTTTATGGTCATGCACCAAACCTCGGGTCTCATGAATGCTCTAGAAAAATAGCCCGAGTTTTTCATAAAATGCGGTCAAACCTTTACATTCACGTAGGTGATCCATAAGTCTATCTTCAACATAAACTACCATAAGGCTATGAAATCATTAAGAGTAGAATAAGCTCAACCTTTCTCATATCAAGCGGTGAATCCATTAAGTGTTCCTCAATAGCACCACCACAACGGGTTATAGAAACATCAAGAATAAAATTCAAGTAAATCCATCAAGTGTGTCTCAAACACACCCCAACAACAGGCTATGAATTAAGAGTAAAACTCAACCTTACAAAACACTACCACACGTCATAGGGATATGAAATTTAGTGTCTAATGACGGCATATATGGCTTCGTTTTGACCACAAACAGGTATCCACCATAATACCTCAATCCATGGGATTAAGCCCTATCGCCCTCGATGTTTCAAGGATCATTTTCCTTGTCAAATCCTTAGTTAGAGGATCCACCAAATTTCTTTTGAATCTTACGTATCCAAGGAGATAACACCATGTTTCAGCAATTATCTAACTGCATCATGTCTGATGCGAATATGTCTTATTTTTCCATTGTATACATTGTTCTATGCAATTTCAATTGTCGTCTGTGAGTCACAATGTAAAGAGACTAGTAAAGCTCGTCTTCCCTACAACTGCACATCTGCCAAAAGGTTTTTCAACCACTCAGCTTCTTGGCATGTTAACTCAAGAGCAATAAACTCAGATTCTATGGTAGAACGTGTTATGCAAGTCTATTTGGAAGACTTTCATGAAATAACACATGCACCTAAAGTAAACACATAGTCACCGGTGGAGCTAACTTCATCATTATCAGTTACCCAATTTGCATCACAGAAACCTTCTAAAACAACAAAAAAAATTATTAAAATGCAAACACCAATCCATAGTACCTCTCAAATACCTTAACAAATGATGAAGATCATTCCAATGTTCATTATTAGTTGCAAGAAATACGTGTAGGAAATATTAACAATATCAATGAGAAAATTAAACAAAAGGATAGAATCAACTTATCTGATTAACGCTGCGTCGTGGTAAGTCACTGCCTTGAAAGCGATTTCGGTCCGATTCCGGTGCAAATCATTAAGACCGGTCACTCCCCAAGGTTCCACAGCACTCTCAATTACTTGCACTAGTTGCTGAAAATTTGGAGTTGCACAAAACCAATTGCCCAGAAACAACTCAAGAGGAAAGATAAGAAAGGAAAAGGTTTTTTGTATCTCAACAATTCACCAAGAAGATAGGTTTATGTAGGCTGAAAATCTAAAGGGTTAAAGAAGGTTAATGAGCCATTAACTCAATCATTAAGGAGAACTTAATGAGCCATTAACTCAATCATTAAGGAGAACTTAATGTGCCATTAATCTGGCTATTAGAATCAACAATAAATCAACCTTTAAAGTTGAATTGAAGAGTCGATTACAAATATGAAATAATGACTCATTAGATAGATACACTTAATATCAACAAACTGAATTAAGACATTTTTTGTAATAATCATTACATTACCAACGTAGGAATTCTACAATAGAAATAAACAATTCCAACAATACGACTTCGTGAAATTAGGAAAACTTAAAAACGCAGCTAGCTTCCATATTAGGTGGTTTTTCAGTTGAGAGTTTTAGGGTTCAATCTATATATAAGTCGGTGTGTTATATATTTTTGTATTTGTATTATAATAATTTTCACTGGCTCAGTTTCAAAAAAATATATTAAACTCCTTTTTCCTGATAAACAGATTACCTCATGCGAATCAATGCATATTTCAAGTGGCACAACATTGTTGTTAAGCGTAGCCCATAATCCTTACAACTAGGGGTGGGAAACGGGCGGGTCAGGTCTAATATGAGCGGATTAAAAATGAGTTAAATAAAAATGGATCAATTATCAAATTCATTCATATTTAACACGGATAAAAAATGGATTAACCCGACGGATAATATTGATATCCATATTTATTCATATTATTTAAAGTTACTTTAAAGATGTTGGTTTCATATATCTAATATGGAGAAAATTAATTTACCTTCTTGTCTACAAATTTAATCCCTAATACATAATTGCACCTCAACATTTGCGGGAAGAATAGAACTTCGAAGTTTTTCAATGACACGACCTCCCAGAAATATTTTTCAAAAAATAGCCACCATTCCCACCCCATTGCACCCACCCTCCATCACCCACCTCACCCACTCCCAACTAAATCTCACCCCACCCAACCACCACCCTCGAATGCACTTCATCTTCACTCATCCTTATCTCACACCACCACCCACCCCAACCTCACCCCACCCAACATCACCGCCCCACTCAACCCCCCTCATGCCAGCCCCCTCCCAAATTTTAAACTCTATATATTTTATTTTGATAAAAATAGAAATTATTTGTTACCCCCACACCGTGATACAAGACGAGTTTCATCAATATAATGCAAACTAAGCCGAGCTAGGAATCACTACTTTGGAGGTTTAGAGGTTGCTTGGAATGAAGACACGAAGCTCAAGAATGTGCTAAAATGAATTTTTCATCTTTTGAGAAGACTACCAACCAAACAAGACTCTTACTTCATTAAGGATATTATTGTAATAGTCATAGTAGTCTTCTTTTTCTAATTAGTATAAATACTACTTTAGTTTATGTCAGGTAGACTTTTATGATATGAAATATTGATATTGTGATACTCCAATGGGAGCATGAGATATGAGGACTTGTGGAAGACATTGATTGAATGCTTGTTGAGAGGGTTAGTTGTTTGGAAACTTTGTTTCCCTTGAGGTCACCTTAAGTATGTAGTGGATATATTATGTTGTTATTATTATTGTATTGATTAATTATGATTTAGTAATAAGAGTGTATTTATTTTTGAAATTTTCTTGCTTACATGAGATAATTTTTGAGTTTGAATAAGCTAAAGGGTCCATTAATATATTATCCGATATGCAATATACCCCATGAAAGAAAACGGATAAGCTCAAGATAGTTTCTTTATTTTAAGAAGTTAATCAAGATAATCAAAATAATTTTTTTTAAGAAAAATTAGATTTTTTGGAAGGGGTGTTGGGGTCGGGGGGGGGGGTAAAATCAAATAAAAAAATTAAAATTTTTTTAAAGAAAAAATAATTTTTTTGGGAGGGTGGTGGAGTGGGTAGAGTTGGGGGAGGGGGGGGTTAGTGGTGTAGAAAACAAAAAAAATATTAAAAACTTTTAAAAAAACTTTTTTTGAAGGGGAATGGGGGAATTTGGGTGGTGGGGTGGTTGGTGAAATGTCACTGGTGGGACTTGTTTTCCCTAATGTTATTAGGAAAGTCATTTTTCCTTACTTTTAAGGAATTTGTTTTACTAAAGTTGTGAGTTTTGTCCATTTTACCCATTAAGTTTATCATATTTTAAATGAATAATACAAATTGATCCATATTAAATCCATTTTAAATGGATTGAATATCCAACGCATTTTAAATGAATTAGATCGGATGAATATCTATATTTTTACCCAGTTTTGCCGCCCCTACTTGCAACAAAGCTAACAATACCGACCTTGTACTAGTTGAATAAGCTAAGCCCTTCATAATACCGAAACCTAGTTACCTCTAGCATTCCTAAACACTTCCCCAATACCACTATACCTGGATTGCCTAGACCTGAGCCACCTGTCTTCAATTTGAAACAATTCATTATTGGAGGTCCCCATTTAACTGATATGTTAGTAGTGGTCCTACCATTATTCGGAATACTGGGTAAACAATTGGAACTCCATGGTTCGCATAATGGCATTCTTTACACAAAAAATAAAAAAAAAAAATTAGAGTTGTTGAATTGGTTTTGTTTCAGTATTAGCCAAATATCCCAAAGGAAAAAGGCTGTTCCAGATCGCATATGCATTAAGACATCCAAAGAAGATGTGATGATGGTTCGTGAGAATATGAGAAATGTTCAGACCGATGTTCTTGAGGTGATGATGGTTCGTGAGAAACCTTCCATGCTGGTATAAACACAAGAAAAGATTAATCTTATTTGGGGTCTTTATTTTCTAAATCCAAGATAATGTGTGGCTATGGTGATCGTGATATGAGTTTGCCTCAAGTATGGCCATCTAGGCATTGCAGTAAAGAGGATCAGGTAGGTTTTGGGATTTTGGGAGCTATCCAATTGAATGTAAGAGTTCGTGAAGTATTCTGAATCTCTTTTGTTCAAAGGATATACTGTTTAATCATCATAGTCTTTTGATTACAATTGATTTGATTTCTTCTCAGCTTTTGAAACCCAAGTGCAAGAATAATATGTGAAAGCTCCAGCACCTTCAGCATCGCCCTCTCTTGCTTGAAGCAGATTTTAATAAAAATGAGATGCAAATTAAAACACTTTCTGCACTATTCCCGCTTTTATATATGGTATAAGTGTCACTACATCCACAAGGGCACATAAGAATTTGGAAGGTATGAATTTACGCATCAAAAGAATAATGTAAAAGCTATGAGGTGTCTTAAGGCTAATTACTCAAGCTGGAAACAAATGTCTTTCTACAGCATCCCGATAAAACTCATTGCTACAAAATCACACCACTGGCAGAGCAGGCATCCGGTCCCATGAACAGTCCCTTTAAGGCAGCAGAATCTTAGAATGAAAACTAGAAATCATCAGTAACGTTAGGAAGAAAAAACAAGAAAAGTTGCAAAAGGAGAAATTATTAGATTTTCTTTCAATATTTAAGGACAGCCCGGTGCACTAAGCTCCCGCTATGCGCGGGGTTCCGGGAATGGGCCGGACCACAAGGGTCTATTGTACACAGCCTTACAATATTTAATGGAAGGCAAAAGAAATTGACACAGTGAGGCAATGGCTTAAAGGAGCTGAATATTCATTCCACTTAATCCTCTACCAATGAAGTATAGAGGTAGTCTAGCCAAATATTTAACTACCACTATGAAGGTTGAGAGATGCAGAACACAACCAGAAAAATTTGTATGACATGTACTCTTGCTTAAAAGATAATGAAGGAATCAGGGTATTGCCTCGTAGCATGCCTTTCTTCGATTTTATTGCATCAATCCCAAGAAAGTTGAACAAAGAATTTGGACGCATTTCAATCAAATAATATGTAAAACAGTGTTGTTAAAGGCGTATTTGAGGCAGGTTTAGACCCTAAAACTAGGTCTCGCATGTTGGGAACTTCATTTAACTTAGAAATACTTTGGTGGAGGTACCAAGGCTTATATAACATGCACCACAGCACTCATGCGCTCTATGTTAAAGAGGACGACACTAAACAGTTAAACACTAACTATAGCTGGCAAAGTAAAGCGTTGATAGCTAAGTACAATCGAAGAACAAAATAAGAGATTAGGAATATAAAATAAAAATTTTGGTTTATGAGATTGCTCTTTCTAAAATTCGTTTGACCATATAATTAGTGTGTTTATCATTTTTCCTTGAAGTATAATTTATGTATATATGTATGCATTTCTGCCTTCGCAAAAAATCTTTAATTGCATTTTGTGCTGAAAACGCCAATAAAGTTTGACACTTCTTTACCCTTTCACCTTGAAAAAACTGAGTACAAGGGAGGTCCCTCAAACAAATTAAAATAATAATGTTTCTCACACAGAGAGAGTTGGAAAGTAAAATGAGACATGAAGTTCCCTATTAAGTAGGACATATAGATTGACTAAGAACATTTTCCAGGAAATAATCAGATCATGATTACAGTGTATGCAGAAATTCAATTCTCACCTTAAGAACGGATTACATACAACTGGAACCATCTGTCTTGGCTGAACCTAATGACATGGTGCAAGGACTGCCAAAGCATCAAAACAGAAAAGTATGAGAGACGAAAGAGAGAACAATGACAACATTAATAAGCAAAAGATATACATCAAACAGTGATGTTAGAGATGTGTGCAAACAAGCTGAAGAAGAATCGCAGGCAACTGCCCTAATTTGTGCCAAGATTAACAGAAAGCAGACTAAGGTGAGCCACAACACGATGAAAAGCTTAGCCACTTGTAGCAACATTTCAAGCTCAAATGACACAAGGATGTCAAGAGTAGAGATGAGATACCCAAGAAAGATTGATTAGAAAAACAACTGTGTAAAGCTTCCCACACGGAAGAAGAACAAACATCAAACACTACAGTCTCTTACACAGCTGTGCTACATGTTTTCTCCTTTCCATGGAGGGGGTGGGTAGTGAGATGATTGTTTAAAATGTTCCAATCCGGGGACAAGTATCTTACATTTTGCAGACAGGTATAATGACAGTATGAAATAAGGAACCATGAAAAAGAAGAGAAGAATTTTGAATCTATGAAAGTGAAATGTAGCAACTAAAGGAAATTTAATTAATCACCAGCAACAAAACTAGGATTTCACACCAACCCAACCAATTGCTTTTAGGCTGACGGTTTTCCTTCAGTATTCGTACCCCACTCTTCTTCAGCCTCATTTCCATTAACAAGTACTGCACCATCAGTAGAGTCAGCATCCACCACAACCGCCTCTTCTTGGACCTCTTGTTGAAGGTCATCTTCAACCTGTTCTTGCACCTCATCACCATTCTGTTCTGCAACCTGACCAGTTAAACCAAGGGAAACAATCACTTAACTAATTAGCTTTTACCAACAACAGGTTTAATATTAACAAATTGAACTGCTAACTCTTTCTTATTTAAAAAGGAAAAAATTATCAACTTCACATAATCCTAGCCACGTAAAAGCAAATGGCTTTTCTTTTATTTCTTATTTTATGAAAAAGATCACATGTAAAAATCAGTTCTCATAAGCAGGAAAATAGAAACTTGTCCATCTTATACCTCATGATCCAACTCTCCGTTTTCAAGCGGTTCTTCATCCATTCTCATATTGCTGAAAGCTTCTACGAGGTTAGTAGTTGGTCTATCAGCATAATTTACATAATCTGCCGCTGCCGGATAGACACCCCTACATAAAATAAGGAAAGCAACCAAATTGGTACCAAATATAAAAGCTCTTTCAAAAGACCATACATACTGGAACTAGAATACATCCCTTTTAAGTTCATACTCCAAGCAAGAAAGAAAACAAGTAACAAATTGTGCAGAAGATGTGAAAATTCCAAGCAAGAAAGAAAACAAGCAATAAATTGTGCAGAAGATGTGAAAAACTAAGGAAAAACAGGAACTTCCATACACCAAAGCAGGTTCAACCAAAGCATTATTATTTTGAAAAAGACACTAGCAGTTAGCGAAGAGAACATAACAAGATACATGGAAAGCAGAAAGAGATGTATACTGATTACCTTTCCTCCGCAACTCTAGCTTCAACAGCATGTGCAATTTGCCAGTGCTCAAACAGGTTAGGATATTCTTCAGGGTCAGCCAAAGCTTCTGCTGCTTTCTGGTTAACCTGCATGCAGAATTCATGCAAAACAAGGTCAAGATTTTGCGCTTATGGCCATGGAGAACAATTGGAAGTTTACAAACAGCATGAAGTCTAAACAGTAAACATGAAATTTTCATTAACAATCAACCTTTGCATTTTCAAACTTACGGTCAAATCCTTTAGTTAAAGTAATCATTCAGGCCATTGGCCTTTCCAAAACTTATGAAGAAAAATGTTTTGTCTTGAGCCGAAGGTCTCTCGGAAACAGCCGCTCTACCTATCAAGGTAGAGGTAAGGTCTGCGTACACTCTACCCTCCCCAGACCCCACGTTGTGGAACTTCACTGGGTATGTTGTTGTTGTTGTATGAAGAAAAATGCTTGTGGCACGCATAATATAAAATAGAATGCACAGTAGTGAAAGAAAAGTAACTACGCCTGGATTTGTTTGATAACTCGCTACCACATGCGTAAATGAGCCTCATTAAAGAGTACAGAGGTCTGAAGTTTCTTTGAACCCATTAACTTAATGGTCAAGAAGGTTCATACTACATTAAAGTTGAAAGTCCAAGTGACCGCTAACGTAGAGAATAAGCTAGCTCTGGGAAAACTTTCCACAGTGCACAAAGTACACAGAAAAGCAATCACAAAAAGGAAGATCACTAACCTTACTGAGGTCCTTTCTCCAAATTGAAACTATTTCAGGAACCTTACTAGGCAGATAAGATCTTGCCATAAATGCAGCCTCGGGTATCCGATTGCTGCAAAGATAATGTCACATGGAAATAATTACAATATGAAAAATACACATGTAGGATTATGAGAAATGGTACCTGTCAACCAATAGCTGAATGCACTCCTCCACTTTACCCAACAGGAACATGCAAAGGAATGCAACATTGTTTTTCCCATGCTCTTTAGCGAAAGAAGATAGTTCAGTTATTCCTTCAGCATCTCCTAGAGAAGAATAGAGTAGCAACAAACCACTCAAATCATTTGCATGCTTCAAACACTCCTCTGCCATCTCAAGCTGCAAAACATAGTAAAACAGCAGCAGTTATGAAAAACTGATGAAAAGTAAACAAGCACATGCATTTTGCAAAGGAACATTACTAGGATGCTGCAGAAATCAACTACAAAGCACCCTCTGCTACTTCACAACAGAAAGAACACAAACAAAATTCCTTTCTAGGCTAGTTGAGTTGGCTATTTCTCTAAATCCATTTCGCTCCACCCCGAGCTTGTTTCATTCAAATACTCAATAATTTGGGGTCTTCCAACATTTCTATTGACATGCAAAAAATCTAAACAGACTAAAAACACTCCAAGCAAACACTACTTGGCTACAAACAGAAACAGATGGGATAACTTTAATAGATGACAGGACAACAGACAGAGTAGTCAACTATTATCCTATACAGAGTGATATACTTGACTCTGCTTCTTCTGTCAACCAATATTCAGAGAAGTGTTAATCGGTAGCAACCACAATAGCCAGTGCATCATCCTTACGAATATTAAGTATAAATTTCTCCAGCAACAAAAAGTCTATGAATCAAAGGTTTTCTGCAAAGAAATTTTTGGATACCAGAATTCACTTGAATGTTAAAGGAAGAAGCTTTAACATTTAAATTTCTACATGTTCTCTCTTTAAAATTCAGTAAAATTTCACTTCCGCTTGTCATAATTCCTTTACCAAAAATGGGTCAAGTGGCAATAAGTACAGTTACCCTTCCACTAGACATGGCTAGGTCACCCAACTGCTTCCATTTGGACTCACTCTGTGCCACTGCAGCAATTTCCTGCATACATAGAAAGAGCCGCAACTTTTAACAACATATAGTTCTTTTTTCGCAGCAATAATTCTAAAAGAAGAGGTGCTGCAAGGAAAACCATAGTTCACTAGTTATTAGCCTTCACCTGTGCAATCTCTAATTTACCCAGCTGTATGGCTAGTTCAAATTTGTAGTCAGTGTCTGTAGCAACTTCTAATGCTTCCTCTATCATTCCACGTGATTCCAAGAAATGAGCAACACTGGTAGGAAAAATCATTCAATCAGACATCAGGGAACTATATACAGACAAAGCAATGCCTCCACCCACCAACCCCCCACCACCCACCACCCAACCCCAAAGTCGCAAAAACAAATGGGGAGACAAATAAATAAAATTTCAGCGAAAAGAGGTTACTAATTCTACTCAGGTTTAAATGAGTAAAATATATAAAGGTTACTTTGTATAAAGCTATATTGACTAGAAATAACAATGCCTTCGAACATAGGCAAAAATCAAGATCTACAAACTAGCTGCATTCCACACAACCTTTTATAGGAGCCACTACAGCACCAGATATATACATTTTACAACATAAAATTACAACATCGGCATCTCTAATTTTAAAGACCCAGTTCATCATATTCTACAACCATGTTGAAAGATTTAAATTTTAGAAGGAAAAAAAGATGCATTGTCAAGCACAATTGATTTATCATGTTCCCTATAAAAGTACATCATAAAGAGTTAAACACGCAATATACCTGTTGTGATGCTCCTTTGGAATTGATGGTAAGACCTCATTTGCTCTGTCCCAGTCACCACGCATCACAAGTGTCTTGTACTCAATCAAGCCAAGGAGTAGAGTATATCCCACAACACTACAGGAAAGGAGATGAGTTCATGTATCTATTGAAACAAGTCCTGGTTTCCCTTATTAAAAGCTCACACAAGCTTACTTAAACTCCTTGTCAATCAGAAAAACCCTGCTCTGATTAGCAAGATATCCCAGTAGGTACATGGGTCGATCAAGGTGAAACATTGTGGTGACCTAAAATTATCAAAAAATATGTAACTCACTCAGCATGAGAATGGATGTTCTGCAGATACATTGCCCAGGGGAGCAGTATAAAGGATCTATCATACCTCACCGCCAACACAATAGTTAAGTCTCCAGGAAGAATTATTGTAAATGAAGCAATCCCCAACCCAAATCCCAGTCCTGACCCGTTCATTGATCTCATTAAGAAGTTCAAAAGCTTCTTCAACACCTTGTTCATCTACTGATCTTCCACTATCTAAATGTACCACATCTCGCTGCAGGTTTATCATCAAACAGTAGGAGGATAGTTAATACGAAAATGCACGGGAAAGAAAAAACTTCACTGCATGTAACTTAAAATTAGTGAAAGAGAGCTCTTACATTATACTTAAGTATGTAGAATGATGTATCACTTGCAATTGCCACCAGATCACCACTGTCAGCCCAGTATAGATTCTGAAGAAGTTGAAGCAAAAGAACACAACAGAAAATCAGAACTACCAGCTAAAAGAGTAAAGCACCACTCTACTCTATATCGAGGTAAAGCTTTATATATCTTACTTTGACATTAACATCAACTCGCCGTATCAACCTGCACTCAGCCCAATCATAGAAACAAATGAAATCATTTGAGCACATTGCCAATAAAGTACCCCCGTAGATGCGCTCAGCAGAGAAAGTAGGCCGGATGCTCTTCTTCTCCTGGAGAATACATTCATAATTTACATTTACGTCGGAATGTGAAAAGAAATAAACTAACTACAAGTTTTTACTTCAGCTTCAAGATAATGAGAAAGTAAATGCATTTAAAAGTTAAAACTCTATTTAACTCGAGGGAGGTGAACTAGTAACTTTCTTGTCAAGCTCAGTCCAATATAATTCATTAAAAACAAGGGGTTTAAAGCAGAAAGCGAGGGAAGAGGGGCTGGGGCTTGGGGGAATCGGATTCCAATATTTGAAGAAATGTATCACGAGACGGATCAAATAACAGCTAATGCAAATCACCAAATAATTGCAAAAGATTTTGAGGTGTTTGGAAGGAAAAATTTGGACCTGGAAATTTTTGCTGAAGATCTTAATCTTTGAAGTACTTTCCCTCACAGCATATTCTCCATCCGAAGACCAAACAAATTCCAAAGCTGAGCCAAATGACCTATTTCTCCAAGCAAGAGCAGTATATATGATATATTCTCCATCTCCACAAACAACGACAAACCTTCCATTTGGATTATGTTTCAAGCTCTGTCAACAAGTGAAAGATTTTCAGTAAATGAACTTCAGTAGTCAATCTTCTAATGCTAACCCAATTGAAAAAGACAGAAGACGGCAACTACTATATTATACCCATACTCTTTAAACTACTATAAGATGAAAGCCCAACAAGATTAAAATGAATTCTTCATGGTTATTAAAAATGAAACAAAGGAAAATAGGAAACATAAACCAAACATCTTTTGGGAACAGCATTAATAAAGATAAATCACCCATTCTACATATAAAGTTCACTAATGGTGTGTATGCTTTGAAATATGTGGATTGCTCGTTTGACTAAAAGAGTAATAACAACAGCCTTTCACTAGGAACTGATCTAATTCACTTGTTATAAAACAGGTTATACAAAGTACACCAATATGCATATTCAGTAATCAAACTCACTTGTGGGTAGAGGTCACAAGATCCCAATTCCTTGACAGCCAAAGGCAATCTTTCTCCATCAGCGACCTGAGAGATACAGCAGACAAAGAATTCATATAACACCACTGAGGCGGTAAGAACAATCAGGTGAGCAAAAGTAGAGGTAGTGTGATGTGAGACCTCATAATCTGCCCCAACACTCTTGATGTTAACAGTCTGAACTTCATTGTGCTTAGCCCAAATAACTTTTCCACTGTTATCCATACTGGCAACAGGTACTTCTCGACCAAGTTTTACCATGATGGTTCCCTCATCATAACCAATTACAACCCTGTACATATAGCACAATCATCACAACTGCAACTAGAACTAAACAAATACAAAGAGCACAATTAATATGACGATCCAATTCTTTTCTCTTCATTAGTTGCAGATATTTTGTTAATTTGTTAGCCACGCAGTTAATAGTGGCTTTTCCCTGTTTCCTCGTCCAGAAAAACTTTTCTCGCAATGAACAAGAAGAAAACTAATTGAAAAGCAAATTGAGTTACAAGCAAATGTGCGGACTTCCAAAGAGAACAAAGATGCCGGTATAAATTAATTGAAAAAACTCACCTCCTTGAACTTTTCATGTAACCAATTGCCCATACTCTTTCAAGACCATAATTCAAAGTATTCTCAAGTCTACATGAAAATGCCAACAAACAAAAGGATTAATAACTCAAGCACAACGACTTCAAAGAGAATATAAGGAGTCAGAACAACAAGAATGCATACAAAACGAATTGACTCATCATTTCTAGACCACAAAGTCACCAAAAGATGAAATGCCCTGTTTTAAGTATTAAAATGTTTTTTCTCATATAGAAGTTCAGCTTCTTAGAGAAATTGTTAGAACATATTAGTTTTTAAGCTTAACAGATCATTTTCGCCCCCGGAAAACTGAAGTGAAAAAGCAGCATCAGCTTTTTGGCACTAGATTAATTTTACCGTGGGATGTTAAGCTTCAGCCTGTAGATAGAAAAATGAGAAACCTACCTCAGCTCTAGCATACAACAGAAAAGAGGACTTCAAAATCGTTGCAATGCACCAACTGATCTTGCTCAAAAGTATCTCAAAAAGCAAGGTCCAGCTTTGGTATAAAGATGTGTCAATCTAGCGCCATATGATAGATTATGTGTGTATAACACAAAATGTCAGCAGAAGGATATTCATTTATCCCTCAGTCCCAAAGCCCACAACAAAAAGATGTTCCTCCCGGTGACAAGGACATCAAAATACAATTATAGTCCGGAAGAGAAAGCACGGTTATTTTGACCCAAATAGAGAATCCATATGCACCAACTAGTCTATTACACTAGAAGTCCTTCTCAACATATGAATACAACTGAGAACCTAGAAATGAAATAAGAGGGTGAAAGTAAAAAAGAAAAGGATGATGAGAACTGTCCACATTTTACTTTGTCAATTTGAAAATCACTATCTCAGGCTGCTGTTTGGTTCATCCCAGACTAACTGTCCACATTATACTTTGTCGATTTGAAAATCAGATTAGAAAAGGAACATATTAGGAGTATTCAATCTTTACTTTTAAGGAATTAAAAGGGGGGAAAATGGGCTAAAAGCTGATAAAAGAGGTCAGATGCAAACAATTCTTTATAGGAAAATGGTCACAATTCTATTAAAAGTCTTCAATGGTGAGGGCACAGATCTTAACGGATAAAGTACGACTTACCACTAACTTATTGGTCGTCAACTGTAAATCAGTATGAAAATTCACATGGCCTTCAAATTACCTGGTTCAACTGATTTAGACAACTCCAAACAATAAAAGAGAAGGATTTTTCTCTTGAAAGAAATGGCTACAATATGTACATATACATGTAGAGCAATTAGTGTCTTCTCGAAGGTAATGGAAACCAACCAGTATAGGACAACTTCCTAGAAACACATTTATTCAAAAAATGAGCAAATTCAATCTTCTCATTGATATGAAAATTTGAACTAAGCTGAGATAATTAGGTAATCCAACATTACCTATAAGTGGTTGCGTGCCATATACGAACAGTACCGTCTTCAGAACCTGTAATTATAATTGGAAGCTCGGGATGAAAACATACAGCAGAGACATTGTGGGTGTGGCCTTCAAGAGTCTGAACACAACTTTTTGTCTGATAGTCCCACACCTGTTATATGGATACCAATACATAAAATAATTCAAATCCTATATGTAAACAATAAGAATGAACATGGGAAAAGATAAAGACTGGCAAACCTTAGCAGTGTGATCGTCAGAACCAGTAATTAGATAGGGTTTATCACCCCCAGTGAAATAGTCTACACAATTAACCCCTTTAAGATGAGCATCCAGCGTGAAGTTTGGATCAGGAGAGCCAAGGTTCCAAATCTAAAAATGTTACATTGGTGAATGACATGAATGAATATATCAACCAATTTCTCGGAGGAGTAATGAATGAGATGAGGAAGGGAAACACCGCTTACCTTTATAGTCCGATCAAGAGATGCACTAGCAAAAGTATTGGTGTCTTTCGGATTAAAGGTGACTTGCATAACATAATGAGAATGGCCTTCAAATATTTGAGAGCATAACCATCCCTTCTCCCAATCCCAGAGCTTTATTAGCATGTCATCAGATGATGACAGCACATATGGTAGTGTAGGATGGACAGCCACACACCTAATATAATCTGTGTGTGCCTCGAATACCTTGACTTTATCCATGGTATTGTAATTGTAAACACGAATAAACATGTCATCAGCACCAGCAACAACCCATTGCTTGCGTGGTATAAACTTTGCTGACCTAACTGCAGAACAATAACTCAGGTGTTTCAAAATATTGCAAACCTTAAATAAAGCGGAAGGTTGCCCAAACTGACCAAAGAGGCCATTCGGATACCATAAACTGACCTGGTAATTCAGTAGCTTCGAAAGATTTAACCATCGTCTGCATCAAAATGAATTACCCATCAACATTCTTATCGACAATGCTATTAAATGCTTTTTTCTAACAATTTACAAAATGCTGAAGCAAATAAGCAAAGAACAGTAGTATCTGCGATGATTCAACGAAGGTAAATATTTCATTAAAATCCTGAACTCTTGTGAGAGCCATTATCGATTTCAGATAGAATATTTAAGGGGCAGTTTTGATACTATAATCTCACTTGGCGGTCCTCATTGTGGCTAAAACAGATGTTATCCTGAAAAAGGTAAAGCAGGTAAAGGAAGAATAGGTAATGGATAGAGAACCAGAAGACACACAGAGGTAAAGAACAAACCAAAGTGACTCAAGTCGCTAGTAAACTTAGCTTTTTGAAGTAAACAACAAGTGTTAAAGCCACAATCATTTCACATCTATAAGTAACTCTCTTCCAGGTTAACCATGTTCCTAATATTCAACAACTTGCTAGTATCTTGCATTCCAATATTGGCTCCCTCCCCACGAAGTATCTGAGTTTACCTCTTTGGCAAAAAGATAACTCTACAGATACTGTGGAATAGGGTTCTTGAGAAGATGGAGAAGAAGTTGTCAAATTGAAAGCAACAGAAACACTCTTATTAACAGTGTTCTAGATGCTTTCCCCACTTAGACCATGCTGCTCCTTCCTACCCTAGCTCTATCTTAAAATGCATGGACAAATTGAGGAGAGTTTCTGTGGCATGCTCAAACAAATAAATTTGCCTTGTTAAGTGGAAAAATCTTACTATGACCAAAAGTTTAGTGGTCTTGGAACTAAGAATTTGAAACACCATAATGGAATTCACTTGATGAAATTCTCATTGGAAGCTCAACAAGGACGAAAACACACTTTGGAGGAAACTATTTTTTAATAAGATAAGGTAAAGTACTTTAAAGGAAACTGTTGATAATTTACTCTGGAAGCTCCCTGGTGTAGCAGAATCTCAAGTGCACACATGGCACTGTTTTATGGTAACACATTCCTTCTGGACCAATTTTGTTGCAAACTCGAGTTTTTAACTACGAAATGATAGAAAAATCAGCACCCAGCGGTGTGGCCTAGTGGTCAATAAAGTGCATGCAAACCTTGTCAACCAAGGTTCAAACCCAACAGAGATAAAAAAAACACTAGCCGATTTCTTCCCATCAACCTAAGACTTCTTGATAGAATTATCTTGTACATGTGCTGGTGGTGAAATATCAATTGTGTAGAGTCGCTTTTTCAGGATTACGATCATTAACAAGGAAAAGTATGCCTTAGAGCCTTGATGACAACACTGAAGTGCCGGCTAAGCGAGACGAAGTGCTCAACATGCTTTGTGTCTTGCTTCAGGGCTTAAGCATGCTTTAAGTGCGGCTTTGACAACACGACAGTCAAGGTGCGCGCAAACTAGCCCAGACACCACCGTTATCACAAAAAATCAAATTTTGTGAAGATGCTTGGTTGGGATACTTATCCTTAAAAGAAAAATACATGGTATTTATATCATTTCTACTCTCCACAATGTTAAAACTGTTGATTTCATAGTACTCAAGGATGGGACCTTTTTCTTAGAAGAAACATTAATGGTAGGGAAGTTGATATGATCTTAGGAAGCTCATGGGCGACTATGAAGGCTAAAACCCGTGATGGAGCTTCGAATGTGCATTTCCATGCCACACGTCCTTTGGTGACGGAGACAGGGCCTTTGGAGGCCATGGAAGGACAAGTCACAAGGGCATACATTGTGTGGATGATTGCTTGGAAGAAGCATAGTGATGAAGGCCAATTGATGGAAGCCACACAATGTGGTTAGAAGTGCAAACGATGCCACACGTCCTTTGGTGACGGAGACAGGGCCTTTGGAGGCCATGGAAGGACAAGTCACAAGGGCATACATTGTGTGGATGATTGCTTGGAAGAAGCATGGTGATGAAGGCCAATTGATGGAAGCCACACAATGTGGTTAGAAGTGCAAACGGGGTTAGAAGTGCAATTCGTGGCTTGGAATGCAATTCGTGGTTAGAAGTGCAAATTCGAGGCTAGGATTGCAATTCAAGAGAAGAAGGGCCCATGTTGGTTTATTTGTGCAAAGGCCACTTTTGGACCTTTGTTGTAAGAGGGATACTATATAAGGAACCCTTAGACTTATTTTCATCCTTAGCTTGAACATGGATATTGAACACATATGAGTGTGTAAGTATTATCTTAGGATAGTTTGTAGTGTTAATTAGTGTTTAGTGATAGATGATTAAGGTGGATTCCTTAGTTGGTTATTGAACTCAATACCATCAATTTCATAATTGAGTTGTTCACTTGTGGATTCATTTTAATCATCTCTTTTGTTGGAAAATGAATAGTATAGGTTCTTTTGGTTGAATTCAATTGGGAGGGTTTGGATTTCATATATCCAAGTTTGTCCATAAATTCATTACCAATCGGGTCTTGCTTCTATCCTTCTCTTCTCATCTCCAATTTCTATCTATCTTTAATTCCGCGTCTTTGAATTGTCTTGTGTTTCCTTGAGTCTCCCAGGTCGATTCGTATCATTTATACATGGTATTTACATCATTTCTACTCTCCACAATGCTGAAACTGGTGATTTCATAGTACTCAAGAATGGGACCTTTTTCTTAGAAGAAACATTAATGGTAAGGGAAGTTCAAAGAGCATGTGACTTGTTGCAACTTCTAAACAACACTGTGCTGAACCAACATCAGTGTCATTCCGTTAAATGGGGGAACCAATCAGATGGTCTATTCTCTGTCAATTCTTGCAACAAGATGATGCTCTCAGAAGCTAACACAGATTGCTGGCCATGGAAGAAGAGTTGGCACAACAAGGCCCCCCTCTAACGGTTTCCTGTTTTTCTTGGTTAGTGGCTAGGGAAACCTGCCTCAATCAAACTATCTTCAGAGAAGAGGGTGTCAGCTGTGTAGCAGATGTCCTCTATGCGAAGAACATCAAGAAGATGCTAGTCATCCATTTTTGCACTGCAAGGTGACTCGCCAGCTGTGGTGCATGTTTGTTGTCATAATTGAATATCCACACCACACTCACTTTGGAGCTTCTGAAGTTCAGGAACAGATATGGACTGAATAAGAGAACTCACAAAATCCAGAATACTATCCCCCAGTTCATTTGATAGACAGTTTGGACCAAAAGGAACCATAGAATTTTTTAAGGCAAGAGAAATACTTAACATTAAATTTAGCTCTGCCTCCATGGTAGCTTTTTGGGGCAACCTAGTCTATGTAATTTCCCCGTTCTCTCCCCCGATCAAGATATCCCCCGTTTTGCCCAAGAAGGATAAATTGAATATGAAGGACATAATTGGAAACTTGCATAACTTGTAACTATGTTTCAGCACAAACTTAGTTTCTTTTTCTTTCATTTTTAAAATTCTTTATTTAAGTGTCAAAAAAGTGTGCATATTATCTTTATTTGATAAATAGGTTTGCATATCGTCTTTCTATACTTCCATCCAATCCTTCCAACCTAAATCTGCTATGTAAGCATATTCACACATTGAAGAATCAATGCACACCCAACACAAAGTCCAGTGGTCACATTCCATGACTTGTTCATTTAAGTGTGGCCTGAATTGAGCTACCACCAGACCAGTTATTCTAAGTCTCCGCATTTGTATATGAAGATTAGTCCAAGGACATAAAAGATAAACCATCTCATCATATCATGTTTCACACATTCTATTTTGGAACGTCCTAAATCTATGGCAATATACGAGAATGTCACACATGTCTCTCAGAAGGTTCAAGAATTCAAATTTACTAGAAAACAACACGGTTTTCGGTACCTGGGTCTGGTAGTTCCAGATGCATACAGTCCCCGAATACAAACTTGCCAATATCCTGCAGGAAGGAAGACATAGAATGAGCTGCGGATAGCTAAAATTATGATAAAATAAACAGCTAGTCTTAATCAAATGAACTCAACATCAAACTAAGCTCAACCCCACTCCAAAATATAAACAAAATTTTAGTAATATTTTTCTTTTCCTAGCTACATATCCCTCCAATAAACAATTCAATCAACTACCTCAATTCAAAATTATTTGGTATCAGCTAAATGAATTCTCTATACCCATTTCGCGCTAGTACCGCCCAGTCATTCCAATATACTCCCTCTGTCCCAAATTACTTGCCAGGTTTCCTTTTTCGAAAGTCAAACTATATAAACTTTGACCAACATTTTAAGATGTATTTTTTCACCATTTTGATATGAGAAAAATTGCAACTTATAGTACTTCTCGTGTAATTTTCGAATATCTAAATTTCAATTTTAAAATGTTAAATTAATCTAATCTAATCTAATTTGAGCAGAAGGTCTCTCGGAAACAGCATCTCTACCTCCTCAAAGGTAGAGGTAAGATTTGCGTACACTCTACCCTCCCCAAACCCCACTTTGTGGGATTACACTGGGTATGTTGTTGTAATCTAATCTAATTTAGCTCCGAATACTAGTCAAATCGACTTTCGAGAAGCGAAACATGACAAGTATTCTGGGACAAAGGGACTAATAACATTTCAAAATCATAAAACATATTGATCTAATTTCGTAAAATGGAAGTTCAATTTACCATGGCTCGGAAGGATGTAGATCCACGGACTTTACCCTTTCCGATCTTTGAGCAAGTTTTCTCTGATCCAATAACAACAGTCAGCATAATGTAATTACATAACCAAAAAAACAAATACAAAACCATCAGTAGTATTTGAGTTTGAATAACGGTACGTACCTTAATCTCCAACCTCAGAGGCTGTATCATTTCGAGTTCCATATTGGAAAAAACACAATGCAGCAAGTGAAATTAAGTTAGTAATAACAAAGTATCAGATCTCAAAGAGGCTGAAACCCTAAACAAATCATGAATCTTCGTAACAATTAGTGCAAACTTATTAATATCGATATACGCTATTTACAATATTTGAAAAAATATATAAAATTCGAATTCCAGATTGGAAAAAGAAAACACAATGCAACAAGTGAATCAGATCGGAGTTGTTACAACAGGCGAAAGTGATTAAGGAATGCTTGAAATAAGAAAGAGTCGTACCATTTTTGAGTGAATCAGAGATTCGTGCCCTAGAGATCTTTCCAATCTGGAATTATTGCTTGTTGTGTGAAGAAAGAGAGAGACAGAGAGAAGAAATCAGTAGAGCTGTTTTGCTTATCTAACAGCGGTACTTTCTGTAATAAGATGGCAAAATTGAGCAAGGAGATACAACACCAAATCTTTAACCTTTTTACTCTATAATTAAAAATATTTTACATTACTTTTTTACTACTACAGTAATATTTATGACTGAGAAACATATCAACTAATTTTTTGTTAATGAGTTTTTATCTTTAAAATTATAGAGGAAATTCTAATATTTAGGGATCATTTGATAAGTGAGATGAGGAATTATAATCTCAAAATAAATTATATTATTATTTATTTAATGTTCAATATACTTTTTTTTACTTTGAGAATTAAAAATTTCAAGATTATTTATATCACAATTATGATATATTTTTATATCATACTTTATGTGGAATATCAATGTCGAGATTACTAATCTGGAGATAAAACAACAAATTATAACTCTTCCCTTCTCAAAAATGTTTTTCCTAAGTTTTTATGAAAGACAAGATTAAATTAGAAATAAAAGTTTATTTCAATTTATCTAATTTGAATCAAACACATATTTATATTCCATCACGTTATTATAACCTAATACGGGATAAGATGACCAGCACCAGCTACCGCCTACCCGCACCGAGTAAGTTATTATTATGTACTTTTACCCATTTTACATTCATGTGCACGCATTATTCATCATTTATTTTAGGCGAAACAAATAGGTCAATCAATGACTAAATTGACATTACCGACCACAATAGCAGTTGACATCAAACACTTAGACGCATAAATTATAACCCACAGAACCCAATACACAGGAAATTAAGCCACACATGGCAACCAACTCCAATTCAACAAAATCAATGCAATTATCCAACTATTCACAGAGACAAAGCACAATCATGACAACCATTCTGATTCAATAGAATCAATCCAACTATCCAAATATTTACAGAAACAAGCTCAGTCATGTCAACCAATCCGGTTCAATAGAATCAATCCAATTATCCAACTATTCACACAAACAAGCCCAATTATGACAACCAATCCACATTACCGATCAACATGTAATCAATGTATTAATATATATGATATGAATGAAAATCTAAATGCCATGAACATTTTCCTCCAGTATACATGCGTTCAAATTTTATGAACTACACACACATGGAGGACCCTCCTCAGACCCCACATTGTGAGATTTCACTGGGTGTGTTGTTATTGTTGTACACCCATGAAGGATCCGTAAAGTCCATATACTCCTCTAGAATTTCTCCATGGAGCTCAGCTCTTGGCTGAATAATAATTGTTGCAGACGTGAAACTCGTTCCCCCACATATCATCACCATCCGGAATTTTCCATCGGGTCCCAGCTCTGTGGTTGTAGTATCATCATCAATCAATGTTGTCAAATTCATACGTATTCTTACTTTCTCGGTCTCTTAGACCCACGGCATTTTCATACCACTCTCATATCAATATCATCAAAACCATGAGTGTATGAATGTAAATGACAATACAATGCAAGAAATCAATATGTAATAAGATGCAACCAAGTATAGAGATGAATATCATATGTTTTCAAGAATTCAACAACACGTAATCCACGTATAATCAGGATATCATATCGAAAACATGTGTGATAAATAAACACAACAATAGCAAGTATGGCAACGAGCCCACATAACAGAAGTCAGAATCAGCTTAAGAGTAATTCCCCAAATCACCCATCAACATAGTTCAACACCGGTACTCATCCAAATGTTCATCACAATCGCTAAGGTGGAACCCCCCAAACACACCCAATACTCCTCAACATTTATAACTACTACGCACTTCGATCGGAGTCTAAAAAAGCTAAACCGTAGCCTACCTCAAAGCCGAGCAGAAGCCACGAACAATCCATCTTTAGTGTTGGTCTTGCCCTTTCGGAGCGTCTTGTAGTAATCGTAGTCTAACAAGCATAGACTATACGTCAATATTAATTCATTACACAATACAAGGACTTAGTCCTTCAAACATACCAAAGACACCCAAAACCAACTACGGGTCACAGTGTCAAAATACGAACTTTATTACCCAAAAAGCATAAACGCATATTAGATAATCATATTCTTAAGTTAATTAGAAACATAATCTCATTTGGACCTTCAATTTCATGATTTCAGAAAAAGCCTCAATTACAAAACATAGATTTTCTCCTAATTTTAAAAAGGGTTTCCATAATCAAATTAATTACTTATTCCCAATAATAAAGTAAACTAACTCACATTCCACCCTTAAATCAAAGCTTTAAGCCTCTTATTCTACCATGAAAACTTAAGAACTCACCTTTCCCCAAGTTATAGTCTATACCAAGACTAAAGCCTTAAAATATAAAATAAAATCACAAAGGGTGAAGAATTATACCTCTAATGAAGAACTTAGCCCCAACCTTCAAGATTTTCCCCTTTGACAGCTCTAGAACTGAGATGAGGTATTTTGGATAATTTGATTCGACCTAAGGCATTTATTAGGCTTTCTGAAACAACGCTTCCGCTCTAGCGGAATTGACCTTGCTGGTGCGGTCTCGCTTCAGCTGACAAGGGCTCAATGAGGCACAATCACTTGACAGCTCGCCTCAACGCATAAGCGGAAAAGGACCCCGCAGAGATGCATTCGCCTCTGTGTGAAAACCCTCGCTGGGGCGAAACTGCCACAAAAATCTCAAAACCCGCTTCTGCGAGCAAACCTCCGCAGAGGCGGACACGCAGGGGCGGAGACCAGACACCAACAAAAATGGATTTCAACTCAAACTTCCACCAAACACCCAAAACACTCCCGAGACCCCCCGAACATAAACCATACATGCTCCCTTAAGGTAAATAGTGTTACGAACTCGCTCGCTCCCTCATATTTCTCATTTAATCGAGCTAATATATACTTTTCTAAAGAATCGCCCAAATAACCAATTTTTACAAATTCACAATTAATGCCACAAAATACATCTGATTGGCTCGGGAAGCAAACCAATGACTCAATTAAGTCATAAATGACCTTTCGGAACTACCGAAAATGACAGAACTCGAAAATGAACCCATATACTCGAAAGTCAACTTTGAGTCAAACTAATCAACTCTAAGATTCTTATTTTGGATTTTTTTCCGAAACTCATATAGTAGACTTCAGGATCCGTGCCACCCATCCCCGCTCATCACAAACCCCACACAGAGTCTACGAAAAGGGTAAAATAGGTAAATAAGGATCTTTAGCTAAAAACTACCAGACGGGTGGGTCATTACATCATATATCAATTAAACAAACGTCCGTCCTCGAATGAAAGAAGGAAGGTACATAAGTCGACGAGTAACCAAATAATCCCCATCATAACCTCATGAAAGGCCCAACAAGCAAGAAGTACCGCTTGCTTCCTTTATCAGTCAAGACTTGCTTTTAACTTAACTCGACACTCTAAATTCCTTTTCCTTCGTAATCGAAATTTCTTTCATAGTTGATTCTAGAATGTAAGACCTAACTCCGCTTGAATTCCACGATTTGATCACAATTGTACCTCTTTACGCGTTAGATTGAATCCGCAATTATTACAATAATCACCATCATCCTTTAGTTGTAGCCACAACCATAATCTAACATGTACCGATAACCTAGTCCGATTTTAACAGTCTTCCTTCTCAACTATCAATGTCATCCTTGCACTAAAGTCCCTTATAATTACATACACACTCACAAGCCCAATTTTTCTCAAATCTCCAAATCACCATACTTATAAGCATACCTAATGATTACCTTACAGTGCCAGATCCGTAGAAAGTCAACTAATCACTCTAAAGACTTTCCATAACCATTTATACTCCCTCAATGCATACCAAGTACCCGTGAAAACCATTAGAACTGTCTAAATCGTTGTCATCCAAAGAATATAATCAATCTTACTTGAAATTTCCATGAGAACTGGTAATACTATCGTACCTCCATTCCGAATAGAAGTCCATTGAACCCTTATCGATGGTTTACTAGAATACCATAAGTCTTCTATGCAACATAAACACGAGCCACCAGACCCAAATGAATTAATCTAACCTGAAATAAAATGCTCAATTTTTAAATCATCGATAATTACCTGAACTGACGACAAATTAACTAGTAAGATTTCCATAAACATGCTATGACCTCTTCCATCTCTTTTCCGCATGGACAATCAATCACATGCAATCACCCACAACTTCAAAAGCTCGATTTAATCCAAGTCATCAGTTTAGCACCGATGAACCATACTCTTGAGTATAATCTTCAAGTTTCCTCAACTTCTACTCGCATGTCTGATAGGACCACATGAACTCTAAATACCTCAAATCTTCATTGTACTCTCTCTTAACTCGCCCACACTCTAGACAACTCATCGAACTTATATCTATCATATCTCGCTATTTACCAACCTTACCAATTTCTGATGTATCAACCTTACCTTCTATTTACTTTACATTTCTCAATTTCTTCCAAGTTCTTTAATACATGTAATACTCATCCATGCTAATAATCAACAACGCTTCAACACAGTCTACCATCGGTCGCCAATCGCAGACCCCATGGAACATTCGTCATAACACTTAGTAAACTACCATAGACCTACTCCTTTGAGCGTACCAAATATTTACACCGGTCTAAAGGATGCAAAAATAATGCCATCATAATCCACATCTAACCCAAGAATTTCCATTGTTTCAAATCCAAATCCTTCCCTATCTCGAAGAGGCACCTTACTCATTCCATACTAGATCAACCATGTATTTGTCGAAATTCTTACATTTCCACCTTTCATTTCAATCACGTTCACCACTAACAACTGTTTATTACTCAGACATGCTCCAGAGCTTACTGAAATATCATAGGCCTCGCAAAATAACTGAACCGATCCTGGAAATAGTAGGACACTGCATACTCTACAATAGAGAGTTTCTCTCGCCTCACTTGAACCTTCAAACTGGAAGCTCCTCAGTATCTGGCACATCTCATGTACCATCCTTTATAATATTCCTTTGCTAGAAAGGTACCGACCTACTCTAGTAACTCTGACCAAAAATCATTTAGTACCCAAGCGATAAACCAAACTATCACTGATATGTCCATGATCCGAAAGTCAATCCTTAATTACCAAACATACAATCCTGCTACATTCTCATGGAGTTTCGTCGAAGTACCCCTGCCAAAATCTCTAACTGAAATAATCCTTCTTCTATATTGGTTCATAAGTTACTAACCATATCCTCGATACCCGAAGCTTTCCACAACTAGTATTAGACCAAACCATCTTCGATCTATTACCATAAATATCTCCATTGACCAATACATTGTTCAAGAGTCTTATTTGATACTTGCCTGCGAAGAACCAACCTTTACCTTATTTCGTCAAACCCTAACATATCCAGCTAACCGTGTAATTTTTCTGTCCTTCAGTCAACTCCAAAGTCATTATACATGTAATTATACAAAATTCCCAAGTATTAACCTTCACATACCATGCCCACAAATCTTATTCGAGAACTAGATGCAACACCCAGTAATCTCTCGAATAGAACTCCACACTTGTCCAACACTAGAGTCATTCATATTAGTCGATCACTGGCTCCCATTAGCCTACGACGTAGTCCAACATACCACCTCATATACTATCTCTTACACTCACTCTACACCAAACAATTGAGAAATAACTCACAATCAATAATGTTTTTTTATCACTAACTTTGAAACACCAAGTGACCCTACGAACACACTCTTTAGGTGAAGAAACGTGATTGTCTACTCCTTTGAGCTTCATTCATCACAAGTATCATTGCCACCTGATCTTGAACAGATAATCATTTTCGAAAAGAACTCACCAATCACTAGTTCTCACTTCCAAACTACATCTCTGACATGTTGAAGCCAAACTTAACATTTCATAACCTCATACGACACGAACCCTCATACATCTTGCACCCTTATCCTAATGAGCACGTCAGATACCAATTTTTTCCTTCATATAGCGGAGATTGATCCATCCAATTTCTTTTTCCTGCACCTCTGTATTATCATTCCCACTTTTTTAAGGATATCACCGAACTGAGAAGTCACAATCATAACCCCAATCAATCGTTTCTTCAAGTCATAGTTGAAAACTAAATTTGGTTACATGTCTGTACCACAGTATCACCTCTTATACCCTACCACGCGACGTCATATCGAACCACATAGGGGCGAATTTAAGAGCGTGTTACAACCTTCAGTGATAGAATATGAAGAATAAGTTCCAAATACCAATTTGATTCACTTAGCACGAAAGGAATGAAGAAATTGAAGTTTTCTAAATGTTCCACAACCTCTCGAAGATAAGTACGGATATCTACGCACCGATTCACAAGACTCTACTGATACCAACTTTGTCATGACCCCTTTTGAAGGAATCGTGGTAGAACCTACGATGCTCTCATCGGTAGGCAAATCACTTCCCAATTAACTAACACGGTAAGTAAGAAATGTGGAAGTAATAAAATATTAAATAAACTGTCTATCATAATATAAACTTTGGAAAGATAAGTCCAAAAATTATAAGTACAACTCCAAGAATCTAGTCAACAATACAAGAGATCTAAACCGAATACAAGGTCTGAATAAAGGACAACATATGCCAAATGCCGAAATAGCATAATCTGAGTGTTTGGACATCTCTCGGATAAATAAAAGACAAGAGTAAATATAAGAGTATCTAAGACATGCTGAATGGAAGCATCTTCACCCAGAACACTGGATGTCCCCCAACTCAGACTCAACTTAAGGTCCTGAACTGGTATGCGGCGCTATATCTGCATCCAAAAAGAATGCACCAAGTGTAGCATGAGTACATAACATACCCCTGTATACATCATAGTCTGACAATGACGGAAGATACGTAACAGAGATAAATAGCAAATTGACTATCAAATAGGTTCTATTCTAAGCAATTTTATAGTCACATAAGATACCTTGTTCACATAGAGTTCATGAATCATACAAGTCACTTAGTTCCCATCAAAGTTCAATCACTCAATCAAGTACACTTCCATTCATAAGGCACACATATGGAATTTACTATGTATACTGAACTCTATTTAATCCATACACATATTTATCCCCACTTACCCAACTTGACACATCAAATAAGCAAGTCGACACTTAATTCTCAACACCCTTTATTAACTCTAGCCATTAGACTTAATTAGGACTCTATGCAGCTACAGTTTGACGCATATTAGTTCATTCAACGTCCACCTTATTCCCTAAGTAGGGGTTTATGCCATACACCCTTTAATTAAGGAAAGAAATTCTACACACATATGGAAACAAGTCCATAACCACAATAACAAACTTCACACAAGTTCCTTACTAGACTCATTACCCCATAACGTAATCAGACAACACACAAACACATATAGCTCCATTTTAATCTAAATGATAATCCTGATATATTGACATTACCAACCACAGTAGCAGTTGACATCAAATACTTAGACGCATAAATTGTAACCCACAGAACCCAATACACAGGAAATTAGGCCACACATGGCAACCAAATCCAATTCAACAAAATCAATGCAATTATCCAACTATTCACAGAGACAAAGCCCAATCATGGCAACCATTCTGATTCAATAGAATCAATCCAACAATCCAAACAAGACTAATCATGGCAACCAATCTGGTTCAATAAAATCAATTCAATTATCCAAGTATTCACATAAACAAGCTCAATCATGACAACTAATCCACATTACCAATCAACAGGTAATCAATGTATAAATATATGTATGATATGAATGCAAATGCAAATGTCATGTACCTTTTCCTCCAGTATACATGCGTTTAAATTTTATGAATTGCACACTCATTAGGGACCCGCGAAATCCATATACTCCTTCAAAATTTCTCCATGGAGCTCAACTCTTAGCTGAATAATAATTGTTGCAGACATGCAACCTGTTTCCATGCGTATCATCACCATCAAGAATTTTCCATCGGATCTCAGCTCTGTGGCTGCTGTATCATCATCAATCAATGTTGCCAAACTCATACGTATTCTTACATTCCCGGTCTCTTGGACCCACAACATTTTCATACAACTCTCATATCAATATCATCAAAACCATGAATATATGAATGCAAATGACAATACAATGCAAGAAATCAATATGTAATGAGATGCACCCAAGTATAGATATGAATATCATATGCTTTTAAGAATTCAACAACACATAATCCATGTATAATCAGAATATCATATTGAAAGCATGTGTGATGAATAAATACAACAATAACAAGTATGGCGACGAGCCCATATAATGGCAACAAGCCCATATAACAGCAGCCGGAATGAGCTTAAGGCTGATTCCCAAAATCACCCAAACACAGTTCAACATTGGTACTCACCCAAACGTTCATTACAACTGCTAAGGTGGGACCCCCAAACAAGCTTAATACCCTTCAACATTTATAACTACTACGCACTTCTATCAGAGTCTAAAAGAGTTAAATCGTAGCCTACCTCAAAGTCGAGCATGAGCCATGAACAATCCATCTTCAGTGATGGCCTTGCCCTTTCGGGGTGCTTCATAGTAATCATAGTCTAACATGTATAGACTGTACATCATTATTAAACTATTACACAATACAATGACTTAGTCATACAAACATACCAAAGACACTCAAAACCAACCCGGGGCCCACGATGTCTAAATTCAAACTTTATTACCCAAAAAGCATAAACACATATTAGATAATCATATCCTTAAGTTAATTAGATCCTAAGCTCATTTGGACCTTCAATTTCATGATTTTTAAAAAAGTCCCAATTACAAATCCTAGGTTTTCCCCCAATTTTAAAAAGGGGTTCCATAATCAAATTAACCACCACAATATGATCATTTATCATAAATCATTACTTATTCCCAATAATAAAGTAAACTAACTAATATTCCAGCCTTAAATCAAAGCTTTAAGCCTATTATTCTACCATGGAAACTTAAGAACTCACCTTTCCCCAAATTAAAGTCTATACCAAGACTAGAGCCTTAAAATATGAAATAAAATCATAAAGGGTGAAGAATTATACCTCTAATGAAGAACTTAGCCCCAATCTTCAAAATTTCCCCCTTGGACATCTCTAGAATCGAGATAAGGTATTTTAGGTAATTAATTTGACCTAAGGTATTTATTAGGCTTTCTGAAACAGAGCTTAATCAACCCCGCTCTCTGAGGCGTAGTCACTTGATAGCTCGCCTCAGCATAGAAGTGGAACCCTTGCTAAGGCAGAACTCCCATAAAAATCTCAGAACCCGCTTTTGTGAGCCAACCTCCGCAGAGGCGGACATGCAGAAGTGGACAATAGTACCGCTGGGGCGGACACCAGATACCAGCAAAAATGGATTTCAACTCAAACTTCCACCAAATATCTGAAACACTCCCGAGACCCCCAGATATAAACCAGACATGCCCCCCAAGGTAAACAATGATACAAACTCACTCGCGCCTTCATATTTTTCATTTAACCGAGCTAAGATATACTTATCTAAAGAATCGCCCAAAATAACCAATTATCATAATTCACAATTAATGCCATAACACATTCCAATTGTCTCGGGAAGCAAACCAATGACTCAATTAAATCATAAATGACCCTTCAGATGTACCGAAAGCATCGGAACCTGAGAACGAACCCATATACTCAAAAATCAACTTTGAGTCAAGCTAATCAACTCTAAGATTCTTATTTTTTATTTTTCATCCGAAACTCATATAATAGACATCAGGATCCATGCCACCTATCCCCGCACATCACAAACCCCACACAAAGTTTATGAGAAGGGTAAAATAGGCAAATAAAAGTCTTTAGCTAAAAAATGATCGGACGGATCATTACACAGAGTAATGCACATGTTAGATTACATGTTTAGGTGATAGTCGTGCACTATTTGTATGCTTTATAATTGCATACCTGATTTAATATCTTGATATGGTTTTGACACATGAGTTGTCCATGTGAAAATTAGCACGTGAATTGTCCATGCAGTGTGTGAATATAGATCTATCTCTCATTAGTCACTATATCACCCGGGTAGTGTGCACACAAGTTTATTATGCTGGGAGCGCCAATGAGAGCAAGGGTTGAGTCTTTAATATACCTCTCATGATCTATGGCTCGTGTTTGATGTATACTTTTTGTAATACCTCGTACCTTCAGACTAAGCTTTGACCATTAAGATGGAGATATAATTGAACCAATATGGCGAGTGTAGGAAATTTTTGAAACCTAGTCAAAGCATAAGAAGAGTCATAGGACAAAGTAAAGTTGGAAGCTACTCTACACCATGTTTTCAAGTGAGTTTGCACAAGGCATCACTTAAAGCGCATATATGGTAAAATCTATAAAGAATATCGGAAAACATTCTTCATAAAATTTGTAGTCCTTTGAAATATCTTTCTATCTATATAAGGATCAGGTCAACCGGATCTCTATACAAAATGTTATGTCAATTTTACTCTCCATGGAGCTCTAAGATCACTTTATTATACCTCTCATGATCTATGACTTACCGTGGAGCTCACTCAACGAAGCCCAAACCAAGGGGCGAGCTCTCCATGGAGCTAGCTCAGCGAGGCCCAGAGCGAGGGGTGAGATCACCTTGGAGCTCGCTCGGAGAGCCAAGCGGAAATTTGCCCCATGCCTATAAATATGACCCTTAGACGATTTTATGTCAGTTTTCACATTCCAGACTTCATTCTAAGACCCTAAGCAACCGTTTTCTCCTGTCCACATCCTCCCACGTCAAGGTAAGACTGTTCTAACATTGTCTAAGCATTTATAATATTAATTCATCATTAATGACATAATTTTTTAACCAACACATATGATTTCTAAGGTAAATCCTTCACAAGAGCTCAAAGATAGGGTTTTGGAGTTCTTCGGCAGAGAAGTAGTTTATTTCGTTAGATTGAAGAGATTACATGTATGTAAGGCTAACTCTCTACGTGCGGGAATGCTATTGATCTCCCCACGCCACATTTTTTCTACGATTACTACGAATTGCATCAGAAATATAGTTATGCCCTAGTTTTATGCTTCAAAACTTTTATTCTTTAAATGATATAGTTTCATAATTCGTTCATGATTGTCATTCCGAAATCATGAACTCAGTACGTAATCAGTGTGTGCTTATTTTTTATTTATCCCATGAATCTCAGTCATGAAAATTCAAAATGCATATGAATAATTTATTACGGTTCACTTTTACGCGAGACATAAAAGCTACTAGGAGGTTGTTGGACTCTATTCGGATAATTATTTTTTAGAGTCGCCACCTAATTTATAGAAAAATCAGGAAAACTGAGTTAAAATGTTTTTTTTTCAAAACACAGAAAAATCCTTTTAAAAAAACAGAGTTTGAGGTAAGGGTTCTGATAATCCCCTGAAGAAGGTGTTAGACACTCCGTATTAAGGTTTCATAGAATACGGTTGACCTTCAAATTCCATAGTATGCTTTATTGTGACTAATTGCTTAAAAGAGTGTTTAAGTTCTCGCAAAAATAAAAGTCGTAGCATATCATCTTTATTTTTTATTTCAAAGTTTTGAAAAACGGGTTTTGAATAAAGAGTTGATTTTTTTTTGAAAAGGTTCATATAGGGGTAAATTAGTCAATCCATTTTCCGGACTAAGATACATTCAAAAATTATTTTGAGTAGAATCCTACTAGATTTAGTCTAAATGTCATGTCTTTTATCCTTATTTGTCTTTTTGAAAATCTTTTGAAAGGGAGTGTAAATTCTTTAAATAATGATATGTCATGGTTTTTAGAAGTATAAAGTTTTCCCTTTTTGTTATGAAGGTCAACCAATATCTTATTTTAGAACCACTTTATTCAACTTGGACCTTTAAATAGTTCTTCCATTTTTTAAAGTCAATGAGTTGGGCCTGGCCCAAAATAATCCTTGGGTAAATGGTTTCTTCGAAATATAAACTGTCCAAAAATCATTTTTAGATTTATTGCAAGTCTTTGAAAATAAAATGATTTCTTTTAATCCCTTTGAAAAGATTCCAGATTTTCCCTTAAACTAGTCCGGATTATATCCAACAATTATCCAAAGTCATAAAAACTTTTCCAAATATCCAAAAATGTCCAACTTATTATAAAAAGCCATTTTTATTAATTATTTGAGAAAAGAAGTACAAGACCTTTATCTTTTGGGCTAGTTTAGAAATATGTTTTGGGGACTCTATCCGTTCTAAACGATATACACATTGTTTTGTCTAATCCTAAGTCATAACCGTTTGGATTCCAATATATATCATGTATTTTATAATTACAATATTTAAATAAAAATACATGAAATTAAAGAGAATAGTTAGGCTGGTAGGCATACCGAGCCCACCAATTAATAATTTTCACCCATGGTTGGGCCTTTAATGCGCTGCAAATTTCGGACTCGATCAAGAAAAAGTTATTGGGCCGCTGGCCCAAATGAATAAGTAACCGTCTTGCCCAAATGTCTCATTTCCAGTTATGCGAGAAAAAAAAGACAGGGGAAAAGGAAGATAACGGTTAGAGTGTACCTAAATTTATCTAATTTAAATGTACAATTTTACAAATAACTTATACATATATCATACAAAACAATTGGGAGTAGAAATACTAAACTCGAGGACCAAACATAGCTGAGAAGCAAAAAAACTCTCAGTTAATCCCACATTTGACAGAATGTAAAAGCAACAAATGGGCCTAGCCCATTTCAAACAACAGCAACAACACACTTATGAAAAAAATGTAACAAATGGGCCTGGCCCAGTTAATACATAGCAGTAAATAGAGACGGTCTAAAGAGACAGAGAAATGGGTCAGGCCCAAAAACACATATAACATATTGTTCAGGTGATATACATAATGATATGCTCGACATATATATCTTGTATGTTGAGTATACATGGTATACAATCTGTATATCCTTGTGTATATCAATTATATACTCTATGCAAAGGCATATCAAGAAATGAATGAAAGCAAATGAGGTTGACATGCACATATACAGATAACAACAGGTTGACATGGTTCACTAGCACCAGGGACCTTGTTATAACTTATACTTAAACAGATTCAAGATATTTAAAATGATCATTATGCTCAACATATTAACTAAGTGAAGATGGGTTGACTATGGCAAGGTTATTATTAGGTCACATTACCAAACTAAACTAGTTCATATCAAACTTAGGCAAATCACACTACTTAGACCAAACTTTCATTCCTAACCATCTTTTAAGTTAGCAGATATGGGAATCCAGACTAGGGACTGGTAACTAAACATATGTTAATCAAGCAATCAACTTAGCATTTTGACACATATATAACAGGTAAACATGTCAATTTAACTAGCATGGAGGTAACCTAAACACGTGTTAGCCAGAACCTAGACATCAAAATACTACATGATATACAACTTTTCATACTTTTTAGGTTTCATGTCAAATAGGTATTAAACTAAGTGATTGGATTTCAAACAAACAACCTCAACTAAACACCTAGAGAATAGGCAGACATGACATTGAACATGGTATTCTATCACAGATATGGACATCATTTAGAGTTCTTAAGGGCCTAATGTTCATTAACCTAGTTCAAGAGGTCAATGACCACCTAACATGACTCAAATCTACAGAACAAGGACATAGTGTAATCATATATGACGCTAATGATTCATGTATCAAATCTAACAAAGTCTCAAAGACCAAATTAAACCTACCTTAAGCCTAGATCAGTAAAATAAACATAGGATAAACATGAAATGAGTTAAACAAGTATTGAGACATGCATTGCTCACGTACCAAGCCTAAATCAGCCCCAACAGATACATGATTGACATAGTATGAACTAAACAAGGTCATTATCATATATATCATGGCTAAACAGATGCTTTAAATCGATATTTAACCTATAGTAACCCTAAACTAGGTGTAATGATACTCATAAGCCTAAACATGTTCACTATCCCAAGATACATAAGCAAACAAATATTCTAAATTCATGTTAAACCTATACTAGTCTTTGAACCAGTTGCAATGACATTCATGAGCCTAAACAGGTTCATTATCAAAAAGGAAATCATGGATAAACAACTACTCTAAGTTCATTTTAAACCAAAATTACTCTTAAGTAAGGGACATATATTGTTCATAAAATCACATAAAACAGGTTCATAATCATAAAAGCATATAGAGGGCAGTTAATTAAAATGAAAAGAGGTAAGAGAGGGTCAAACACCTTTTGTAGAGGAAGCCTAAGATCGAGTGGGGGTTTGAATCTTCACTTCACACTTCAAACCACTCGCGCATTGTTGGAAAATTGCATTTAGTGGGAGTTGCGTCCAACCATATTTAATGACTTAAACACTAGGGTTTCGCATGTTGGAGACCTTGATTCTTCACACGTGCATAATCTACTAAGTGAGTAGATGACCGTAGGGCCAAGGATCGTCAAATTTCGTTGTGAAATGAAAGAGATATTGGTCCACGAAGTGAGGTGTTTGAAACATGAAAATGTGGTAGAGACCAATTCTCCCTCATCGGTGGGGGAAGGAAGATTTGTTTAGTTTATAAGTCTCAAAATTGGCTAAGGGCTTGGGACCCCAAGGGGTAACCCATGTGTTTGAAGGAGGGAGAACCTAAATGTGCTTTGGTTCGAGGCTAAGCCCACACGCGCGCCCGTCCGGATTCTGTCTTCTTCTGATATTATCTTTTTGGACCCAAATTGCTTCATATTTACAGTTTGGTCCCTGAAGTTTCAAGTAAGATAAAATTGGACTTGTGCTTTTGCTGTTGGTTTTGGAACGTTAACCTCTATTAATATGCACATCAATTCAGCCATTACTTGGCTGAATAACTCTCACTAATGGTCTAATCCATTGCACATTAATTCAGGTCATTCATTTGGCTGAATTACTACTCACTAATTGTCATTACATGGCAGTAACAACAATTATGTGGGCAGTTGATGAGTCCCCTCCATGCACTATATAAAGAAACCTTTGGTTCACTTGTTGAGACTACACACACAAAAATGAAAAAACAGAAATCTTCCTACTACATACCAGCATCATTTCATTACACTAAGTTCTTCAAAGTAACACTTGAGTTTCCTTTGTTCATTTGTTGAGTTGATGTTTTATCTTGGGAGACTATTGTCCAGAACGTAGAAATGATATATACGAGACAATATTGTCTTAAAGACAGAGTGACATCACTCGACCCAGCAAATCAAAGTTCTTGTAATCTCAGTTTCTTGTTTTTTAGTTAATTGAAATTTCAGTTGTTGTAATTTTATTTTGTTGTAATACTTAGAAGTTACTCATTTACCGTTTCCTGCAACCATTGTAATCAATAGAATCTTCACTTCACACTTCAAATCACTCGCGCACAAAAAAAAAGATTTTAGAAACTGAAGGACTAATTTCGAGTGGGTTATATGCTCAAATTAGACCTAAGTTATGGTGTAAAGCGGACGTTGTCAAATATAGTAACCCAATAAAGTTGGGGTCGAATCCCACAGGGAATATGGTGAGAAAAGGTTACTATCATAGTGAATTACTTGACGTAGATCTTTGTTCTGATTTCGTAAAGGTTGTGAAAGAGTTGTGTAATTCTAACAGTTATATTGTGTTGATTTAAATTCAGATGATTAAGAAATTAAGATTGTGTCTCCGCTTAGGTTAGATGTTATGCTCTAGGTATCTACGTGAAATACTCCTCATGGATTGCGTATTGTATGCACTTAATCTCTATGTGACTTTCTAATATTTCTTAATAGTTAGAAAGTATTTATCTTCATGGTTTTCCAAAATATAGAAGACTGATATTAAGAATGATTAATTATGCCAAGTAAAACTCCTCTTATTCCTAAGTGAGTTTATTAAATGAGAGTTAACGTCATGTGTCCTTGTTAATTATTTTTACTAAACCCTACTAACTTTGCCAAGAAAAGTAGAAGTTATTGGCTTAGATTAATGTTTGCAACCACTAATCAACATGAACGAATAAGAAATAATTAAATACTAACGATCCACGATTCATATATCAATATCAAAACCTTATTCGCATAACACCCACCATTGGGTTCACAATCTCAGTAGAGAGTTTAGTTACTCATGCTATTAAAGATAACAAAAAGACTTGAAATTGTCATAAAAACTTACAATGGAATTCGAAGATTAAACAATGATAACTTATTCTTGAAAGCCTCAAAATACGCTAAGTACTTAATACTATTGATACAAGTCTTAAAGCTGAAGATAAATAAAATATAAAACCCTAAAAAGTATTTATATAAGTCAAAAACTCAGAATTAAAAGCAGACAAAATTGCCTCTGTCGTTGAATTCAATGGACCGTACAATTAAGTACAGTCCGTCAAAACTTCTACGGTCACTTGAGACGGTCAAAATCGACAAACCGTCAAATATTCTCTGGTACCGTCAAAAACTCTGATATTTTATCTTCTTGTAGTACTTGAAAGGACGACAGGATTATCCGGTCTGTCAAAATATTGATGGACTGTCATATCCCACCGTCACTTCTCTATTACTTTTGCAATTCTCTGTTTCTTTTCATCAGACCTTTTTACTGTCCAATTGTACGGTACGTACAATCCTCAAAACTGGAGCTTTTGCTTGAATTTCCTTATTTTTGCTTCCTTAACGATATTTACCTGAAACATAAACAAAATACATCAAAATGACACAAATTTGCTTAAAACAAGTAAAACTTATAGTCATAAAGCATCAAATGTGTTGTAATTCTACGACACATCAACACCCTCAACTTAAAGTTTTTGCTTGTCCTCAAGCAAGTAAAACACTACACAATACTAACACAAATGCTCAGATATCACAAAGTAAAAATGTCTACAATGGTTTTGGCAAGTAACTACCGTCACATCTCTCGTAAAAACACGACTCCCCCTATATCCACATTAATCAACACGATGTATGACTCAAAACTGTTGCAACTAACAATGAATCTTCAATGAGTGACATCAAGTTATTACGGGAACCATTGCGCACATGAATCTCAACTTACGGAAACCAATCACTTTACTAACACTTATGCCCTCACATAGACCAAAGAATGTCCCAACACACATATGTACAAACAAACGGGACAAAAGTCTATAAAGAAGAGAAACACTCACACTTACAAAGAAAATCTCAAACTATACGTGCAAATACCATATGCTTGCCCTTATTTTCAATGCCTTCGACTTCGGACAGTTCGGATGTGATCACATTAGGACTTTCTCAGGGTTGTAATGTAGGCTTAGGGATGGGTAGGATGTATATTTGGATAATAGTGACTTACCCTCCTTAAAGACTATACTTATTTCACTTTTTATGACCTTCTTTTCTTCCCTCTTTCTTTTGTTGGCTCGATGTGGTTTATTTACTACTCTATTTCTTTTTGTACCACTTTTTAGTATTTTTTTCTTTTTTTTTTCAATTACCTTTTTTTCTTTTTATTATTTACTACCACCACACCGTTTTCAGTAACTAGGCAACTCACGTATACCCAACCTTTAGGCATAAGCCTCATTTCCCCACATTTCACATATCACCCACAACTTAAGTTTTTAGCCTATTTTTCATTATTTTAAGCGTCAATGAGGGACCGGGTGCAAAAATAGAGATATTCAGAATAAAAGGTATAGGCTCATTCGCGGCTAGTCAAAGAATAGGCTTGTAGGCTCAAAATAGAAAACTATGGATATTTATGTACACATGTTAGGCTCATGAAAGGCAAAAAAGGTTCAATATCAAACAAACAAGGGCTAAGATCACTTCACAGCTCAACTTATCCTAAGAAATAAGGAACGACTAACCAGACAAGTTCTAGATTGCACATATAATAAGAGAACATATATAAAAACCTCACAACACACTGCATAAGGATTGTTCACACACTAACTTCCCTGTTAAGCATTCAACACACAAGGTAACATAATACTCTAAAAGTCAACTACCAGTCAAATAGTTGACATTGTTACTGCTTTATCACTTATTTTCCCCAAAATGCCCTCCGATAACTTCTTATTTGTGATTTTGGTTGAAATTGAGGATTAGAAGTCCCTAAGTCTGTTTTGATTGGAAACTATTTGACTGGTAGTTGACTTTTGTATTGTTGTATCTGGACTAGAATTCTGATAATTTTGTTAGGTTCGGAAGGTGAGTTTAGTCCTCTCTTATTGAAATACTCTAAGAAATTTTACCTCGCTACACGTTTCCCACAAAGTGGTCCTTCATGTCTTACCCATGGTCACTATACCTATGCCACATTCGATGATCCTTATTGAACTTACACTCGTCCCCACATATCGACACCCAATACCCTGCCACTGGTATGCTCGTGCCATGCAAACCATCATAATATCTTGACAATGTCAAAATGTTTTCCCAAACTGATCATATCATCGAATAAATAACTCTTATTAAGTTGTAAATGCACTTTTGCCACTTTCGAGCAACCCAACACTAAAATATGGAGATCATGCGACCCTCTATACCATCTCTCCCATTTCCCAAGAAACCCCCACAATTTAATTCTTAAGCTAAAGCTAGAACTAAACTTGGTCACGCGTCTGAATCAAGATAACACATCTCATACCATACCATAACACATCATAAACAAATCGTTCGCATAAGATTTTAAGGACGAGTTCCCACCTTCAGTGGGTTATTAAGACAAACAAATTTAAATACCAATTAGAATCGACTAAACACCAATTTGGATGAAGTAGCACGAAAGAATGAAAGAATTCAAAGTTTCCTAAACGTCCTATAGCCTCCTAATTATAAGTGTGGCGCACAACACACCCATAAGTAGGACTCTACTAGAAATTGCTCTTTTACTTATAGATCGGGTAACCTAGGGCTCTGATATCAACTTGTCACGACCTAAATTACTAAGTCGTGCAGGCACCTACCATTTCCCACCTTGGTAGGCGAACCCATCTCTTAAAGATTCACCAACAACATACATAAATAATAGGAATAATAGGAGTCTAAAAATAATAGATATCTGATAATGCGGAATACGACAACTACCCAAAGGATCTGGTCTAAATAGTACAAGAGCTTCTAAGTATACAACTTAAATGAAGGTTACAACTACAACCTGAATACACTTCTGTTTAGAAAGAGAATTAAACAGAAAATCAAGATAAACTCCATGAGATCCTTGAAGGCTAACCGAACCTCGCTAAAGTTTCTGCAACAACTCTACACCCCGAAAAGGATGTAGCAAGAGTAGTATCAGTATAAACACTATGTACTGATAGATATCATAGGCCGACAACATTTAGCTAACATATATATAAGAAAGAAACTGAATGATAGACATGCTCACAATCAAGTACAAGTAATATCATAGTCCAAGAATAATCAGCCCAAGTATAGATTTGCAGTAAGGTGAATTACACTAGATATCAATACTTTACAGTTATAGCCTAGGCAGAATCTCTAGTCTTCGAATCCATCAAGTGTCTAAGTAAGAGATTAACAAGTAAATATCATCTCAATTGAATTAACAATTTAGGAATCAAGGCCGAACCACATCATACAACACAATAAAAATAACAATCAGAATAAAAGATATGAGTGGATGTAATGTGAATGTATATGTGATGCAATGCAATGGCCAACTATCTCATATCGTACATACATGCTTCGGGTGAAATATATCATCGTTCCAGCAGTCATGACCTATGGGGGAGTCACGAAGTCCATGTACCACTCTTACAATCCTGGCAAAGACCTTAGGCATCAGACACTCTCACGATCCCGATAAAGAACTCGGGCATCGAACACTCTCACGATCCCGGTAAAGACATCGGGCATCGAAAACTCAACTCTCTTTTACGCTCTCCGGCAAAGACCTCGGAGGCTACACTCTTGCACTTATCATCATTCTCAATAACGGTTCATAACAAATCATTATATGAAATAAGAATGGATGACATGCATGATATCAATTACACTTATCATAAAGTATGCTTCACAATTTCAAGCCATTTTTATTATCTTTCCATTTTTTATGATTAGTGAGATATCAAGAGAGAGAGAGATGAATGCAAATACAAGTCACAAACATAACAAATATGGCAACAAGCCCACATAACAACTTATGATGTTTTACTTTCTCTCTTATCATTTTTAATATCAAATCATAGTTCACAACAAGGAATCATGTAGAAGGTGTATGAATGATATGCATGTACAATCTCAAGTGTAAACCATAGTCAAATCCCAATCGTGCCACACATGGTCACATGTCACAATATCAATTTCAAGTCAAGTCCTTTCCTCCCTCCATGATAGTATCAAAATAAGTGAGAGACAACCGTATCATAATTACAATGGGGCAACTAAGTACAAGTCAAATATCACACATATAACAATAACCAATAAATCACAAAGAGGCAACCAACCCATAAATCAGTCAACAATACCAAGTCTAAGTAATCTATCCTAACTTCATACCCGAAGACGTACATGCTTTCTCCAACAGTAACTAACTCTACATATGTTTCGCTAACCGAAGTATAACCAGAAGGTAAGGCGTAACCTACTTGGAAGGCCGAATAGGTGCCACGAACTATCCAACTCGAGCTTTCTTCTTCCGAAATGCCTCAAAATAAGCAAGTCTAACAATTATGAATTTTACGTTAACACAAGATACGAAGGATACCCATAATAGTCTTAGGAGAATTTCGAATAAAACAGTTAGTTTAAAAACCCATTTCCAACCTCGAGGGGCTAAATAATCATTTCATAGGAAAATTGGGTTCAATAAGGTCAACATATTATTCTAAAAAGTCATACGAACCTAATGGTACCCATATTGACATACTATAAAATTGAACCCCAAAATAGGATTACGAGCCACGAAGGGAAAAACATGAAATTTAGTGCAAAACCATTTACCCATTACTTATGGAGTCTACATACAAAAAAATGAGTAAAATCCATTCACTAATTCATATTTAATCGAAGAAAACTCAATTTCAAGCCTAGGGTTTCAAATCTCCATTTAATCCATTTGAAAATTAGTTTGGATTTGGACAAATAAATTGAAGTTAGAAACACATACTCAAGTCCCAAACTGTGAAATCCCTTCATAACCATTTATAAATTTAGGAGAAAATGGTCATTATCAACCTAGAGTTTACTATTATTAAAAAATCGTATTTCTCAAATCCCAATCATGGAAGGAATTTGAAAATCAAAAGATGAAAACATGAAATAATACCAAGATGAAGTGTAGGAAATTACCCCGATGAAAAATCTTGAATGTAGGACTTGAAATCACTAAAAACCGAGCCCTAGAACCCCAAATATCCAAAAAATGAAATGTTCCCATTGTTTTTCGGAATTAATACACTGTCCAAGCGAATCCTTCTTCGCAAACTGGAGACCTCTCGCGAACGTGAGACTGACCCAACCCAATGCCTCATGAATGCGGCCAGACCATCACGATCGTGATGGTCAGCCAACCCGGCCCAGAACCCAACTCTTCATCGCGAACGTGATGAGCACACTAGAACAACAAACTAGAAAAATATGGCACTTCCCATATTCACCCCAAAGCTCCGAGACACATTCGGGACCCCCCGAACACAAACCAATTATGTAGTCTAACATAAAAATATGCTACGAACTCACCGCGCACTCGAAATCGTCATACGAGGTCTTGTTGACCATGTCAACCACAACGACCAAAATATTAAAACCAAATCGAAAGACTAAAATGCCCTCAAGTCCTCAAAAACCAAACCGACCATGATGGGACGGAGGCGTAAGGAAAATGATTTGGATAGATCAATTTCTGCTATTATGAAGGGAAAAATTGGTATTTGACGTGTTTGATAGGATAATGTTGCAATTGGTACGAGACTGGATTTCATCTTCGGTTGTGAAAAGTTAAGTTGGACTTCCACGTGACTATATAGTAGTGGGTTCTTTCAGGAAAGTGGTTATTGGTCCTGGATCAGAAAGTGATGTTGTTTGTGACTAGTGGATAATTAAGATGTTGGGTAATGGTGGTCCTAGTCCTTCAGCAAATGGTTATGTTCACCGCGTCTTCATGTTTAGAGAAATGATAAGGATATCGTGGAATCAAGAGCTAGTGATTTGAGAGTTATTTTGCGGTCATACATGGTAGAGTAGACTTAAGGGTTCAGTGTTGAGTTGGTATGTTTGGTTACGCCGTAGGCCAATAAGAGCCAGGGGTTGATTAGTAATAATGACTCTAGTGTTGGATAAGTGCGAAGTTTTAGCACTCAAAGAGCTAACAGGTGTTGCATATAATATTAAATTAGGGTTGAAAGCCTTGTGCCTATTGTGTAAGTTTTAGTTAGTTTTTGCTACTACCGGTGTGCTACTCGGTAGATTGATCGGGTGAAGGGGATGATCAGTGAATGGTTAGATGTGTTCTAGTTTGACAATTAGGATGTTCGAAATGGTAAATCAATGATGAGGTTCAGATTAATTCGAGTTGTAGAGAATAATTCAGAATTTGAGTGAAGGGAATTTGAGCAAAGACACATTGGTGGAGATACATGAGGACATTAGTAAGACTGTGTATGTGATATGCTAGATTTAGAAAGTATTCGATTTTAAAGTTGGGTGGGTTCGAGAAATGGTTAGACGGTGACGATGATTGTGATTTGATTAGAATTGGGGAATTGAATAGTCTAGAAAGAGTATAGTTTATCGAGAATCGGTAAAAATAAGGTACATCTTCGAGATTACTTGGTCATTATGGGTTGCGGTGTTATTGTCTTGCTTATTTCAGATGAGGTGTGGTTGTTAAGTATGCTTAAAAAAGGAGTCCACAGAAATGGACTAAGTGATATGATGAAGTTCAGTGGGGTGTCGTAATCAGCGACTAGTGAGAAGCAAATTTTAGGTAACCAACATGTTAAAGCTTATGGAAATGGCTTGTATGGTGCAATGTTGGGAAGTTTCATAACACTATCTAGTAGATCAGTTAGTGTGGTTTAAGGGATCAGTTAGTGTGGTTTAAGGGAAGGGAATTGTGGAAATCCCTATTATGTGAAGGCTAGAGTTATATGTTTGAGATTAGACTGTATTCGTTGTAGTGCATTATGTTGCAAGTAATATTGACTGGACAACTTGGGTGAGCACTTTTAGATATTAAGGACTTGGGAGTAGTTGCAAGAGATTTAGAGCGGTAGTTGTAAGATTTGATACCTTCAAAATTGTTATGGGCATATCGAGGTGTTACATTGGGAGATTGGAAAGTTTAAGGGGAATTATACGAGGGTACATGTTTTGTGTCAAAAAGTTCGGGGTTGTATTATATTTACGTATCGGGTAGAAGTCGAGAATCATAAAGATTTCAAACATAAGGTATAGTTCTTTGGTACTAAGTTGACAACTTGTATATGACTCCGCTTTTGGAGTCGATGGTGACTAACATGATTGATTTCGCATGAGGAAAAGATTAGAATTGGCCACCACAGATGTGTGACTGTGATTGATTTTGGAAAGTTGGAGTCAATTCGAGTGACTATTGGTAGTATTTAGGGGTTGTGCATTCATTTCAGGTCAGAATGGTTCAATTAGAGCTTGATGGACTATGTTGAAATCGAGGACTTATGGGTTCCCAATATATCACCTTCACAGATTCAATGAGTTTTATTTCAGATTTGAGTTATGACAGGTTTATCGAGATTTATCAGGGTTTGCGAGTGGACTGATGATATTTTACCGAGAGCAGCTATTCGGACAGATATAATGGTTAAGTCGGTACTTGGTTATGATTTGAGGAGGTACTATAGTTGCGAGAGGTCTTTAGAGTGATGAGATGGTTTCCTACGGACTTGGCCGGTGATGTACTCAGTGGTATGCTTCTTGTATTGTGATTTGAAGGTTTAAGAAGACTTGGAACTAGCAAGTCGGCTATGAGTGAGATCAGTTTAATGGAATTGCGTAAAGTTGCTCCGATAAATCAAGGATTCTTTTTGGGCAAGAGTAAGTTATGGTTTCAGGCTTGTGTTTATGTATTTCTAAGAAATCTTGGTGCGAAGGACGGCTATAGAAGGGTGAAATAAAGATTAGCAGAATCAGAACATTTTACCAGTTCAAAGTGGGCTAGGATTGTGTCTATATCTAAAGGTTGTGTTGTTTTGAGGAATGTTTGTGGGACCTATCAATTGCGTTCAGAGGCATGGTTACATCAAATAAGAATTTCCAACAATAATAGTTCATATATTCGAGAATCGGTGGTGAGAGGAATTCGAGTATGGAAATATGAAAATTGGGCCTTTTAGCCGAGTTAGAGAAGTTTTGACTGATAAGGTGAACGAGTGGTGATTTGGCGTACTTCGTGCCGTGGAGGCTTCCATGCTATTATATTAAGGATTTCTTTGTTACCATCAACTTTCATACTCCCTTTCTTCGTTCGAGGATGAACGATTGTTTAATTGGTGTCTGATGTAACGACCCATTCCGTCGTTACTGGTCTTTCGCTTACTTTTCCCAAAATGCCATCTGATAACTTCTTATTTGAGCTTTTGGTTGAAATTGAGAATTAAAAGTCCCTAAATACATTTTGATTAAAAAGTGTTTGATTGGTAGTTGACTTTTGTATTGCTGTGTCCATACCAGAATTCTGATGATTTTGTTAGGTCCGAAATGTGATTTAGTCCTGGAAGCGTGGTCGGTTAGTTTTCGATGACTTAAGGACATTTTTGTCTTTCGATTTGGTTTTCATGTTTTAGTCATTAGGGTTGACTTGGTCAACGGGACCTCGTATGATGATTCCTAGTGCACGGGTGAGTTTGTAGTGTTTTTTTATATTAGGCTGCATATTTCAATTGTGTTCGGGGGTCCCGGATGAGTCTCGTGGTTTCGGGGTGAATATGGGAAGTGCTAGATTTTTCTGGATTATTGTTCTGGTGTGCTTCATCGCGTTTGTGATGAAGAGTTAGGTTCTGGGCTGGGATGGATGACCATCACGATCACGATTGTTTCGTCGCGTTAGCGAGGCATTGGGCCGGGTCAATCTCGCGTTCGTGAGGTGGTCTCGTGTTCGCGAAGAAGGATTCACCCGGGCAGTGTATTAATTCCAAAAAATAATGGGAACATTTCATTTTTTAGATATTTGGGGTTCTAGAGCTCGATTTTTGGTGATTTCAAGTCCTACATTCAATAATTTTCATTGTGATAATTTGCTACCCTTCATCTTGGTATTATTTCATGTTTCCATCTTTTGATTTTCAAATTCCTTCCATGATTGAGACTTAGGAAATAAGATTTTTTAATGATAGTGAACCCTAGGTTGATAATGGCCATTTCCCCGTAAATTTATAAATGGTTATGAAGGGATTTCGCAGATTGGGACTTGGGTAAGTGTTTCTAACTTCAATTTCTTTGTCCAGCCGGATTTTCAAATGGATTAAATGGAGATTTGAAACCCTAGGCTTGAAATTGAGTTTTCTTCGATTAAACATGAATTAGTGAATGGATTTTACTCATTTTTTGTATGTAGACTCCATAAGTAATGGGTAAATTGTTTTGCACTAAATTTCCTATTTTGTCCTTCGTGGCTCGTAATCCTATTTTGGGTGAATTTTGGGGTTCAATTTTATAGTATGTCAATATGGGTACCATTAGGTTCCTATGACTTCCTAGAATAATATTTTGACCTTATTGAACCAAATTTCCCTATGAAATGATTATTTAGCCCCTCGAGGTTGGAAATGGGTTTTTAAACTAATTTTTCTATTCGAAATTCTCCTAAGACTATTATGGGTATCCTTCGTATCTTGTGTTAACGTAAAATTCATAATTGTTTGACTTTGCTTATTCTGAGGTATTTCGAAAGAAGAAAGCTCGAGCTGGATAGTTCATGGTGCCTGTTCGGCCTTTCAAGTAGGTTACGACTTACCTTCTAGTTAGACTTCGGTTAGCGAAGCATATTTAGAGTTAGTTACTGTCGGAGAAAGCATGTACGCCTTCGGGTATGAAGTTAGGATAGATCACTTAGGCTTGGTATTGTTGACTGATTTATGGGTTGGTTGCCTCTTATGTGATTTATTGGTTATTGTTATATGTGTGATATTCGACTTTTACTTACTTGCCATGTTGTGATTATGATACGTTTGTCTCTAACTTATTTTGACACTATCATGGAGGGAGGAAAGGACTTGGCTTGAAATTGATATTGTGATATGTGACACTATTCTATCTAAACATTCCATGTTCAATAGAAATAAAACCCCTCCACAAAAGAACCATGACAAAGAAACGTCGAGGGGGGGGGGAGGGTCCTAAACACATATTTATACTACATACAATCAAATAGCCCCACCCTAACCAAAATATCATGAATTTTCCCCAATGCATCAAATTAAAGACAATGGAGTAAGAACTACCTGAGGTGCTCTAGGCGCGATGCTAATCTCGAGGCATTATGGCCTCTAAGGAATCAATATCAGTATCCGCAACAACATCAACAACAACAGGCTTTGGCATTGGTAGGGGTAATGGCGGAGGCAAGGTTGCTATGCCCGAAACACTGCTGGACGAGACACCTACCGCCTCGCTAGGAACTAAAGTGGGCTAATTATCAATAAGGGACTTATGCACGGCTAGCTGTACCTAGTGCTTCTCTATTTGGTGTAACATAGCCCGAGTCGTCTCTAATGTCTCATCACTCAACTCATCCCCATCATCCATTTTCCTCTAGTGTCAGAGGGAGTAGCAATCAGTGAATCATCATCCTCAATCAAATTCTCAACATGTACAAATTCAGCCAAGTCCACTTGTGTGGTCGGAGTCATATCCTCTAACATAACATGATCACGAGCCTGCAGTGCCTGAACTGCAGCTTTTAACTCTTATATCTCTGTTCGAAGTGACCCAGCATCACCACTCGGACATGCTTTCTCAAGTGCTGCTAGCCTAATTTTAAACCCATCTAGGCGAGCAATTAATACCTTATGAGACGTCATTGTGGCTGTCTTCGATGGCTCAAGGACTGTCTTGATCTCCTTTACAAAAAAATTCTGAGCTGCTCTATGATAATAATGGTTTATTGATCTGCCCTCTCTTCTTTGATAGCAACCTATTTGAAGTTGTCTCTAGTAAGGGAAAATGGGTCAACGACTTTGGCTGCAACCTGTGGCTATATGGTGGTCGGAATCTAACTCGAATATGTGTTCGGTGCAGCTGCAGTGTTATACCCAGAGTTTGGTATGCGGATGAAGGCCTGGTTAGATGGCGTGAGCCGGTGGTTTGAGATCCTTTCGGAGGGTCCCTTGTGAGTTATATAGATGCTATGAAGGTGTACAAAAGGTTAGAAGTCATTGAGATTGAAGAAACCACCCCTCGACGAAGTTTGAAGAAGTAAGAGTGATACACTACGTGTTTTGCATTGCGGATGGGATCCGCCTCGCAGATGGGGCCGCAAAAAGAGAGAAAAAGTTGAATGAATTTTTTGGAATGATATACGGTCGCATATGGGCCCGTATATGGCCATATGCGACGCATATGGGTCCGTATATCCTAGGTGTTAGACGACTTTCTTTGCCTATTTAAGCGGTGGAAGCCTTATTTTATCTCATTTTCTACCAAAACAAGCACCTCACCCCTAAGATGTTCTCTAACATATTTTGAAGATCCAGGAACTATTCCAAAGAAAATCAAACCAAGTTTAGCATGAAGATGTTGGAAATCACAAATAGAAGCTTGTGTGATGTTCATATGAGGTTAAGGATTGTTATGAGCTAAGTGAAGCTTGGAGTCCAAGTTGGATCTGCTATACAAGGTATGTATAACACCTTCTTGGTTATGTTTAAGATTAATCTCGTGTTAGATGATTTGTTTGGATAAAGAATCATGAACTAGAACTTGAGAAAAGAGGAGATGGAGTTGTCTTATTGTTGGACTATTTTGTAGCAATAACCATAACTCGTGGTAGTTGAAATCAAGGGAAAATAACTTAGATATGATTTTTATGAGGTTGTGGTTCTTATCTAAGTATTGGTGTTGAAGACTAAGAATTTTACCACAAGCTAAAAGAAGTAGCTAGAAGGCATGAAGAAGCTATGTCTATATTATTGGAAGAATAAGTTGTTTTGGAGTAATTCTTTGATGTTGGATGGCTGAAAATAATAAAGCATAAGTTATCTTTGTTGTTGTTGTTGTAAATATTGTTCTTGATATGGAGAAGGTAAGGAGATATGGGAGATGTTGTCCAAGTTGCCGTAGAGCAAACTTGTCGTTCGATAGTTAACTAGTATGCCCTTCTTATTGACATGAGTGTTATTTGTTGTTGTAGATGGATGATGAAGAGACATATCACATCATCGTCATAGAAGGCTCCTTCCCAAGGTATGTAAGGGTTATCTTTCATTCCTTCTGGCCTGAATCAGTACGTATGTTCCCTTTTCAGTAGAAGACGAAAGGGGCTAGTTCGCCTCTAAGTTTCTTAGTGACAGGTTAAGACTGTCTAAGAGTTAAAGAGTCGACTTTTAGTAGAGCTCTCATGTAAGTCCTAGGAAATAGAGTTAGTAACGGCTCTAAGACATCCGTAAGCTAGCTACACTTAAGCTAAGAGCTTCAAAGAAATGGGCTAATAAACTAGCAGTAGAACATAAGTAAAGAGAAGATGCGATTATATTAGCTAGGAGATCAGGTTATAATAGCCTAGCAAGATGAACGTGTACGCATATTCGAGGAGGACTAAGAGACTCTCTAAATCCACAAGAAATAGAGTATGAGGTACGACATAATTAGTCAATTAAAAGGATATATAATATGAGTATATATGGTGCTCCTCAGACTTAAGAAAGGTAGAGATATGCGAGTTACAAAAGAAATGAATTAAGTAGCGTAACGAGAGAGTCGGACGAGAGCTAAGATAATACAAGACTCCCTAAAACTAACAGAGTAGCTCACAAGATAGTAAGTATGGGTTGTAGGTTAAAGAAAGTGCTAGATTAGCTATGAGTTATGTACGTAGGTACTTAGTTTACAGATGATTGCTTGTTGAGTATGTATGCACTTTCCATCGGGGCTATGATGTTGCCTTCGGGTCTATTAACACTACCTTCGGGGCCATGATACAGCTTGCATTAGGGGCTATATAGATATGCACATTTCCTTCGGGGCTATATAAATACAATTTTCCTTCGGGGCTATATAAATACAATTTTCCTTCGGGGCTATACAAATATAGATCGCCTTCGGGGCCATTCAGATAAACTTTCCTTCGGGGCCATACACTCAGACACCGGATCCTTTGTGAGGCTAGGATATTATATTCAAATTGTATGCCAGATAGTAACATAATAAAGATAAAAAATCAGAGATAATAAAGAAAGTACATAAAGCCGAGACAGAATAGATTGTATAGATAAACAGAAGGGCCAAGCGGTCCAAGCAACAACGACCATGTAAGTTGATCGAGAGTTGTGGTCAGTCCACTCCCGTCCCTTCCTTTTAGTAGAGACTTCCAGCATATTTATTCATGTTCTTCAGTTTTAGAATTTATAGGATACAAATTATTTTTTGCCTTACATACTTGGTACATTTCTTTGTACTGACGTCCCATTGCTGGGGCTACATTTTCATGCATGTAGATGTAAATAATCAGTTCGACGAGTTTGCCAATAGAGTAGATTAGGATTCAACGAAGGATCAGTAAGACTCCATTTTTTTCGGAGTGCAACCAAGTTTAGATGTCAGGTAGCAGATGTGTTGTACAGACTATGGTAGGCCAGGGCCCAATCCCGACCACGTTTGATGTCAATTATCTTTAGAGGCTTTGTAGACACGGGTTTAGTATGTTCAGTATATCAGTTGCCTTGACGACCTTATATTATGTTTATTTGAGGTTACTCAGCATGAGAGTTTAAGGAGGCCTCCTTGGCCCTTAGTTGCTTTTAGTAAGAACAAGTTCGGCCTTATTGGCCTAAGTTGAGATTGCTTTTACAGTATGGCCTCAAGGGCCTAGTTTGCCTTCAAGGATCAAACAAAGAGTTCAGCTTGGCACACTCGAGCTTAGCCAGGCACCGAGTGCCAACCACACCTCTCTTAGATGAGGACGATGCCTCCTCTTCAGACTGGGAGGAACCAATGGGTAAGGACGACAATGAGGCTAGACGGTGTACAATGGGAGCAGCAACCCTATTTTTCTTTGTCGGAATAACCTCTACCTTTTGATATGAGGTTTCATCCCTTAACCTGGTTTGCACATCAGCTCTACCACTACCCCTGCCTTTCTCTAGTCATTTTAAACTACCACCTCTTTTGGTTTGAATTTTAGGAGCCATACCTAAGAAGAAAAATAAATAGCATTGGTCGGTGAAGCTATGACATGGTTTAAGAAGCTGCCTCATAATTCTATCCGCACTTAAGCTGAGCTCGTGAGCATATTCCTGAAGAAGCGATTTCCTCCAAGTAAGAAATCTGAGCTTCGAGGTAAAATCATTGAATTCAAGTAGCTCCAGGGAGAGCAACTTTATGAGGCTTGGGAGAGGTTCAAGCTTTATCTGGTGCAGTATCCAAATCATGATTTTTTTGGAGAATATTCTGATGGATAAGTTATATACTGGACTTGATTCAATGATGCAAACAGTGGCAAATAATGCAGTCGGAGGTTGTTTTCTAGACAAGTCCTTCACCCATATTACTAATTTGCTTGATAGGCTAACAACGTATAATCAAACATGGAGGTAGCGATGGAGTAGAATATGGGGCTCATTTATTGAATAACATAGTAAAGGAGAACCAAGAGAGAGATCAGACTATTGCTCAGCTGGCTACAAATATTAGTCTATTGACCAAGAAGGTTTCTGAGAATGAGACAAATAAAGTGAATCCAATTGATGATATGTGGTCACTACTGAATGGAATGTACCAGACACATGATGGTCCATATTTTGAGGGTCCACCGATGCCTTTTGAAGATGCTAACTATGTTAATAACTCCCGGAGGGGAGGGGTTATCAGAAGCAGTATTATCAGAAGCAGGGATTTGGTTATCAAAATCAGAATCAATAGAAGCAATAGGGACAAGGAAATCAGTACGGGCGAAACGACTATGGTGATTCGAACCAAGAGAATTACAACAATAATGGTAACTTCGGAAATTGAAGTTCCAATGCATATATTCCACCAAAGGGTCAATTTCTAATTCACAACACTGGTGAGATGGGCCTTCAAATGATAAGGGTAATTCCAGATTAAAGAGTATGATCGAGAGGGTATTGGCCAACCAAGAGAAAACAGATAAGTCGATGAAAAGCTTAACTGAAGTGGTGGGTTCTCATATTGCTTCTATTCATAAGCTTGAATCACAAATGAGAGATATTTTGAGAGAGCAATATCTGAAGCAGCGGGGTACACTTCCCAGTGACACTATTCAAAATCCTAAAAATAGTGAAGGTGATGTGGCTAACTACAATGTGATTACTACTCAGAATGGTAAACTACTTCAAAGTGAGGCTGATAAGGTTTTTGAATTGGACCCCATCGAGTTAGAAGAAAAGGCACCACTTGATGTGCTATGTGTTGTTGATGAGTAACCTATTCTATACCCAGTTATTGAAGTTGATGATAATGTTTCAGGAAAATGAAAGACTCCAGAGGTGATCACAGAAGAGGGCAAAGACATGGTAATAGGGGCTCTAAGACCATTGACACAACTATTCAAATCAACACCTCCATTTCTTTAAAGGTTGGTGAAGAAGATTGAAGATGCAAAATGTCAACGATTTTATGATAAGTTGAAGCAGCTTTAGGTGAATATCCTATTCTTGGATGTCTTCCAGGAGATGCCATGGTTTGCCAAATATCTGAAGGAGTTGATCACAAAGAATAGGCTGATTAAACATGACATAGTGAGTATGCCTCACTATGTGAGTTCGACTATTTCTGCCATAGAGGTCCAAAAGAAAGAAGATCTGGGGGCCTTCACTATTCCTTACACTATCGGGCAGCATGATTTTGCCAGAGCCCTTTGTGATAATGGGGTAGTATTAACTTGATTCCGCTTGCTATCTACAAGTAATTAGGTTTGGGTATGCCAAGGCTGACTATCAAGAAAAGACTACATTCACCTGTCTCTATGGGACCTTTGCTTTCAGCCGGATGCCCTTTGGGTTGTGCAATGCTCCTACCACATTTTAGAGGTGTATGATGTCTATCTTTTTTGACATGGTTAAAGACTTCTTAGAAGTTTTCATGGATGATTTCTCAGTCGTGGGTGATTCATTTGATGACTGTCTTGACCCTCTAGGTCAGGTGATGAAGCGGTTTGAGAGACTAATCTTGTCCTTAATTGGGAGAAATGATATTTCATGGATAAGGAGGGAATTGTGCTTGGCCACAAGATTTTTGAAAATGGAATCGAGGTTGATAAAGTGAAGATTGAGGTGATTGCTAAGCTTTCTCCACCTATTTCTGTTAAGGGAGTTCGTAGCTTCCTTGGACATGATGGTTTCTACAGACGCTTCATAAAGGACTTTTCTAAAATCGCCAATCTGTTGTGCAAGCTTCTTAAAAAAGAGGCTAAGTTCATATTTGGCGAGAAGTGCCTGAAAGCTTTCAACAAATTGAAGGAGCTGCTCACTTCGGCTCCTATCATTACTTTGCCAGATTGGTCTTTGCCATTTGAGTTGATGTGTGACACTAGCGGCTTTGTGATTGGCGCGGTTCTTGGTCAAAGGCACAATAGGATTATGCACCCAATATATTATGCTAGCAAGACTCTTAATGCGGCTTATATGAATTACACGGTGACTGAGCAGGAACTTTTGGCTATCTTTAATGCTTTCAAGAAATTTTGAGCGTACTTGTTGGGTTCAAAAGTGGTTATGTATACAGACCATGCTACGTTGAGGTATATGATGGAAAAGAAGGAGGTAAAACCAAGGTTGATTCAGTGGGTGTTATTATTACAGGAGTTTGACTTTGAGGTTAAAGACCGAAAAGGGTCTGAAAATCAGGTTGCTGACCATCTTTCGCGACTTGAAGAAGCTGGTGGGTTGAAGGAAGAAGTAGATATTAATGATGCATTTCCTAATAAGAGGCTTTTGACCTTATCCTGTGCCACGTCTCCCTGGTATGCGGATATTGCTAACTATCTGGTGACTAGTCTTATTCCCTAAGAGCTTAAAAACTATCAGAAGAAGAAATCATTAGGATGAGGTGTACTTGTTCCGAATGTGTGCTGATAATATGATTCGGAGGTGAGTTTCGAAAGATAAGGTGAATTCTATTCTGAAGGCATGCCATGACTCTCCGGTAGGGGGTCATCATAGTGGAAATAGGACAACGACGAAAATTCTTGAATATGGGTACTACTGAACCACTATGTATCGGAATGCTAACATGATGACAAGGTCATGTGACCAGTGCCAATAGCAGGGAAGCAATGTTAGGAAGCACGAGATGCCTCTAAATTTTGTCATGGAGGCAGAGATTTTTTATGTATGGGGTATCGACTTCAAGGGTCCCTTTGTGAGCTCCTATGGAATGAAGAACATTTTGGTGGTTGTTGAATGTGTTTCAAAGTGGGTAGAAGCAGTGGCTTTACCCAACAATGAAGCCAAGAGTGTGACGGGGTTCTTGAAGAAGAATATTTTCACCCATTTTGGCACACAGAGGGCTATCATCAGCGATACGGGTTCACATTTCTACAACAGGGAATTTGCTGGGCTGCTAGAGAAGTATGGGGTTAAGCACCGAGTGGCCACTCCATATGATCCTCAAATGAGTGGCTATGTTGAAGTGTCAAATCGAGAAATAAAGAGCATTGTAGAAAAAATAGTTAATGCAAACAGGACTGACTGGTCAAAGAAGCTAGATGATGTTCTTTGGGCATACAGAACGGTGTTCAAGACGCCTACTGGAACTTCACCGTATCGGCTGATTTTTGGTAAGGCATGCCACCCTCGAACACAAAGCTACGTGGACACTAAAGAAGCTGAATATGGATTGGGACGAAAAAGCCAAACTTCGGTTGTTTCATCTCAATGAGATGGATAAGTTCAGGTACCAAGAGCGCAACCATGTATAAGGAGCGGATGAAGCACTACCATGATAAAAAAAAATCTGAAGTGGGACTTTCAACCGAAAGACGATGTCCTTTTCAATTCAAAGCTGAAACGCTTCCCGTACAAGCTGAGATCGAAATGGTCCGGGCCGTTTCAAGTGTTGAGTGTTTCACCCGATGACTCAATGAAATTAAAGTCCAGAGAAGGGACTCGAACATTTAGAGTAAATGGTCATAGGGTGAAACACTACCATAGTTGCATTGATGGTGAAAAGATTGTGGATAGGCACCGTCTGAATCATGGATACACTCTTGAACCCGATCCTATATAAACAGGTAACACTGTCGTGCTGCGTTGTTAAATCAAGCTCTTATTGGAAGGCAGTCTAAATTTAAATTCCTATATTTTCTTTGTTTTCTGTGTTCTCAATTAGTTTTAGTGTTTTTGTATTGTGTAACATTTGTTGGTACATGAGGAATTCCAGGACTCAGAGAAAATTGTAGGTGTTCAGTTATTCAGGTAACAGTGAAAAAGATGGATCATACAATTTTGTATAGACTGTCAATTTCCACCATCTTGGAAGGGTGGCTTTAAGTTGCTCACTGTTTTTCTTGACTTGGGAGACGGTCAAATTTGATGGACCGTATAAATGTTGACAGTCTGTCCTTTTTAGCCACGTCATTAATGAAGTTCATGCAATTTTTCTAACTTAGGCACCATAAATGCATTTGACGGTATCGTTAAAATTTTGACGGACCATCCAATAATCGTGACAGACAACCCAAAACATTAAAACAAGCATGATCCTCACTTTACCCACTTCACATCAAATTCAAAACACCCCACTTCTTCCCTCTCACTTAACCGATCATCCATAAACTCCCGTTACTTCCACAAATCACCGATACTCCACCACCTACACACCACTCACTCATCTACATCCCCTGTACACAACCCTAAACCAAACAAACAGAGCATCGACACCTTTGGGCATTGTGACCACTATTTTTCTAGAAAACTTACAACAATCACGTATGTTGATGTTCTTACTTCTATTTTGATGCCTTGTAATAGTACGGCGTAAATTCTGGTTGATTATTGTTGTTGGACAGTTGTCAATTGCACCTAGGGTTACGAAATTTACGGTGGATATTATTTTGATGTGAAGTTTGTTGATATTGTTGGTTGGGGGTGAGGGATTGGTATGTTTGCTGTAGTTTAGGGCTCGTGGGTACGAGAATATTGTACCCCCATTGAGTTAGAGGACATTTTGATAAACACTAATGTCGATTCATTATGTCCATTGTTCGTGATAATGACTTTTTGAAAAATATGATGAATGAATGTGAGTGAAGTCTGAGTAACTTCCAATGGGTCGGAGGGCATTTCGACAGATAACTTCAACATTGAGGTTTGAAATTGCTATGCCCGTCAAAAGCATGATAACATACCAATGAGTGTAATAATGTAAAAAATGGGTGAAGTCTGAGTAACCTGAGCCCCGACACCCAAATCAAGTAAAACTGAATTGTGGAAATAGGTGTTTGTATAATTTTGATGGTTGTAGGACTGTAAAAAGAATAACTAAAATGGTATCGGAAAATGTTTGACGCCATCGTACAAATTTTTGACGGACCGTCAAATTATTTGTACGGTCTGTCAAATTTTGTATGGTAAAAACAAAACATGAAACCTGAGAATATGGTACTATGCTTGAGTTTGTATTTTCTTGTGTTTCTGACTAAAAGTAACCCTCAAGATTGAGCAGTTGGTAGAGTGAACTGTCAATTTTGAAGTTAGCACCATCCCTTGGAAGAATAATGGTTGATGCATACTTGAATAAGATTAGTAAATACATTCTCTCCATCATCTTCAATTTCCGATGGTGGGGGAATTGTATTTCCTTCCCTACCACCATTTCCTCCTAATCCGTCGTTTCTACCTGCCATGTCACCTAGTTCACCAGAAAAAAGCAAACGAAGTGTGATGGAATAGAAAAAGACTTTAAGTAAAGCATGCGTTGTGAAATATAGTAATCCAATAAGGTTGGGATCGAATCCCAAAGGAAATATGGTGAGAAAGGTTAACGTAGGTCTTTGTTCTGATTCCGTAAAGGTTGTGAAAGAGTTGGGTAATTCTAATAGTTATATTGTATTGATTTAAATTCAGATGATTAAGAAACCAAGATTGTGTCCCCACTTAGGTTAGATGTTATGCTCTATGTATCAACGTGATATACTCCTCATGGATTGCGTATTGTATGCACTTAATCTCTATGTGACTTCCTAATATTTCTCAATAGTTAAAAGTATTTATCTTCATGATTTTCCCGAATATAGAAGACTGATATTAAGTATGCCAAGTAAAACTCCTCTTATTCCCAAGTGAGTTTATTAAATTAGAGTTAACTTCCCGAGTCCTTGTTAATTATTTCTACCAAACCCTACTAACGTTCCCAAGAAAAGTAGAATTTATTGGCTTAAATTAATATATCCAACCACTAATCAACATGAACGAATAAGAAATGATTAAATACTAACGATCCACAATTCGTATATCAATATCAAAACCCCATATTCGCATAACACCCACCATTGGGTTCACAATCTCAGCATAGAGTTTAGTTACTCATGCTATTAAAGATAACAAAAAGACTTGAAATTGTCATAAAACTTACAATGTAATTCGAAGATTAAACAATGATAACTTATTCTTGAAAGCCTCAAAATATGCTAAGTACTTGATACTATCAATACAAGTCTTAAAATCGAAGATAAATAAAATATAAAACCTTAAAAAGTATTTATACAAGTTAAGAACTCAAAATTAAAAGTAGACAAAATTTCTCATGTCGCCGAATTTGACGGACCGTACAATTAAGTATGGTTCATCAAAACTTCTACGGTCACTTGAGATAGTCAAAATCGATTGTTCATCAAATCTTCTCCGTTACCATCAAAAACTCTGATATTTTATCTTCTTGCAGTACTTGAAAGGACGACAGGATTATTGACGGACCGTTTAAATCCCACTGTCACTTCTCCGTTACCTTTGCAATTCTCTGTTTCTTTCCATCAGGCCTTTTTACGGTCTAATTTTACGATTTCGTACAAATTTGTACGCTCTGTACAATCCTCAAAACTGAGGCTTTGCTTGAATTTCCTTATTTTTGCTTCCTTAACAACATTTACCTGAAACATAAACAAAATACATTAAAACGACAGAAACTAGCTTAAAAATAAGTAAAATTTATAGTAAAACAAATATCAAATATGTCGTAATTCTACGGTACATCAGTGGGTAGGATTTCACCAAAGGGTTTGGATCCCAAATTACTTAAAATCATTTAAGTTTTATTGAATAATGACTCTTAAGTGTAAAAAGCCTGAGAATTCAAACTTAATGGATATGTGACAATGAGGGTTGGGGTTCAATTTATAAAACCCAACAAACCCTAGTAAACCCAATCGTATACGATGTGGAATAGGTGAATTTGGGGGGAAATTTCCCTCCCAAACGAACTCGACCAATCAAATAACGTTGTTTGAAATTGCATGACACAATAACCATTATGGAATTGCAGCGAAAAGCAAAAAAAAGGATAACCTCACCTGGTAGGGGGTGGTACGGTGGCGTGAGGAGGAGAGAGGGCAAGAGCATTAATTGCTCTTGCCTGAAATGGCTTGGCATGACTGCAAAAGGCTGTTGCGCCTGAATCTTTGCCATTTACGGCAAGGCGGTGAAAGGGACACGTCAGCTAGGGATTGAACCCTAGCTGATTCGAACAAATTAGAGGCAAAGAGGTTTTGTTCCTCTTAAACGTGAAGTGGGTCGGGTCGTGGTCCAATTGGATCGGACTCAACCGAAAAAAGAAAAAAGGGGCCCAAATTCGTGATTTAAAATAGGTGGGGAGGGTTGGCCAATTTTTACACATGTATGGTCATAAATTAATTTCAATGATGGTCGTAGATGTTTAAATTTTGATCCAAATCAGACAATTTGTTCAATTTAAAATCAAATGGACACTATTTTGAAAATGAAACATTTTCAATTGTAACCAAAATTGTAAAACTTTTTCAATTAAATTTAAAATGACATAAAATTAAGATGTAAATTAATTATCTTATTTAAATAAATAAATATCCCAATTTTAACTGAGTAAAATATTTATCAATTCAAATTGTGAATTTAATCAATTAATTACACAATTGCTTTTTCTTTACTTTTTTATTTTGAAATTGATAATTATCTTAAGATATGAGAATGACATATGATATACAATAAATATTCTAGGTGATACTTGTCAAATAAAATAACAAAATATTTCCTCGATAGTTTGTAAAATTATTTTTGTCTTGTAAAAGTATATTTCACTCCATCTGTGACTCAGAAACCTTGAATAATTAAATAAAATTATTGAAGGGTAAAAATTAGGTATCAACACAATTAATACTCTAAATTATATAAACAATCTATGATTCCATGTCTCAGAATAGTAATGCTCAACATTCCATGTTATGAACTACAATATGATTCTCAGTTTCATGATATATATTACTAAATTATTAATACATGTATTTGGGCCCAGGTCACAGTTTATGCATACGTATACTTGGGCCCAAAGACACAGAATTATGCATGCTTATAATTGGGCCAGAGGCCACAATTTACGAACTTATATAAACAAGTGAATTCCCCATCTTCAGAAAGACGTACATATGATTACTATTTTTGTGTTCAGTTCTTTATCCTCATGTTTCAGTATTCAAACATGTTTTATGCTTATGATTTGGGCTACCCATTCCCCTAAGCACTCCACAACTATTTATTCTTTTAGTTAGTTTTACATACGAGTACTCTTTCACAATACTTGCGTCCCTTTTGCCGGGGGACACTGCATTTCACGATGCAGGCGCAGAGACTTAGGGCGACATGATTGCTCGTATCAGCTCACTAGTGAGCCTCACCTTATTCAGGGCATTATGTTTACTTTCAATTAATTGAGTAGCCAGTTGAGGTATGCCGAGGCATTGTCCGGCAAACAATTAGACTTTTTTATTCACATTAGAGACTTCATAGTCTAGATTAGCAGTTCAACCAGTGTTGTTCAAATATTGTTTTCGCCATGAGGGCTACATTTTATATTTTCAGATTATTTCAGTATTATTAATTACATAGAGTAATTAGACTTTTAGTATTTCAAACATGTTTTAAATTATATAACACATAAGTACGTGTTTCCCGTTAAGGCAGTCAGTCATGTGGTTCGCTCGGTCCAGCAGCTCAAGATAAAGAATCTAAGGATGTTTTCTTGAATTCCAAGTAGTCAGTCAATTGATAAAGAATTTTAACTAGCTCAAACTTTCATCTTTTTAGTTTTGTGGGAAAAGAATTGTCACAAGAATAGTCATTTTTCAATATGTTTTCTTGAATTCTTTTCTTCGATGATTCAGAGGTTGTTTCAACATTCTAACCCTTGTCTTCCTGTTGTTCTGACTGATTCTTTTCTTGTCTATCTGCCATCAAGCTTCTTAACCGGCCGTAAGTTGATTTCTTTAAGGTTTTTATTTTTTATTTTTTATGTATTGCTTGATAAGGGACCTTGAAATGTTTTATTCTAACACAAGAGTTGCAATTGACTTAATCGAATTTTCAAATTTTTGAGAGTTGAATCCAGCTTTTCATATTTTTATTTTTAATGTAGTTGTACAAAAAGTTATCACGATATGAATGAGCTTGTTGAGGCCTTTGCTGATATCAAACTATTGTTAATAATATCTGAAATTTGATTGTCCACGATTTTGATTCTGATACCCAAATGAAACATGTACCTATTATTTTTGGAAGCTTTGAGTGTTTCAACACCATTTATAACCAGCAACAAACTTTTTTTTCAAAATGAATCGTATCTTATTATCCTAAAATGAGAATGTATTTGAACTTCTTATATAATAAACAATAGAGTAGCAGTAACAGTAGCCCCTTTCATTAACATCCATGTTATTTCTGTAATGGAACTATATGGTGCCCTATATTTGTTGAGATAATTAGCTTGATCTACACAACCCCCTTTTGTTAATTAAATGTATAGATCGTATACATAATTGAGAAAAACGATAGTGTATTGGTGGTAGGCTAGTAGCACCATCACTCTAACAGGTTAGGAGTACCAAACATTCATATCCGTGATGTGCTTATTCAACAACTATTTTTCATATTATACTTTTAACTTTTTTTTCATATTGTACTTTTATAAAGTTGAGAGAAGAAGTACTTCATGAGTAACACACAGAAAATAACATTAACAGCTTAAATTTACAAAAATCAATTTCATTCAAGTCAAAATGACTTACAACTACTTAAAATTCTTTAGAAAAACATTTATTAAATCGTTTCATGCACTAAATTATAATTATTGGTATGAATAAGTGATAAATTGAGATAACAATATATAACAATCATTTATTTTATAATTAAATATATATCGTGTATATTATAATCAACAATTCTTGTATTTTTTTTCTTTCTAAAATTTTCTACTCGAATAAAAATATTAATTAAGAATGAAAGAGTAATTAGCACTCTACCTCAACCTTATTATTAGCTCCTCTATCCTTTTATCTCTTTCATTCTTATGATCTTATCTCACTCAAGAGTCCAACACTGAAGACATTACTCATTTACAATCTCTATTTCTGTCTACAACCAATAAATCACGTGTCCCATTCAGAAATTTTCAGTCTCCAAGCCGCCACTCCCCTAATCCCCCACAAAAACCTTGTGACAATTTCTCCGCCGTCAGCTACAACCACTTTCTGCCGCCATCACCTACCGCCACTCTCCGCTGCTATGCAAGCCCATTTGCTCTCCCCTCCTATATACTCCACCACCACCACCACCACCACCACAACAACAACTTTCAACTCCCTTTTCCCCAAATGTAGGCCCCACTCAAGAAACCACCCACCCTCACCATCTGAGCCTACTCAACAAAAACATCATCACCACGAGGTGTTACAATAATTATGGAGACAGAAAGTACGGGATTTCTACCCCATTCACAGATTCATAGAATCATACTATCTATCAGCTAGTGCTCAAAGCATGGCATTTAGAACGGACTATACAATTGAAATAGCGCAAACACCCCTAACATGGCACCAGTACCTGATACAAGTGCTCATCACCTCACAAGTATCGGGACCCCCTTAACATCCCCATTACCTTCTTAATTAGTTCATTACACCAACCACAACGCTTTAAATAAGGTCGTAAGTCTCAACTTGCCTTAGATTTGAAGTCTCAAAGCTCACAAACAATCCCAAACTTGATCAGCACAAAATTTAAGCCTTCGAAAAGCTCTACCACGTCCAAACCCAACCAAATGATTTTAATCTAGTCAAAATAGTATTCTACGAGTTTAGACGAGTCCAACGATACCAATATTGCTATACTTTATTTCAAAATCTAAAAACGAACCCAAAATTTATCCTTGAGCTCACAAGGGCAAAACTGGAATTTCGACATAAATTTATCTTACCGATGGTCTAAATAGTAAGAGTGTCGAAAAACTTTGAAATCGATTCGCAAATCAACCTTTAATTTGATAAATTACTTAAAACCCATTTCCATGAAACCCCCCAATTTTCTAAGATCAAATCATAATTTCTATGATGAAATTATGTAATAATCGAAGGTACAATGGTAAAATAAATGTTAGAAACTTACCCCACGAAGAATCTTGAAGAACCCGTCCAAAAGCTCCAAAAAATGAGGTCTAGAACTCCAACAATGGTGAAAATAACCAAAAATCCTGTTTCTGTACGATTTTAATACCTGAAACCTGATTAGCGCGATTGCGCTCAACTAGAAAAATTTACTTTGCTTGATTGCGCACCTTGAGCGCGATAGCGTTGACCAGTGGTACTACCTCTTGCGCGATAACACACCTTGAGTGCGATAGCGTTAACCAGTTGTCCCTCCTTTTTGCGCAATTGTGCCCAACTAGCGCGAGTGTGCTGCCTAGCTTTCTTCCTTCAACGCGATTGCGCTCCCTTAGCGTGATCACGCTCACACTAGATACCAGAAAAACTAGTTATGTTCAAATCTTTGTTTTTGTACCCGAAACTCATCCGGAGCCTCTCGGACACAAACCGTATATGCATTTTGATCATAAAACATGCTACGAATCTGACCACACACTCAAAATATTTCAAAAAGGTCGTCTTAACCCAATGTTGGTCGTGGTCAACTCTAAATCTTCAAATTAACTAGTTTATCAACTAATGACTCAAATTACACTCGAACCCCTCAGACCTGAATCAATGACCTGACTAAGTCACAAGTCACGTTCTGGATCTAACAGAATTATCGAAATTTGATTATGTGCGCATTTACCCAAAAGTCAATTTTCAATCAAACTTTTCCAAACTTAGAACTTCTAGTTTCCAAAATTTAGATTTTCTTCCGTTATTTCCATCTGATTGTCTCGGGAGTCGCATCACCCTTCCTGCAAGTCTGATACACCATAAAAAAGCTAGGGAAAGAGTTATTTATGGAAAAATAAGCAAACTATTCAAAACGACATAACAGATTATTACAACATTAATTGTGCCCTATATGTTCAAATAACTAGCTTGATCTACATCCAATCCCCTTTTGTTAATCAAGTATACAACTCTTAGACATGATTAGGAAAAATGATACTCTAATATACTAGTGGTAGGCTAGTAGTACCATCACTCTAACAAACTAGGAGTACCAAACCTTCGTACATGTGATGTGCTTATTGAACACAAAAATATTTTTTGGGTATTATATTTTAACTTTTCTTTTTCCATATTATATTTTTACTAATACAAGAAAAGAAGTACCTCACGAGTAACAGAGAGAAATTAGCATTTCCAGATTAGAATAAAGATTTTTCAATAGGAGTATTATTCAAGTCAAAATGACTTACAACTTGAAATTCTTTAACAAAGTATAAATCAATTCATTCACTAAATTATAATGGTAAATTATTTGGTATGAATAAGTGATTAATTGAGATAATAATATATAACAATTTAATTATATGACAATTAAATATATATCGTGCATCATGCATTTCTTATATAATTTATTATAGTTCTTATACCCTTGTTTTTTCTTCTAAATTTACCTCTGAATTAGGTGGAAAGTCCTGCATTGATGGAGAAAGACTCTCAAACAAAGACAGTTTAGTATTGGAACTCAAACTCAAAACTTTTAATTAAAGAAAAAGGAGTAGTTGACACTGCATCACAATGTTGTTACTAGTTCGAGTCCGCAACTTAATTAACCCACTTTGTGGGATTTTGAAGACAAATGCCCACTAAAAAGTTATAATATTACCTTTTGCGCAGGAATTTTATGCACAATTGGGGTTAATTTAAAACCCTAGCAGCCCATGTTTTTTAAATGTTCACTTTTAGTCTAATAACGTAATAAATTACTGCATTTTACAATCAATTATTCATTTATCCATTTGTACTTGATTTGACATGACACTATGACAACTCATCCGTTTTTCTATTTAATATGAATTTTGGATGAGGTAAAGAATCATCCATTTCACAAGTTTAAGTCTTTTTTTCCCCTTCAAATTCTTGAAAAAAATATCCAACTCCAAAGTTCATAAAAAATGGTCTTTCCTCCTTCAATTGTTGAGGTTTCTTTATTTTGGGATGGAGAGATTATTCATGATAATAATATTGTTCGTTATTGTATTAAACCACAATACCATGTTAAGTTTCTAACTATATTGGATTACAAAACATTACTCGATTCCATACACAAAAGAATGAAAAGTAAGCGTGAGTATGAATTATCTGTAATAGGCATATATCCAATATTCATTGCACCACGAGGTTTAGTGTTTTATGGGGAGTGAAATATCATTGATAATGAGTCTTTGAGGGAACATTTGAGGGCACTGGAAGAATATAGGGGGTTAATCATCCTCAATGTTCTTGAAATGTATGTTGAAAAGATACCCATAGTCATAGTAAAGTCTTGGCCAGGACTTGTCAGGAAGTCCCTCAAGTCCAGCCTACTCATGGTAACACTCATACAGACTTAAGTTCTTATGAAGATATTTTGAGTAGTCAAGTGCCGCTGGAAACTCTAAGCCAATAATTTAATCAAAATTATGGAGAAAATTAGTAAATATCCATTTTTAATTATTATTTTGTGTAGTAGCACATGTTTATTATACATATGGTAATAGTAATATTTTTATATCTTTTTAGGGGTTATACACCTGATATGAGTAATATTGGGCAATCTTCTCAATCAGTGTAGTTGATTATTATCGGGAGGTATATTTTTTATAATTAAATAATATAAGTATTTTGATGTTTAGTATTTACAATACTTGAACTGCCTCTGTAGTGAAAATTATTCACAAAACTCGCTAGTGGTACCAAACATTGAATTCAGTACAATTGATCATTCTTCAAACCCTGACAATATTGATCATTATCGGTAGGTTCATCATCTTGAGATTAAATAATTAATATATATTTTGATGTTGGTATTTAAATATGTTACCTATTTTTCGTGTAGGAAGAGACCTTTACTAGATGCTGATAATTATCCAAATCATATATAAATATAATCGAGTGACAACGATGATATATCAAATGCAGAGGTATCCGATGATGATGCTATAAATATATTAGATAATGAGGTTGATGTTTATCCTCATAGGTAGGAATACAAGTTAGTAGAAATGATGCAAAGTCGGCCACACCAGCAAGAACCGCTGGTAGGAAGCCCAATTCACCAGCACGAATCGATGGTAGAAAGCCCAATTCAGTGGCATTCTGACGTGATTTCATATCTTGACAATCTTCAAGGTCGTCCTGATGCCTTTTTCTTCACCAGAGAAGATAATCTAATTTGCCACAAAATATGGAAAGAACCGATCAATATTGTAAATGATAAAGTTCACCTTGCAAAAGGCATGATGTTTGAATCCAAAAAGACATCGCAAAGGGCCGTCAAAATTTATAGCCTCAAGGAAATGAGGGAGTTTTGGGATGATGATTCAACCCGAAAGATGTGGAGACTAATTTACAGACGACAACATCAAGGTTGTTAATAGATGCTTCGAGTTATTGTTACTCATGATAGTATATGGACTATCACAAAATTCCACCCACGTCACACTTGTGATATGGAAGAGAATTGAGCAGATCATTTAAATTTAGATACAAATATGATTGCTCAAGTGTTACTTGCTGACATTGTTGAAACCTCAAGGTAACCTATTCGACCAAGTTCATTATAATTTTAACATTAATTAAATTATCATCGTTAAATGTTATTTGTTTAAACTTATCCATGTTCCCCATCAAAGATTACATTAGAAACGTTAAGAGAGTATATAGTAAAATGATAAGCAAAAGAAAGGGATATGTCGAGCATAGATGTACTTTTGAGATAATTTATGGTACATGGGAGGGCTCTTTCCAGCAGTTGCTGAGGTATTACAAAAATTCAATCCTTGTACTATTGTAGAGTGGAAGCTCGACACCCAATCTGGTGTGGCCAATAATATTTTCAATTTTATGTTTTGGACATTCAAACCATGCATTGATGGTTTTCCTTATTACCAGCCAGTCATATCCGTAGATGGTACGCATGTGTATGGGATATACAACATCAAGCTACCGATTGCAGTAGGAATAGATGTCAATGGGTCGATATTCCCTCTTGCTTTCGCTATTGCCACTAACGAGAGCAATGTGACACGGGGGATGTTTTTGACAATTTAAGGTGATATGTTATTAAGAATCGTATGGGCATATGTGTGCTATCTGATCGACATCACAACATATTGAACAATATGTTTCATTTGGCGGGGTGGCAGCCTTCATTTGCTTACCATCGCTTTTGTTTAAGGCATATAAAGGTAAATTTTCAAACGACCTTTAGAAACAGCACACTAAACAAATTAATGTGGGCGCCTGCAATAGAGCATCAAGAAAAATGTTTCTTGTGCGGAGATATGATCAAGGCAGTGAAGCCGAAAGCATATGATTGGTTGAAGGCACTCGACATTGATAAATGGACATTACATGCAGATGAAGGTAGGAGATGGGGGATGCTAACAACAAATAGCTCAGAGTCATTCAATGGTTTGCTAAAATCTGCACGGAGGCATCCCATTACTACAATGGTAACGATGACTTACAAGCAAGTTGTGAAGCGGTTTGTGGCTAGAACAAGACATGCTAAAGCCATATTAGCAGATGATGGGAAATGGATGTCAAATCTTGCAAAAATGTTCGAGCGTCATAGAAAAAAAATGTAAGCTACACAAGATGGTAGAGTATAATCATACCGAACATGTGTTTGAAGTTAGGACAGGCTATTACCAAGGTCGGGGAGGAAACATTCATACCGTTTATGAGATTATGAGAACGTGTAGTTGTGGTAAGTGGCAATCATACCACATGCCGTGTTCTCATGCCATCAAGTGTTTCGAAACAATTGAAAAAATATCAAATTATGTGGCATCGGAATACATCGTCAAAAATTATCTTAAAGTGTATGCGGTCATTTCTACCCACTTGGTGATCAGATTTATTGGCCAAACAAGCCATTTTTAATGATTGCGGATAAGGAGTATATCTGTAAATTGGGTGTTAATGCACGAACTCGGATTCCTAATCAAATGGATATTCCGGGTAAGACATACTCTCGAAGGTGCTCGAGGTGTAAGGAGTTTAACCATGATAAGCGTTTGTGTAACCTACAAAGTTGTGGTGGTGCAAGTACCTCTCGAAGTGGAAGAGCCTTTCATGGTTGAAGAGCCTCATGATTTTATGAATGTATTTTAATTTTTCTTGATGCATTTGAATTGTCTTGAATTATGAATCTTAAGTATTTTTCTTATTGTAATGAATGATATATTATTTTTTTAATGAAGCATCTTGAATTAGACATTTTATCATCAAGAAAATTCTATTGAAAAATTTCATAACATACAAAAATTAGAAAAGTAATTTAATCTTCGTCGTTTTGTGGAACCACCTCGTCATCGTCTTCATTTTCATCATCCTCATTACTTGCATTCTCTTCTTCATCTTCTTCCCCTTCATTTCTTTCTCCAGCATCCTCGTTGTAGTCTATATCCCAGCTATCATCATTGACAGCACTCGCTTGGTTAACATAATAATATGGCACTCCACACTCTAATATTTGAGAAAAATATTTTGAAAGACCTATACATTCTTGAATTATTGGATAAACTGAATAAGAAGAGTCTCGATAAAGATTTTTATTTTCTAACAGTTTCCAATGATCTTCTTCATCTGCTCCTTGAAAATTAAGATCGTCCAAAACCTGATACATATGTAGTGCTTTCTGCATTTCTGAAATTTCTTTCATCAAGTGTTGGATAACTAGTGGTTCATCCTTAAATTTGAAGGTCTGTTATGTAGCAGACAATGCTTGGGGCAAAACTAAATTATGCCAATGACATAATACCTCATAATCACATCTTTTTTTAAATATAATTGAACTCATTGAAGCTTTTCACTCCAAATTATAGCTCCTTCGGGTTTTGAGGAGAGTGCGTCACCCTTAATTATGTGTCCAACAACTTTTAAATCATTATTGATATAAATTGGTTGATTTTCAAAGGGACGAAGAACACCATACCATTTTTCATCAGATAAATTCGTGTAACATCCTAATATATCTTTTTCAAAATATGATTCAATTGTGTTTGTGTTTGTTTCTATCCTACCATGAGGCTTTCTTGAGCTACCCTTCCATTTTGCCTATTTTTGAACCAACTATTGAATATAAGGTTTTAGGCATTTTTAAAGTGTGAGTTTTTTTTTAACTGAATGAGTTATATAAAAGTTCTTAACCAAACGAGTTATATAAAAGTTCCGTTATATAAGTGTGTCATATTTTGCGTATGTAAACGTTGTGCAATATAAGTGTCATATAAAGCGGTCAAAAGCGAGCATAGTATTGTCAAATCAAGGATGTCATTCCGAAAACTCATATTTTGTGCATGTAAAAGTTGTGTTATATAAGTGTGTCATATAAAGCGGTCAAAAGCGAGCATAGTGTTGTCAAATCAAGGATGTCATTCTGAAAATTCATATTTTGTGCATGTAAAAGTTGCGCAATATAAGTGTGTCATATAAAGCGGTCAAAAGCGAGCATAATGTTATCAAATCAAGGATGTCATTCCGAAACATATTTTGCGTATGTAAAAGTTGTGCAATATAAGTGTCATATAAAACGATCAAAAGTGAGCATAGTGTTGTCAAATCAAGGATGTCATTCTGAAAACTCATATTTTGTGCATGTAAAAGTTGCGCAATGTAAGTGTGTCATATAAAGTGGTCAAAAACTAGCATAGTGTTGTCAAATCAAGGATGTCATTCCAAAAAATCATATTTTGCGCATGTAAAAGTTGCGCAATATAAGTGTGTCATATAAAGCGGTCAAAAGCGAGCATAATGTTATCAAATCAAGGAGTAGTATATAACATGAATGACGAACAACTAGCATTCACATTAAAACGAGTTATTATGTTAATTTGGAACCAATTCTAATATTAGTTCTATTACATGTTTTACCCCAACAAACATATTCGAATCAATGGGTAGGACATGAGAACTAGATGGAGATAATTTTAAATACTCAAATAACATGAACAATAGATATAATCAAGAATACAATAATACAATGAGAGCTGAGTGGAATTGGCGTGTTAGGGAGACTTCAATACTAGAACAAAACTTGAGGGCACTCAGACTCAAACGTTCAAAAAGTCGTGCTACGTCAATGCCTCGTGGTACACCACAAAGTTCAATGTTGCTCTTAACCATTTTCGCAAAGAGAACAATCGAATGAAAGTACGTTGCCTCATAGTAGAATATGGTCAACATGGTTACGTCAGATTCAGATCCAAGTGGGATTCGGACTGTGAGATGTCCGATGAAGGTGAATCCCATGATCCTATTAATATATTTTTATAATAAAGTAGGTAGGTAGGGTCATAATGACGAACCCAATGGTACTTGGGGGTTTGCAACTACATAAGTAGCCTTCCATTTGTTATTAAACTACAACATATTCAATGTCGAGTAGTAGAAATATAGATTGGTCGGTATTCCTTCCAAATGATTCGAATATCAGTGGTGATGATAACTCAAATCATAGCATCTATTCCGGTGAATCGAGTTGTCTCGATAACAATGAATTCAAGATAGACGATTTGAAACCCCGCCTTCTTATAGAGCGTAATGATGATTTTTGCAATGTGAAATATTCAGATCCATGAGAATATTATTGCGGGTTACGCCGAGAATGGGCATATCGGCATGCCGAATCAGAACGTCTTGTTCGTGACTTGAAAAATCTCAACGCTCAAATCCTAACAAGGTTCTCAATGACTATGCCTCGAACTGATCCACATGTTTGCGAGGTTGCTGTACAGAGGATTAGAAAAGAAAACAATAGAATGCTAGGAAGACATTGTAGATTTTACATGCTAAGGTTGGCCGAAGAACAAGCATCATCAACGGGTAGAGAACTAATATTTACAGAAAAAAGATGTCTTGAGAAATCCAAAATATTGTTCTAAGGACGATATTGATGACTTCTATTCTGATGATGATTAAGGGTTAGTTTTGTTCACTTGCTTAGTTTTTGGGTCATTTAAGTTTCAGACTCATGATTTAATTTATATTTTTAATTTATGATGAAGTCAAGAATTTGAATAAAATTAGTGTTTTAATTTACTTTGATTGTTACAATATATTATTAAGAAGCTTCTTAGGGTTAATAATACATAAAAAGTTCAACAATTCATAATTTTAAAGAAAATACAAATAAATTAGTACATAAAAGGTGCCGATTACATAATACATTAAAACGTGCAACTAGTAAAAATAAAATACATAAACACAACAAACTAAACAAAAAATACATAGAAATTATAAACTTAATAAACAAAATACAAAGAAATAATAAACAACAACAAGATAGCACAAATAATCTTCTAAAATTTCAGTTTTTCTTTCAAAGCATTTTTCTCGTGTTGAGTATCTCTAAGGTTATGCTTGAAAATCCTTTATTTTTTTCGAATTCTTTTAGCAAGCTTTCCAGAAGGTCAATTTTTTCTTGAGCTTCCATAAGTCTAAACTAGGGCTGTCCAACTGGGCGGGTCCCGACGGGACGGGACCCGACGTGATGGGGGGAGGGAGGGACTCGGGTTTCGGCGGGCCAGAGGGGTCGGGATAGGCGGGACGGGAAGAGGTCCCGTCCCACATCCCGCTGGAACGGGGTCGGGTTGGGGCGGGTCTAGGTCGGGTCAGGACTCGGGATTTTTTTGCCACTTAATTTAAAAAAATAATATATACAAACACTTCAATAATTGAACAAGATAGTGTAATAAAAACACCCCAATGCTGTTTTTGTGGCTCTTATATTATTCAATAGAAATATGATTTTTTTTGTAATACAATTTAAAAATTGCAACTTTTTGGTGTTGTTCAAAAATTGCAAATGACATTGTAAAATTGCAATTAAAAAAATTACATATTCAACCATACTTTTTCGAATTTCCTCACAATGTCTTGAGGATCTTTTGTTGAAATTGAAATTTGTTTGTCAAATTCTTCAACGTCGCTTCCTGTTCACTCAGACAAGATTTCGTTGTAGTTATAGTCTTCTTCTTCGTTGGTCTCCAGTTGACCGCACCTTCTACGCTCCGCACGAATCCAGTATCTAAATAGAACTGCAATCTCCAATGTGTTTATGCTCTCCTATTTGAAATCTTTCCGCAGAAAAAACGCTTTCAGACGTTGTTAATGACGCTTGAACCTGAGGTTGAGGTGCACTAGTGAGTGTGTCATCTATATTATCGTCTAAATTAAAGTCTGGTTCATCTACTTCATCATCTAATGATATATCATTAAAAAAGCAGTTTCATCAATATGACTGAAATCAATCAAATCATCGGGACTAGAAATATGATTACTAGAAGTACACTTACCCTTGTTACCCCTACTAAAAGAAGCACCCTTACTCCTAATCATACATTTCAATACTTTTATTTTAATTATACAAATAAATAATTAAAGTAAATAAAATTAAGCGTGATAATTAAAATTAAGTAACAATAATAATTTAAAGAAGGAACGAATGTACCAAACGTCGACGTAACGTCGACGTGTAAGGTTGAAAATTGAAACTTTGCTCGATGGATGATCCTCAAGCTAGTTGCCAACTTCACTCCCGATTTTTTAACTTTGATATAATATTTAATAGTAGGAAGATTTGAAGATTTGTAGAATTGTAGAGAGATAACTTGAGAGATGGTAGAAAGTTTTGTGAGAAAAATGAAGAGGAAAATGAGTTATTTATAGTTGAGTAATAGAGTTAAAATGTAAATATATTAACTTAGGGGTTAACAATAAATATTAAGGGGATATGAGGGTTTATGGGGTGGGGGCTAAAAATGTCCGTTATAACCGTTGCACAACGACTAAAATCGAAATTTGGCCGTTGTTGCAACAATTGTTTTTGCAAAGGGGAGGGGGGACGGGTCGAGATCGGAATGGGGCGGGCCGAGATTGGAACGGGCGAGACAAACCCAGACCCAACAATTTTTATTTATTTTGGAGGATTGGATTGGTCAGGCCGGATCTGGCGTCGATGCGGCCCACTGTACAGCCCTGGTTAAGTTGCCGACTCTTACTAGTTCCTCTATCCTTTTATCTCTTTGGCCTTATCTCACTCTCAAGAGTCCAAGACTGAAGACACCACTTTATTTTTGTCTACGATCAGCAAATCACGTGTCCCATTCAGTTATTTTCACTCTCTAAGCCGCTAATCCCACAATAACCTTGTGACAGCTTCTCCGCCGTCACCTACCACCACTCTCCGCCGCTATGCAGGCCCATTTGCTCTCCCCTCGTATATACCCCACCACCAACACCACCACCACAACAACAACAGCTTTCAGCACCCTTTTCCCCAAATGTAGGCCCCACTCAAGAAAACCACCCACCCTCACCATTCGAGCCTCAACGGAAACATCGGCCCCACCACCACCACAGACCACCAACTCAACAGACCCATCACAAAAACTCAACAAATACAGCAGTCGCATAACTGAACCCAAGTCCCAAGGTGGGTCCCAAGCGATTCTGTACGGAGTAGGATTAACTGATGAGGACATGAACAAACCCCAAATAGGAATATCATCTGTTTGGTATGAAGGGAACACTTGTAATATGCATTTGTTAGAACTTGCTGAAGCTGTGAAAGAAGGGGTTAATGAAGCTGGTATGGTTGGGTTTAGGTTTAATACTATTGGTGTTAGTGATGCTATTTCTATGGGGACTAGAGGCATGTGTTTTAGTTTACAGTCAAGAGATTTGATTGCTGATAGTATTGAAACTGTCATGTCTGCTCAGTGGTATGATGGCAACATTGCTATCCCTGGATGTGATAAAAATGTGAGCCTCTTTTTGTTCTTTATACACCCTCCGTTCCAATTTATGTGATGTAGTTTGATTGGTGATTGGGCACAACGTTTATGAAAAATAATGAAAGGCTTTTGAATCTTATGGTCTAAAACAAACTACAGATATTTGTGTGTTTATAGATCATCGTTAAGCGTAAAGACAAAATTTAAAGTTAAATTATTATCAAATAAGGAAACATGTCATTCTTTTTGGTACTGACCGAAAAGGAGAGCGTGTCGTGTAAATTGAGATAGAGGGGTGTGTCATATTGCCAAATTAGTATCTATGAAGAATTTTAGGGGTCGTTTGGAAACTTGGGATTATTTTATCCCACCTTGATAAATTAGTCCAAAGGATTATAATCCCGTGAATAAAATCTTGGCTTAATTTAGTCCGCGAACCAAATGACCTTTAAAAGATATGCACTAACAAAAGTAAGGAGACATATTGGTTTGGTTGCTGGTTAGAGTTATGCAGGTATTAGGGCTGCTATATCCTTGGTGAAAGATTTTATGACATTCTTGGGGAAATTGTGAGTTTGAGTATCCAATTGCAAAGTATGAAAGTTGAGGACATGCAACTTTTATAGGTATATGATATATTTGCCGACAAATTATTCCGGAATGAATATTGATTCTTGGAAGCACGACACTTCCAATTAGAAGTGTATAAAAGTATAGCATTTTAAAGATTTTGTATAAAAGTTTGAGGATTGATTTATAATTTGAGAAAGCAAAAAACACAAATTCCAACATATTAGGTGACTTTCTGATGTGAAGATTTATAATCCAGATATGCATTTACTTCAGAATGCCAAATATTTTTATCTGACATGTTGCACGCTTTTTCAAAAAGTTATTTCTTTGACCAGCCGTGGTTATAACCAGTGGCAGTGCCAGGTTTTTTCACCAAGTGGATTCAAAATATAAATAAGTAAAAACGCATGAAGAAACCAAGAGAACTCAAGATTTACTATATATACATAAAAGAATAATTTTGATCTTGTATATATAGTGTAATTTTTCGGTGACCTTACACCCCAGCTCCGCCCATGGTTATGACACACTCAAGTTAAATTGTAATACGCCACAGAATTTCACATAGCAATTTAAGATTAAGTAAATATAACTTTCTGACATGTTTATGATTTCCTGCAACTTGCTTCTTTCATGCTTTGGCGGTGTTCCTTTTCACTAAACTTCTGCCTATCCATATACACATGCTATAGTACCGTAGTTCTATTTTTGGCGGTTACATGAGGTGGTACTGGGTAGTGTTGATGGAGTGAAAAGAATGAGACTCTTCTTGGTAAGAGGACCCAAACCATTGAGCTTAACCCCCTAATCATTTCCTACTCTTCTCTACTGCAGTTGCATTTCATGCTGTATCTCTTCGAAATGATAATTTCTTGTTGTAATACGACAGATGCCAGGCACAATTATGGCGATGGGAAGATTAAACAGGCCAAGTATCATGATATATGGTGGAACCATTAAGGTCAGATGGGAACACTCTAGTTTTGATTCTTTCTTGTGCATCTACTGCCTATTTTCATGTAAGGTAGACGTTATCTTCTAAATTTGTGCTGCTTGGAACCATTTCTTTGGGAATAGTTAAAGTTGAATAACTGTGGAGAATAAACAAAAAGAGAGATAACCATGTTAAAGTATTTCATGTACTCAGGATTCCCACAGTTAATAGGAGAAATAGGGAAAAAGAAAGCCATTGGGTCCATCAAAAGAGATGTGGAGAAGAGAGTTAGCTCGATATGTTTGGAGTTTGTTTTCGAGTTACTTGGTAGGAAACGAGGAATATTTAACTTTCAGGCAGGAATATGGAATTTTTTTTTTGAAAGGGAAGCGGTTTAGTATTTGAAATCAGTTTGATATATCGGGTAAATGAGAGAGTAGAGGGAAGTGCTCAATATGAAAGCAGTCTTTACAAGACCTCTACAGAGTCTGTGTTAGCCACATGGTGGTGTATGTGGTTCTTTTGCACCTCCTTTTACATGGTTTTCACAGTGTATGCAGCAAATATCTTCTGTATGCTGCTGCTGCTGCCAATGTTCTCCAAGATACAGCTGATAACAACTAGAAAATGCCAATACATCAATTACTTCATTGCTAAATCGTAAGAGTGACCAACTTTCTAGAAATAATGCCAAGTAAAAGACGACATAAAAGGTTAACAACTCTAAGACTCTTAGGGATCGTTTGGTAGAGTGTATAAGAATAATGCTAAATAGTGTGCATTAGTAATGCTGGCATTAGTAATGCAGAGATTATTTTTTATCCACCGTTTGGTTTGGTGTATTAGAAATAACATGCATTAATTTCTAAAAATAATTGGTTGTTTACAAAAATATCCTCCATATTATACTATGGGAGGGACTTTATGGGTAATTGTGTCTAACCATGCTAATGCATGCATTAAAACCCATTGCATTGTTAATACTACGGTTTGCTAGGTATTAGTTATGCATATGATAATACCAAATAGGGTGACATAAGATGAAAAATGCACCAAACAATTGGTAATACACAAAGCTAATACATGCATTATTTTCTCTAATACACTCTACCAAACGACCCCTTACTAACATGATGACAGGTAAAATGATATTTCAGGAGCATTTATTGCATCACATGTTGGTCTGTTATTCTGCTTGCTTCTGAATTTTTTTTGATCCTTTACCTTTTCTCTGATGTACAGCCTGGTCATTTTCAAGGGCACACATTCGACATTGTATCCGCTTTCCAGGTGTGTGTGCTGAATTGTTAGTTTTCTGTTCTAATGTCTTCTTACTGCTGTTAGTTACCAGTTTCAAAAAATGTTTTTAGCAGTTCTTCTGTCCGTTTTTCCTTTGAGCACAATAAGTGCCTGTTTGGCCAAGCTGCCAAAATTGCTTATTTTGAGAAGCACTTTTGTCAAAACAACTTTTTAGGAAAGTAATTTTGGAGCTCAACAATTTGTGTTTGGCTAATTCGTTTGGCAAGTGTTTTTTTTAGTTTTTGATAAACATATGTGTTTTCACCAATTTTTTTTTCAAAAAGTGCTTTTGAGTGTCAAGGCACATTTTACTGATTGTTTAAACAATGTTTTTTTTAAAAAATATTTATAATGAAAGACTTTAAAGTTATGTGGGAAAAAATATTAACTCGTATCTTTTCTAGTGATGGCTTTGTTATTCCAAAGAAGAAGAGGAGAGATAGAGGAACTAGATGATAGAATGAAGGGAGAAGTAACTCACATCAAAATTTGATACACTTAAATTACACCTAAGTTATGGCGTAAAGCGGACATTGTCAAATATATTAATCCAACAAGGTTGGGGTCGAATCCCAAAAGGTTACTATCGAAGTGTATTACTTGACGTAGGTCTTTGTTCTAATTCCATTAAGGTTGTAAAAGAGTTGAATAATTCTAATAGCTATATTGACTTGATTTAAATTTAGATGATTAAGAAACCAAGATTGTGTCCCCGCTTAGGTTAGATGTTATGCTCTAGGTATTAATGTGATATACTCCTCATGGATTGCGTATTGTATGCACTTAATCTCTATGTGACTTTATAATATTTTCCAATAGTTAGAAAGTATTTATCTTCATGATTGCCAAGTAAAACTCCTCTTATTCCTAAGTGAGTTTATTAAACGAGAGTTAACGTCCCGAGTCCTTGTTAATTATTTCTACCAAACCCTACTAACTTTCCCATGAAAAGTAGAATTTATTGGCTTAGATTAATGTTTGCAACCACTAATCAACATGAACGAATAAGAAATAATCAACTACTAACAATCCACGTTTCGTATATTTAATTATTTCTACCAAACCCTACAAACTTTCCCATGAAAAGTAGAATTTATTGGCTTAGATTAATGTTTGCAACCACTAATCAACATGAACGAATAAGAAATAATCAACTACTAACAATTCACGTTTCGTATATTTAATATCAAAAACTGATTGCATAACACTCACCATTGGGTTCACAATCTCACAGAAGAGTTTAGCTACTCATAATATTAACGATAACAAAAGTCATAGAATTCATCATTGAAACTTACAATTGAATACGAAGATTAAACGATTGAAACTTGTTCTTGAAAGCCTCAACATATGCTAAGTACTTGATACTGTCGATACAAGTCTTAAAATTGAAGATAAAATAATTATAAAATCTTAAAAAGTATTTATACAAGTCAAAAACTGGAATTAAAACTTGACTAAACAGCCCCCGTCGCTAAATTCGAAGGACCGTATGTACGGTCCATCAATTATTTGACGGTGAATATCGACGGCCAGAAGGATGGTCCGTCAAAACTTTGACGGGACCATAAACCAAAACTCTGAGAACTGTTTGATTGCAGTAATGGAAATGACGACAGGATTATCCGGTCCGTCAATATTGACGGACCGTCAATATTGACGGACCGTCAAATCCCACTGTCCCACATCTGTCAACTTGCAAACTCTCTGCTTCTTTCTATCAGGCTTTTTGACGATCTAATTATACGGCCCGTCAAATATTTGACGGTCCGTACAATCCTCAAAACTGAAGACACTGTGAATTTCCTTTTTTTTATTGCTTAATGATAATTACCTGAAACATAAACAAAATACATCAAAACAACACAAACTTGCTTAAAAATAAGTAACACTTATAGTAAAAAAGCATCAAATGTGTCGTAATTCCACGACACATCAACAGATTATTCCAAAGGGGAGCCTTGGAGTAACGGGTAAAGTTGTTGCCATGTGACCAGGAGGTCACATGTTCAAGCTGTGGAAACCGCCTCTTCTTGCAGAAATGCAAGGTAAGACTGCGTACAATAGACCCTTGTGGTCCGGCCCTTCCCCGGACCCCGCGCATAGCGGGAACTTAGTGCACCGGGCTGCCCTTTTTTTTAGACTATTCCAAAGTGGGAGAGAAGGAGAAGAAAGATAGGAAAAAAGAGAGCAAAGAAACTACACGGTCGAAACCAAAAAGAAAAAAAGGAGAAAAGAATTGTATTTAATTCAAAGATAGATATGTTAAATTAATGAGAGATAGTTTGGTAAATATAAATTTATGGCAAGGATATTTTTGTCTTGAAAAAATTAATTTTCTACTTCTGCTTCTTGGAAAAAGCAGAAATTTGTAGCTTCTTCCCAACAGGCTGCTGCTAAAAGCACTTTCTTTGTTGGGCAAACACCTAAAATCTAAAGAAATGGTATTCTCTTCTTAAATAAAAAGGTGCTTTAGCCTCCAAGAAGATGGCCAAACGCACTATAAATGTCCTCAGTTTAGTAATATGCTTGCTTGTGGTAAAAAATCATATCAGTGGACGTTGTCTTGAAAATAAACCAGTAAAATAGGAGAAATCATGTTCTGGTTGAAGTTCTATTTAGCCTACGTAACTTTTAAGTACTTGAGGGAACCATGGAGGACTATCTAGATCTTCAAGGGGAGCTTCTGTAGAAAGAGAGCAATTTGTCCAAACATTTGGGTTTTTCGGATGATTATTTTTCTTTGGTAAGTAAAGCATTTACTAGGAAATGTACTAAGGAGATACGACAAGTCAGCAAAAGCTTTACTAGATCACTATCCTAATGAACTAGGAAGGCACTGAAAATTCTTAGTCGTTTAAAAAATTTCTATTCTAACCTAACTAATATAAAGTAGTTAGACATATATACTTTTAACATTTCTTACCTTGTGTCGTTCCCTCTAAATATATTCTGTTTGTCTTCTCTATTTCATCTTCTGGTGGAGGATGGTCTTTGTCTGTTGATTATGGTAAAATTAATGCCGATGTTTGGTGTGTGTGTGTGTCTGTCTCTCTCTCTCTATATATATGTACATATATATTATCAATGAATACATTGTTGAAGCACAATTGATGTCCATTTGACATTGTGTTGCAACTGCAAATCTTTTTCTTGACAAAGGCCATTCCCATTTATGAATTACGGCAACTTAAAATTTCTTTTTAAGGGCAACTCTTGTTTGTAAAAGCAATTAAATGTTGTTCTTGAGCTGCTTCCAGACGTACTGGAGTTGTAGTTGTAATGGTTTATATGATAGAAGTATGCTGTGTGACTTAAGCTTTTTTGATTATGAGAATGGCTAACCTTAAAAAACAGCTTTTTTCCTAAGCTTTTTCAATCACCGATCTTCAATTCTGTACGAACTTTGGTGATAGCATTTTTTCTGCTTTGATTTTACTTACAGGTGTATGGAGAGTATGTTAGTGGTACTGTTAGTGATGAACAGAGGATGAATGTAGTTCGTAATTCATGTCCTGGTGCGGGGGCTTGTGGTGGAATGTATACAGCAAACACCATGGCATCTGCTATTGAGGCAATGGGCATGTCACTGCCTTATAGGTAGAAAAATGTGATGTAGTACTACTTGGTTTAACAATAATCGTTGCTAATATATCCTTCACCTCCTTTTCAATACCAAAGCTCTTCCACACCAGCTGAAGACCCATTGAAGTTGGATGAGTGCCGCCTAGCGGGAAAGTATCTTCTGGAATTGTTAAAGATGGACTTGAAACCTCGAGATATCATCACAAAAAGGTCACTTCGAAATGCAATGGTAATCATCATGGCACTTGGTGGATCTACCAATGCTGTACTACATTTAATTGCTATTGCAAGGTGAGCAAAATTTCCGCGTAGTTCCCTATATTTTTGATGAAGCCGTATAGTTCCCTATACTTTTGGGATGAGTATGTGAGTCATTATTAGTATCTCCACAGGTCTGTTGGTTTGGAATTAACTCTAGATGACTTCCAAAAGGTTAGCGATGAGGTTCCTTTCCTTGCAGATCTGAAGCCTAGTGGAAAATATGTTATGGAGGATGTGCACAAGGTTTGTTCAATACGTTGCGAATTCATTTTTAGTTTTGGTTATATGGGCATTCACTGATGTTGATTTTCTTCTGATGAACTGATGAGCTTAATTATTTAGATTGGAGGTACACCCGCAGTCATCCGCCACCTGTTGGAGCTTGGGTATATGGATGGGGACTGTATGACTGGTATTTGCTTTGATGATTAACAGCTATTTTCTTATACTGGTCATCTAATTATTCATGGCACTCATTTCACTTACTTTGATTTGCAGTCACAGGAAAGACACTGGCTGAAAATGCAAAGCTATTTCCTTCTTTAGCTGAAGGTCAGGTAAGTCTTTTACCAATAGCTGCTTCCCATGTGCTGCAGTAATTTTGTCATAGGTCTTTTGCTCCTGAGTGAATTAGGAATATAGATACTCAGTTTTGTCCATCTTTTTTTTTTTTTTCTAGCAAATTATAAGACCACTGTCAAACCCTATCAAAGAAACAGGCCACATTCAGATATTATATGGGAATCTTGCACCAGACGGCAGCGTGGCAAAGATCACTGGAAAAGAAGGGCTATACTTTTCTGGTACAATCTCTTTCTTTAGAATTGAATTTATGGTGTCTTCAGACACTGTTTGTTTGACTCTTGAAAAATATAAACAATTATGAGAACTTGTTCATCAGGCCCGGCCCTAGTGTTTGAAGGAGAGGAAGCTATGCTTGCAGCTATCTCAGAAGATCCTTTGAGTTTTAAGGCAAGCCAGTTAATCCCTTGCCCCGTATTTTTTCATTTACTTCTATCCTGATTAAACTAGGGAATGTAGTGAGGAGGAGACTATATGAGTGCCAAACGTCAATATCTGAGTAGCATTCATATCTCAGACAAGACTGGTGCATTGAGTAATAGTAAATATTGGAATTTCTTGAAGTCCAACAATAAAAAAGGGTCAAGACATTTACTGCAATTGAATATTATCTTGGATGAATTAATTTCAAGATTTTCCCTTGTAGAGGCATTTTTAATGATTAAAACAATATGAAAATATCAATACTCGAAAACCTTTTGCCTTGGGGTATTTCGCCTAAGCCCTCCCCTGTTAGCCTATTACTTCTATGAAAATAAGCAGTGGTCTCTTTTTTTCCTATTCTTTCATGTATTTCTTAAGGCAATGATCCTTGTGTTCTTTATAGGTTTATGTCCTCTTCCCAGGCACGGTGTTTATGCATGACATTAGACTTTTCACAACAGAAACATCGAAAACATAAGTAGGTATCTGATAAGGCCGCGAAGAAGAAAATATGGAATCTCTGCTCCGTTTATTTGTCTTGTTGTATCTCTCTTCCCTATTATTCCTGCTGTTAATTATATATATATATTATTTTTTGGGATGAGTTGCTGTAAGTACACACATCTTGTTGGAACTTCTTCAGATAGGTAAAGTAGATACTTTGTCGAAGTATCATGCCACTGGAGTTACTTCTACTGATTTCTTCAGTTTCAGCTCGCATTTGGTCTCGTAGACTTCAATTGGATTTGCCTAGCAGCAAAGTACCTTTTAAACATGGTTTTACTCCAAGTTCTCTTCTAGAATGCTGAAATTTTCAGTTATTAGTGATGTGTAGTTCTTGCCTTTTCTTTTGTTGAATAGTATCTGGCTGCAATAGTTTGAGCTTATTTTTGAGCCAATTCCAGTGTTGGATATTTGGTATCTAGACATCTTATCTGTGTACATTATTTCAGGGAAAAGTTGTAGTCATTAAAGGAGAGGGACCTAAGGGAGGACCAGGTATGCCCGAAATGCTGACACCCACAAGTGCAATTATGGGTGCAGGTCTTGGGAAGGTACGTAATGCGAGATGTTTTTTTTTGTGCCGAGGGTCTATCGGAAACAGCCTCTCTATCTCCAAGGTAGAGGTAAGGTCTGGCATACACTCTACCCTCCCCAGACCCCACTTTGTGGGTTTCACTGGGTATGTTGTTGTCTATTATATTTTGTTTATAGTTCTTATGGTCTCTCTATAGTATCAGTATGTCATTTTGACTTTGTTACATGGCCTTAACTCTTACTCTTTGGTACTCTACCTTGCTGAATGTTTATTTGGTTTTTGTTTGAACAATAGGATTGTGCATTACTTACTGATGGAAGATTTTCTGGAGGTTCTCATGGCTATGTTGTTGGGCATATTTGTCCTGAAGCACAGGTGCGTTAACTTTTGTTTCTAAACTTGTTGCTTCTTTTACATCATGAAGATTTTGTTCCTTTCCGTCAACCATATTGCTTTCACTATGTTGTCTGGTTGACAATTATAGCTTGTATTTGCAGCCTTCAGGAACTTGTGGGCCACCTTAATATTCTGGATATGTGACTAATCTCTAAAATGGGTTAAAAAAGGATCCCACCCTTGATTAGGTGCATGTTACAGGTTAGAACCTGCTGCAAGACAAAAGCCTGGCATTTAAGTGCAAAAGGGGTTTTTTTTTTTTGGGGGGGGGGGCATTCCGAGTTTCGACCGTTTTGCCACTGTCCCTCGGGGATTTCTTGTTTTAAAACAAAAAATAAAAAAAGATGGCACCCGCTGTGAGCACCTCCCCTAATGCATTTAATGTTTAACTACAATAAAAGCACCTCGCCTAACACATTTAGGAGTTTTATTTGTAAGAGTATGACACTTTAGTCAGAAAGTGTTCGCGTGGTAATTGGAACTATTATTAGATCCTAACGTACCACTTCAGCTGTTAAATTTGTTCAATGAACAGTTCCTAGTTTTCAGAGAGCAATCACTAGTTTTTACTTTTTAGTAGCCAGATTTTTCCTGGTTTGTTTTCTAGTGTTACCCCCCCCAGTTTGAGTTTGCTCATGAAGACATGATTTGTCTAATTTATTAAGTGTTAAATAGTGTGTCATTGTCCTCGCAGTCGTGGTGATAACAGTCTTAGAACATAAACATTCATAATTACATAGAGGAATCTGCACAATCTTGTTTTATTGTCATTGATAATCATGCAATTCAAACTCTCACCAGGAAGGAGGTCCAATTGGTCTTGTTCAAAATGGAGACATAATAACGATCGACATTCAGAAAAAGAAAATGGATGTTCAGTTATCAGATGAGGTGTTGGAGCAGCGTAGAAAGAATTGGACGCCCCCTGCATACAAGGCTGACCGAGGGGTTCTCTACAAGGTATAGGAATACTTGACAGTGGAGAAATATTGAACGCAAACATCGTAATGTCTGACTTAATTTTTTTTTCTTGCAGTATATAAAAAATGTGCAATCCGCTTCCAAGGGATGTGTTACTGATGAATAGACAAGAAGCATATTTACGAAAGCATAGAGTGAACCTGGGAAAGCCTGATTTTGTAGATTTGCATGCAGCTGCAATTGGGGCATCTGCGCGGCTCTTAACCTATTTATTAAAGGTATCCTATTTATGTTTTCAGGTGTAATATTGGTTCTTTGAAAGTAGAGAGCTATGCTCTTCATCTTTTTTGTCATTTTTCCTACCTGTATTTCTGGAACTCTCAGCTTGTTGATTGGTTGTGATTTAATCAATATCTTTTATTTTGGAAATTTCCAAAAGTTTGTATTAATCTCTGAGATTGGTATCTAGGAGGTTTTCCAGACTTAGTGCAAGTTTATTGATCAAGTTTTTAAGACTGTATTCGGAGTTTATTTATTGATAAAGTTTTACTACAGAAAATCAGGTTTGAAGCGGCCAAAAGTTGTTACAATTATATAGACAAAGGAACCGCTATATTAATTTGTTTTTTCGTTATACTGGTTATTATGGAGTATCTCTGACAACTATCCCTTCCGTTAATTTTTTTGAAATTTGAGAAAGTACATTTTTGATGAAATACTTTACATCATACCAACAACTTAAAGAGAATTTAGAATGATGAAATTTTATTGTTGATTGATTGAAGTGGACTGGAAAATCAAATAAGAATATATGATAAGCAAGTAGAATAGTTCTGGTGTAAAGACTTCCCATCCCATGCAAAATGAAGTTGACACGCACCAGAGTGCAAATTGTGTTTTGTACGGCGAAAGTCGAATAAGAGAAAATTATTTTGTGGGGTTTGGTCAAATACAAAATGTTTTTTTCATCAAAAGGAGGAAATAATTTTCCTAATGTATTGATGTTACTCATTTCCTTGCAACTACTGACTCACTACTTCCAGTCCAAACACCACCAAGTCTCTAGAGGACTAACAAGTATCACTACACGAGATCTCATGCCAATGAAATATAGAAAATAACAAAATCGTTCTAGATTGAGATTGAACAGAAACTAAAGCTGTAAAGGGCATCATCCTTTTTGGAAAGCAGAATATCAAGAACCATGAAAGACTAAAGCAAATTGCCAAAATACAAGGCTACCAGCCGTTCATTGCAGACTAGTCCAATTTACAAATATAAACCTCTTATCTAGCGTCATTAGATAATAGATTCTGGTTTTCAATTTCTAGCGCATCGTACGAGTCTCCTCTTTCGCAACCCCCCATTTTAGTGCTGTTGTGACTGGTAAAACTAGGGGCGGGTCCCGGCGGGACGGGGAGGGTCGGGACGTGGGTTCCGGCTGGCCCGGCAGGATGGGAAGAGGTCCCGTCCCATCCCACATCCCGCCGGAAGGGGGACCGGGATTTGGGGGGACGGGTCGGGTTTGGTTGCGGTCAAGATTTTTTTTTTGCCACTTAATTTAAAAAAAATAATATATATAAACACTTCAATAATTGAACAAGATAGTGTAATAAAAATATCCCAATGTTGTTTTTGTGCCTCTTATATTATTTAATAGAAATATAATTTTTTTGTAATACAATTTCAAAATTTGCAAATCACATAGTAAAATTGCAATTAAAAAATTACATAGTTAACCATACTTTTTCGAATTTCCTCACAATGTCTTGAGGATCTTCGGTTGGAATTGGAATTTGTTGATCATATTGTTTGACGTCGCTTCCTGTTCCCTCGGACAATATTTCGTTGTAGTTGTAGTCTTCTTCTTCATTGATTTCCGGTTGACCGCATTCTACGCTCCGCTCGAATCCAATCTCTGAAAAGAACTGCAATCTCCATTGTGTCTCCCGCCAATGAATGTCTGTGCTCTCCTATTTGAAATCTTCCAACAGAAAAAGTGCTTTCAGACGTTGTTGATGACGCTTGAATGTTCAACACATCTCGAGCCATCTTTGCTAGTGTCGGAAATGTCTTCTCATTCTGCCTCCAATATTTCCTAACGGTAACAAGTAGTTGCTCATACATAGAATTTCACCTAGTCGAAACTTCTTCTAGAATTTTTCTATAAGGTAGTCCACAATCATGACAAGTTTTTTTATATTCTTTGCGTCTTTGTATTTTATTACCTTTAAAAATAAAATTTATAGCAAATTGTAGTTTATCAAGAATGCTTTCAAAAAGTTTTAGGCCATCCTTTACAACTAAGTTATAAATATGACACACGCATCTTATATGAAAATGATTAGGAAAACATGGAGTTAATCGAACTTTTAAAAGTCTTATAGCATAATCATTAGAAGTAGCATTATCTAATGTAATAGTCATGATTTTATCATTTATTCCATAATAATCATAAATTTCATTAATATTTTGTGCAATAAAACTTACAGTGTGTCTATCATCAATATATCTATATGCTAAAATACGTTTTTGCATAGACCAATTTTGATCCATTCAATGACATGTTACCGTTAAATAATCATTACCGTTAGTATTACGGCCTATGTTAGATGTGATAGCCACTTTGCCATTAAAATGATACAATACATAACGTAAATATTATTGCTATTCATTTGCAAATTTAAAAACATCCCTTCTAACAATTGATCTAGAAAAACCATTAAAAGTAGGATTATATGTTTCTCGAATGTAATGAATAAAATTAGGAGAGGAAGGAAATGAAAAAGGTAAATCCTCCACCGCAACTAATTTTGCCATATTTTCCTATCTTTGTTTTTATCATATTTAGGACCAAAAATTCCCCCCGTCGTCGGGTTAATTTGATCCTGTACTTGATTGGGGACACTATGTGAACCTTGTCCCGACTTAGATTGGCATTGGCGCACCTGGTTTTTTAGCATGGTATTGATTCCACCTAGTTGTGTGCTCGCCTTGTACATGTCTCAATAAATCTCCAGTCCCACCTTGACCTTTTTCAGTTTTAAATTTATAAACATTTTTACAAATTTTACATCTAATTAGTTGATTCTCTTGGTCCCTATCAAAAAATCACATGCAGCTGATTTTAATTTTCATTGTGTAGGGCCTCAACTCATACTAGGGGAATATGAGACATTCCAGTTTCAGTTTGAGGCTGAGACTCAGTCTGAGCCTAATGTTGAGGTGCACTAGTGGGTGTGTCATCTAGATTATCGTCTAAATTAAAGTTTGGTTCATCTACCCCATCATCTAATGATAGTTCATTAAAAAAAGCAATTTCATCTATATCAATGAAATCATCGGGACTAGGAATATGATTACTAGAAGAAGTACCTCTGCCATTGTTACCCCTACTAAAAGAAGCACTCTTACCCTTAAACATACCTCTTAATCCTTCCATTTTAATTATGCAAATAAATAATTAAAGATAATAAAATTAAGTGCGATAATTAAAATAAAGTAACAATAATAATTTAAAGAAGGAATACCAAACGCCGACGTAACATCGACGTGTAATCGAGGTTGAAAATTGAAACTTTGCTCGATGGATGATCCTCAAGCTAGTTGCCAACTTCACTCCCAATTTTTTAACTTTGATATAAATGAGCAAAAAAAATATAATATTTAATAGGCAATGTAGAATTATACTATTATAGAGAGATAAATTGAGAGATTGTAGGAAGACTTGTGAGAAAAATGAAGAGGAAAATGAGGTATTTATAATTGAGAAATATGGTTAAAGTGTAAATATATTAACTTAGGGGTTAAAAATAAATATTAATGGGGTAGGAGGGTTTATGGGGTCGGGGGCAAAAATGACCATTATAGCCGTTGCACAACGGCCAAAATCGAAATTTGGTCGTTGTTGCAATAGTTATATTTGCAAAGGGGAGGGGAGTTGGCGGAGCGGAACGGGTCGGGATCGGAACGATCCCAGGCCCCGTCAGAGTTCGAACCCCGACACCGACAATTTTTTTTAGGGGGATCGGGCCGACCTGGCCCACTAAGTAAAACACATGAAAAAAGTTGGTGAGCCATTGTAGGAAAAAATATATTTATTTTCCCTTTTTGTCCACCTCCCTCCGTAACTCCCATTTTTTTGGGTTTGAGGGGGGAGGGGGGAAATGGTTTGATGTGGTGAAGCGTTAGCTGAGATGTGTATAGGTGAGGCGAGTGAGAATTTGTGACCCAGATAACATGATTGATATGATATAATTGAGCATTGAGATGATAAGATACAATAAGGACCTAAATGTGAAGTCTAGACCATATATTGAACACATACAACAATAAAGACTATTACAATTTTTGATGGGGCTGAAAACTATAATCATATAATGAGTGATATTATGTTGAAGACACCAATTCCATGTGTAAAACAAGCTTATGCAGTGATGGTTCAAGAAGAAGGTCAAAGCGTTTCCGAAGTAGGAGTAACTGAAAATGTTAGCCGCCCTTAATTATTGCTAGCAGGAAAAGGTCAAAGTGTTTCTTAGCCCTTAATTTTCGTGGCTAAGAAATTTTATGAATTTGTAAATGGCCATGAAGTCAAATTTTTGTGGCATGTTATTAGGTAGTAGCCATGATTTTTAAATTAGTAGCTATACATCCATAATTTTGTAGTGAATATTCATGTACATCACAAATCTGAGAAGTGTTTTCTTCTTCCAGCACAAGGTTAATTTTCCAACATACATCCGTCGCTAAAAGAGTTTGGTTGCAGATCCGACCGATTTCAATCGGTAAATAATTCAACTTTTTGTTGATTTTATAGATATAAACATTCCAAATCAAATTTATTTGATCTCACTGAAAGTTTGGACTTAGTACTTAAAAAATGTGATTCCGATAGAATTTTTATCAGAAATTCACCCGTTAAAAACATTTTCATCCGAAATTTCTGAATTTCTACGGATTTCCGACGTAAGCGTGCATCGGAAGTTCGCGTATTTTTAGTAACTTGATTTACCTTATTCTAGTAACTAGTGAGTAGGAGGTCATGGGTTCAAGCCGTGGAAACAACTTCTTCCAGAAATATGAGGTAAGATCACTGCACAATGTACTCTTTTGGTTCACCTTTTCCTGACTGCATAAATGAAAGTTTAGCCAGATCAAGACCTGACTTTTTTTTTTAGTAACTAGTGAGTAGTGAGTAATACCTACCGTTTTTGTTAGGACAAAGGACTAGGTGGTTTTGAGTATCATCATGTGATCATGTTACCAGTCTAGAGTGGAGAGTAATTGATAAGGATTCATTTCCAAGCAAAGTTGAAGTTGGAGACTACAATACTAGGAATTTCAATGCTTCACATAATATGAGTCAATGTCCCTATCATTATTAGTAGTTTAGTACTAGCTCCTCGATGGCACTATCAATAGTTGAATGGTATATTCGGAGAATAAACTTGTCCACTTACTGCCAACAAACCCCTTTCTCTCCTTTTCGTTTGCTTGTGGTGACTAGTGAGTGCTAGAATTGTGGGGTGGTTATATATCTATCTTAGGTCAGGGGTCACTTCAACTGATTATCCAAATCTATTCACTAGGGAGTTTAGGGTCCAAAACACTACTAGTATCTCTTTTTGTTAATGGCTCAAGTCGTGTCTGTTTTTTTTGTGTCATGTTATTTCTTCCTGGCATTCAGTGGTGAAGGCAAAAATTTATATAAAAGAAAATAAGAAAGTTCTACCATCAAACCTCTTTATAACGATATTATTTGTCTAAATTTATTTTAGCTGCTATATCGAAATATTGTTATAGAGAACATACAATATAACATATCATGAAAAATTGGTTTCAACAAAAACTTGATTGTTATAGTGAAATATATTATTGAGAATGGATGTTACAGAAAAATCTGACTATAGAGCATTATCAATGAGATTGAAATTTGTGACCATAGGCAACTTTGAACTGCATTTACCATTACACTAGATTCTTTTTGGCTACATAGCTCTATTACCATATTTTACCAGTTAATATCATGGATGATTTGTCACTCACTCAACCTTTATATTATTATATAAAAAAGGATAACCAATGCACTAAGCTCCCGCTATACGCGGGGTCGAAAAAAATCTGTTGTATCAAAGTCATAAATTATTTTTAATAACAAAAAAATTACTTAACTTTATGTAAGTATTATGAAAGCCAATAAACTATTTTGGATCCAGATACGCTCATTGGTAAGGAAAAGACTTACCTAATTTTTTGATAGTGGCCAATATCAGAACTCAAGATCATTATTCTTCTGTATGATTGACCTTACTGCATGAATAGAAGATCTCTATCTCAAAGCACAGTTTGTTTTCCTTCAGGTGTTTGACATGTGGAACAATTAAGATGTGACCTTTGAACCAAATCCACAGTAACACGCACAAGTTTACATGTACTTATCTTCTTCTTCCTCTTACATATTATATTAGTAATATTTTCCTGAAATTTCTCAAAAACCTCAAGTCCTTGTGTTTGCCATATGTGGAGTTGTATCTACCTGCCATGGCTAATGGTGAATACTTATTTGTTTTCATCTATAATTTCATTGACCTCTCTCTCCCATGCCAAGAAAATCACACTTGAAAATAGAAAGTAGAGGGTGTAATTTGGATAAACTTATTATAAGCTGGTGTACAAGCTAATAAACATATTTTGATTTATCTCCGCCTTTGATAAATACAAAAGTACGTTTATAGGAAATTAAGTAAAAGCCATAAGTCAATCACCCAAACTTATGTCTTTTCAACTTTAAGCACTTTTAACGATCAAATCTTTTACTATTTTATTCCTAACTAATATTTGTAATACCCGAAAAATTCTTCCCAAAACAAAATTTCTAACTCCCTCTCCATTCAATTTTCACCATCCGTCTATCTTTTTCTGAAGATACTTTTTAAGTTATATTTTTTTGTATTTCTAGCTTTAGGGCTTTTGTAGTCTTTTCCAAAATAAAAAATGTTTGTCAATATATTTTTGTAAGGAATATCAATTGCTTTTAATTATCAGTATGAACAATTATATTTATGTACATAACTATTTATTTATAAATTAGTTTCACTACTTGATGTTTATTGTTAAATATACATCCGATATACACAATATACATGTGTATATCGGATGAACAATGATATCTCGGGTTACTTTAGCAGCCCACATATGGGCTGATTTTGTATACAATGTGTATATTAGTCTTGTACCTTAATTAGTCTTGCACACTTACCATAATTGTATAGTTAGTCTCCAAATAGAATAAGGTTTTAGGAGTAGAATAGGAATAAGATTTTTCTATTATGGAAATATGTAAATTGTATATATTGTCTTTCAATTAATCAAAATAATCAAGGGATTATTTATTTCACGGTATCAAGAGTCTAGGTTTATTTTCTCTCCCAAATATTTCCGTCCAAACAGCCCGGAATCCCACCTACCTTCCTCAGGTTCCATGCCCGGAAATTCTTTTTCTTCTCAAATTTCTTCTTCCGAATTCCTACATCACGTCTTGCGTTGCTATTGTGGATAAGAACACGTTTCACCCCGCCCTTGTTGTTTATAATATCAAGAATCACATTCCTATCGTTCTTGAGATAGAAAACGCCCATTATGCGATGTGGACCGAATTGTTCAAAGTTCATGCACGCTCGCATCAAGTTCTCCATCATATTATCCACGCGGCTCCTACGGATACAGAGATTCCCATACCCGAGGATGATCCTAAGTTATGGACGACACTTGATGCTACTGTTCTTCAGTGGATTTACTCCACTATTTCTACCGACCTCTTGTAGACGATTATCGAACCAGACGCCATGGTGATGGCGGCTTGGAATAGAGTACGTGATATATTCTAAGATAATCAAAATTCTCGTGTTGTTACCTTGGAGCAGGAGTTCTCCCACGTCAACATGGAAGATTTCCCCAACGTTTCAGCATATTGCAAAAGGTTGAAGGAGTTGGCAGACCAACTCCGCAATGTTGGTGTGCCAGTCACCAACGACCGTCTTTTCCTTCAGATGGTTGCAGGCCTTTCAGAGGCATATAATGGTGTTGGCACGCTTTTTCGTAAGAGCAGCCCTCTTCCGTAATTTTATTAGGCTCGTTCTATGCTTACACTCAAAAAAGCCAGCTTGGCCAAAAAAGCGGCTACCGGTGCTAATCCCGTAGTCATGATGACCGAGTCCAATTTTCCTTCGTCCGGTTCCAACAACTCGGGCCAAAACCGCAACAACGGTGGCGGCAAAAAGGGTCAGAATCGAAAAAATAATGGAAAAAATCGCGGCGGCAACATAAGTGGCAGTCGAAAAGTAACAGTGGCGGTGGTGCCCCTCGGGTCAGTCAACAATAGCAGTTTTAGGCCCCTCAGTGGGCCCCTATGTAGTGGTAGTGGGCCAACCATTTTGGGCATAACAGTGATGGGTTTCCAACTTACTACCCGACAAACTGGGGCCCAAATATTCAACAGCCCAAGCCTAGTTTTTGTAGGGTCCAATCTCGGGTTTCAGGCCATCTTATGGGCTGGGGCAGCAGGACAACGTGCTTGGGCCTCGGCCCCTGCAGGCCCATCATACAGTGGGCCCCACACCGACTAACATTGAAGCCTCCATGCACACACTTGGATTAAATCCACAAGACTCGAACTGGTATATGGACACCGGAGCCACGACCCACATGACGTCCGACCAAGGTATTCTCTCGTCTTATTCCAATTTGAGCTGCCCTCGTGGAATAATTATTGGTAATGGTAATTCAATTCCAATTCATGGTTATGGTCATAAAACATTGTCGCCCCCATCCACCACTTATCTTAAAAAATACCCTTCATGCCCCTAAATTGATTAAACATTTAGTGTCTGTCCGAAAGTTCACCATTGATAATTCCGTGTCTATTGAATTTGATCCATTTGGATTTTCTGTGAAGGATTTCAAGACAGGGAGTCATCTCATGAGGTGTGATAGTAGGGGAGATCTTTATCCTATCACGCCAAGTTCCGGTTTCTCGAGTCACGCATTGCCATCAACTTTTGCAGCTCTGGCTCCTTCCTTGTGGCATGCTCGTCTAGGTCATCCAGGGTCATCTATTTTGTCTTCCTTAGATAAAAATAATTTTATTTCTTGTAAGGGTACGCGTAGTGCTCCGAATTGTCAATCTTGTTCTTTAGGAAAAAAATGTTAAGTTGCCATTTGTAGACTCTAATTCTCATACTTTAATGTCATTTGATAGTATTCATAGTGATCTATGGACAAATCATGTTCTTAGTTCTTTGGGTCATCGGTATTATGTTCTCTTTTTGGATGATTATTCTAAATTTTTGTGGACTTTTCCAATAGCAAAAAAATCTCAAATTTTTTCCATCTTCTTAAAATTTAGAGCATTCATTAGAACCCAATTCGAACGTGAAATAAAAAATATCCAATGTGATAATGACAAAGAATATGACAATGGGGTGTTTCAGGATTTTTGTGCAAATCACGGGATCAATTTTTATTTTTCTCGCCCTCATACGTCTTAACAAAATGGGAAAGCTGAACGCAAAATTCTTACCATTAATAACATTTTCCGCACTTTATTAATTCATGCTTCCATACCCCCCGTCTTTTTGGCATCATGCTTTACAAATTGCTACATATCTTCTTAACATTCTTCCTTCCAAAGGTTTGACATATTCGTCCCCCCTTCAAATGTTATATAATAAGACTCATTCGTATTCACATCTTAGGGTCTTTGGGTGCTTGTGTTATCCACTCTTTCCGTCCACCATAATTAACAAACTTCAGGCCCGTTCTACCCCGTGTGTGTTCTTGGGTTATCCGTCAAATCATCGTGGTTATAAATATTTTGATTTATTTTCTAATAAAATCATCATTAGTCGCCATGTAATTTTTGATGAATCCCAATTTCTGTTTTCTAAGGTTAGTACTCCCGCTCCTAGTTCGTATAATTTTTTGGATGATGATATATCCCCGTATATTATTCACCAGTTTTCGAACGTGTCCCTCACCCTAAATCCGCCAGCGGGCCCACTGCCCGCTGGTCCTCCCGTAACATTATCGTCTACAATTCTGGGTCCAAAAACTGGGCCATATATCCTGCCCAGTTCAGGTTACTGATTCCGTGTGAAATCTTGGCCTAGTTCCTGTGTCCAGTTCCTGCTCCAGTTATCGATTTGGGCCAGCAAACCCACTGCCTACTGGCCAGTCCGTCACAAGTCCCGATATTTTCCAAAATGCTCCCAATTCTCCCCCGAGTCAAATACCAGTCACTCATAGTCAACGAGGTATTTTTAAACCAAAAAGACATTTTAATTTAAATTCTAATGTTCTTAATTCTCCTCTACACCGTAACCCAGTGTTTGCTTTAAATGACCCGAATTGGAAAATTGCTATGACCGACGAATATAATGCTCTTATTGATAATAAGACGTGGGGGTTGGTGCCCCGTCCATCTTGTGTTACTATTATTCGATCTATGTGTATTTTTGCTCATAAGGATAAGTCTGACGGTTCTTTTGCGAGACATAAGACTTATCTTGTAGGTGATGGTAAGACACATCAGGTCGGTGTTGATTGTGGTGAGACATTTAGTCCGGTGGTCAAGTCGTCTACCATTCGCACTATGCTCAGCTTGGCTCTTTCGAAAGCATGTCCCATTTATAAATTAGATGTGAAGAATGCTTTCTTGAATGGTGATCTCAAGAAAATAGTTTATATGCATCAGCCCTTAGGGTTTAGGGATCCCAAATATCCTCATCATGTCTGTTTGTTGAAGAAGTCCTTGTATGGGCTTAAGCAGTCTCCACGAGCTTGGTATAAGAGGTTTGCAGACTATGTTTCGACTATTGGGTTCTCTCACATCAAGTCTGATAATTCATTATTCATATATCGTCGTGGTTCTTCATTGGCTTATATACTATTATATGTGGATGATATTATCTTGACTGCCTCTTTTGATGCATTACGCCAGTCTATCATGACAATGCTCAATTCTGAGTTTGCTATGAAAGACTTGGGGACCTTGAGTTACTTTTTGGGGATTGCTATTACTCGTCATGCAGGTGAGTTGTTCTTATCACATAGGAAGTATGCAACTGAGATAATTGAGGGGGCTGAGATGTCATCCTGTAAGTCCACTTCCACTCCAGTTGATACTAAACCCAAGTTGGGTGCTACGACTGGCTCACCTTATGAGAATCCGACCCGCTATCACAGTCATGCAGGGGCCCTTCAGTATCTTACATTCACGAGACTAGATATTACGTATGCCGTACAACAAATGTGTTTGTTTATGCATGATCTCAGGGTTGAGCACATGAATGCACTCAAACACATTATTAGGTACATACATGGGACACTTGACTATGGCTTACATTTATATCCGTCGTCGACATCTACTCTTGTCACGTACACAAATGCTGATTGGGGTGGCTGTCCGGATACCAAATGGTCTACGTCTGGCTATTGTATGTTTCTTGATAATAACTTGGTCTCATGGTCTGCAAAGCGTCAATCGACATTGTCCCGCTCTAGTGCAAATGCCGAGTATCGAGGGGTAGCCAATGTGGTCTCTGAATTATGTTGGTTACACAATCTTATTTTAGAGCTTCATTGTCCTATTCAAAAAGCTACCTTGGTTTACTGTGATAATGTTAGTGCCATCTATCTTTCTGGGAATCTGGTTCAGCACCAACGCTATAAACATATCGAGATGAACATTCATTTTGTTCGAGAAAAGGTAGCTCGTGGACAAGTACACTTCTGCCATGTCCCTTCCAAATATCAGATTGCAGACATCTTTACAAAGGGTCTTCCCTCGGTCCATTTTGAAGATTTTAGGGACAATCTCAGCGTTCGAAGACCGCCCGCTATGACTGCGGGGGAGTGTTAAATATGCATCCGATATACACAATATACATGTGTATATCGGATGAACAATGATATCTCGGGTTAATGTAGCAGCCCACATATGGGCTGATTTTGTATACAATGTGTATATTAGTCTTGTACCTTAATTAGTCTTGTACACTTACCATAATTGTATAGTTAGTCTCCAAATAGAATAAGATTTTAGGAGTAGAATAGGAATAAGATTTTTCTATTATGAAAATATATAAATTGTATATATTGTCTTTCAATGAATCAAAATAATGAAGGGATTATTTCTTTCATTTATCAACTACTTTTAACCAGCTAAACAAAACATACTCCCAATATTGTTGAAAAGTGGAAAAATTGTTTTAGGTGCGAAGAGCCAACCCATCGGAGGGTTCTTGATGCTAAAGATTAATTATAGATTTTAAGTGGAGTTATTTTAAATGTTTAGTGATGAGACGTCATTGATTCATGAGTTCTTAATTAATACTCCATCCGTCCATTTTTGCTTGTCACATTTTGACTTAGACATACCTATTAAGGAACTAAAAATAAAATGCTAATTTTACTATATCACCTCTAGTTATTGCTAAGTAACATAATGATTGAATAAAAAAAATACTTTAAAAGTTGTGCAACCACTTAAAATTCCTTAAATTTGTCGACCCACTAATAAATGATAAAGATAAAATAGGTATGAAGTGGTGGACATGTAAAATTAGATAACTATTTTTAGTATAATAGACAAATAAAATTGGACGGAGTACTACTGTACCTTTGACGAGGAATTATGTAGTTAAACTATATAATATGTGTTTGTTTCTATAAATTGCATCGAATGGCGTCTGTCCTTGTGGTAAAATAGAAAAATCTCCAACCCTCTATACTTGAAGATAAGTTGTATATATTCTGATAAAATTTTCGTTTTAGTACTCAACCTTATAGGAACACAACTAGCAACCATATATGTGTGCCATTGAGTTCTGAAGGACTTATTGGTATCTTGCCGCTAATTAACTTTCTTATTGATAAATATACCCGTGATATACACTACCTTATGTATACCGTGTATATCACAGAAATACAAGCGAAATAAGGAGTTATGGTTATTGTGTATATTTAGGTAGTTTTGGTAATATATTGTTGTATATAACTAGCATTGTATACTTACCATAATTGTAGGATTATTGTACAAATAGAATAAGATTTTGGGAGTAGAATAGGATTAAGATTTTTCATATTATGAAAATTGTATATATACTCATTCAATAATGAAAATAATCAAGGAATTATTTCTTTCATGGTATCAGAAGTCTAGGACTAAATCCGCTCCTCTCCTAATTTTTTTCTAGGTTTCCGACCCTCCCTTCTCGGCCGCCACTGCCTCGAAATTCGTACCCATACTCGGATTTCGAGCCAATTTATCTCCCCTCTTCCCAAATTTTCTTCCCAATCCCTTTGGTCTTTCGTTACGTCGACGTCAAAGAACCTGTTTCATCCTGCCCTTACTATTTCTAATATCAAGAACAACATCCCTATTGTTCTTGAGATGAAAAACGTCCAATATGCGACGTGAGCAGAATTGTTTAAAATTCACGCAATTTCACATCAAGTCCTCCATCACATAATTCCTCCCGCTATCCCTCCTCATGTGAAGGATCCTCGGTTATGGATCACTCTTGATGCTACCGTCTTTCAGTGGATTTACTCTACTATTTCTACCAATCTTTTACAGACGATCATTGAACCGGACACTACGGCTGTGGCTACCTGTAATAGATTGCGTGATATATTCCAGGATAACCAACATTCCTGCGTTGTCATCCTTGAGCAGGAATTTTCCCAAGTCCGCATGGAAAATTTCCCGAATGTTTCGGCCTATTGTAAACGACGCAAGGAATTGACGGACCAACTCCGTAACGTTGGCGTGCCTGTTATCAATAATCATCTCTTTCTACAAATAGTTGCAGGCCTATCTGAGGCATATAATGGCGTTTGGACTCTCATTCGTCAAAGTAATCCGCTTTCCCCTTTTTATCAAGCCCGTTCGATGCTCACGTTAGAAGAAGCCGGCTTGGCAAAAAAGGCGGTTACCAGCGCTAGTTCTGTGGCAATGATGACTTCCTTCAATAACTCTCACAGTTTTGTTGACAATTCGGGCCAACACCACAACAATGGTGGCGGCAAGAATGGTCAAAACCGTAAAAATAATGGCAAAAATCGCGGCGGCAACAACATCGGCGGCCAAAATGGTGGTGGCAACGATGGTGGGCCTCGGGGCAGTGGGCAACAACCCAATTGGCCTCAGCAGTGGAACTGGGCCAGTGGCACGTGGCCCAACAGTGGGTATTTTCCACCCAACCCCTACACGGGTAACTGGGTCCAGTTCCAGCAACTGACGACAGTTTTCCTTCTAGGCCGAGGCAACAAACCGGATTGCTTGGGCCTCGGCCACCGCAGGGATTCAGGCAGTGGGCCCCACACCGACTACGATAGATATTGAGGCCGCGATGCATATACTTAGGTTAAATCCTCCAGACCCGAATTGGTACATGGACACCGGCGCCACTTCTCACATGACGTCAGACTAAGGTACTATCTCGTTTTATTCCAATTTGAGCAAAAATTGTGGCATTGTTGTTGGTAATGGCAATACAATTCCAATTTGTGGTTATGGTAATACAACTTTGTCTCCCCCACATCCACCTCTTGTCTTAAAAAATACCCTTCATGCGCCTAACTTTATTAAAAATTTAGTATCTGTCCGTAAATTCACCACTGATAATTGAGTTTATGTTAATTTTGATCCTTTTGGATTTTCTGTGAAGGATTTCAAGACGAGGATACCTCTCATGAGATGTAATAGTAGAGGAGATCTTTATTCAATTACGCCCACATCCAGTCTCTCGAGTCACGCCTTGCCATCTACTTTTGCAGCTCTAGCTCCTTCTTATAGCATGCACATTTGGGTCACCCTGGGTCGTCTGTTGTTTCTTCCTTGCATAAAAATAATTTTATTTCTTGTAAGGGTATGCGTAGTACTCCAATTTGTCATTCCTGTCCTTTAGGAAAATATGTTAGATTGCCATTTGTAGCCTCTACTTCTCGTACTTTAATGCCATTTGATATTATTCATAGCAATTTATGGACATCTACCGTTTTAAGTTCTATGGGCCATTGTTATTATGTTCTATTTTTGGATGATTATTCTAATTTTTATGGACTTTTCCGTTAGTAAAAAAAATCTCATTCATTTGTACTCAATTCGAATGGAAAATAAAAAATATTCAATGTGATTTTGGCAAAGAATATGATAATGGATTATTTCAGGAATTTTGTGAAAATAATGACATCATTTTTCATTTCTCTTGTCCTCATACGTCCTCACAAAATGGGAAAGCCGAACGAAAAATTCGTACCATTAATAATATTGTCCAAACTTTATTGGTCCATGCTTCCGTACCCCTTTCCTTTTGGCATCATGCTCTACAAATGACTACCTATCTTCTTAACATACTTCCTACCAAAGGGTTGTCATATGCGTCTCCTCTTCAAGTCCTCTATAATAAGAATCATTCGTATTCACATCTTAGGGTCTTTGGGTGTTTATGCTATCCACTTTTTTCGTCAACTACTATTAACAAACTTCAACCCCGTTCTACCGCTTGTGTATTTTTGGGTTATCCATCAAATCATCGTGGTTACAAATGTTTTGATTTATCATTTAACAAAATCATCATTAGTCGCCATGTTATTTTTGATGAAACTCAATTTTCGTTTGCTAAAGTGCGTAGTCCCGTGCCTAGTTCGTATACCTTTTTGGATGACAACGTCTCCCCGTACATTATGCACCACTTAATGGGCGAATCCAGTGACCACAACCCGCCAATAGGCCCACTGCCTACTGGCCCACAACATTCCCCTGCCCAGATTGTCCCAGGCCCACCCATTGAGCCGGTAGTCCAGCCCACTCCATCGCCTGCTTCAGCTACTGTTCATGTTCCTGTTCTGAGCCCTGTTTCCCGTGATGGGCTAGCAGTCCCACTACCTGCTGAACAGTCCGTCCCTCATCCGAATTTTCCCTAAAATCCACCAAATTCTCCCCCGAGTCACAGACCGGTCACTCGTAGTCAATGAGGTATTTTTAAACTAAAATGACATTTTAATCTTAATTCTAATATAATTAAATCCCCATACCCCGTAACCTAGTGTCTGCATTAAATGACCCGAATTGGAAATTGGCTATGAACGACGAATATGATGCTCTTATTGAAAATAAGACGTGGGAGTTGGTGCATCGTCCTTCTAGTGTTAATATTATTCGGTCTATGTGGATTTTTACTCATAAAGATAATTCTGATGGTTCTTTTGCACGACATAAGGCTCATCTTGTAGGTGATGGTAAAACTCAGCAGGTTGGTGTGGATTGTGGTGAGACATTTAGTACGGTGGTCAAACCGGCTATCATTCGAACTGTTCTCAGCTTGGCTCTTTCGAAAGCATGGCCCATTCATCAACTAGATGTGAAAAATGCTTTCTTGCATGGTGATCTTAAGGAGACAGTTTACATGCATCAGCCCTTGGATTTTCGAGACCCCAAATATCCGCATCATGTCTGTTTATTGAAAAGTCCTTCTATGGGCTTAAGTAGGCCCCACGAGCATGGTATAAGCAATTTGCAGACTATGTATCTACTATTGGGTTTTCTCACAGTAGGTATGATAATTCTCTATTCATATATCATCGTGGTACTTCCTTGTCATTTATTCTCTTGTATGTGGATGATATTAGTTTGACAGCTTCTTTTGATGATTTACGCATGTCTATCATGACACTACTCATTTTCGAGTTTGATATGAAAGACTTGGAGCCCCTGAGTTACTTTTTGGGGATTACTGTCACTCGTCATAGAGGTGGGTTGTTCTTATCACAAAGGAAGTATGCCGATGAGATCATTGAGCTAGCTGATATGTCATCATGCAACTCTACTTCCACTCCAGTTGATACTAAACCCAAGCTGGGTGTTGTAGCTGACTCACCTTACGAGGATCTAACCCACTATCACAGTCTTGCAGGGGCTCTTCAGTATCTTACTTTCACGAGACCGGATATTACGTATGCCGTACATCAGGTGTGTTAGTTTATGCATGATCCCACGATTGAGCACATAAAAGCGCTCAAACGCATTATTCGATACATCCAGGGAATACTTGACTATGCCTTACATTTATATCCTTCATTGACGTCTACACTTGTCTCGTATACAAATGCTGATTGGGGTGACTGTCCAGATACCAGACGTGGAGCGTCTGGTTATTGTATGTTTCTTGGTAATAACTTGGTCTCATGGTCTGCAAAGCGCCAGTCTACTTTATCACGCTCCAGTGCAGAGGTTGAGTATCGAGGGGTAGCCAATGTGGTTTCTGAATCATGTTGGTTACATAATCTTCTTTTAGAGCTTTTCATTGTCCCATTCAGAAAGCTACATTGGTTTATTGTGATAATATTAGTGCCGTCTATCTTTTTGGTAATCATGTTCAACATCAGCGCACTAAACATATCGAGTTGGATATCCACTTCGTTCGAGAAAAGGTAGCTCGTGGGCAAGTACGCGTCTGACATGTCCCTTCAAGGTATCAAATTACCGGCATCTTTACGAAGGGTCTTCCCTTGGTTCTATTTGAATATTTTAGGGACAGTCTCAACATACGAAGACCGCCCGCTATGACTGCGGGGGTATGATAAATATACCCGTGATATACACGGTATATACACTGCCTTGTGTATACCGTGTATATCACGGAAATACAGCCAAATAAGGAGTTACAATTATTGTGTATATTTAAGTAGTTTTGGTAATATATTGTTGTATATAATTAACATTGTATACTTACCATAATTGTAGGATTCTTGTACAAATAGAATAAGATTTTGAGAGTAGAATAGGAATAAGATTTTTCATATTATGGAAATTGTAAATTATATATATACTCATTCATTAATGAAAATAATCAAGGGATTATTTCTTTCACTTATGATATACTTCCTCCGTCCCATATTATTTGGCCACATTACTAAAAATATTTATCCCAAATTACTTGGCCACTTTTAAAAAACAAGATAAAATTAATTAAAATTTTCCTACTTTTCCCTTAACATTAATTATTTTTTAAAGTAACTAATATTGATTAGAGTGTAATTAATTAGAGGGAGATAAATGTAATGTCGTAAAAATATCCTTCTTATTTATGATTTCTTAAAAGGATGCGTAAAAGAAAAAGTGATCAAGTAATATGAGACGGAGGGAGTACGTAAATATTATTTGAAAAATACTAAGTACAGTATTAAGTTGGAAATATGGAATATAATTAACACCTGTTCTATTATCATCATTAATGCCCATTGCATTATCAATGAAAAAAGGCTCCCCATAAGAAGGGAGAGGAAATATGTACGGAAACATCACTTCAAGAGTTAATGTGATGACTATGTATAATATTCTGTATTATCTGTCTTTTAATATTTTTGTACTCCTTAAAATATTAGTAGGCTGAATTATAAGAGCATTTGTCTAGATTACCCTCATTTTCTTCTTAAACGTCTCATTTAATTAATAAGTCATCAAATTTGAATACCAAGGCTAGATCTGAAAAATGTAATAAATGTGTTTTTGTCTTTCCAGATGTCTTCCTCTATCGAAACATGTGTCATAATTTTGATTTCGAGTAAACAATTTTAACCTTGACCGTCAATTTGGTTTAGAATCTATAAGATTTTTGATTTTTTTACATACAATAAGTCACAACAATAATAATTTAAAATATTTAATAGACATGAAAAATCACGATAAAAATACTTGTTTGACTCTCAAAATCTGTTCGCCGCCACATAATTTGAGGGGGAGGGAGTAATATTATGAAACATAGTTAATTTGCCACAACTAGTAATATTTTGGGTCGAAATGAGTAATATCTAAACTTTTTATATAAAATTCAGTCATGAAAACTGAAAATGAATAAATTAATACTATAGCACTTTCACAACACAAGAAAAAATAAAATAAAATGAAAAATGGCTAGCCGAGGCATATTTTGGTCCATCGAATGTGGATTCTTGAAACAGTAGTTATGATTTACAACTGTTTTTCCCATTCGCCGCATGTAGAAAGGGGGCTACATGTCATTGTCCTCTGCTCTATTATTTTATGAACCTTCATTCTGTAAAGTAACTTTGATATATAGGAAAAATATCAGCAGAAAGATTTATTCTTATGCAATCAAATAGCGCTTCTCGTTTATTTTCTAAGACGAATCATGCATCTGCATTATATTACGCCAAGTGAAAACTTTTGACCTCCACTTATTCTCCACTTCAATATTTATCAAAAAGCAAAATCGGGATTTAAAGCTTGTGAGTTCAAGATTTTAGTCCTTTTTAAGTTATTGGATTCTAAATTAACGATTTGTACATATTCAATATATTTCTTTAGATAAATTTATGATTTAAATATATATATATATATATATATATATATATATATATATATATATATATATATATTTAAATCATAAATATATAGAATTTTTAAAATAACAGTGCAATATAATCGACAACAAATGATCAGACCCAAAAGTGACCTGACCCAAATAAAACTTGATACATGCTGAAGACCCGGCCCAATTATGCACAATATCATCGACCCTAAAGTATTTATACTTTATATATTGTTCAGGCATAAAACTTAAACACAGAAAAATCATGCACGTATTGAATATTTGTTTTAATATTTTTTTTTTGGATCAATTGACCAATCAAATAGGTACTATTAATTAAGAATGATAAAGGACTTGGAATTGCTTTCAGAAAAGGTGTTGAGTAGAATATGCATGTGTTTACATGTAGAAATGCAAAACTTTTCATGAGTTGCAAATAACTTGCAATTAGCAAATGTAATTAAGAAGCTTTTGGGGGACGCCGCGCCTCCAATTAAGATTCCAAAATTAGAAAGTAAAAGATTGTTTAACATTGGAATTGTAATTTCACTTTAAGACTTGATTTAAAATATTTTATAACGGGCAAAATGATATGATGTTATAGCTTTTCAAGTTGATAAAGAAAGAAAAAGAAAAAGAATAAATGAAGCACTATCAAATATGGGGCATTAAGGTTGAGGAGGTTAAAAGTGTTGTTCGCAGGATGCGCAGGGGACGAGCGACTGGCCTGATGAAATTCCAGTTAAATTTTGGAAGAGCGCAAGCATGGCAGGTTTGGAGTGACTGACTGAGTTGTTTAACGTCATTTTTAAGACGGCGAGAATGCCTGAAGAGTGGAGGTGGAGTACAATGATCCCGTTGTACAAGAACAAATGTGATTTCCAGAGTTGCAACAACTATAGGGGTATCAAGCTGCTAAGCCACACTATGAAAACTTGAGAATGAGTCATGGAGATGAGGGTGAGAAGAGGCGTGTCTATTTCCGAGAACCAGTTTGGATTCATGCAGGGACGTTCGACCACAGAAGCCATCCATCTTATTAGGAGGTTGGTGGAGCAGTATAGGGAGAGGAAGAGAGACTTACATATGGTTTTCATTGACCTCGAGAAGGCATACGACAAAGTTCCTAGAGAGGTTCTATGGAGATGTTTGGAGGTTAGAGGTGTACATGTGGCATACACTAGGGTGATCAAGGATATGTATGATGGAGCCAAGACCAGGGTACAGACAGTGGGAGGAGACTCAGAGCACTTTTCAGTGATGATGGGGCTACACCAGAGATCAGCTCTTAGCTCATTCTTATTTGCCTTGGTGATGGATGGACTGACGCGACAAATCCAAGAGGAGGTGCCATGGTGTATGTTATTCACAGATGACATAGTCTTGATTGATGAGATTCACATCGGAGTGAACACTAAGGTGGAGGCCTGGAGACAGACTCTTAATCTAAAGGGTTCAAGCTGAGTAGGACCAAGACAGAATACTTGGAGTGCAAGTTCAGTAACGGGAGCGACCCTAAGCTATACGTGGAGGTGAGGCTTGGTACTCAGGTCATTCCAAAGGAAAGAAGCTTCAAGTACCTTAGGTCTATTATCCAAGGGGATTGGAGAGATTGATGATGATATCACACATTGTATTGGGGCAGGGTGGATGAAATGGAGGCTCGCATCTGGAGTCTTATGCGACAAAAAAGTTCCACCAAAACTTAAATGCAAGTTCTATAGAGTGGTGGTTAGACCGACTATGTTGTATGGGGCGGAGTGTTGGCCAGTCAAGACTTCACACATCAAAAAGATGAAAGTTGCGGAGATGGGGATGTTGAGATGGATGTGCGGGCATACAAAGAGGGATACGATTATAAATAATGATATCCGGGACAAAGTGGGAGTGGCCTCGGTAGAGGATAAGATGCGGAAAGCGAGGTTGAGATGGTTCGGGCATGTGCAGAGGAGAGACACAGATGGCCCAGTGCGGAGGTGTGAGAGGTTGGCTATAGACGGGTTCAGAAGGAGTAGAGGTAGGCCGAAGAAGTATTGGAGAAAGGTGATTATACAGGATATGGCGTAGGCGCAAGTTACTGAGGACATGACTGTAACACCCCATATTTTTAGCGATGTTTCGAACCCCTAGACGTATGCAAGTAGACCCGAGTTTTGGAAAGTTATGTCATATTCACGTATGCCAATAAAAAGCTCGGTATATAAAATGATGCGCCCTGAACCTAATTTAGGACCTATCGGCTAATGGATGACTGTGATAAGCTAATCGACAACAATGATCAGCTACTTGACAATACTGATCAGCTAATTGGTGAATTATAGTGGGAGACAACAAGGATCAGCTAAGTTATAAATTATAGTGGGGGACAAGATTAAGTGATAATATTTACGTGTAACATTTAATTGGTGAATCACTGTGTTGGTTACATGTGACTGCATAAAGGAGACACTTTGGCAAATTAAGGTTGCTATTAATCATGGGCAGCATTCCACGTTTTAGCACATGAGATTAGGATATAATTTTAAGTCGTGACTAATTAATCTAGGTGTCTAGTATTGATGTTAGGTGATGACATGTGTAAAGGGGGGGGCATTATCTCGTGCTTGGGATTTAATAGAGTGGAACCTCAACCAATATATTCAGCAATCCTCAAACAATGTATGCAACATTCATCAAATGTTTTCTTATGTTTCATGAAACATTAGAGCCAAGTTAGAGCAACATTTTCATTAAATTTCACCCATAACACAACTGTACATGCAACAACATTTTTATCCTATTTTTAAACTGGGATTCGAGATTAAGCTTTAAAGGGAGATTGACCTGTCATAGTTGTTACCAAAATCGTAAATTAAGGTATGTTAAGGCAATTTCTTTCTTTCTTTTGGCATGTTCCATGTAATGAAACATAATCGTAATATTATTTCATAAGTTATTCTACTCTTAGTAGTTAAGAATGTTCTTGTTATTTATTCCTATGTTAAAAACATGTCTAAATATGTTCTCAAATCCTTATTGAGGTATAGAGGAATGATGTTAATGTTCACAGTGTTAGCTGAAAGTACAAATGTATTATGTCATCCGATAAGTTTAGAATGTTTCATTGTCATTCATGCATTTGTATTATATTCATGTATTACCCTGGATCACCTGATCAGCTGGGATATGTAAATGAAATGATGCCCATAGAGGCTGAAATGATATGATGCCCGCAGAGGCTGTTATGAAAAGGAAGATGCATGATGAATGACCAATATATATATTTGCATGTTATGGGAAGGAAGATGCACGATGAAGGGACAATATGTATATGTATACCGCATTTGCATTATGCATGATATGTAGGCATATTAGGGCCCGCAGAGACATTCACTACTGATTGGCTATTGTTTATCGGTTGTTCCTATCGGATGTATCTATCAGCTGATTATTGTCGGCTGTTTCTGTTTCAGTTTATTCTTGTATACCTATTATGATAATATTCATGCCTGACATACTCAGTACATCAGTCGTACTAACTTCCCTTTTGTCGGGGGACACTGCGTTTCATCCTCGCAGGATCAGGTAGATAGGTAACGGTTCGCACTGGTAGGTTGCTGGTTCAGCTGATGTTGGAGCACTCTATTTGTTTCAGAGTTGCAGTCTAGTCGGGATATGATATTTTGCATATGCATTTGGGTATGGCAGGGCCTTGTCTCGTCCTTATGATGTCATATATTCTTTAGAGGCTTGTAGATAGATGTCCTGTGTATAGTAGTCGTGCATGACCCTGTCGGCTGTGATGTATGTGTCAGCTGAATATTTGGTAACGGCCCTTGCGGCCATGATTGATTTCGGTTAGTTGGTAAGTATGGGAAGAGTGGTGCTCGACAGGTAAGGTCCGGGTGCCCGTCATGGTCCTCCGATTTGGGTCGTGACAAACTTGGTATCAGAGCATGTTTGTCCTAGGGAGTCTACAAGCCGTGTCTAGTAGAGTCTTATTTATGGGTGTGTGACGCGCCACACTTATAAACAAGAGGATGTAAGGCATATAGGGATGGTTTTCATTCTTTCATATCATAGATCGTACAGTAGAGCTAAGTCTTAGGAATTCGAATATAACTCGTTCCTGTTACTGTTTTAGTAATGCCGGTTACTAAAAAGACTTCGGTTAGTTCATATTCGTATCCGGTAAATGAGTGACTGCTACCAGACGATTGATACGCCAGAAGGACAGTATGATGTAAAAAGTTTCGAGATTATGAGAAGTTGTCTCATTCATATATGAAGAGATAATGTAAGCCTGGAAAGCAGAATGTTTGCTTAATGAGTAAAGTAAAGGAAGTACTACGCACCAGAACACAGAAGATTGTAAGGATTCGCTCTGTAGACCTTATCGTGTTTACGATTACAACAATGTCTTCTTCCAGTAGGATTATTATTAGTAGGGAGATTGAAGTTGGATTGAGTATAAATATAAGTAGTTGCTTTCTATTGGGACAGATCTGTCAGAGGATATGAGTAAGTTACTTCCCAGGTACCGAAGAATCTAGTAGTACCAGAGGAGTTGAGGGAAGCTCATGTACCATCAGTCCTACCACCGGCTCCGGTATGATTAGAATGTAAAGAGGCCAGTGCAGGTATTGAATCAATTGGATGCCTCTCAGGAATGATTTCATCCTAGAGCATTTGATTGAGATAGGTCCCTTGAGGAGTCAGGGAGCTGATAATCTAGGGAGTTTATTAGTCAAGGATCGTTAATATTAAAGGGTTCAGAGATGCCAATATCTCAGGGTCAAATTGTAAAGATTAAGTGAGACCGTCCCGACCGTCTTGTAGTCAGTGTGGTCGAGCACATGCCGGATTATGCCTCAATGGTAGGGGGTTAGTTTAATATGGCAGCCATGACCACAATGTGCAGAGGTGTCCTACGTTGATGCGCAAAGGTAAGGATAAGGTGATTATGAGTTGTACAGACAGGAAACAAAAGACATAATTGGAAGGTTTAGCAGGTTATGAAAAGCTACACATTTTACGGTGACATTTGTTTATTAGAATAAGGGAATATATTATGTACATGCAACCTACATTATAATGGCTTACCCATAGTACATCGGGAATTGTCCTAGGATAGCATTAACGAGAATGGATTGCCACAATCGGATCGTGTGAAGAGTGACCATCAATGAATTTAATAAGATCACATAAAGTGACATACTCAGAATAGTGAACCCAAGTCATATATAAGGATCGAGTTATCCACAGTAGTGAAAAGAGACATAAGCCTCTCGTCCGTGCGTAAAGGATGATATCACATATTATTGAGAATTACATGTATCAACATTATAAGCTAAGGTGTGCTATAGGTATTGGACTGACAAGGTCTTCAGCTTCATTGTACAACATGTTATAATTCTAAATAACCTCTGAATAACAGTAGCTTGTTAGGGGCAATTAAGGACGAGAATTATGAAACAATCAAAGAATGATTGTAGGAAATATGAAAACAGTTAATAAATATGAATGGAATGGTATGATCAAGTATCAAGACGGAAATATGTTTTTTTCGTTTAATGACGAGTAGAAGGAAGGATTACGATAAGAAGGATGACTGTGAATGAGATTATAGTTATGCAGGTTTTCCAAGGGTATGATTACTCTAGAACAACGTAAGGACCAATGGTAGAGGAGGGACATTAAGAACTCTTCGGCTAAAGGTGACGAACCTCTGAGATTCAAGGAAGTATGAGAAATACGTTGAGATAAGCGATTCTCCCAAGGCAATTTGAAATGAGAATATAAAGGTAAGACGAATGAGCACTCGGTCGATGGGAGATTTAATAATGACAAGACAAGAAAGCTTGACAAGTCCTTGGATAAGGTAACACCGTGAATTGGATCTAAACATATGAAGCATCGGTTCCACAACATATGCAGTCATACATCTCAGAAAGTACGTAAGCGGAAGTAATAGGGAGTAAAACTTGAGATTAACGCCTAAACAGGTGGAAATGGGACAATGACGCCTATGGAAACAAAGTAGACATTAAATGTATATGTCAAGAGATAATGACATTATAATGGAGATAGAATGTCAGGCAAATACTGATGTCTATGCGCATTTATGAACTGACCAAAGGTTCTACGAGATAGATAGAATAATAGATTTACAGCTTAACAAGATTGAGGGAATCTTTTCCAAAGCGCCATTGACAGAAAGTCTTAGTAATGAGGTAAGTGTAGGAATTCGAATCTAAGTATAATGACCAGGTTTGGATATAATAGGTTAACGTCATGTAATACAAAGTCTTCAGAATCTTCCACATACTGAATGTGGGAATAAGTTAACAGTCTATCTTTTAAGAAGTAGTAATGCCACTGATTGGAATCAGGAGCAATGGTTGAAAGTATGTATGTATACTCTAATATTTTAGAACTAAGACGAGTACAACAAGTAAGAAAATTAGTGAACAAGGTCAAGAGAAGAAAGGATGGAAGTTGACCTTAGGGAACATATCAGTTAGCTAAGTGGGAGTGCGATTGGAGGATTCAGATAGCGATATCCCTATGACTCAGAATACAACGGGGTCATCCATCATACTAAAGAAAATAAACGTCATAACAAAGATTCCCCTTTTAGAGAGGATTGGGAAAGGTATTTAACAATAGAGAATCATAACCTTCGGGTATAATGGGAGCGGGACCCCCAGGTGGGAGATCCATTTGTGTATTCCCAAGGTAGCAGGCTTATGAGACAAGATTATGACAGAGGTTCATTGCTAGCAAAATTTCGTTCACCCTGGATCTATTAAAATATGTTATGATCTTAAAGGTATGTACTGATGGGACGACATGAAAAGAAATATTGCGAGATTTGTAGCTTAATGTCTTAACAGTCATCAAGTAAAGATAGAGCACCAAAAGCCAGGTGGCTTGACTCAGAACATTGAGATTCCGATGTGAAAAAAGGAAATGATTAACATGGATTTTGTTACGAACCTCTCTCTTATCCTAAAGTTGATTCTAGTTAGATAATTATTGATAGACTGATCAAATCAACATAATGCCTGGCGGTCAAAACTACCTACACAACCGAGGACTACGCAAAGCTGTACGTTAAGAAAATTGTTCACCTTCGTGGTATGTATAGTTCTATTATATCCGACCGAGATACGCAGTGAACAACTAATTTTCGGAGATCATTTCAAAAGGGTTTAGGTACTCAAATTAACCTTAGTATAGTTTCCCACCCTGAAACAGACGGGCAAGCTGAGCGTACAGTTCAAATGCTAGAGTACATGCTACGAGCTTGAATATTGGACTTCCAAAGAAGTTGGGACGATCATTTACCCTTATTGAATTTGCACACAAGAACAATTATCATGCTAGTATTAAAATGGCTCCATACGAGGCGTTATATGGACATAGATGTAGATCTCTTATCGGATGGTTCGAAGTAGGCAAGTCGGAATTATTTGAGCCTGACTTAGTACACCAAGCCATAGAGAATGTGGAGCTTATTCAAGAACAACTGCTAATCGCTTAGAGTCATCAACAGTTGTATTCAGATGTGTGACATCGGGACTTAGAGTTCCAAGTGGATGATTGGGTCTTTTCGAAGATCTCTCATATGAAGGGTGTAATGAGATTTTGGCAAAAAGGGAAATCTCAGTTCAAAGTACATTTAGCCATATTGCATAATTCGATGAATCGGCCGAGTAGCTTACGAGTTAGACTTGCCTTTGGAGTTGGAGGTTGTTCATTTGGTTTCTATGTTGTAATATTAAAAGTGTGTATTGGAGATTCTTTCCGAATTGTACAATTGACGATATGAAATTTACAAAGGACCTATCATATGAAGAGGTTCCTATTGCTAACTTAGATCGATAAGTACGCAAGTTGAGGACTAAGGAAGTTGCTTCCGTGAAGGTTCTGCGACGAACTGAGAATGTAGAAGAAATGACACGGGAGGCGGAAGAGGAGATGAGACACAAATATCCTTACCTATTTTAGGCCAACGCCGAGGTTCTAAGAGAAGCATAAACAGTGGTTATGTTTTTAGGCTACGTGACGGGGATTAGATATATCACCCATTCGAGGACGAATGTTTCTAAGGGGGGAAGGATGTAACACTCCGTATTTTAGGGCGATGTTTCAAACCGCTAGATGTATGCAAGTAGACCCGAGTTTTGGGAAGTTATGGCATATTCACGATATGTCAATAAAGAGCTCGGTATATAAAAGGATGCGCCCCGAACCTAATTTAGGACCTATCAGTTAATGGACGATTGTGATCAGCTAATCGACAACAATGATTGGCTACTTGAGAATGCTGATCGACTAATTGGTGAATTATAGTGGGAGACAACAAGGATCGGCTAAGTTATAAATTATAGTGTGTGGGGTGGTGGGGGGGAAAGATTAAGTGAGAATATTTACGTGTAGCATTTAATTGGTGAATCACTGTGTTGGTTATGTGTGACTGCATAAAGGAGACACTTTGGCAAATTAAGGTTGCTATTAATCATGGGCAGCATTCCACGTTTTAGCACATGAGATTAGAATAGAATTTTAAGTTGTGACTAATTAATCTAGGTGTCTAGTATTGATGTTAGGTGATGACATGTGTAAAGGGGGGGGGGGGATTATCTCGTGCTTGGGATTTAATGGAGTGAAACCTCAACCAATATATTCAACAAACCTCAAATAATGCAACATTCAACAAATGTTTTCTTATGTTTCATGAAAAATTAGAGCCAAGTTAGAGCAACCTTTTCATTAAATTTCACCCATAGCACAAGTGTACATGCATAAGCGTTTTTGTCCTATTTTTGAACTGGGATCCGAGATTAAGCTTTAAAGGGAGATTGACCCGTCATAGTTTTTTCCAAAATCATAAATCAAGGTATGTTAAGGTAATTCATTTCTTTCTTTTGGCATGTTCCATGTAACGAAATGTAACGGTAATATTATTTCATAAGTTATTCTACTTTTAGTAGTTAAGAATGTTCCTGTTATTTATTAATATATTGAAAGCATGTCTAAATATGTTCTCAAATCCTTATTGAGGTATAGGGGAATGATGTTAATATTCACAGTGTTAGCCGAAGGTACAAATGTATTATGTCATCCGATAAGTTTAGAATGTTTCATTGTCATTCATGCATTTGCATTATATTCATGTATTACGCAGACCACCTGATCAGCTGGGATATGAAAATGAAATGATGCCCACAAAGGCTGAAATGATATGATGCCCATAGAGGCTATTATGAAAAGGAAGACGCCTGATGAAGGGCCAATATATATGTTTGCACGTTATGGGAAGGAAAATGCATGATGAAGGGCCAATATGTATATGTATACCGCATTTGCATTATGCATGATATTTAGGCATATTAGGGCCCGCAGAGCCATTCACTACTGGTCGGCTGTTGTTTGTCGGTTGTTCCTATCGGCTGATTATTGTTGGCTGTTTCTATTTCAGTTTATTCTTGTATCCCTGTTATGCTATTGTTCATGCCTGACATACTCAGTACATCAGTCGTACTGACGTCCCTTTTGTCGGGGGACACTACGTTTCATGCCCGCAGGATCAGGTAGACAGGTGGTTCACACTGGTAAGTTGCTGGTTCAGCTGGTGTTGGAGCACTCTATTTTTTCCAGAGTTGCAGTTTGGTCGGGATATGATATTTTTCATATGCATTTGGGTATGGCGGGGCCTTGTCCCGTCCTTATGATGTCATGTATTCTTTAGAGGTTTGTAGACAGTATTGCTTTATAGTCCCTTGTAGTTTGATTTCTGCTGCATTGTGTCCTTTAGTGTACTTTGTTTAGCTTATTTACCTGTTCTAGTTACTGCTTTATTTTTCGGAATGTGTTATCATGTCTTATTCTCTTTTCATACCAATATTTTCATACTGCTTTAAATTTTTTTCTGACCGGGTTTGACCATTTATCTTGGTTTGCTTTTGTTGTTGCTTATGCTCTGTCTTGAGCCGAGGGTCTCTCGAAAATAGCCGCTCTACCTACCAAGGTACAGGTAAGGTCTGCGTATACTCTACAGTTTCCAGACCCCCACGTTGTGAAATTTCACCGGGTATATTGTTGTTGTATCAAATATGGGGCATATTGAAGTGAAGCTCTTGGAATTATTTAGCTTGTGCGATGAGAACTTATTATCAAGATTCAAGACCAATAGATTGGAAATCTCCCCTAGTACTTTCTCAAATTAAATTCTGGATGCCGCTCTTAGATTTATCTATCTTCTCAAGATCTTATCATGTCCAATGCTTATAAATAATTTTCTCCAAAATTAGATCGAGTTCTCTTCATGTTACCTTTCAAACTGAGGTGAGACGTGATTGACATTCGATCTAAACTATCCGTTGAGTAAATCTTAATTTTTTTTGTCTGAATTACTTTTAATTAACACTGCCTTTAATATCACAAAAAATGTTATGTGCAATATATCTGAACTGAAAAATTAACATTTTGATAACTGAATTACGTAATCATAATGTAGCTAAATTTCAAATCCACTTGCCCATTTGTGTAGTCTGTCAGTTGTCAATAACCTTCTCTGTATTTGTAGTCATAGTCTGAATCTTGCTTTTGATCTTGCCAGTATTTTGAAACATCCGGTTCTTCCAAGGAACACTAAGCTCATCAACTAGTAGCTTCCTTGTGATGCTTTTCCTAATACTAATATTAAACTGCACTTGATTCAGGATACTGCTTGCTTCAATCACCTTTTTGACCATCTAACAGACATGTAGGGGAATTTTGCTCTCAATGGATTCCTTTTGGTATAATATGTGTGCACTCATCTAATCTACAACTTGTTTTGTTTGTTTGCCAAATTAAATGTTCTTTTGCAATAGCAGCTTTGTTCCACAAGCAAATATTTGTCAAATTCAGTCCACCCATACACTTATAAGAACATACCTGCATATGACAACATTTTTGTTGTCCAAAAGGAGATTTTAGCTACTATCTAATTAAGTACAAGAGGCGGCCACTGAATGAGAGAGATCTTTTTGAGAGTATAATGGCATGCCTAAATATTTGAAGGGCGGTTCACCATATGAGAAACCAATAATTAGAAAAAATTTCAACCTTTCTTGTTGAGCAACCCATCCAAAGTACACAACTTTTTCCTAAGTTTGCCTATAATCCAGAAGCTCTTGAGAACTGATTAAAGCATTGAAACAAAGCTTTGGGAGAGGGATAATCACCATAGCAAGGAGGAGAAAATCAACAGCAAAACAAAGATAGGTTATCCTTAATATAGCACACTTAGGATGGAAATGGAACTCCTCTTCTATCAGACTATTTAGACACCAACTTAACTAGCTCATGGGCTAGTATGATATTATCCCTTATATTCCTTCCAAGCATGAAACTTGCTTGTGCGTCACAAATGATACTTGATATACCCTTTGAATCCTTGTTGCCAATATATATCCAATCAATTTATATAACACAGTGCAACAGACAATTGGCATGTATTCTCTGATACTGGTTGGAGTTTCAGTATGGTACTAGAGTGACAACATTACAATTGATAGCCTTGTATAGTTTTCCTGTGGTGAAAAACTGTTAAACAACAAGCTGATAGATAACTTGATTAACTGGTGAACTACTAAACTGAGAGTATGAACATGTAATGAAAGTTGTAGCTGAAATCACTTTGAAAATTGATAAAATTTATAAAAATATATTTATTGAACAGGTTTCAACCAATAGCTCTTCTTAAATGAAACAATCATCATAAAATGGGTAATGTCGGCATATCTTACCAGTAAATAAAGTAACCCTACAAGTATGAGGTAGCTAACTCTGGAAATCTCAACACTCATACTGGGGAAGGTCGGCTAGCTGTTACACCCCGTAGTTTCGCGTTCCGTCGTGACGTTTATGGGATACCGATGTTTCGGGAAGAGGTACGACTTTACCAAAGGGTAATGAAGGTTTACGGTTTGAGCATGGAAGTTCTTGAGTGTTTTAAAGTTAAACGGATCGAAGAAAGTACGTTTCGATGAAAACGGAAAACTAGGCAACTTGACGGAGCAGATGACGGACCGTCAAACTATTTGATGGACCGTAAAATACCCAGCCTAAGCCATCAATCTCCCAGAAAGTTTGACGTGGAAGATTGACGGACTGTCGGAAATTTGACGGTCCGTCGAGTGTACCATCAAATTACGGCGGTGCAGAATTTTTGACGAGTTTATATTGGGGTTTTCTAATTTGGGATTTATTTTTCCTCCATACCAAACCCTAGCACTCTCCATAAATTCTCTCTAGCATACTCCAACATCCCCAAGTTAAAATCGAAGCCGATTACGCAAAGGTAACATGGTAAACCCATGATTAACATGGTGATCTTCTTCTTCATATAAAGTTGGATTTGGGGAAAAACCTTGTAGATCAGATTGCTCATTGTTTTAAGGAAATTATGGAGTGTTAAGGTAAATCCTCTTCTATCTATGTTTATGGTTAATTGGTGATTTGGAAAAAGTTATGAAAAAGTTTTCATGATTAAAACTTCGCAAATTTATGAAAATCTTCGAAATATGAATTGTTGGACTGCTTTACCCTAACTATGAGTTTAATTAGGTGATGGAATTAATTGTGTATGTTATGGATTAAGGAAAGTTCGGTTTGAAGGGTTGTGAAGTTGAATCACATAAGTTTTTTCATATAAGAAAAGCTTAAGAAATCATATATGCTAAAATTGTCGAAGAACACCTAAATGAGTTCCGATGAAAATTGTGTTTTGATTGAAGCGTGTGATTTAATTGCATAAGCATTCCTCGTAAATAAATCTAAGAACCCGAGATGGTCAATATTTGCGATAAGATGCCTAAGTAAAGTTTCTCTATGGAATTTAAATTCGATATTGATGTCAACTTATTATGTGATGTATATGACCATCCGTAAGAGGAGCGGGAGCTTATAGAACGATTGTAGCAACAAGGACCAGGTATGTTAAGGCACACTCTTTCATTTTTTTGGCATGATCAATGAATAAGTATAACCATAATGACGTCCCTTCAAAAAGGAACTCTACTTCTAAATTTGAAGCTTGTGATTACTTTTGTATCATATTATTACAACTTATGACTCTTGTTGTTCTGTTTCGGAAGCATCTCCCCGATTTGATAGTCTCTTGAACCCTATGTTTTTTTATGATCATTGATGACTCTCAGTTAGTGATACAAACACTGTTACATAATGATAATCGGAGGATAATGACATTGTGTCACTCCGATTAGTTTCATAAGGCCCCTCAGAGTCTGTCTTGCATTACACTTATATATATGTAGTTATTTTCTTACTGAGCCGCACTACAGTCGGCCGGGTACGACACATAGATGTGCACCTAGCTGCAATTTGTTTTGATATTATCGAGTCCCATATTTGGGTCGGGTAAGAAAAAGTCCTCATTATGGTCGGGTACGATATATATGTATTATGACATGATTTGTCCCACAGAGAGGTTGGATATTACTTTATATAGCCCACTAAGCGTCTTGATTTTTACAGACATGCATACATTTTCATGATTGTGTTTGGTAGGCCCTCAGAGGCTTGCTATAAGTTTCAGGTTGACCTATGTACCCTTATCTCTTATGATATATCTTTTGTCTATATTGATTATCTTCCTTACATATTTCGTACATATTTCGTACTGATGTACCTTTTCGGGGATACTGCGTTTCATGCCCGCATGTACAAATAGATATGTAGATGATTTCCTCATAGTAGGACTCGACTCAGATGGAGGTCATCACGCTCCATTTTTCCAGAATGTATAGTAAGCTGATAGGTATGATGAATATGCATATATATAGTTGAGTATGGCGGGGCCCTGTCCCGACCAGTGATTGTTAGTATAATCTTTAGAGGCTTATAGACAGTGTATTACGTGTGACAGTCATTCGTGGCCTTGTCGGCCTCTCCAGTAGATTTATTATACTTATGTCGTCCTTGTCAGCCTTATTATAGATATGTATGATTTGGGCATTTTCTAAGTGCAAATGGCTATGTCCTTATTCAGTTGAGTATGTGTCAGAGGCCTTGTCAACCCATGAGTTATGGTATATCTCTCAGGTATCAGGATCGGTACGCTCGGGCCTTAGGACGTCGGGTGCTGGCCACACCCCCTAAGGTTGAAGTGTGATAAAGTGGTATTAGAGTAGGTAAGTCCTAGGAGTGTCTACAAGCCGTGTCTAGTTGAGTCTTGCTTATGGGTGTGTTGTGCGCCACACTTATAAACATGAGGCTACAGGACATTTAGGATGTTACTTTTATTGAAAATCTATATGGTGCGTTAGAAGCAAAGTCGTAAGTCACTAAATCCTTGTCACCTTAATCTTCCTTTTCAATAATGCCGAGATCCAAGGGAAGTACTGATAGCAGAAATGGGGTCAGAAATATGGGAGAAGGTGCTAGCCGACAACCACCCGCCATTATAGATCCAAGGAACACAAGGGCACCAAAAATAAATGTAAGTTATTCAATGGGAGAAGACTCATCCATGTACGAAGATATGTCTATGGAGGAAGATCCGTCTGAGGATCCATCTATGAAGGAAGATCCATCCGAAGTCCCAAAGGAATCATCCTTCCGAGTACCCTCAATTCCAGTAGTAGTGCTGAATTATAGGAAGGCCCGTACAATACACAGGCCATCAGCACAACAAATGTTTCCGTTTGGGTTAGGTGTGAGTGGTCCTTTGTATGCAACAACACCTCCAGTTATCTTCCTAGAGCAGGGTCATGTTCATGTGCTCCAACATGATAGTACTTTAGAGAGACTAATAAGCTCAATATCATGGAAGTCAGTTAACCAAGGTTCGCCCCTGACGAGTAGAAGTGATGAGGAAGTGACCAGTAGACAGTTCAGAAGGTTTGGGATAGACGCAGATGCTGAAGAATTAATATTGAGAGAAGCGTCAGATTGAAGCTCCCGAGTAGCAATAAGACTGACACCCGAAGATGTTAGAGGTAGTAGACCACGCTGTCAACAATCTGGAGAGAGGCATATGGGGCATGTTTATCCGATATCGAGTTATGTTCTGGATGTGGAGCTTTGGACCATATGGCAAGAGAATATCCTGAGAGATTGCATTATGGGCCATACTTAGGTGATCTTGAGGGATATTATTGGTGTGGGAGCATAACCCATTTAATATATAGATGCCCGAGGTTGAGTCAAGGAGACTAGACACTTTCGATGTTACTTAGAATCATGCAATAAATCAGGCATATACAGACCGTGATTCGATGATAGAAATGGAAGGCGGTAAGTGAAATCACAATTATGTTCAAGGTTCTAAGCCAAATGATATAGGAATTAACCAGTTATTAACTATATATGTACCCAATACCTTTAGATATTGTAGCGAATACTGAGACATAGAGAGTAAATGAACGTGTGACTTAAAAAAAAGGATTCATAACAGCAACAACAACAACATACCCAGTGAAATACCACAACGTGAGGTCTGAGGAGGATAGAATGTACGCAGACCTTACCTCTACATTGGTAGGTAGAGCGGCTGTTTTCGAGAGACCCTCAGCTCAAGACAGAGCATAAGAACAAGCAAAGCAATAGCAAAAATAAAGCAAGAGAGACAATCAAAAAATATTTAAAACAATATGGAAATGCTGGTATCAAAAGCGAATAGGTCATGATAACGCATTCCGAAAAGTAAGCAGTAACTAGCACAAGTAAAATAAGCTAGAAAAAGTAGGATATAAAATAGGACACATAGCAGCAGAAATCAAGCTACATGGGCCTATAGAGCAATACGGTGCCTATTAGTATGATAGGCTAAGCGGACCTACAATACTAACACTACAACTACCAATTTGCAAGCGTAAGTAGGACTACACTCTACTATCTACTACCCTTCTACCCTAATTCGTGTCCTCCACAACCCCCTATCTAAGGTCAAGTCCTCAGTAAGTTGTACATGCGCCATATCCCGTCTAATCACCTCTCCCCAATACTTCTTCGACCTACCTCTACCCCTAATGAACCTGTCCACAGCTAGCCTCTCACACCTCCGTACTGGGGCATTGTGTCTCTCATCTGCATATGTCCAAGCCATCTTAACTTCGCTTTCTGCATATTATCCTCCATCGAAGCCACTTTCACTCAGTCTCAGATATCATCATTTCTAATCCTATCCCTCCTTGTATGCCCGCACATCCATCTCAATATCCTCATCTCCGCAACTTTCATCGTTTGGATGTGCCAAGTCTTGACTGACCAACACTCCGCCACATATAACATTGTCGGTCTAACCACCGCCCTATAGAACTTGCCTTTAAGTTTTAGTGGAACCTTTTTGTCGCATACGACTCCAGATGCGAGCCTCCATTTCATCCACCCTGCCCCAATACTATGTGTGATATCGTCATCAATCTCTCCAATCCCCTTGGATAATAGACCTAAGGTACTTGAAGCTTCCTTTCTGTGGAATGACCTGAGTATCAAGCCTCACCTCCACCAACCTCCTAATAAGATGAATGTCTTTTGTGGTCGAACGTCCCAGCATGAATCCAAACTAGTTCTCGAAAATAGACACGCCTCTTCTCACCTTCATCACCACAACTCATTCTCAAGCTTTCATAGTGTGGCTTAGCAGCTTGATACCCCTATAGTTGTTGCAACTCTAAATATCACATATGTTCTTGTACAACGGGATCATTGTACTCCACCTCCACTCTTCAGGCATTCTCGCCGTCTTAAAAATGACGTTAAACAACTGAGTCAGCCACTCCAAACCTGCCCTGCCTGCGCTCTTCCAAAATTTAACTGGAATCTCATCAGGCCCGGTCACTCGTCCCCTGCGCATCCTGCGAACAACACTTTTAACCTCCTCAACCCTAATGCCCCATATTTGATAGTGCTTCATTTATTCTTTTTCTTTTTCTTTCTTTATCAACTTGAAAAGCTATAACATCATATCATTTTGCCCGTTATAAAATATTTTAAATCAAGTCTTAAAGTGAAATTACAATTCCAATGTTAAACAATCTTTTACTTTCTAATTTTGGAATCTTAATTGCAGGCGCGGCGTCCCCCAAAAGCTTCTTAATTACATTTGCTAATTGCAAGTTATTTGCAACTCATGAAAAGTTTTGCATTTCTACATGTAAACACATGCATATTCTACTCAACACCTTTTCTGAAAGCAATTCTAAGTCCTTTATCATTCTTAATTAATAGTACCTATTTGATCGGTCAATTGATCCAAAAAAAAAATATTAAAACAAATATTCAATACTGCATGATATTTCTGTGTTTAAGTTTTATGCATGAACAATATATAAAGTATAAATACTTTAGGGTCGAGATAATGCCCCCTCCCCCCACCCTTTACACATGTCATCACCTAACATCAATACTAGACACCTAGATTAATTAGTCACCACTTAAAATTCTATCCTAATCTCATGTGCTAAAACGTGGAATGCTGCCCATGATTAATAGCAACCTTAATTTGCCAAAGTATCTCCTTTATGCAGTCACACGTAACCAACACAGTGATTCACCAATTAAATGTTACACGTAAATATTATCACTTAATATTGTCCCCCACTATAATTTATAACTTAGCCGATCCTTGTTGTCTTCCACTATAATTCACCAATTAGCCGATCAGCATTGTCAAGTAGCCGATCATTGTTGTCGATTAGCTGATCACAGTCGTCCATTAGCCGATAGGTCCTAAATTAGGTTAGGGGCGCATCCTTTTATATACCGAGCTCTTTATTGGCATACGTGAATATGCCATAATTTTCCAAAACTCGGGTCTATTTGTATACGTCTAGGGGTTCGAAACATCACTAAAAAATATAGGGTTTACAGTCATGTCCTCAGTAACTTGCACCTACGTCATATCTCGTCTAATCACCTCTCTCCAATACTTCTTCGGCCTACCTCTACTCCTTCTGAACCCGTTTATAGCCAATCTCTCACACCTCCGCACTGGGCCATTTGTGTCTCTCCTCTGCACATGCCCGAACCATCTAAACCTCGCTTTCCGCATCTTATCCTCTACCGAGGCCACTCCCACTTTGTCCCATATATCATTATTTATAATCTTATCCCTCTTTGTATGCCCGCACATCCATCTCAACATCCCCATTTCCGCAACTTTCATCTTTTGGATGTGTGAAGTCTTGACTGGCCAACACTCCGCCCCATACAACATAGTCGGTCTAACCACCACCCTATAGAACTTGCATTTAAGTTTTGGTGGAACCTTTTTGTCGCATAAGACTCCAGATGCGAACCTCAATTTCATCTACCCTGCCCCAATACGATGTGTGACATCATCGTCAATCTCTCTATCCCCTTGGATAATAGACCCGAGGTACATGAAGCTTCCTTTCTTTGGAATGACCTGAGTACCAAGCCTCACCTCCACGCTTGTCTCAAGGTCGCTCCCGTTAATGAACTTACATTCTAAGTATTCTGTCTTGGTCCTACTCGCCTGAACCCTTTAGATTCCAGAGTCTGTCTCCAAACCTCCAGCTTAGCATTTACTCCGCTGCGAGTCTCATCAATCAGGACTTTGTTGTCTGTGAATAACATACACCATGGAACCTCCCATTAGATTTTTCGCGTCAGTGCATCCATCACCAAGACAAATAAGAATGGGCTAAGAGTTGATCCCTGGTGGAGCCCCATCATCACTGGAAAGTGCTCCGAGTCTCATCCCACTGTCCATATCCTTCACGAGTTCAAAGAATTTAGGGAAACCCCATAAGAGTAATAAAGAAAATGGATTTTTAGGAACAAGTTACCTAGAGCTTTGTTCAAAAGACAGTTGAAGGAAGAAAAAAGAAGCGAAAAGTTATACATAAGTGAGTAATCCCAATCTCTACGCAAGGGTAAACCATGTAAAAAGAAATTGTCGAACTGGATGAGCTTTGTTCTCGATATTAAGTGGAAATAATTTGCGATGAGAGTGTGACTAACAGAGAAGCGGTGACAAATGATAAATGGGTGTCTGATAGACACAAGTAAGAGCGTTATGACAACTAAATAAAGTGGAAGGATATATCTTACACAAATAGATTAGTGGAAAATCGGAAATAGTAAAGATGGCGATAAAAGAGTGGGGAGTGGGACTTCCAAGTAACCAGAACACCAGTAAAGGACAAGGGTATAAGTAAATGATTGTCATTTAAGTTTCTAGAACTAAACATCTAGGTTATGACGTCCATAAATGACGATGCCGGAAGTATGCTAAGAAGATGAATAGTTGAAAGAATTACAATCTGTAATATCCAAAATGAACGACGGATAGAGAAGAATTATAACACCAATCCATATGAGAGAACCTGAATCAGTAATAAGGATTGAGTCCAGTCACAATCTGAATTTGAACATGTCGAAACTGAATCCCTTCGCGAACATCGATAAGACATCCAAAGATATATGGGTGACAATAAGGATGAGCGAAGTCTGATGAGGGTAGATGATGAGATAATAAAGGATGGTCTAATACAACCAATAAGAAAAATGAGCTAAAAGATGAGAATGAGGAAGAAAGAGATGAATGAATAGGTAATGGCAAAAATGTTGACTACCGAATGAACGAAGGACCTCACAAGAAGAATAATACTATGACCACAAAGTTAAGGCTATCGGTGCAATGAAAGTCAAATAGAGGAACAAAGATGACTACGTTGACTGCAGTACAATAAATATGAAAAACATGGATCAGTACCTTGTAAAGGCAAAGCTTTTAGTAAAGGAGAGGGGATGACTTCTAGCCTGAATAATACTGGGAGGTAATAGGATCACGTCAAGGTTGGCTTCGAGAAAACAAGTGCACAAGAAATACCTAATCAACAAAGGAGAATGCATAACACGTAAGAATTTTAGAGTTATGAAAAGTAAGTGTACGCTCTTAACATGAAGGAAATACTAAATATGAAAGATCGTAAGTTCAGAGTCAATGGCAGGCCCTCAAGGAATAAGGGCGACAAAAGAGAAAACCATGATAGACATGAAATAATGTCTTGCTTTCAGTATTTAATGGAAAAGGGAAAATAAGGAGATCAATTAGGTCATGACGTAGATCGAGAAAGGATACTTGAGAAAATATTGAATACACTTAAGGTATGGTGAACTTATCCTGGAAATATACTGTATCACCAAAGAAGTATGCAAATTTGAGGTGTTATGAAAAGTAAGAAGTCTTGATGTAATAAACAAAAATATAATGGACCATAGAGTCGCATACTATTAAAACAACAAATATTAAGGAAGTTACCAGAAGGAACCGCCCCAAAGAATCAGCAAGTGGTCAGCCATAACATAAGTCGGGTAATACATCCCGTAAGGTTATAAGTGAATAAACTTTTCCTTATATTGGAAGAGTGAGAATTGACAAGGCAAAACATTCTGCGTCAAGCCCATTAGGAAGTATCAGGACACGAAAAAAAGGTAACAAGGAAAGCCTCAATAGGACCCAAAGATTAAGAATATCGATTAACAACACTCAAGAGGACTTACCCTTAATGGTTAAGCTATCACACAAGGATGATTGAGTAATTCGAAGATCATTATGAACTATCACATTATTGCTAGAAACTATTTTTGTTTGGAATATTTGCACCTAAGTGACTTGCCAGACTATGCCACAACAACTGAATTTGTCTATACAACTGAAGTGATCGGAAGCTAATCATACCAGCGGTCACCGACCATTATACAGGTGCTCATTATGGTAAGTAAGCTAATCGAAGAATCAGTTGAAAGAAGCTCTGTATAGTCAGGACATTCGTCGCTTCGTCCTAAGGTGATCAATAAGGCACTCGATTTAAGCTACCGAACACAGGTAGAGAAGGAATGTATGAAACTTGAAAATAGTCCAGAACACAAATCGATAACTACTGAGGTGATATGTTACCAAAATAATAAACAAGGGCTATGCAGGACAAGAGAGTAGAACTCTTCTTAAGTTACGAAAAGGGGATGGAACCCAAGGAAACGATATCAGATCTGAGGAAATAAATTATGAGGGAATACTTAGACCAACAAGGAAGTGAATTAAGAGATTTGATGTTAAAAATAGGATTCAGCTTGGCAAGTAAGAAATATTCCATTAGAACGCTATCGAGATCATAATACCGAACTCGGTTGAGAAAAGTAGCAAAAGAAATGCTTATTTAGAAATTTGCTTCACATGAGAGTGGGAAAGAGATTGATCGACAAAAGAAATTTTAAGGCCGGTAGGATGCTTTCAAATTCATGAACTATGTAAGAATATTGTCGAGAAAGAAAGAAGAAAAGCAGATGAAGAAGTGGATTCAGATATCATCGACTCTGATGGTCATTGTGCCACAATCTTTCATCATTATCTTACGCTTCGTTCCTATGAACACATATATCTAACTTCCATCATAAGATGAACATTACAACATAGAAAAGAAGGATATAACCCAAATATTAGAATACAACAGCCCAGATGAGGTACAGTCATAAGGCAATTGTGTAAAAGAGAAGTACAACTATGTGAAAAATTGAGAATATACCAGTAATGTATGTTATTGTATATGAACGACACGAAAAGACAATCATTAGTCCGTAAAAACTTTATCAGAATGGTCACAGAACCTAAGAATTGATCTACTCAAGTGATTCAGATTCTAGCCTTATATTAGTATTCGTGTGATATAATTTCTCTATTCTATTTTATTTATCAATTTGGACCATGTACCTTCTGTAACCAATATTTTTGAAGCAAATGTAATGAGTGCAGATTAGATGTCAACAAGAATATGTTAAGGTAAGTTATGGCTGAACCCTTTTTAATTTCTACAAGTATAAGCGATCGTGTGAAGCTGATTGATGCTATTTTGATATTGTGTTGCTCTGTGTGGCATTGGATACATGTTTGGGCTATTTGATAGGTTTTTAATAGTCCTGTTTATAAAAGAAAGTCTGTCGAAATTTCTGGAAATCTTGGGAGTTAAAATATCTCCAACATTCGCGGACGAATGTTCCTAAGGGGGGAAGGATGTTACACCCCGTAGTTTCGCATTCCATAGTGACGTTGATGAGATACTAATATTCTGAGAAGAGGTACGACTTTATGAAAGGGTAATGAAGGTTTACGACTTGAGTATGGAAGTTCGGAGTGTTTGAAAGTTAAATGGATTAAAGAATGTATGTTTCAACGAAAATGGGAAACTGGGCAACTTGATAGAGCAGATGACGGATCATCAAACTATTTGATGGATCGTCAAATACTCAGCCCGAGCCTTTAATCTCCCAGGAAGTTTGACAGGGAAGATTGACGAACCGTCGAAAGTTTGACGGTCTGTCGAGCGTACCGTCAAATTACGATGGTGCAAAATTTTTGACGAGTTTATATTGAGATTTTTTAATTTGGGATTCATTTTTCCTCTATACCAAACCCTATAACTCTCCCTAAATTCTCTCTAGAATACTCCAACATCCCCAAGTTGAAATCGAAACCGATTACGCAAAGATAATATGGTAAACCCGTGATTAACATGATGATCTTCTTCTTCATATAAAGTTGGATTTAGGAAAAAACCTTGTAGATCAGATTGCTCATCGTTTTAAGGAAATTATGGAGTGTTGTTAAGGTAAATCGTATCCTCTTCTATCTATGTTTATGATTAATTGGTGATTTGGAAAAAGTTATGAAAAAGTTTTGATGTTCAAAACTTCACAAATTTATGAAAATTTTCGAAATATGAATTGTTGGATTGTTTTACCCTAAGTATGAGTTCAATTAGGTGATGATATTAATTGTGTATGTTATGGATTAAGAAAAGTTCGATTTGAAGGATTGTGAAGTTGAATCACATAAGTTTTTTCATATATGAAAAGCTTAAGGAATCATATATGCTAAAATTATCGAAGGACACCTAAATGAGTTTCTATGGAAATTGTGTTTTGATTGAAGTGTGGGATTGGATTGCATAAGAATTCCTCGTAAAGAAATCTAAGAACCCCAGATGGTCAAGATATGCGATAAGATGTCTAAGTGAAGTTTTTCTATGGAATTTGAATTCGATATTAATGTCAACTTGTTATGTGATGTTGATGACCACCCGTAAGAGGAGCGATGACTTATAGAACAATTGTAGTAACAAGGACAAGGTATGTTAAGACATACTCTTTCATTCTTTTGTCATGATCAACGAATACGTATAACCATAATGACTTCCCTTCAAAAAGGAACTCTACTCCTAAATTTGAAGCTTGTGATTACTTTCGTATCATATTGTTACAACTTATGACTCTTGTTATTCTGTTTCAGAAGCCTCTCATCGATTTGATAGTCTCTTGAACCCTATGTTTTATTATGATCATTGATGACTCTCTGTTAGTGACACTGACACCATAACATAACGATAATCGGAGGATAACGATCTTGAGTCACTCCGATTGCATAAGGCCCCTCAGAGTCTGTCTTGCATTGCACTTATATATATGTAGCTATATTCTGCTATATTCGGCCGGGTACGACACGTAGATGTGCACCTAACTGCAATTGGTTTTGATAACACCGAGTCCCACATTTGGGCCGGGTAAGATCGAGTCCTCATTGAGGCCGGGTATGATATATATGTATTATGACATGATTTTTCTCATAGAGAGGCTGTATATTACTTTATATGGCCCCACTGAATGGCTTAATTTTTACAGACATAAATAAATTTTCATGATTGTGTCAGGTAGGCCCTTAGAGGCTTGTTATGAGTTTTGTTGACTTATGTACCCTTATCTCTTATGATATGTCTTATGTCTATACTGGTTATCTGCCTTACATGTTTAGTACATCTTTCGTACTAATGTCCCTTTTTGGGGACACTGCATTTCATGCCCGCATGTACTGATAGAGATGTAGATGATTTCCTCATAGTAGGACTCGACTCAGCTGGAGGTCATCACGCTACATTCTTTCGGAGTTGTATAGTAAGCTAATAGGTATGATGGATATGCATATGTATAATCTTTAGAGGCTTGTAGACAGTGTGTTACGTGTGACAATCGTGTGTGGCCTTGTCAGCCTCTCCAGTAGATTTATTATACTTATGTCGGCCTTGTCCGCCTTATTATAGATATGTATGATTTGGGCCTTTTCTGAGTGCAAGTGGCTATGTCCTTATTCAGTTGAGTATGTGTCAGAGGCCTTATCGGCCCATGAGTTGTGGTATATCTCTCAGGTATCAGGATCGATACGCTCGAGTCTTAAGATGCCGAGTGCCGGCCACACTCCCCAAGGTTGGAGTGTGACACTAGCTCTCCTCCATCACATCAATGCAATAAAATAAATATTGAAATTAAATGCATATATTACATTAAATGCACACATCACTACAATCAAACATTTATAGAGAACTCCAAGTTATTAACATCAAGCATATTAAGTGATTTATTTGTTTAAATGTAATCTGAGCGCTCTCTCTCTCTCTCTGAGGTTAATTGATTTTACTTCTGACAGTTGTGGTATATCTCTCAGGTATCAGGATCGATACGGGTGCCGGCCACACTCCCCAAGGTTGGAGTGTGACACTAGCTCTCCTCCATCACATCAATGCAATAAAATAAATATTGAAATTAAATGCATATATTACATTAAATGCACACATCACTACAATCAAACATTTATAGAGAACTCCAAGTTATTAACATCAAGCATATTACGTGATTTATTTGTTTAAATGTAATCTGAGCTCTCTCTCTCTCACTCTCACTCTCTCTCTCTACTATAAAGTAAGACTTAACTAATTACCTCGAGCTATACAAGCTTAACTTTAACTTTGTATCTCTTTCATTTGATTCACAAGCCCACAGTTTACATGAAGATCGGGTTCAATTTATGTCAATACAAGTCCGAAGAGTAAAATTTTATTCCCTTTGACTTGGGAACATTGCTTAAGCTCTCTAACTTGTGAGTTTCATAATATTTCAGGGGAAAGTAAATCTATTGTTCTCATTCTTTCTAATCTCGTGGCTAGAAACATGATTAATAAAATTCTAAATCATTATAAAATTTCATATCCAACCTAAGGTTTCATCTTTTTCATGTTCTTGACAATTTCTATCAATTGGGCTAGGGTCTGTCTCATTCATTGTCCAATTAACTAATCTAACTCGTGAAATATCCTTCTTATACTCATTTATTGCTCGTATAATCAAACCTCTCTATAATTTTCATTCGTTATAATATTATTTCACTATAACGGTCTGATTTTCTCTGGAATCAATTTTTCATGTTATATTTTACTTCTCTATAACAATATTCTACCTATAAAAGCAGTGACATTCATTATCGCGGTACACTCTTTGTAAAATTACATCTCTATAACAACCAACAATAACATACCCAGTGTAATCCCACAAGTGGGGTCTGGAGAGGGTAGGATGTACGCAGACCTTACATCTACCTTTGTGGGTAGAGAGACTAGAGAGGATGTTTCCGATAGACCATCGGCTCAAATATTGTGTAATAATATTTTGTAAGAAATATAATAAAAATAAAATATTTAAATTCTCAATTAATTTTAATTGCGTATGTTCCTTAGATTTTGATTTTTTATCGGTATGGTACAACTAGTTATGACTCTATTAGTAATTTATTATTTTTTTCAATTTTTAATTAATGAATTATGAAAATTAGTTGAGATTTAAAAATTAACAAATATATTGTTTTCGTTTATAATATAAAAATACATAAAATAATTATTCGTCTACTTTTTATAACAGTTTAATGAGATCTAAACATCAAATGTCAGTATACATACATAACATCTTCACTATACCAGTCATGAAATTTTCGAACAAACGCTGCAATTATAGAGATGTTTGACTGTATGAAAAGAAGAAGTCAATAATTACCTTCTTGAAGAAATTCTAGGTTCTTCTCCGCTTGAGTTCTAAAAATTTTCATATTAATCCTTGTTAGATCTAGTGTTAATTGACTCGAATTAACACAATTATAATTGGATTCTTACCTTAGATGAAATGACAAAGTCCTATAGGTCGTTTCCCCTCCAAAGATCTCAAAGACGCTGTGATAATAATATATTATCTCTCTCTCGAACGTTCACTTTTAATTCTACATTTTTTGGGCCTTGGGACCTCCCATGCATCGCATGGCCATCACGCCGGGCAAACCTGGAAATTTTTCCTCCTCCCATGCGACACATGGCAATCGCATGGAAGCAGTACTACTGGAATTTTCCTGGCACTTCCCACATGATGGCCATGCGATGGTCTGTATTCAAGTCCTGGGACCGTTTTGTCCTTCTCATTTTGAATACTTTATGGTGTCCTCAACTAAGCTCCATACAGTACCGAATGTTCATTAACATGTCTTGGTGAGTCTTAGTCTAGTTTAAAAAGTTACGGAGCACTACACTTGATCACTTCATGAGTTCAATTTTTGTGGACTTTAGTTGTGTCATCTGATATGATGTCTAGTATATAGATTGTTGAAGTATAAACTGTAAATAAGGTGCAAGGGTAAGTAGGTCATTTTACATCTTCGGCTAAGTTAATTACCTATATATATGAATCTACTGTGTATATTTCATTTTTAAGCTTGTTAACGGCTACTGCTAATGAAGTTCTTCTTCTTCATCTCATACATTTCTCTTGACTCAATCTATATGAATGCATCTATGATTTCATACTGACACCCAAACTATCCTACAACTTGTGAGGATTGATAACGTAAAACTCATAATTAAATACTGCTTTTTATCTATTTGAAGTCACAAAAGGAGAAAAGCAATTTTTAAAAATATATATGTGCCCATAGAGAGTTAACATGTTGGCAATAAGACTTAATTCCAAATTTGATTAGCTGATAAGTGCATCACTAATTGGATTCTTTGGCAAGTCTATTCCAACCAAAGTTTGAATGGTGTATGTATATTCGAATAAAGAAGAGGACCAAGAGGGTTTCCAGGAGGATGTATGGGGCCACTGAATACTTCTTAGAAGCAAAAAATATTTTTTATTTTTGGAGAATAACTTTTGCATTTTGCAGAAGACATTCAAGGGGTCATATATAGTAATGAACACTTACTTTTACATGATACTAGCAAAAATAAAATTAAAAAGGAAGCAAATCAAATTGGGAAAAAAGGAGTTTCACCGAATTGAAAGTTGCATGGAATATATCCATTTTACTGGCCAAGATTAGCATAATTTGGACGGTTGAAAGTAGGTGCCCGATTTGCCTCGCTAATACTCGGTTATTCCATTCTTTTATTCACGTTGAAAAAGAAATGAAGAAATAACCTAAATAACCATTTATCCAACTGCTTAAAAATAGCCAACAAATATATAATATATATATAATTTATGTATAATATATGTGAAAGAGTGATATACACGGTACAATATACACGACATATACAATGCCTTGTGTATACCGTGTATATCACTGAAACACAAAACAGTTTGGAAAAAACAATCCGTGATATACATGCCAAGTATATCACGGTTTGGAGATATATTTGGTAACATGTTATTTGTATTTAATTAGCATTGTACACTTACCATAATTGTAGAATTCTTGTACAAATAGAATAATATTTTGGATGTAGAATAGGAATAGGATTTTCCATATTATGGAAATTGTAAATTGTATATATATTCATTCATTAATGAAAATAATCAAGGGAATATTTCTTTCATGGTATCAGAAGTCTAGGTCTAATACCAATTTTTTCTCTCTTCTGCTGCCTCGGTTTTCGTGTCACTTCTCGGAATCGGTGCCTCTTACCTCCTCTCTTCCAAAATTTTCTTCCAAATCCCTCATTCACACATTGTTCTTTTGTCATGTCTACGTCAAAGAACATGTTTCATCCTGCCCTTACTATTTCCAACATCAAGAACCACATCCCTATTGTTCTTGAGATGGAAAACGTTCAGTATGCGATGTGGGCAGAATTATTCAAAATTCACGCAATCACACATCAAATCCTCCATCACATAATTCCTCCCGCTGTCCCTATACCAGCGGAGGATCCTCAGTTATGGATCACTCTTGATGCTACTGTCCTTCAGTGGATTTACTCCACTATTTCTACCGACCTTTTACAGACGATAATTGAACCAAACACTACGTCTATCGCTACCTGGAATAGATTGCGTGATATATTCCAGGATAACCAACATTCCCGAGTTGTCACCCTTGAGCAAGAATTTTCACAAGTCAGCATAAAAGATTTTCCGAATGTTTCAGCTTATTGTAAACGGCTCAAGGAATTGGTGGACCAACTCTGTAACGTTGGAGCGCCTGTTACCAATAATCATCTTGTTCTCGAAATGGTTGCAGGCCTATCTGAGGCCTATAATGGCGTTGGGACTCTATTTCGACAAAGTAATCCGCTTCCCCTTTTTATCAAGCTCGTTCTATAGTCATAAGCAACAAGTAGTTGCTCGTCTAAAGAATTTCACCTAGGGGTACTTCTTCTGGAAATTTTCTATAAGGTAGTTGGCAATCGTGACAAGTTTTTCTATATTTTTATTTTCGTTGTATTCTATTATTTTTAAAAATAAAGTTTATAACAAATTGTATTTTACTAAGAATATCTTCCAAAAGTGATAAACTATTCTTTACAACTAAGTTATATATATGGCACACACATTTTATATGAAAATGATCTGGAAAAGATGGAGTTAAACTATTTTTAAAATTGTAATAGCATAATTGTTAGAAGAAGCATTATCTAATGTAATAGTCATAATTTTATCAGTTATTCCATAATAATCGCACACTTGATAAATATTTTCTACAATAAAAGTACCAGTGTGCCTATCATCAATATATCTATACGCTAAGATACATTTTTGCATAGACCGTTTATAATCCATCCAATGACAGGTTACCGTTAAATAATCATGGTCGTTAGTACTACGGTCTATATCAGAAGTGATAGCCACTTTGCCATTAAAATGATATAATGAATAACGTAAATATATATTCATGTGCAATTCTAAATACATCTCTCTTAACAGTTGATCTAGGAAAGTTGTTAAAAGCATGATTATACATTTCTCTAATGTAATGAATAAAACCAGGAGATGAAGGAAATGAAAAAGGCAAACTCTCCACAACAACTAATTTTGCTATTGCTTCCCTATCTCCATGTTTATTGTAATTAGGGCGTGCAATTTCCCCCGTCGTGGGGTTAATTTGACTATGTACTTGGTCCGGGACAGTATGTGAACCTTGTCCCGATGAAGTGGACGTTTGCGCAATCGGGTTTGAAGCCTCGTATGGGGTATACCTAGCTGGACGAGCCCTTACTATGTGTCTCATTAAACCCCCCGTCCCACCGTGACCTTTTCCAGTTTTAAATTTTAAAACATCTTTACAAAATTTACATCTAGCTACTTGATTCTCTACGTCCCTATCAAAAAATATCAATGCATATGATTTTAATGGTCATTTTGCTGGACCTCGTCTCATACTAGGGGGAATATGAGACATTTCAGTTGAAGATGCACTAGTGGGTGTGTTGTCATCTACATTAGTGGGTGTATCATCGTCTAAATTAAAGTCTTCTTGAGTTCCAGAAAATAGCTCATCGTCTAAATCTAATGGTATTGTAGGAAAATGTTTAGTATCAATAAAATCATCCTGTGTAGGAATAGGATTCTGTCTAGAAATAGGATGACTAGAAGAAGTACCCTTGCCCTTGTTGCCCCTACTAGAAGAAGCCTGACCCCTACCCGTAAGCATACGTTTAAATCATTCCATTATAAATTTATAATTATACTAATAAATAATTAAAGTAATTGAAATTAAGTGCGCTAAATAAAATAAACAGACAATAATAATATAATGAAGGAATGAATGTACCAAACGCCGACGTAACGTCGACGTGTAATCGAGAGGTTGAAAATTGAAACTTTGCTTGATGGAAGATCCTCAAGCTAGTTTCCAACTTCACTCCCATATGAATAAATAAAATTCAATATTTAGTAGACAGTGTAGACTTGTAGAGAGATAGATTGAGAGATTTAGAGAGATTGTGGGAAGATTTGTGAGAAATATAAAGAGAAAATGAGGTATTTATAGTTGGGAAATTGGGTTAAAGTGTAAATATAATAACTTATGGGTTAAAAATAAATATTAAGGGGGTAAGGGGTTAGGGGAGGCCAAAAATAGTCATTGCACAACGGCCAAAATGTAAAATGGTCGTTGGTGCAATGGTTATTTGTGCAAAGGGAAGGTTCGTGCGGGATCGGTGGTCAGACCGGGACCGGGTCAGGCTTGGCGGGACTGGGGCGGGTCGGGATGAGACCATGTCCCATCCCAGTTCGAGTCCCGATACCGAATAAATTTAGGGTCGGGGCGGAACGAGACGATGTCGGGGCAGGACTGGGCCGACCCGCCCACTGGCCATCCTTACGCCCGCCTCCAGTTTCTCGAGTCAAGCCATGCCATCAACATTTGTAGCTCTAGCTCCTTTCTTGTGGCATGCACGTTTGGGTCACCCTGGGTCGTCTATTGTTTATTTCTTGCATAAAAATAGTTTTATTTCTTGTAAGGGTACGCGTAGTACTCCAAGTTGTCATTCCTATCCATTAGGAAAACATGTTAAATTGTCATTTGTAGCCTCTACTTCTCATACTTTGATGCTTTTTGACATTATTCATAACAATTTATGGACATCTCCCGTTTTATCTTTGTAGGCCATCGTTATTATGTTCTCTTTTTGGATGATTATTCTAATTTTTTATGGACCTTTCCGTTAGCGAAAAATTCTTAAGTTTTTCCACTTTCTTAAAATTTAGAGCATTCATCCGTACCCAATTCGAACGGGAAATAAAAAATATTCAATGTGATAATGGAAAAGAATATAATAATGGGGTATTTCGGGATTTTTGTGATGCTAATGTCATAGTTTTTCATTTCTCTTGTCCTCATACGTCCTCACAAAATGGGAAAGCCGAACGAAAAATTCATACCATTAATAATATTATCCGAATTTTATTGGTCCATGCTTCCGTACCCCCTTCCTTTTGGCACCATGATATACAAATGACTACTTATCTCAACATACTTCCTACCAAAGGATTAGAATATTCATCCCCTCTTAAAATCCTCTATTATAAGAATCTTTCGTATTCACTTCTTAGGGTCTTTGGGTGTTTATGTTATCCACTATTTTTGTCAACTACAATTAACAAACTTAAAGCCCGTTCTACCGCTTGTGTGTTTTTAGGTTATCCATCTAATCATCATGGTTACAAATGTTTTGATTTATCATCTAATATAATCATAATTAGTCGCCATGTTATTTTTGATGAAACCCAATTTCCGTTTGCTAATGTGAGTAGTCCAGTGCCTTGTTCGTATAATTTTTTAGACAACGAAGTCTCACCGTACATTATGCACCACTTAATGGGCCAATCTAGTACCCCCGAAATGCCAGCATGCCCACTGCTTATTGGCCCGCCAGCACTCACGGCCCATCTCTTCCTCGTCTCGGGTCCAACACATGGGCCGATCATCTAGCCCAATTCTGCCCTTGTTTATGTTCCAATACCCAGTCTAGGTTCCAGTGTTGGGCCAGCAAGCCCACTGCCCGCTAGCCAGTCCGTCCCCCATCCAATTTTTTCCCAAAATCCACCCGATTCTCCCCCGAGTCACCGACTTGTTACTCGTAGTCAACGGGGTATTTTTAGATCAAAAAGATATTTTAATCTTAATTCTAATGTTCTTAAATCCTCACTACCCCGTAACCAAGTATCTGCCTTTAATGACCCGAATTGAAAATTGGCTATGAACGACGAATATAATGCTCTTATTGAAAATAAGACATGGAAGTTGGTACCCCGTCCTTCTGGCATTACTATTATTCGGTCTATGTGAATTTGTACTCATAAAGATAATTCTGATGGTTCTTTTGCGAGACATAAGGCTCGTCTTGTCGGTGATGGTAAACTCAACAGGTTGGTGTGGATTGTGGTGAGACATTTAGTCCGGTGGTCAAACCGGCTACCATTCGCACTGTTCTCAGTTTGGCTCTTTTAAAGGCATGGCACATTCATCAGCTAGATGTGAAAAATGCTTTATTACATGGTGATCTTAAGGAGACATTCTAGATGTATCAACCCTTGGGTTTTCGAGACCCCAAATATCCTAATCATGTCTGTTTATTGAAGAAGTCTTTGTATGGGCTCAAGCAGGCCCCACATGCTTGGTATAAGCAATTTGCAGACTATGTATCTACTATTGGGTTTTCTCACAACAGGTCTGATAATTCTCTGTTCATATATCATCGTGGTACTTTCCTAGTTTATATTATCTTATATGTGGATGCTATTATCTTGACCGCTTCTTTTGATGATTTACGTCGGTCTATCATGACACTACTCAATTCTGAGTTTGTTATGAAGGACTTGGGGCCCTTGAGTTATTTCTTGGGGATTGCGGTCACTCGTCATGCATGTGGGTTATTCTTATCACAACGGAAGTATGCCGCTGAGATAATTGAGTGGCCTGGTATGTCCTCGTGTAAATCTACTCCACTCCAGTTGATACTACACCCAAGCTAGGTGATGGGTGTTGTGGCTGGCTCACCTTACGAGGATCCAACCCACTATCCAGTCTTGCAGGAGCTCTTCAGTATTTTACTTTCACGAGATCGGATATTGCGTATGTCGTACAACAAGTGTGTTTGTTTATGCATGATCCTAGGGTTGAGCACATGAATGCGCTCAAATGCATTATCCGATACATCCAGGGAACACTTGACTATGGCTTGCATCTATATCCATCATCGTCTTCTACACTTGTCTCATATACAGATGTTGATTGGGGTGGCTGTCCGGACTGGTTACTGTATATTTCTTGGTGATAACTTGGTCTCATGGTTTGCAAAGCGACAATCTACATTATCACGCTCTAGTGCAGAGGCTGAGTATCGAGGGGTAGCCAATGTGGTCTATGAATCATGTTGGTTACGTAATCATCTCTTAGAACTTCATTGCCCCTTTCAGAAAGCTACCTTGGTTTATTGTGATAATATTAGTGCCATCTATCTTTCTGGTAATCCTGTTCAACATCAGTGCACTAAACATATCGAGATGGATATCCACTTCGTTAGAGAAAAGGTAGCTCAGGGATAAGTACGCGTCTTACATGTCCCTTCTAGGTACCAAATTTCAGACATATTTACTAAGGGTCTTCCCTCGATTCTGTTTGAAGATTTTAGGTACAGTCTCAACGTACGATGACTGCCCGCTATGACTGCGGGGATCTGAAAGTACACGGTATACACGGCATAGCCAATGCCTTGTGTATACCGTGTATATCATGGAAACACAAAATAGTTTGGACAAAACAGTCTGTGATATACATGCCAAGTATATCACAGTTTGGATATATATTTGGTAATATGTTATTTGTATTTAATTAGCATTGTACACTTACCATAATTGTAGAATTCTTGTACAAATAGAATAAGGTTTTGGGAGTAGAATAGAAATAGGATTTTTCATATTATGAAAATTAGAAATTGTATATATACTAATTCATTAATGAAAATAATCAAGGGATTATTTCTTTCAATATGTATTAACCGTATAAATTTATTGAATAATCTATGTATACTGAATAGAAAAAGTAAACAGTAAATTCGGCTGACTTTCTGTAATGTAAATATCCCGAAAGAAATTTCTTTCATGTCTTGGCAAATTCCAAAATTTTATAATGAGTTTTCTGTTCATTTATAGCGTTATAATTAACTATTTTACGTTATCCGATTAAGATATTTTCCAATAATATGTGACTCTTTGTAATAAGTTTGATTTGGTAATATAGAAAATAAAGTAAATAACCCTTTACTGTTCGAAGTGTTTGCTGTTTTATCGGTTGACGAAATCAGATGACAAATTGATTTCTTAACTAAGTGATTAGGGCCGGAAGTAGAACTCTAATTTCCAGTAATGGGTTCTCCAACTACTTCAGAAAGCGTTAAGGATGGTGAGTGAGTAAACTAGGTGGTAAGAAACATAAATATAACTAGAGTGTAAATAAAGGCAATAAAGGTAGAATGAAGATAAGTAAGAATCAATTTTTTGATTTATTGGTGTGTCTTCATCTGTACAAATGATTCCTATATTTATAGTACAAGAGAAATAAATGTGACCCCCTATGTTAGCCACCGAACTACCCATTAAATCCACTAGCCAACTATGAGGAGGTGGTGCCGATTTTCTCGCCTGGACCTCTAGTACGATTGACGGCATACCCTTATGGCTGTTGGTTGCTACCTTTTCTAGAAGGTCCTTTGACTTGGTCTTTGAGGCATCCGAGTATGTATGGGTCTCAACCGTTCCTCGGAATTATGGCTCGATCAAACTGCAGTAATAGCCGATGATGCTTTTCTAGCCGAGGGTAAGGACTAATTGATTCAATTATGATTCCGCTCAGTTACCGACTTGGAATCCTTTTCCACCTTCGGCTGTCACTTGATTCGGCTAAACACTTTTGAGTGTCGAGTGCGGTTGTCGAATTGATGTATTCCAAAATGGTCGTTGTTTCTTGTGGCAGCCATAGGTGTCATTTCAATCATTTTTTCCTTAAATGCATGCAATGTTGGCCTTTAAAAAGTTCCTTTTTTTCACAGAAATGTCTCGGCTTCCATGAACACTTTCTGATAGATTTTTAGCTGCACGTTTTGGGCGAAAAGACCCCCAACAGAGTGTCAATCATATCTCCAAAAAAAGGAAATATTTTGGGAGAGACAATCCCCCCCACAACAGGTTTCTCATTCAATCTTCTTGGCCATCCCCAAATTTCTCGCCTTTTCCAGAAAACCCTATTTTTCATCAGAAAAAACCATGTCTTCATCTTCTTCTTTATCTCTGGGATCGGATAGCACCCGTTTGTCTACTGATTACCTAATCCCCACTTTTGCCTTCATAGATGAGCAACTAGTTCTCGCCCCTTTTGGTACATCTAAATAAGGTGACCTCCTTCTGTCTCAACATCTAAGCCCGGTGAACTATGACCTTCCGATTACTTATGACTGGTTCACCGGCGACCGTTGTCCGGCTAGTCTGCGCACCTGGCCAACCAATATTATCAACTATTCTGCTTGGTTGGACCAAGTGAAGCAGGCCAAAGAAGCCGAATGGAAGCTCACGGGTGTCTACGATGCCATTGTGCTGTCGAAGTTTGACTCTTCCTGCAACATCGGTCTTATATATGCCTTTCTTGGTTACTGGTCGACCGCTGCCAATGCCTTTATTTTCCCTTGGGGAATGATAACTCCCACACTGCTTGATGTGACGTGATTATTAGCCTTCCGATTTCGAGAGCCGAGGCGCATGTCCTAAGTGATATAGTTGTTGCCGATGTAGACATTAAAGTCTCAAAGACTTCTTCGGGCTACGACCAGTTTATAACAAACAACCGCCGAATATCGCCTCTTTCAATCGATGATGCCGAGCATCATGCTTTTTTTCTTTTTTGGTTTAAACGATACTTTGTCTGTGCTGGCTCTTGTGCAGTTGTAAAAGGACTGTAAATTTATGCGGCGTTAGCCATTTCTGGGAGGGATGTCAGTTGGGCATCTCTTTTCTTAACCTATCTTTACATAGCTCTGGGTGATGCCCAAGTGATGTTAAGGGATTCTAGAAACCTGGATACATTGGCTGGTCCTCTGTGGTTCCTTCAGTTGTGGATCACCCTCTATGTTCCTGAGTTTATCCCTGATAGATTTGATGACCGTCGCTTTTCGTTAAACCTGCCAGTTTTAGCCGAGACTCTTCGGAGAACACGTCTTGTGCCCCAAGATGATTTTGTCGCAGTCTCCACCCTTCATGATCTGTCTAGACACCAATATACAGATTGGCAACCGGTCCTAGAGAGATTGGCCACCCCTGATTGGGTCTGTCAAGTGGCCGATGAGGACCTTACTTTCTCCCAGTGGAGGACTATGGTTCTCATATGGGGGCGAATTCTTACGGCTAGGGACTTGTTGGGTGGTTTGAAGCCTATTTCTAGGAATAATAAATTGACTGCAGAGCTATATCGGCCAAACTTTGTAGCAAGGCAATTTGGTCTTACTCAGCACGTGTCGTGGCCCCACCGCAGTATTGTCAGTTCAACCCAATGCTGCATTCTTGATGCAGAACAAGCAAAGAAGTTAGCCGATCATAACCTTGACAGGCTTGCCCTATTTTACTGACAGTCATTTCCGTTGAGCGAATACTACCGTCGCTTTTGATGATTGGTGGGATACGACTAGTTTTTTCAATCTCCTTTAGATGTCTATTGTGATCAACTGATTCTATCGAGAAAAAAGAAGAACCCGGAAACCTCTAAACTGTGGCCAAAAGAAGCCACTCTGAAAGCTGCTTCCTCTAAATCGGCTAGGCATGTTGCCTCAAGGTCTTCCGTCCGGTTGCGGCAGACGAAGATAAAAGGTAAATATTATTTTACATGTGTCGGTCAGATTGTCCTTGTGAATTTTCGGCTGACATCTCTTATGTATCTTTCAGCAACCCCATCTCCTTCAGTGTTTGTTGATCTGGAGACTACTTTTGACACCGAGTCCCTATTACCCAGGAAGCCAGTGCCCAAGCAACCCCGATGAAGGGTAGGGGTTGTCATTCGAGATTATAGTGAAGAGGGCCCCCACAGACCCAGAGTTCCTATTCCTGTTGAGGAAAAGGAGGAAATCGAGGTATACTACTCAGCTGGCTAAAACACCTTCACATCGGCTACTAATATTTATGTTTTCTGTTTGCCCTCTAGGGACCACAACTGATAAGGCACAGATGGATGCATAAAGCGTCTGATGCTCCCCTTCACATTGGCGGATCGTTTTCATTAAAATTATCTTTTTTTATTTAATATTGCTAGACTATCTAATGTTTTTTCTACTTCTTTTGATAATTTTGGTTTTATTTTACTAATGTCTACCATTATAGACTATTTACTTCTTCTTCATGCATCTATTGGAACTATTTCTGGTTGTTGAGTTGTAGTGCTAATTATTGTGTTTTCTTGACTTGTACTAGGTTCATTTTCTCCTACCACTTGTTTACCTTTACCTTTATTTATCTCTTCTACTAATATGTTAAGTTTTTCTAATATTATTTTAAATGTTGGTACTTCAGATACATTCCATAGTTTTGTTAATTCCTCTCTTATCATTTGTTGCATTTGTGTCTGGTTTCTCTTATTTTATCCATTATTACTAATGTATTTTTCATTTTTTCTTTTACTATTATCTCTTCCTATATTACATTAATTTTTTCGTTAGGGTTAGTCAGGATTATTTATTCTTTTCCTCCATCCGTTTTCCATATCTATCCATATTTTATCAATTTTTTCACATCTTTGTTCGAATTGTCTTATCTTTTCTTCTAATTTTATTTCCTTTGCCTTATATTCTAAGTATTTAAGTTGAGATATTACTTCTTCTGATAAAACCGCTTTTATTATTTTTAATTTATGTTTTTTTCTGTTATTTCTTTTTGTATATTCATATCTTATTTATAAATGTACTTTTTCCTTGGTCATTTATCTCAATTCCATTATTATTTATTTTATAATTTATCATGGTTAAAAAATCATTTCCTAATAGTAGTTCACTAAAACAATCATATTCTATTACTCCTATATTTATTTTATATTCTAGATCTTGAATTTTGAATTTTAAATAAATATTTTTTGTAATTATTATTTCTCTTTCGTTTGTGGGATAATTATAAGTTTGTGGATCTATTAGATTACAATCATTTTCGTTAATCTTGCTTATATGTATAAAACTTTTAGTAGCTCCTGTATTTATTTCAGCTATACAGTCGGTTGTTATTATACCACTAAATATTATTACTTTAATCTTTAATCTATTACTGGGTGTATTTATTAAATCTAATATTCTGGGTTGTATGAGTCTTAAGTTATCTTATCTCGATATCATTGATTCGTTTGTGATACTTAGTCTAGATCCTTCTATTTTTGGTATTAATCTTTTTGATGGTGTTAGGGTTCTAGTACTAAAATCCATATATGTTTCTTCTGGTATAGTTATCTTGGAATTCTCCTTATGTTGTATTTGTTCTAATAATTCTTGGTACATCTTTGGTACTAAAATATTCATTTCATGTTGTTTCTTTACATGATGATTTCTTGTTAGGGCATATATCATTTTTGTTTCTATACTTATAACTATACTACCTGGTGACATATTTATTCCATCTAGTTTGTAATATAGCGTTAAGGATAAGTCTTTGTGTTCGTCCTTTAATGATATACTAAAGTCGGGTTGTACTGTAAATTTTAGTTTTTGATATATTAGATTTCCTTTTATTACTGATATTAAAGCATCCTGCAAATTTCCTAATATCCTATCATCTAATATGTATATTTGTATAGGTGTGTCTATGTTATTCTTAAAGTATGTTTTTATAGTAAATTTTACTCGTCCAAACTATATGTTTCTATATTTTTTAGCTTCTTTAGTTGATAGTTTTGTCAACTCTCTTTTTATTACTTCATCTGTTATCAAGTTTATCTTTGTTCTACCATTTACACTGGTTGTGTCTATTATATTTTCATGTTTCTGTGCTATATATCTTATTTCTTTATTTCTTTCTATCCATTTATTTTTAAATATCTTTTTAATTGATAGTTCTTCTTTTTCATCTTGTATTTTTTGGTATATTTCTGATTTAAAGTTTAATGTTTGTGTTATTCCTCCTTCATACGTATTCATTTGGTAATATGTTTCTTTAGAATCTTCTACTATTTCTTTTCCTTTATCCATGTCTTAACATATCAATATATCTATATTGTTCTACTATAATCTCTTTCTGGTCTTTTATTTCATTGTCTCTTATGATTATCTCTCCCTTTTTCTTCTAATAGTTTCATATTTTCTTCTTCTTTTTGTCTCAATCTTTCATCTTTTAGTGCTATCATTTCTAAGATCAGGGGTATTTTTATATTTTTTAAATCTCTTTTTTTCTATAAGGTTTGTAATAGGGCCTGTAATTATAATTGCAGAGTCTCTTAGCACCTAGGTCATTAATCCCGTGAATTCAGTGAAAAAAAAGGAGTTGAGAGCCAGGGTGGGTGAGCATTTCGGTGATCTGAGATTCTGCTAAGAGGTATGATTTTTAGACTATGTATTTTTAATTATAATCTTGATAAGTGTAGAATCTGCAATTATGATGTTAATATTGGTTAAATATTATAGACTTTTATTTAAAAAATGAATTTTGAGTTGATAATACCTGCTTCTTTAGTACATGCTTATTATTTGATAAATTCTGATAAAAATTTATTAGTATACCATCTATATTCATACCCTCTTCAGGGTTGTTAGATAATGAAAAGATCAGCTGCCCTCAAGGCCACAGTTTCTCATGCCAAGGCAGCCGAGGCTTCTGATGTTGGGGCAGTCATAGAGGTATACCCTTTCCCTTATGCTTGGTCTTTCACTGCCTCTGGGATCTTGCCTCTATACTGAACCTGTTCTTTCTGTACATGAGACCGCTGGAGATATTCCTTCGGCTGAAGCCCACCCAACTGACTACTCAGTGGTACCAGCCGGGTACGACTTTGGCTCAGCCAACATTGCAACTCCACCAGCTTTGCCTGTTGGCATCCATCGGGAGTGAGTCGAGGAGTCTTCTTCCAGAGGGATCCCAACCAACAAAGAAGAGTTCCATGCTCTGAGGGCCTCTTCGCTCCGATTGTCATAAAAAACAACGGGTTCCCCAGTTCTGGCAACCACTTGCAATGACATGGCTTTGGCGCTGAATGATTTATTTGCTTTACATAGAATGGCCAAATATAGCCATGATGAGGCTGTCGCTGCTCTGCAACACTTGGAGTCTTTTCGGCAAGAGAAGAACCGCATTCAGACCTCTTTCAATGAAGTGAATGCAGAAAGGCAACAAAATGTCAGCCGAAGAAATGATTTGCAAGGGTAGCTATCCAAACTGTGAGTTGAGTTGGAGCGGATTCAGGCGGAGATAGGAGTTATTACTCCGGCTATAGGCGTCTTAGACTCGGTTATTAGTGCCTACGACTCTTCTCATTCTTCTTTGTTTCGGCAGGGCCTTCAATTGTATAACAAAATCTGAGAATTTGGTAACCAGCTGGTGGTTTGGGAGCTGGATAAGAAAGTGGGTAGCGAACGGCTGGCCAAATTGGAGGATGAATGGACTGCGTGGAAAAATTGTCTAGTTCAAGCAATGCCGACAATCACTACTCCCTTGCCAACTGATCATGTTGCTAAGTTGTCAGTCGATACCCTTATGGATTTGTAATCTGAAGCCTTTGCTGCTTCTGTTGTTCAAGAGGTATCGACCGATACTCAAGCTTTTACCGAGGCCCCATCGACTGTAGTGGCTGAGCCTTTGCTAGGTGCTGAAAGGAAGGTCCAAGTAGGAGCGAGAGCGGTTGAGGTAGTAGCCATTATTGCAGCTGAGAGAGAAAGGGAGATTGCGGGTATCCAAGATGCCCAAGCAGCCGTCGACTCAGCTAATCCTGAGACTTCTGTTACTGGTGCTATATTGCAACTTCTAGCTGGTGGAATGCCAACCGTCTCGGCTCCCTAGCATTATCGACCCCAAATCGAAGGGTCTGTTTTTGTGATTACTCAGCCGGTCTGTGGCTGTTGTTTACTCTTGTCTTCCCCAAATCGAAGGAAAGTACTTTTCCATGTGACTGTGACTAGGCCATTTCTTGACCCCAAATCGAAGGGTCTATTTTTTGTAACTAGGCAGTCGGTCTATGGCTGTTGTTTTACTCTTGCATACCCCAAATCGAGGGGTGGTATCTCTTTAAATATTTGTCGTTTACATTTCTATCAAGTTCTTTATCATGCATGTCTATCAGTCGATTACGCGTTGCCAGCAATCCGTTGGCTTACTACGAAGGGTCCTTCCCAGTTTGGCGATCATTTGCCGAATTTATGATCTTTCATTCCAAGTGGCAACATGGTTTTCCAAACCAGGTCTCCTTCAGCGAACCGCTTAGGCTTAACATATTTGTTGTAAGCTTTGGCCATTTTTCGTTTGCCGGCTTCGATTATTTCTAGGGCCATCAGTCAATCTTCATCTAGCTGATCTAACTCTATTAGCATGGCTTGCTGATATTCTTCTAAGCTTAGAGAATTCTTCTTGGCCACCCGTAATGACTTAACATTAATCTCCAAGGGCAACACTGCATCTTGGCCATAGGTGAGCCGATAAGGTGTTGTCCCAGTAGTTGTAGACTTAGAGTTTCTGATTGCCGAAAAAGCTTCATCCAGGGTGAGATGCCATACTTCCGGTTTATCCTCCACGTTCTTATTGATTATGTCCATGATAAGCTTGTTAGCTGCCTCGGCTTGCCATTCACCTGTGCGTAATAAGGCGAAGATGTGATCATTTTGATCCCAAATTTCTTAGCAAAGACTGCCACCTTAGAACCAGTGAACATCGTCCCTTGATCGGTTGTAATCATCTCAGGGATACCATATCTATATATGATCTGGTGTTGGATAAACTGAATGACATCTGTCTGATGAACACTTTTAATCGGATGTGCCTCTACCCATTTAGTGAAATAATCAGTAGCCACAATAATAAAATTATGGCCCTTAGCTGATTGTGGGTTAATCTTGCCGATGAGGTCTATAGCCCATCCTCTGAAAGGCCAGGGCTTCACGATCGGGTGCAATAACTCGGCTGGTACCCATTGGATTGGTCCATGTCTTTGACACTCTTCACAACCTTTTGCATATTGAAAGCAATCGGCCATGATGGTAAACCAATAATAGCCATGGCGATAGATCAACCATTTCATTACTGCCCTGGCTCTGTGCGATCCACATATTCCTTCATAAACATCTCCCATGACTCTTAAGGCTTCTGCCTTATCAATGCATTTGAGTAGCACCCCATTTACGCTCATTTTGTAAAGATCATTATCAATGAGCACATACTTCAAGGCTCTCCTCTTAACCTTAGGGTTTTTGTACGTGGAAGGATCTTTTAAGTAGATAATTAATACCTGCTTCCACGAGTCAATCTGGTCTATGGCTAACACTTCGGCTGGCAGTTCGTCATACTCTAAAGTGAGTAGAAACTTTCTAAAGCCAGAAGCTTTTTTCGCTAAGTCGTTAGCCTCAACATTCATGCCTCTGGGAACATGACTTAATGTAAATGATGTGAACCTACTAAGTAACCTGCTAGCCATTTTGTAATGGGCCAACAAATTTGGATCCTTGCAGTCATATTCCCCGGCCAACTGCTTGATAACTAAGAGTGTTTGCGAATCTTAATGTATTTTGCTTTCAAAGAGACTAGGAGTTTGAGCTCTATGATAAGAGCATCATATTCAACTTTGTTATTTGTCAAGTCAGAATCTAACCGATAAGAGAACCTCAATGTTTCATCTCTAGGATTAGTTTTCGTTATCCCGACTCTGACTTCCTTCTGGGTTCTTGACCTATCAAAAGTTAGCGTCCAAGGGGCGACGTCCACACATGCAGTAGAGGGGGCGCATGGGTCCTCCGCATCTATACACGGGTGGTCTGCCAAGAAATTGGCTAACGCTTGACCTTTGACAGCACTGAGTGACATGTACTCTAGAGAGAATGTAGTGAGCTTGATTGCCCATTTCTTTAGTCATCCTTGCAAAATAGGTCTATTTAATAAGTACCGGACGATGTCAATCTTGCACAAAATGTGAACCACATATGGCATTAAATAATGTTCTTGTTTTGTGCAAGCATAGAATAAGGACAAACAAAGCTTCTCTATAGGGGTATATTTAGTTTTAGCTTCATTGAGCATTCGGCTGAGGTAGTAAACTTCCTTTTCGGTTCCATTATCGGCATCATGTGCTAATAGGCAGCCGATAGACAAATCTGCAGTTGAGATGTACAACTTTAACGGTTTCCCTGGAATGGGAGGCACCAACACAAGAAGAGTTGCTAAGGCTTTTTAATTTGGTCAAAAGCCTCTTGCTATTCCGAGCCCCATACTAGCTCTTCTGACCCTTTAAGCCTAAGCAAAGGTGAGAAAGCCTTCATTTTGCCAGCTGAATTAGATATGAACCTCCTTAGAAAGTTTATCTTCCCTAATAGGCTTTGTAACTCCTTGTTTGTTCTGGGTGGTGCAGATTCCATTACTATCTGGGCTTTGTTATGATCTATCTCAATACCTTTCTTATGTACCAAGAAGCCCAAGACGTTGCCAGCCGATACTCCGAACATGCACTTGACTGGATTCATTTTAAGATTATGAATCCTCATTATTTTTAGTGTTTGTTTGAGATCAGCTAAATGATCTTTAAAGTCTTTAGATCTCACCACCACATCATCAACGTAGACCTCCACAGTCTTGCCGATCAAATCATGGAAGATGGTGTTCATTGCCCTCTAATAAGTAGCACCAGCATTCTTCAGACCAAATGGCATAACTACCCACTCGTAAATGCCCAAGGCTCCTGGACACCTAAAAGCAGTCTTGTGAATATCCTCCTCAACTACTGCTACCTGATTATAGCCAGAGTATCCATCCATGAATGTTAACACACCATTAGCGGCTGCCGAATTAACTAGCACATCGGTTGTAGGCATGACGTATTCATATTTGTGAGTGGCTAGATTTAGGTTCCTCTAATCGATACATACCCAAAACTTGTCATTTTTTTTCTTGATCGGCACAATGTTTGCCAACCATTCCACATACCTAGCCATTCTGATGAACCCGACCTTCAGCAGCCATTCAATCTCAGCTTTAATTTGAGGCATCAGCTGAGGGTGATATCTTCTGGGTGGTTGTTTATGAGGTATGAAACCCTCCTTAATTGTCAATCTATGCTCTACTAAAGTATGTGCCAACCCAGGCATCTCATGATAATCCCACACGAAGTAGTCCTTATACTGTAGTAGAAGAGTCGTTATGCTTTGTCTATCCTCCTCCTTCTGCAAACCACTAATATGTGTTTGCCGAGGGACTTCCTCAGTACCCAAGTTAATATCTTCCAAGGGGTCCTGAGACTCAAAGTTAGGCATATCCCTTCTTATGGGCGATTCAAGTTCCATTGGCAACTCAATGTCATCGGCTGCCAGTGTTGGTTCTCTGTTGTATTCCTCTACCTGTAATGCCTCGGCTATCCTTGCTTCAGAACTTAGAGTAGTCAGCCAATGCCACAGATCACGCATAATTTGGGTCTCCTCAATCATCTAACTTTTCCAAGGTAAGCCGTGGTTCGACTAATTGTTTTACTTCAAAACCTCGTGAAGTAAGATTGTAGTATTCCCAAGTTCCTTCTTCGTACTGCTCGGCGACAGCTATGGGAGGCACATAGGGTGAATATAAGACAACATCCAAGTTCTTAACCTCTGCATGAAATGGGTTATCGTCGGCTGGGACGATTTCTATCTTATCTCTTTCCCAAAAAATGAGTTTTTGATGCATGGTAGAAGGAAGACATCGGTTGGTGTGAATCCAGTCTCTGCCCAATAAGATGGCATATGACGACTTTCCGTCTATCACGAAGAAGGTAGATCTGACCATCTTGGGACCCACGATGATTTCTGCTACTAAAATCCTCAAAGCTTCAGAGGCCTCTCCCATAAAGCTATCCATTTTCATGTTAGTTGGGATGAGATCCTCTCTGGTTTTGTTTAGGCTTTTCTAAGTAAGCAGCGACATCACATTCAACAAAACCCCATTGTCGATGAACACTCGGCTAATAGCTTCGCCATTGATGTAAGCCTTAACATAGAGGGGTTTGAGGTGTTTAATTATCTCTTCTGTAGGTGCACCAATTACATTGCTCAAAGCGTCCCTAGTCATGGTATTGGCTATAGTTGCCCATTCCTTGTCTTCCACGCATACATCACCTTCTAAGCTATCTAGCGTAGAACGGCTGGCCAGGAACTCATATGGAATTATGCTAACCATTTCAATAGCTGCCCAGATCTCGTCGACCGAATCCTGCGTAAATAAATCAAGGATAGAGCCTCTCACCTCATCGAAGTCGGTTGACGAGAAATCAATACCTTCCATCTCCTGGAGACATATAGGAGCCGACTGATATTCCAATGCTTAGATTCTTTACACAATTTGTGGAACCGTCTCGGCTACAGGTTCCTTCAGGACTGTAGTCTCCTGCTGAAACCCATCTGTCGGGCCCTCACCCGGCTGTGTGCTCAGCTCTGGCTGTCCCAAAGCTTCTGTAACACCCCGTACTTTCGGGCAATAGGTTAAGCATCTAGACGTATGCATGTAGGACCCGAGTCTCGGGGAGTTTATGTTATAATTACGTATGTTAATAAAGAGCTTAGCATATAAAATGACGCAATCCCGAAATAATTTAGAACTTAATAAGGGCGACGATGGGGATTAATAATAATAGTTGTATATCCCAAAGAGGTTATGGACAAGTGTCATATCACAAAATTATGACATCGAGTATATGAAGGTTTTATAAATCATTAAGATTAAAGTGAATTGAGATCATGAAATTAATTATGTGTATGATTGATTAATTGTGGGACTGATTAATAATCTTAATGGGGGACATGTGTAATCTACTAAGGGATTACTTAAGTGACTAAAGTATATTACTATTAGGTGGTAGCAATTGAGATTAGCAGGTAGTTAATATTAATATGGGGAGGAGGAGCAAGTAGCGATTCATTTTTTTATAGAGACTCCTCCAACCCCTTTCTTTTTGTACGAAATAGAAACAAAACATTTCACTTCAAACTTATACAGGTCTTTGCAAAATTATAGGAATTGTAAAGCAGCAACCTAAGTTCTATATTACGGGCAACAACTTTAATTGATCTTTTCTACTTCAACAAAAGTGTTTTGTGATTTAATCTTTCCAACGTAGCAGTAGCATTATTAACATAGCAGCCATGATTGCTTTACTTTAGCGAAACGGAGGTATGTTAAGGTAAATTATTTCTTTCTTTTGGCATATTCCATGTAACGAAATATAACCGTGAGATTGTTCCATAAATTATTCTACTCCTAGTAGTTAAGAATATTCATGTTATTGATTCCTATATTAAAAGCATGTCTAAATATGTTCCTAAATCGTTATAGAGGTATATGAAAAAGATGTTAATATTCCCGATGTTAGCCGAAGGTACAAGGATATTATGTCATCCGATAAATTCGGAATGTTTTATTGTCATTCATGCATTTTCATTTGCATTATATTCATATATTACCATGTACCCACTTGTGTTATATACACTACTATATGGTATGAAATATATATATATATATATATAGGAGATTGAGAAAAGGGAAAGGCATTATATACGCGTCACTACCTGCAGCTGGTACCGATATCACGAAAAGAAAGATGCCCATGTGAGGCCAATATTGATGCCCTTGTGTGGCCAATATGATAATGAAATGATGCCCACAGAGGCTGTTATGGAAAGGAAGATGTCCTTGTGTGGCCAATATTTATATGTATACCGCATTTGCATTGTGCATAATATTTAGACATATGTATTAGGGCCCTCAGAGGCAGTTTCTGCTAGTCAGCCGTTTCTGTCGGCTGTTGGTGTTGTCGGTTATTTCTATCAGCTATCTTTGTCGACTGTTTCTGTTTTAGATTACTATGTATCTCTGTGATGATATTTCTTATGCCTGGCATACTCGGCACATCAGTTGTACTGACGTCCCTTTTGTCGGGGGACACTGCATTTCATGCCCGCAGGTTTACGTAGGCAAGGCGACGATCCACGTTAGTAGGTTGCTGACTCAGCGGATTTTGGAGCATTCACCTTATTTCGCAGTGTCGGTCTATCTTGGTACGATAATTTTTTGCTTGTATATATGGGTATGGCGGGGCCTTGTCCCGACCTTTTGTTGTAGTATTCTCTTTAGAGGCTTGTAGACATGTTTCCTGTGTCTAGTAGTCATGTATGGCCTTGTTGGCCTTGGTATATATATAAGTTGGGCTTTTGGTTAAGGTTTTACATAATCCTTTTTGGGCTTAGTCCGTATTTAATTATAATTAGTTGTTAAATGTACGACTAGAAGTACCGGCGGGTAGGGTCCGGGTGCCCATCGCGGCCCTCCGGTTTGGGTCGTGACAAACTTTGTATCACAGCATGTCTATCCTAGGAAGTCTACAAGTTGTGTCTAATAGAGTCCTGTTTATGGGTATGTTGTGCACCATACTTATAAACAGAAGGTTACCTGACATTTAGAGATGGTTTCTAGTCTTTCATCTCATAAATCATGCGGTATGATTGAGTTATAAGCATTTAATTCCTAATCCCTCTCGTATTTATGATTCCAGCAATGCCTACAGTAAGGAAGAAGCTCAAAAGTATGAGAGCTTTGGATACGGTTGTAGGCGAAGGTACTAATCGATTGCCACCCGCTAGTGAGGGCCAGAATGAGACCCACAGTGTGACTCCTTCGTATGATTCCCCCAGTTCACCACCATTGGAGGAGATTAGTGAGGCTACAGTACCCCCAGTTCCTCCACTTGATACTCCAAATGTGGATCTTGATATGTGAAGTGTTGTACAGTTATTGACACGATTGGTAGTCACTCAGGCCCAACGTTAGGTTCCTAGTTCTTCTGATAGAGCTGCTAGCGCGAGGGCTCGATATTTCATCAACTTAGACCCTGCGGAATTTATAGGATCAGACCTAAACGTGGACCCGCAGAATTTTTTGGATCAGATACAACGTACCTTGCGGGTGATAGATGCTACCGATACTGAGTCGGTAAAGTTTGCTTCTTATAGACTGTGAGATATCACAGTGACCTGGTATGAGACATGGGAGCAATCTAGGGGACCTCGTGCTCCACTAGCAGGATGGAGAGAGTTTTCAGAGGGCTTCTTACAACATTTTCTGACAGTCGAGCTTCGACGGACCAGGCAGGACAGATTCCTACGTCTTGAGCAGGGCAACATGAGTGTTCGAGAATATAGCTTGCAATTTAATTCATTGGCCAGATATGCTCCTACAATTATAGTTGAGATGAGTGACCGGGTACATAGGTTTGTTACTAGCTTAGGGTCGCACTTGCTCAACGAGTGTACTACGGCTTCTCTGAATTTGAGTATGGGCATTGCTCGCATTCAGGCTTATGCACAGAATCTGGAGGATCGTAAAAGGCAACAGCGGGTAGATCGAGAGTGTGATAAGGGCCAATATAAGAGGTTTTTGATCCGTAGGTGACGTGAGGGAGTTCAGAGGTGGGCCCAGGCCACATCCTTATAGATGACCATCTTACCCAGTAGCTAGCGCATCATTACCATTTTTGTGATTGAGGAATGATCGGTATGTTCAATCGGGACCAGGTCAAAATTCACGAGCGTCAGGGTCTTATTACAGAGGGGATTTTATTTAGATGAGACCATCGTTGGCTCGATGTGAGCAGTGTGGTAAGACTCGTTTAGGGTTGTGCCAACAAGTAGCAAGGGTGTGTTATTCTTGTGGTGAACCTGGTCATATTATGTGAGAATGCCCGATGAGAGGTGAAGGTGTTAGGGCACAGTCGGTCGGATCTGCAGCAGTTTCATCATATTTAGTACGCTTGTTAGGGCAAAGTCAGCAGACATTATCCGATCGTGGCAGAGGTAGGGGCCAGAACTGCATCTATGCATTGATGGGGTGACAGGATCAGGAGTCCTCACCTGATGTTATTACAGGTATATTATCGGTCTTTTCACATAATGTGTGCGTTATTAGATCCAAGCTCCAATCTATCATATATCACCCCTTTTATTGCCTATAAATTTGGTATAGAACCTGAGTTGATAAGAGATCTATTTGTGGTATCTACACCATTGGTGAGTCGGTAGTTGCTAGATGAGTCTATCAAAATTGTGCAATATTTGTTTGTAGCCATCAGACTCTAGCTGATTTGGTAGAACTAGAGATCGTTGATTTTGATGTTATTATGGGCATGGATTGGCTAGCATCATGCTACGCTAATATTGATTGCCAGACAAAGATTGTTAGATTTCAGTTTCCAGGTGAGCCAGTCCTTGAATGGAAGGGTAATACGGCGACGCCAAAAGGTAGGTTTATTTCATACCTTAAGGCAAGGAAGATGATCTCCAAAGGTTGTATATACCATCTCGTTAGGGCTAGAGATATTGATGCCGAACCACCTACTTCTCAATCAATTTCGGTGGTTAATGAGTTTCTTGATGTATTTCCAGATGAACTTCTGGGCCTTCCTCCCGAGAGGGAAATTGAGTTCGGTACAGATGTGTTTCCAGACACTCAACCGATATCTATTCCTCCTTATAGAATGACTCCAGCTAAATTGAAAGAATTAAAGGAGCAATTAAAGTATCTGCTTGAGAAATGTTTTATTAGGCCTAGCATATCCCCTTGGGGTGTGCTGGTATTGTTTGTACGAAAGAAAGATGGCTCGTTACGGATGTGTATCGACTATCGGCAGCTGAAAATCAAGAACAAGTACCCTCTTCCCTAGATTGACACTTTGTTTGACCAGTTACAAGGTGTAAGATATTTCTCAAAGATCGACCTAAGGTCAAGGTACCATCAGCTAAGAGTAAAAGGGAAGGACATTCCGAAGGTATGGGCACTTCGAGTTCTTAGTAATGTCGTTTGGACTCACAAACGCGCCGGCCGCATTTATGGATCTAATGAACAGCGTGTTTCACCCATTCCTGGATATATTTGAGAAAATATTTATAGATGATATCCTGGTTTATTCTCACTCGGAAGCAGAGCAAGTGGATCATTTGCGGATAGTACTACAAACGCTCTGGGACCATAGGTTGTATGCAAAGCTCTCCAAGTGTGAATTTTGGTTGAATTCAGTGGATTTTCTTGGTCATATAGTATCAGATGAGGGTATAAGAGTTGACACTCAGAAGATTGAAGCGGTGAAGAATTGGCTGAGGCCTATGAATCCATCAGAGGTTCACAGTTTTCTGGGCTTAACCGCTATTATAGAAGGTTTGTAGAATGATTTTCTATCATATCAGCACCATTAACAAAGTTAACACTAAAGGCCATAAAATTCCAGTGGTCTGATGCTTGTGAGCAGAGTTTCCAAGAGTTAAATGATAGACTAACATTAACACCAATCCTTACTCTTCCAGAGGGCCCAGAAGGTTACGTTGTGTATTGTGATGCCTCTGGAGCAGGTTTAGGATGCGTGCTAATGCATCATGGTAAAGTAATTGTCTACGCTTTAAGGCAATTGAGAAAACATGAGAAAAATTATCCGACACACGATTTGGAGTTGGCCGCATTGGTCTATGCACTGAAGATTTGGCGGCACTACTTGTATGGTGTTCATGTAGACATTTTTATAGATCATAAAAGTCTGCAATACATATTTAAATAGAATGAGTTGAACTTAAGACAGAGAAGGTGGCTTGAATTATTGAAGGATTATGATGTGGATATCTTATACCATCCTGGTAAAGCTAATGTTGTAGCAGACGTGCTTAGTCGTAAGTCGATGATCAGTTCGACTCTAGTGCAAATCAAAAGGAATGAGTTAGTAAGGGAACTCCACCAGTTAGCTAGTTTTGGAGTCCGGTTAAGGGATTCAGAGGATGGTGGTTTTGTGATTTAGAATGTGTCAGAATCGTCCCTTATATCGAAAGTTAAGGAACGTCAGTGGGAAGACCCTAGTTTTAAAAAGATCAGAGAAGGTATTCAACAGAAGAAGACCACAACCTTTGAGATTGACAAACATGGGATTCTTAAGCACTAGGGTCGTTTATGTGTTTCAAATGTAGCGGGATTACGAGATAGAATTATGACGTAGGTCCATTGTTCACAATATTCCCTCATCCTGGATCTACTAAGATTTATCATGATCTCAAGGGTATCTATTGATGGAATGACATGAAAAAAAAGCGTGGCAGAATTTGTAGCTTAGTGTCTCAATTGTCAGCAGGTAAAAATAGAGCACCAAAAGCCTAGTGGCTTGACTCAGAACATTGAAATTCTGATATGGAAATGGGAAATAATTTATGGATTTCGTTATGGGTTTACCTCATTCTTATCGGAAGTTTGATTCTATTTGGGTAATTATTGATAGACTGACCAAATCAACCCATTTCTTGCTAATGAAGAGTACCTACACAGCCGAGGACTATGCAAAGTTGTATGTTAAGGAGATTGTTCACCTTCATGGTGTGCCTATTTCCATTATATCTGACTGAGGTGCACAGTTTACAGCTAACTTCTGGAAGTCATTTCAGAAAGATTTAGGCACTTAAGTTAATCTTAGCATAACTTTCCACTCTCAGACAAACGGACAGGCCGAGCGTACGATTCAGACGCTCGAGGACATGCTACAAGCTTGTGTATTGGACTTTAAGGGAAATTGGAATGATTATTTACCCCTTGTTGAGTTTGCATACAATAACATCTATCATGCCAGCATTAAAATGGCTTCATACGAGGCTTTGTATGAACAAATATGTAGATCTCCTATCGGATGGTTCGAGGTAGGCGAGTAAGAGTTATTTGGGCCTGACGTAGTTCACCAAGCCATAGAGAAGGTAAAGCTTATCAAAGAACGGTTGTTAACCACTCAGAGTCGTCAGAAGTCGTATTCAGATGTGTGACGGTGGGACTTATAGTTCCAGGTAAATGATTGGATCTTCTTGAAAATTTCACCTATGAAGGGGGTAATGAGATTCGGTAAGAAGGGAAAGCTCAGCCCAAGATATATCAGGCCATATCGTATAATTCAACGAATTGGTCAAGTAGCTTATAAATTGGACTTGCCTTCGGAGTTGGAGTTTGTTCATTCGATTTTCTATGTTTTCATGTTGAGAGCATGTATTGGAGATCCTTCTCGAATTGTACCGATTGGTGATGTGCAGGTTATAGAGGATCTATCATATGAAGAGGTTCTTGTTGCTATCTTGGACCGACAAGTCCGCAAGTTGAGGACTAAAGAAGTAGCCTCCGTGAAAGTTCTTTGGCGGAATAAGAATGTGGAAGAGATGACATGGGAGGCGGAAGAGGAAATGATGAAAAAGATAGTTTTATTTTCTGATTACGTGATGGGGAGTAGATATGTCACCCCAACATTCGAGGATGAATGTTTCTAAGGGGGAAATGATGTAACACCCCATACTTTCGAGCGATTGGTTCAGCATCTAGACGTATGCAAGTAGGACCCGAGTCTCGGGGAGTTTATATTATAATTATGTATGTTAATAAAGAGCTTAGTATATAAAATGATGCAGTCCCAAAATAATTTAGGACTTAATAAGAGTGACGATGGGGATTAATAATAATAGTTGTACATCCCCAAAGAGGTTATGGACTAGTGTCATATCACAAAATTATGACATTGAGCATATGAAAGTTTTATAAATCATTAAGATTTAAGTGAATTGGGATCATGAAATTAATTGTGTGTGATTGATTAATTGTAGGATTGATTAATGATCTTAATGGGGGACAATATTAGTGGGATAAACACGTGTAATCTACTAAGGGATTACCTAAGTGACTAAGGTATATTACTATTAGGTGGCAGCAATTGAGATTAACATGTAGTTAATATTAATATGGGGAGGAGGAGCAAGTCGTGATTCATTTTTTTTGTAGAAACTCCTCCAACCCCTTTCTTTTTGTACGAAATAGAAACAAAACATTTCACTTCAAACTTATATAGGTCTTTGCAAAATTATAGTAATTGTAAAGCAGCAACCTAAGTTCTATATTACGGGCAACAACTTTAATTGATCTTTTCTACTTCAACAAAGTGTTTTGTGATTTAATCTTTCCAACGTAGCAGTAGCATTATCAACATAGCAGCCACGATTGCTTACTTTAGCGAAACAGAGGTATGTTAAAGTAAATTATTTCTTTCTTTTGGCATGTACCATGTAATAAAATATAACTGTGAGATTGTTCCATAAATTATTCTACTCCTAGTAGTTAAGAATATTCATGTTATTGATTTTTATGTTAAAAGCATGTCTAAATATGTTCCTAAATCGTTATTGACGTATATGAAAAAGATGTTAATATTCCCGATGTTAGCCGAAGGTACAAGGATATTATGTCATCCGATAAATTTGGAATGTTTTATTGTCATTCATGCATTTTCATTTGCATTATATTCATTTATTACCCTGTACCCACTTGTCTTATATACACTACTATATGGTGTGAAATATATATATATGTAGGAGATGGGGAAAAGGGAAAGGCGTTATATACGCGTCACCACCTGCAGCTGGTATCGATATCATGACGGATATGCAAGCATGATAACTTATATGTTGTTCTATATCTCCATGAATCTAGGAACTTTTGCTTGCATTGTATTATTTGGTACGAAAAGAAAGATCCCCATGTGAGGCCAATATTGATGCCCTTGTGTGACCAATATGATAATGAAATGATGCCCACAGAGGCTGTTATGAAAAGGAAGATGTCATTGTGTGGCCAATATTTATATGTATACCGCATTTGCATTGTGCATAACATTTAGACATATGTATTAGGGCCCTCAAAGGCAGTTTCTGCTAGTCAGCCATTTTTGTCTGTTGTTGGTGTTGTCTGTTGTTTCTATCAGCTATCTTTTTCGATTGTTTATGTTTTATATTATTATGTATATCTGTGATGATATTTCTTATGCCTGACATACTCGGTACATCAGTCGTATTGACGTCTCTTTTGTCGGGGGACGCTGTGTTTCATGCCCGCAGGTTTACGTATGCAAGGTGACGATCCACTTTATTAGGTTGCTGACTTACCGGATTTTGGAGCACTCCCCTTATTTCGGAGTGTCATTCTATCTTGGTACGGTAATTTTTTGCTTGTATATATGGGTATGGCGGGGCCCTATACCGACCTTTTATTGTTATATTATCTTTAGAGGCTTGTAGACAGGTGTCTTGTGTATAGTAGTCATGTATGGCCTTGTTGGCCTTGGTATATATATAAGTTGGGCTTTTTGGTTAAGGTTTTACATAATTCTTTTTTTGGCTTAGTCCGTATTTAATTATAATTATTTGTTAAATGTACGGCTAGTAGTACCCGGTAGGTAGGGTCTGGGTGCCCGTCATGGCCCTCCGGTTTGGGTCGTGAAAGCTTCTCCTTCATACGGCTCTGTCTCTGAGGAGGTTGAGCCGAATACCCGCTCTATGGCCTCAGCCACGGCAGACTTAGGAATTTCCTGCCCATCGGCCGCCTTAGCGATGGATATCATGTGCATCATCTGCTTCATCTTGTGTAATGCTCTGGCGCGCTGCATCCTCCTTTTCTGAGTCCTGGACATGACATTCGGTGGTGCCTCTTTCTTTTCGGAGGCCTGATTGATGAACCACTTTCCTTCCTCTGTATTGGTGGTTGGTTTAATCATCCTCCGAGGCTTTAACTGACATTTATCTCTCAATGTGATCCACAATGAAGAAATGCCTTCTTTTATGTTGAACTCAGGCACCCTCTGTTTAGTTACGGGGAGTGCTCCCTCATCTATCTGGGGTACGTTCGGCTTCTCGTCGACTGGTAGATGTGCTTGCCCCCCAATCCTGCGTTTGAAGTCTGTTGGGCCCCTGTTGAGTTTCAGGTACTGTTTATGAGGTTCCCGAGCAATGTGTTCTGGTCTATAAGGGCAGCCATGAAAACTGCTTCCGACTGGCTGTCTATTATGGCCCTCATACCTGCTGCCTAGCCGATCAAATACAGAAGTTCTTGTGGCCTGCTCCTTACCAACGGGCTTTTTGGGACCCATATATTTTTTACCGGCTATTTCCCATTGACATCTTTTGACTGATCTGGCCTAGCAAAAGACACCATAGATATCGGTACTGCAGGAAAGAGATTAGTATCAACAGACATCTCAGATATGCTCTGATCGGCTATCTTGAACCTCCCCTCCTTGATGCCCTTTTGAATTGACTTTCTGAAGACCACACAATTAGAAGTAGCGTGGTTCTATGAGTTGTGTCATTTACAGTACTTCTTATTCTTGAGCTCTTCGGCAGGTGGAATCCTGTGGCCATCAAGTATCCAAATCTATTTATCCTTAAGAATATGATCAAAGATCTGACCTGCCTTTGTAATGTCAAACGAGTAACCGACCATGTCATCAGTTGAACTCGTCACCTTGCCTTTTGTATCTTTCAAAATAGGGCAAGAATAAACCTTACCCCTTACAATCTCGGCTACCATTGTGTATGCTGTGTAAATGACTGATTCTGAATCAGACTCGTCTGCCTCAATAATGGATACCAAATGGGAGCCTCGGTTTCGGTTGGCTATTCTTTTCTCCTTCTCTTAGATATAATGCTCTATTTGGCTAGCCTTCTCAGCTAACTGGTTTAAATCAGAGTATGATTGCCCCACTAATTTCTCCTTTAACTGAGGATACATGTTGATTATCATGTGGCCGCATTCTGAATCAGGGAAGTGTACAGTGCATTTCCCAACCTTTCTTCTAAATCTCTCGATATAATCGGCAGCAGACTCATCGATCTGTTGCTTGAGATTCATCAAGTCGGTTACAGTGACCTTAGGTTGGGGCTAATAAAATCTATCATGAAAACAACGCTCTATGTCAGCCCAGCTCTGCACCAAGTCGGGGGTCAAGGATGAGTACCAGGCAAAGGCCATCTCGGTTAGAGAAACATGGAACAACTGCAGCTTGTGATACTCTTTCTGGCCAACCTCGCCATATTGGGCGGTAAATCTGCCGATGTGCTCAATGGTAGATTTACCGTCATCACATGAGAAGGTGGTGAAATCATGCATTTTGAAGCCTCTTGGCAATGGTGTTATCCTATCTACCCAATCGGGATAGGGCTTCCTATAAACAGGCATGTTCAAGGATTTTAGTTGGTTACCAAAGTACCTCTTCATGGTATTTGTGATGGTTTCAGGGTTCATCAGCTGCGAAGCCCCTTGCCGGTTCTTAGCTGGACCTGGCTGGTAGGCATTCTGAACTGGGGGCCTCCATTCTGTACCTTGTGGAATAAGGTTCTGAAAGTTGTAGGCATTATGTTGGCAGTTACCAACATGTGGGTTATACCCCCATTGCTGTTGTTGGGCATGGCCACCAAAGCCTGCAACCTAAGCTACTGGAACAGCCGACGGAGTCTGAGGATAAGGTGAAATAGTATTATATGTCTGTTATCCCCGGACATCAGTCGTTCTTGGAAAGTTTGCGCTTCCTGGATGGTATGGATTGGGTACCGACTGTAACTGCTGGAATGGTATCCCGTTGTAGATAGCGTCACCAAATAATCGAGCAGGGTCATAGCCAGGGGCCATCGACTGCCAATTCGGCTGGCCAACATTGGTCGTCTGCTCCGTAAGGTCATTTGCAAGAGCGTATGGCATAGAGGCTAGCAAACCAAGGTGTCTAGATGCCTGAACTGGTCTCCTAGCCATATTGATTTGTCCATACTGTAGATTCTCTTGGTCGAGTGGCATAGTTTGCCCCCAGCGTTTGGTGGCAACCATACAGTAGATTGGTTACCAAGTGATTGGGTTTATGATCCTAGGTGTGCTATCGGATGTACCTAAGTAGGTATTGGCTGATACACATTCGGCTGAGGAACAACACCTAGAGTCAAAGCTACATGCTGCACAACGCCATTTGTCAGAGGGATGGCAGAACTAGCCGAACCTTCTCCTGGATGCAGTCGATTAGCTTCTAGTTCCCTCGCTTGTTGAACCTCATTATGCACCATTGGCTTGACAATGTCAGCCAACTGTTTGGAAACTTGGTACATAATGTCGTGGATGCCTAAGTCAATCTGTTGTCTAATGAAAGACGTGATCATGACAGTTGGACCCTCATGTTGACTAGTTTCACCCACAACTTGGGTTAATGGAGGAAGTAGAGGCCTATCAACGTATGTAGGCATACCCGAAGAAGGTGGTGGCTCGTTGTTCCTTCTGGGAGGATTCTGTTTAGGATATGGACTGGACGCTGGGTTCATTTTCTTACCGAACCTTAGACGCATACGCCAAACGTGATCCTGACCTGGACAATCAAACTTTGCTATGAGATCACCTATGGTCCTACTGTGCGTGCCAAATTTGTTACCGTCCGAAGTGTTTGCCGTTTTATTGGCTGACGAAATCGGATGACAAATTGATTCCTTAACTAAGAGATTAGGGCCGGAAGCGGAACTCTAACTTCCAGTAATGGGTTCCCCAACTACTCCAGAAAGCGTTAGGATGGTGAGTGAGTAAACTAGGTATTAAGAAACATAAATATAGCTAGAGTGTAAATAAAGGCGATAAAGGTAGAATGAAGATAAGTAAGAATCAGTTTTTTGATTGATTGGTGTGTCTTCATCTGTACAAATGATTCCTCTATTTATAGTACAAGAGAAATAAACGTGACCCCTTATGTTAGCCACCGAACTACCCACTAAATCCATTAACCAACTATGAGGATGTGGTGTCGATTTTCTCGCGTGGACCTCTAGCACGATTGACGGCACGCCCTTATGGCTGTTGTTAGTTGCTACCTTTTCTAGAAGGTCTTTTGACTTGGTCTTCGAGGCGTCCGAGTATGTGTGGGTCTCAGCCGTTTCTCGGAATTATGGCTCGATCAGACTGCTATAATAGCCGATGATGCTTTTCTAGCAGAGGGTAAGAACTAATGGATCCATCTGTGATTCCGCTCAGTTACCGACTTGGAATCCTTTTCCACCTTCGGTTGTCACTTGATTCGGCTAAACACTTTTGAGTGTTAACACCTATTATAATAACTTAAAATTTTATTGATAAGTGGTAAAAAAGTGCTACATTTTAGCCTATATTTAGATTCTTGTATAATCTATCTATATCTATATTATACTAAAAGCACGAAGGGCCTTAGAAATATTAATTGAACTTTTTTTCCTTCATTAAAAGACTTTACAATAAACAGAATCGTGATTTGCTATTTTACTTATTAAATATATGTGTAATTATATATAAACACTAATAATATATATTTTTTGAAAAAGTAAAAACCCCACCATTATTTTTGGTATATTTTTTGAAAAAATTAAAAAATCCAACCTTATTTTTGGAGTCTTTTTTTTCTACGTCCCATTATGAAACTACAATTTTATTTAAGTAAAAATTGAAATTCCTTTTCTATTTGAACTATGTAGTAAATAAACTTCCATTATTGAACTACAATTCTATTTAAGTAAATTTTGGTATTAGAAAGATTCGAGTAGTATTCCGTTTATTGTTTCTACGTTTATTGTTCTCTTGATTGATTGAATGAATTTGGATTCAACTGTAAAGATCTATTGTATGCTTTGCTTGTGTATAGCTTTATAGGAATGTGTGAAGTTGAGTACAATAATTAACTGATTGTATATTTTTGTTTGTAAATCTATGTAGGGACTAATAGTTAGCAAAAAGGGGGGGAAACGGCAAGAGACAAAAGAACTAAGCTATTCTTGCTTCGCTTTTATTCACCATGGGAGAGCTATTAGACAGACGTGAATACCATCACACCACCACCAGTTAAGAACCAAAACTCCATTAAAATCAGCTCATAATACACTATGAATATCGCCCCTGTTGAGAGGTACTTTCGAGATTTTCGATCGGGGTCGACACTTTGTTTAGGATTGTTGTTTGCAAGATTGAAGTTCGTATTCATCTTTAAAGGTTCATTATTTTCCTTAATAGTTATGTTTTGATTTGTAATAGATGTGTTTTGATGAATTTTCTCAATGGAGAATTGTTGGTTCAACATTATGTCTTACCCTTAATCACATGTCGTGTTCGTCTTATAATAAACTATAAGTGAAAGTAAATCAGATTGGTGTGAGAGACTTCAATTATGAGGTGGAGGATGTCGTATCTATCGTAGAGAACCGAACTTATAGGAGGTTGAAGATAACTTTGGAGTTAAACCTGCAATGTTATATTGCAATAATATGATTATATACAACTTGTAAGATACTTAAAATAATTATAATCTGCTTCACATGTTTCATATATATGCCAAAAATATCATAGATGTGTAGTTTGCTGCTTCTCGAGCAGGCTAAATATAAGTCGGGGCGGGACGGGAAAAGTGCGGAATCGGATCTAGTCGGGTCATGCGGGATTGAGATAGGCGGGATTTGCCGAAGTTCCGCCCCGATTCCGTCGGAATCGGGATCCCGGGCGGTTCTTTTTTTTTTTTGCACTTAATTTAAAAAATAACAAATATATAAAAAAAAAACTCAATAATTAAACAAGACAACATAGTGTAATAAAAAAATCTCGAGACTGTTTTTGTGCCTCTTATATTATTTAATAGACATATGATTTTTTTGTAATACAAATACAATTGTTAAAATTGCAACTTTGTAGTGTTGTTCAAAAGTTGCAAATTACATAGTAAAATTGCAATTAAAAAAATTACATTCTGAAAAAAATTGTTCTAGTTTCTTGATAATTTCTTGTGGTTCTTCGGTTGGAATTGGTATTTGTTGGTCAAATTGCTCCACGTCGCTTCCACCACCTTCGGATAAGATTTCATTGTAGTTATCGTCTTCTTCTTCGTTGATCTTCGTTTGACCGCACCTTCTCCACTCGTATCCAATCTCTGAATAATACTACAATCTCCAAGTTGTCTCCGGCTAATGAGTGTATGTGCTCTCCTATTTGATATCTGCCGGCAGAAAAAGCGCTTTCAGACGCCGTTGATGACGCTTGAATGTTCAAAACATCTCGGGCCATCATTGAAAGTGTCGGAAAGGTCTTCTCATTCCCCCTCCAATATTTCAGCAAGTCTTCACGTCCTTCTTCATTGAGAACTGCTTGGTACGGTACAGAACCCTGCAAAATAAAAATATCAAACTCGCTAATTTGGTTAGTGGCGGTACAGCCGCACATTCTATTTCTGAGGCTTTCAATACTAGCCGCAGAAACAACATGTCTTTTGTGAGGTTGTGTTGAAGAAGAAAAAGATGGTATGGAAGCCGGTAGGTTACTAGCACTTTCTTGTTGGTAAAACATATATATTTTTTTTGCATTGGTCTTATATGCTAGATAACACTTCTTCTTTAATTTGTTCAATAGGTGGTGGGTGATTTGAATTTTTGGGACTTGGAGGTGGTAGTACTTCTATACAATCGTAAATAGTTTCAATAAGTGATTTAGTATCGTCAATTTTAATAGTCGGATTTAATACAGCACCAATAATATAAATAGTGGGAATAAGAATAAAATATTTTTTTATTTTGATAAACATTTTTTTAATAGCTGTCATATAAGCTGGTTTTTTCATATATTCACTAAGTAATAAAAATATTAGAGCTATATAAAATAACATAGTTGAATAGTAGGATAATATATACCGAAAAATTCTTTTGTTGCTTAAAAAAACTTCTCTAAAAATACAATAAATTCAGAAATTTTTACCCAATCGCTATCTACAACCATATCAGCTGGATTTTGATTATGAGAGTTAAAAAATAAAGTTATAGGTTTTCTATAGTCATAATCAACAAGTAGTTGCTCGTATAAAGAATTTCACCTAGTGGGTACTTCTTCTGGAATTTTTCTATAAGGTAGTTGATAATCGTGACAAGTTTTTTTATATTCTTTTCTTCGTTGTATTCTATTATTTTTAAAAATAAAATTTATAGCAAATTGTATTTTACTAAGAATGTCTTCAAAAAGTGATAGATCATCCTTTACAATTAAGTTATATATGTGACACACACATTTTATATGAAAATGATCTGGAAAAGATGGAGTTAAACTATTTTTTAAAATTGTAATTGCGTAATTGTAGAAGAAGCGTTATCTAATGTAATAGTCATAATTTTATCAGTTATTCCGTAATAATCGCACACTTGATAAATATTTTCTGCAATAAAAGTACCAGTGTGCCTATCATGTATATATCTATACGCTAAGATACGTTTTTGCATAGACCATTTATAATCTATCCAATAACAGGTTACCGTTAAATAATCATGGCCGTTAGTACTACAGCCTATATCAGAAGTGACAGCCACTTTGCCGTTAAAATGATATAATGAATAACGTAAATACTGTTGATATTAGCGAATTTAAATACATCTCTCTTAACAGTTGATCTAGGAAAACCGTTAAAAGCAGGATTATACATATCTCTAATGTAATGAATAAAATCGGGAGATCAAGGAAATGAAAAAGGAAAACCCTCCACAGCAACTAATTTTGCTATTGCTTCCCTATCTCTATGTTTATTGTATTTAGGGCCTACAATTCCCTCCGTCATAGGATTAGTTTGACTCTGTACTTGGTCCGGGATAGTATCAGTATGTGAACCTTGTCTCGATGGAGCGGACGTTTGCGCACCCAGTTTTGAAGCCTCGTATTGGGCATACCTAGTTGGATGAGCCATTGCTACGTGTCTCATTAAACCCCCCCCCCCCCATCCCACCGTGACCTTTTCCAGTTTTAAATTTTAAAACATCTTTACAATTTTTACATCTAGCTACTTGATTCTTTACATCCCTATCAAAAAATGTCCATGCATCTGATTTTAATGGTCGTTTTGTTGGACCTCGTCTCATACTAGGGGGAATAGGAGGCATTTCAGTTGAAGGTGCACTAGTGGGTGTGTTGTCATCTACATTAGTGGGTGTATCATCTAGATCATCGTCTAAATTAAAGTCTTCTTGAGTTCCAGAAAATAGCTCTTCATCTAAATCTAATGGTATTGTAGGAAAATGTTCAGTATCAACAAAATCATCCTGTGTTGGAATAGGATTCTGTCTAAAAATAGGACCCTTGCCCTTGTTGTCCCTACTAGAAGAAGCATGACCCCTACCGTAAGCGTACGTTTAAATTCTTCTATTATAAATTTATAATTATACTAATAAATAATTAAAGTATATAAAATTAAGTGCGTTAAATAAAATAAACAGACAATAATAATTTAATGAAGGACGAATGTACCAAACGTCGCCGTGTAATCGAGAGGTTGAAAATTGAAACTTTGCTCGAATGAAGATTCTCAAGCTAGTTGCCAACTTCACTCCCAAATGAATAAATAAAATTGAATATTTAGTAGACAATATAGACTTGTAGAGAGAGAGAGAGAGATTGAGTATTGAGAGACTAGAGAGATTGTAGGAAGATTTGTGAGAAAGATGAAGAGAAAATGCGGTATTTATAGTTGGAAAATTGGGTTAAAGTGTAAATATAATAACTTCTGGGTTAAAAATAAATATTAAGGGGGTTGGGGGAGGAGGGAGGCCAAAAATGGTTGTTGCACAACGGCCAAAATGTAAAACGGTCGTTGGTGCAACGGTTATGTTTGCAAAAGGGGAAGTTTCGGGCGGGATCGGGGCGGGACCGGGGGTGGGATCCGGACAGGCGGGCCGGGACGGGTCGGGACGAGACCATGTCCCATCCCGGTTTGAGTCCCATTACTGCGATTTTTTTTAATTTAAATAGTCGGGTTCAGAGCGGGACCGGACCGACCCGGCCCACTGGCAGCCATAAATATAAGTATGTCAAAACCTTTCAAAAGAATGCATATCCTGTTATGGAGAGGTAAGAAATCCAGTCTTATATTTTATTTTTAATGGTATATATATTATTAACAAATTACTTTACGTATATATTTTTTTGTGTTTGTACTCTTTGAGTGACATAACCAATATATCATTCTAATTTCTTCTCTAAAAGTTTACTTTTCATATCCAAATTTTACACACAAGTTATTCTTTTTGTATAAATTTTTTAATTTATTGACACGTGCAACCCAAGTATGTTAAATATTAAAAACACGAAGGCCCTTAGTGAAATGTCCCCTTTTTACCCTTTAAAAATAAAATACTTAGCACATCGAAATCAACTAAAACAATTTGTTTATAAATTTTCCTTATTTAAACAAGGTATGAATTACTATCAATTATTAATGATTTTGTATTGGGTAATATTGTAATTACTTTTAATTTTTAATGATTTCATTATGTCAATTACTTTTATGCGTAATATGACTTTGGATGGACTTCTAACCCTAACCAAGTTCTAATTTACAAGCTACTTGTTGACCGAATTTTTTAAAACTCTTTTTTTCCAGTAATTTAACAAACATATGTTGGTAAGAATTCTACTCAAAATAGAAAATAGATTTTAAGTAAACACTGCCTCTTTAATTTCAAAATACGAAGATGCTACGAAAATAGTGAAACATTAACATCTGAGTAAGCCCATGAATTTTCGTCCCTTTTCTTTTATATTTGATTTGCATATTCTTAATTTGGTTTCTTTTATATGTTGCAGGCATACATTTACCTTCAATTTAAGTTCATCACTTTTAATATTTTTTTGTTTTGTTCTTAACGTAATTGGGTGATTTATTTTGTGTACTTTGTGTGATTTTGAGATTTTATCCTTATTTTTTATTGAAATTGGTTCATATATTTTAATGGCATAATTATGTTCTCTCGGATTTGTGATCTCACCTAAAAAATGCGGACAACTGAAAATTTCAAGTCCTCAATTTGATTTTTTTCTCTTTTTTTTTTTTTTGATTTTGTAGGATATTGCAAGGGTATTCTGAAAACCGGGGAGAGAAAATATCATGAGGATTGTCTATCACATTTCTCATATATCATAAGATAATGTAGGTTGAATTTATTAAAAAAGTATATAAAAGTCAATTATCGATGTTTATTTTAAATATCATGAGGATTGTCTATCACATTTCTCATATATCATAAGATAATGTAGGTTGAATTTATTAAAAAAGTATATAAAAGTCAATTATCGATGTTTATTTTAAATATTACTGTATGTTTTGTAGTTCTTTCTCTAATTGCTAATGGTGGTTTGAAAAATGTATAGGCAGTTGATAATTACATCAAATGTGCTATGTCATAAAATGTTTGGCATGCAATATGCAAAATCGATCTCAGGAGTTAAGTGAGGAGGCCAATCATTTTTATTGTGGAGACCTTGATAATCATCCAAATTTTTTGCTTGGGATGGATAGCTATTTTTTAGTATTATAACTTCTACATGTTTCACTCAATATATGGCTTTATATATTTTTTTCTTTTATATAAATTTTTAAATTTATTGATACATGCACTTACGCAGAAACTAGTTCATATAAATTCATATAGACATGTTTTGCATTATGTATTGGCTGAGATCCTAATACTAATAAATATTACTGGTAAATAACTATATTGCAATTTTTGTTTATTGGGTTTGAATGATATGGCTACTTCAACATTTAATTTGTTATTATCTTTTCAAATGAGAACTGAAATTACAATGTCAAACTTATATGACACATTTAAAGTGCTTGATAAAAGAACTCGACAAGTGACAATTCCCTTTCCATTAATTAAAGTGATTTACCGAGATTCCTCACAATGAATGTGGTGTTCTAGTTCAACATTTCTTTCTCTTTAAAAATGGAAATTGAGCACGACAAATGTATAACGCATTGTATATTAAGCAAACAAATAATAACATGTCTTATCTGGTCAATAAGAGAAAAGGAGAACAAAACAACATGGAGTATAAAAATTACAACTACAGTGCCAATTCAATCACTAATAGAAAATTACTATTTTCCTACTGAAAATTGATCAGTGCCTATTTTCACTGAATGTCGGTGGGAAAAACTTAAATAGTACAGTAAACATACGAAAAAATTAAAAAGTTTTCCAGTGTTTCAATGAAAACATGTTTCCCACCATACGTTTTTCCAGTGATTTCCCACTGAGTTGATTCGGTAAAAATGAGGTAAGAAAATCATATTTTATAACATAAATTTCCCACTAAATCTCAAAAAGTCTTTTATTTTGAATAGTGAATAATCTAGTTACTAAAGTCCTCTTTACATCCCGACATTTTGAAGAATACTTGTCGTCTCTTACAATGAATGAGAGTGCACAAAATTAATCAAAGATTTTTTGTTAATCGAATCTTGTCATGTTTACATGTTCGATAAAACAGCATTACTAGTGACATTACTGTTGAAGAGTACCCTATCGGAAAAAGGGTTGAGTGGTCTCGGAATATGTTCTTTGATTTTATTGATAAACGATTTACAATATATATAAGGTTATAAGAATATTTACGTTGATACAAATTAGATAACTAATTACAAAAGGATTATAATTCTACCTAAAATAAGAGATATACAATTAATACAATTAATGAAAGAATATTGGGAAATATTGTATTACACCCCCGCAGTCGAAGCGGGAAGTTCTTCAATACTGAGACTGGCTCGAAAATCATCAAATAGTATGCGTGAAATTCATTTGGTGAAGATGTCGGCAATATGATATCTAGAAGGAACATGAAGGACACGAACTTGACCACGAGCCACTTTTTCGCAAACGAAATGTATGTCCATCTCAATGTGTTTAGTGCGTTGATGTTGGACAGGATTGCCGAAAAGATATATCGCAATAATATTATCACAGTAGACCAGTGTTGCCTTTTGAATCAGGCAGTGAAGCTCAAGTAGAAAGTTACGGATCCAACAAGACTTAGAGACGACGTTGGCAACACCTATGTATTATGCTTCTGCACTGGATCGGGATAGTGTAGGTTGCCTTTTGGAAGACCAAGACAATAGGTTATCTCCCAGGAAAATGCAATAACCAGACATGGAGCATCGGGTGTCAGGACATCCACCCCAGTCAGCATCAGAATAAGAAGTGAGACCAGTGAGCGAAAACCTGTATAGATGTAATCCGAAGTGAAGTGTACCTTGGACGTATCGTAAAATACGTTTGAGGGCATGCATGCGTGCTTCTGTCGGATTGTGCATGTGCAAAAAGATTTGTTGCACGGCATAGGATATGTCTGGTCTCATGAATGTGAGGTGCTGCAGGGCCCCAACCATGCTACGATATTGAGTCGGGTCAGAATCAGCGCTGATCTTGGAATTGGTGTCTATAGGCATGTGGGATAGTTTGCAAAATGTTATTCCTGCATGGTCAAGGATCTCTTCGGCGTACTTCTTCTGACATAGAAATAGGCAGCCAGAATGTCGAGTGACACAGATGGCCAAGAAATAACTCAGGGGCCCCAAATCTTTCATAGCAAACTTAGAGGAAATGAGAGACATAATGGACCGGCGGAGAGCATCAGATGATGTTATGAGTATGATGTCATCAATATATAATAATAAGTAAGTCATGTCTGTACCCTTGTTGTATATGAATAAAGAATGATTGGATCTACTATGTGAAAAACTGATAGAGGAGACATAATCGGCGAACCGCTAGTACCATGCTCGAGGAGCATGTTTCAATACATAGAGTGATTTCTGTAACAGACACATAATCTGGATGAATAGGATCCCTGAAACCCATAGGCTGATGCATAGATACCATTTCATGAAGATCCACATGTAAGAAGGCATTCTTGACATCAAACTGATGAATGGGCCAAGACTTGGATATGGCAATGTTGAGGATGGTCCGGATGATTGCAGGCTTTATGACCGGGATGAACATTTCATCACAATCCACTCCCACCTGTTGAGACGTACCATCACCTACAAGACGAGCCTTGTACCTCTCAAAAGAATCATGATATTTCTTTTTATGTCTAAAAATTCACATAGAACGAATAATGTTAGCATCAGGTGGACGGGGTACTAGGTCCCACGTCTTATTATCAATAAGAGCACTATATTCGTCAATCATTGCGGCTTTTCAATTACGGTCAGACAAGGCATCTTTCGGGTTACGAGGGACAGGGAAAGGGACAATTGAAAATGAAAGGTTAAACAACCGTTTAGATTTATGAATTTCGTGCATGGCACGAGTTTCCATAGTCCGAGAGTGTGTCTCGAGATGCGGGGTTTGCTGCGGGATTGACGAGAAGAGGCGGAAGGGCATGGGTGACGATACTGGTTGGCCGAACCTCGGTTTTTCGAGAGGTGGCTGCGGAATCACCCTGAGGCGGGCTGTTCTAGACCACCGTCGACAGAACCGGATATGCAACTAGTCCCAGACTGGCCGAGGTGGTGGCAGGTGCCGGGGTCTGGGAAGACGGACTATGTAAATGGTGAATTAGAAAAGGGTTTAGGCCATCATCTAGGAAGTTATAGGAATGTCGAGGTGGCGAGTGTAGAGAGGCAAAGGGGAATTGAAACGCATCAAATAGGATATGACGTGAAATAATAATTTTACAGCTCGACAAGTCATAGCACGAGTAACCACGATAATTGACAGGGTAACCCAGAAACACACACAGGGAAAACCGGGGTTGGAGTTTGTGAGTGGTCGGATGGAATTTGGTTTTGTCAGCCATGGAAGAGGAAATTTATGAGGAAGAGGGAGGGAGGGAGAATGACCGGAAAAACTAGGGTTCTGTCGTGGGGAAAAGAGGGGGCAGTTGAGAGAGGTCAGCGGCTAGGGTTCCGACGTGGGCTAGGTGTCGACGTGGAAAAAATGTGGCTGCCGAGAAGGTGTATCGGGGGCTAGGGTAGGGTTTGTAGTGCTTTCATTAATTGTATTAATTGTATATCTCCTATTTTAGGTAGAATTATAATCCATTTGTAATTAGGTTAATTAGTTACCTAGTTTGTATCAAAGTAAATATTCTTGTAATCTTATATATATTGTAAATCATTCATCAATAAAATCAAGGAAATATACAATTAATGAAAGAATATTGGAAAAATATTCTATTAGTCTTCTTATATGGTCTTTGACAATCCTTCCCTCATGAATTAATATTTGAGGTTGAGTTAGACCCAAAACTCATTTATTATTGTGCTCTATTAAAGTTCGGGCTAACTCAAACTTAACCTAGTTGATAGTCATCCGAAAGACACGCTAAATGAGCGTGAAAGGCTCATTCTCCTTGTTTTTTGGGGTGCTCTTTACTGCTATTCACAATTACAACTCTGACTAGCTATTTCTAATCGGACCGGTGCTGCGACATGGCTTGGATTAACATAGAATGTTTCTCTCGTTGTCGCTTCGCGTAAGTGACTGCCTTCTCCAACACTTCGAACATCGCAACTTTAACAACAACACTAAGTTTGAAGTGTTGTCCTCTCAATGTAGGTTTTGGCTTGGGAAAACCCCGTGGATGAGAAACATTTTCACTTATTCGCAGGACTAGTTCGACTGACTCTACACCTGCTGCACGCACGGGTCTCGCCCGCTTCCTTCTTATAGTAAGCATGACTTTCTTTTTCTTTTTTCGATTCTCTGCTTCCCCCCAATCCAACATTTTCTGTTCAGCGCTTTCTCTCGCATGCCTCTGTGAATCAACAATAAGGCAGATCTTTCATGAATGGGAGGTACGCAGGCTATATGTTCAATTTCATAGAAACTGGACCAAAGAGAAATTTCAACATTACTGTTAAGTAATCCATACCCGTTAAGTGTATTTCAAAAAATAATGATTATCAAACAAACGAATATGTCCTGGTGCACTTTTTACTAAATGGAATATACTCATTCCCTCTCAACCAATATAGTACTACCTCTATCTATTCTATATGATACTTTTTTTTAGTTTATTGTAAAAAGAATGATAATTTCTATTTGGCAATTATTTAAAATTAACATTTTTAGTAACTATTTTTTCTTGTTAAAAAAATAAATCAATTTCGACGGCAGATAGTTAAGTAGAAGAAATATTTTAAGGGCTTACATCCTAATCTGACCATCATTTTTTGACATTGGGCTTGAGGTAGTGGTTTAGCTTATATGACTTAATTTCATTGCTCTTTCAGTACATATACTTTAAATTCTTGATATAATTAATGTCAAAGAAAACATGCAACGGAGATTTCTTTCTCGTTGCTTGTAGAAATGAAGAAATTGAGGGAAAACATTACGCATATTAATGTTACTTTTAATTGATGCGAAGATAATACATGAAAGAAAAGTAGCCAAGACAGACGACTAAAATATTGATCATGCCCTGGACCAAATAGCTACAAAAATAAGGAACTCTACGTTAATACTAAATTATCCATCTTAGTATCAATGCCAATTCCAATATTGGCCCTTTTATATTTTATTTTTTTTAATTTAAGCAACATACACATATTATGTAAAAAAAATTACACTATTAAAAAAAGGTTTTACCTATTATAACAGGTAACTTGGATTTTTTTCCATGGTACCCATCTATACTAGGGGTGTCCAACGGGATGGGATCGGGGCGGGGCGGGTCCCGACGGGACTGGGAGAGGTAGGGACCGGCTCTCCGGCGGGCCGGGACTGGCCAACGTCCCGTCCCGTTCTGTCCCTCATCCCGTCGGAAAAGGGGATTGGTCTTGGCGGTGCGGGGCGAGGTCGGGTCGGGATCGTGATTTCTGTTTTTTTATTATTATTTTTTGGCACGTCATTTAAAAAATATTATATATAAACACTTCAATAATTGAACAAGATAATGTAATAAAAACATCTCATGTTGTTTTTGTGCCTCTTATATTATTTAATAGAAATATGATTTTTTTTGTAATACAATTTCAAAATTGTAACTTTGTGGTGTTGAAAGTTGCAAATCAAATAGTAAAATTGCAATTAAAAAAATTACATATTTATAAACACCTTTTCTAATTTCTTCACAATGTCTTGTGGTTCTTCGGTTGGAGTTTGAATTTGTTGGTCAAATTGGTCGACGTCGCTTCCAGTTCCGTCGAACACGATTTTGTTGTAGTTTTCATCGTCTTCTTCGTTGATCTCTGGTTGACCGCACATTCTACGCTCCGCTCGTATCCAATCTCTGAGATGTCTCCTGCTAATGAGTGTATGTGCTCTCCTATTTGAAATCTTCCGACAAAAAAAGCGCTTTCAAACACTGTTGATGACGCTTGAATGTTCAACACATCTCGGGCCATCTTTGTTAGTGTCGGAAATGTCTTCTCATTTTCCTTCTAGTATTTAAGCAAGTCTTCACGTCCTTCTTCATTGAGAATTGTTTGGTACGGTACAACACCCTGCAAAACAAAAACATCAAACTCGCTAACTTGATTAGCAGTGGAACCACTAAACATTCTATTTCTAAGGCTTTCAATACTAACCGCAGAAACAACATGTCTTTTATGAGGTTGTATTGAAGAAGAAGAAGATGGTATAGAAGCCGGTTGGTTGCTAACACTTTCTTGTTGGTAATGCGTATATTTTTTTTTGCATTCATCGTGTATGCTAGACAAAACATCGTGTAGTCTCGTATTCATCCCACCTATCTTTGTGAAAGCCTTGTACATGTCTCAATAAACCTCCCGTCCCACTCTGACCCTTTCTCATTTTAAATTTATAAACATTTTTACAAATTTTGCATCTAACTACTTGATTCTCTTGGTCCCTATCAAAAAAATCTCATGCAGCTAATTTTAATTTTTGTTATGTGGGGACTCATCTCATACTAGGGGGAATAGGAGGCGTTCCAATTTTAGTTTGAGGTGCACTAGTGGTGTGTCATCTAGATTAGTGGGTGTGTCATTAAAGTCTGGTTCAGTTGTAAAATATATCTCATCATCTAATGGTATATCATTAAAAAATTCAGTTTTATCTATATGAGTGTAATCAATCAAATCATCTTGTCTAAGAATATGATGACTAGAAGAAGTAACAATGTCCTTGTTACCCCTACTAGAAGAAGCACCCTCACCCTTACCCTTAAACATACCTCTTAATCCTTTCATTTTAATTATGTAAATAAATAATTAAAGATAATAAAATTAAGTGCGATAATTAAAATAAAGTAACAATAATAATTTAAAGAAGGAACGATGGTACCAAACGCCGAGTTGTAATCGAGGTTGAAAATTAAAACTTTGCTCGATGAATAATCCTCAAGCTAGTTGTCAACTTCATTCCCAATTTTTGAACTTTGATACAATTATACAATTAAGCAAATAAAATAAAATATTTAGTAGGCAATGTAATTGTAGACTTGTAGAGATATAGATTGAGAGATAAGAGAAATTGTAGGAAGATTTGTGAAATAAAATGAAGAGAAAATGTGATATTTATAGTTGGAAAATTGGATTAAAGTGTAAATATAGTAACTTAGGAGTTAAAAATAAATATTAAGAGGGTAGGGGGTTTATGGGATTGGGGAGCCAAAAATGTCCGTTGCACAATGGCCAAAATATAAATTGGTCGTTGTGCAACGATCATTTTTGCAAAGGGGGGTCGGGGTCGGGGAGGGGCGGGTCTGGGGCGGGACGAGCCCAGGTCCCATCCCGGTTTTGAATCCCGACACCATTTTTTTAGGGGATCGGGGCGGGACCAAGCCGACCCGACCGACCGGCCATCCCTAATCTATACTACTAGTCATAAAAATATTTTTAGTAATTGTCTTTAAAATGACCTGATTCATGTGTACTAGGGGTGGAGCTAGCAATCCTATTACGGTTTCGGCAGAATCCAATAATTTTGGCGCAAACTTTATATTTGTGTTAGAAATTCCACTTAATATGTATAAATAAATTATCAAGAATTCATTGACTTCTTTTTCTTTTAGAATCTGAAATTCATAAACTCAAAATTTTAACTTTGACTCAATTTGTAAATATTGTAAAGAAATTTAAACTTTTTGTATCATTAGAAGACAGAAACCAAAAAAATCTGGTCCTTTGAATGTTGCCATAGCACCACCTCTGTTATTGTTTTTTTTTTCCTTTTTATTGGGGTTGGGATTTCTTTGGGTATGGTGATAGTTAATGTTGTCCCTATAAAAGGATGGTGAGTGTCCTCCTTTATTTACCAACAAACAACTGCCTAGCTCTCTTAACTCTACTCCTCTTCTTCCTTCAAATTCTTGACAAGTACTCCCCACCACCTCTTAGTTTTATTTTAAAGTATCCTCGCTTCCTATTCATTTATCGGTCAGGTCATTTAGATCGGGCCTTTTTCTTGTAACATTAGAATATGGGACTAAGTTCAAACAGAGTGGAAGATTTATCAGGCCATGCATGCAATGAGACATTTGTAACCTTTGAAGAGTTCGAGCAATATAGTACCGAATTACCAATGTCAAATCATGAACCACTTGAAGTGCACAAAGTTTGCTTGCCACCACGAAAAACAACACTTCAAAAACTTAACCAAAGGTTGTTGGAAGTATTTTTCCCAGATGATCCACTTCATAAGTTCAAGAACCAAACATGTTTGATGAAATTTGTTTTGGGTCTTCAATTCTTTTTTCCTGTTTTTGAGTGGGGCCCTCAGTATAATCTCAAGCTATTAAGGGCTGATATCATCTCTGGACTCACCATTGCTAGTCTTGCTATCCCACAGGGAATTAGCTATGCTAAACTTGCTAATTTGCCACCTATTGTTGGCCTATGTAAGTTGCCACACCTTATCATTTCAGTATTCTTGAAAATCTAATTTTGCTTCTTATCTCTTAATCAAAAGACAAATTTTAATTTTTGTTACCATATATGTTTGAGTTTTAATCAATGGAATTTGTATGCTTTTAAATTTACTAGTAACAATTTTTACAATTAAAACAGGTCTTCAGTTGTATTGGAATGAATTGGGAAAAATAGAGCTGAAATGATATAAAGATTACATATAGTCAACTTTTTAGCGAGTTTTGGAGATTAGAAGAAATTTGTGAACATAACCTTTTATAATTTGAATAGAAAAAAATATCCTGCAAAAATTTCTTGTGTTCTTTTTTCTTCTGAAAAGACATACACTAAAAACAAATTTATAAAGAAAATGGAATCTGCTAAGTTGAGTTTTAGTGGAGTCTACACTTCTATATTAAATTGAAAGCAGAGACATGCAAGATTTTATATCAGTCGGTACGAAATATTGTTGCACCTACTTATTCTTTGTGACAATGGTTTCGGACAGACTTATTATAAATATATAATTCATAGAAATATCTCTATGTGCGTATATTTTGAGTGAAAAGTGATGCGCCCACATAATTTATAAGGTAGATGTTAAGAGTCTCACATCGGATATGGAATGGGAATATGGACTCCTTATATGGACTTGGACAATCCTCACCCTATAAGCTAGCTTTTGAATTGAGTTAGGCCCAAAATCCATTCTTTACATGGTATCAGAGCCAGACTCATTTCAATCTTTATATGAATTTGGACAATCCTCACCCGAGGCTATGAGTCACACATCGGATATGAAATGAGAACATGAACTCCTTATAAGGACTTGGACTTGGACAATCATCACCCTATAAGCTAGCTTTCGTGGTTGAGTTAGGCTCAAGAATTATTCTTTACAGTACACCGTCTATCGTTGAAGGGTAAATGTGCTTAATCGAATACGAAAATTTATTAATATTGTGATTTTCACTACTTCTATAAATAAAAACCACAATATATTGAATCTAAATATTTACTAATGAATGGTTGCAGATTCAAGCTTTGTGCCACCATTGATCTATTCAGTTTTGGGGAGTTCGAGACACTTAGCAGTTGGTCCAGTCTCAATTGCATCACTTGTGATGGGCACAATGCTCAGTGAAAAAGTTTCCTACAATGAACAGCCACTTCTTTACCTTCAGTTGGCTTTTACAGCTACCCTTTTTGCTGGATTATTTCAGGCGTCATTGGGATTTTTCAGGTATAATTAATTCTATTAACAGTTTAAGTTCTACACACTGCGACACAAGGGATGAACGAATTGTTAGTGTATATAACCTAAATCCTTATGTTAATGGTTGTCGTCCACTTGAAAAATGCTTGTTATTATTTTTAAAAGACAGTAATAGAGGAGAATAATTCTAGCTTAAGTAACGGACTACAATGGCTAAGTGGGGAAAAAAACTTTTGGAAAGATAACCCAGAAGAATCATTTAAGACATTGAGCACTTGCACTAATAAAAGCAACAAAAATGAAAGGGAGTAGAATTTTATGCACCGTATAAAATGGACACTGGATTTTTATGCACTATGAAATACTCAAGTAACAAATATAGCTGGCGAAAAAAAAAGATTCCGACGTAAATATAATGTAATTACAGAAATCTACTTCCACCTTTACAGCCCTACTTTACACTAGATGATTTTGCTTTGCAAAAATATTGACTTATCGATCATCTATGCCTTAATTCTGAATTAGTTGTGTCGGTTATATGAATCCTTCATATGTTCTTCCCACAGTACGCAAATCCACTTCATTCTAACTATGTGTTTTGAAGTAAACGATGGTTCTAAATAATTTACTTCTAAGAATTTTAAAATATGTCACCATGTATTATACGGATTATTTTAGAACTCGGTTAGTTTATAAGGTGTGCAACTTAAATTTCACGGTTTGCAGGTTAGGATTTATCATCGATTTTCTCTCGAAGGCGACTTTAGTTGGGTTCATGGCTGGCGCAGCAGTCATAGTTTCATTGCAACAACTGAAAGGGTTGCTAGGAATAGTCCACTTCACAAGCCAGATGCAAATAGTTCCTGTATTGTCTTCTGTTTTCCAGCACAAAGAGGAAGTAAGAAAAAGCTTCTTTATCAATTTTAGAACTCTGAACAAATCATTATTAGTAATTTTAATCTTCTATATCTCTTTTGCAGTGGTCTTGGCAAACTATTGTTATGGGCGTTTGTTTCCTCGTCTTCTTGCTAACAACAAGGCAAATAGTAAGTGTTTAGCTTATGTACAGAAAACATAATGTTCTGATTAGTAGTCATCTCCTTGTTCATTCAATATAAAAAATTGGGATTAGCTACGAACTTTGTCGCTAAAATGCTTGTAGCTAACTGATTTTTTTGATAATGCATCACTAATGATTTTGTTGTTTAGCTCAATTTATCCGTCGCTTATTCCTGTTTTTGTAGTCGTGATATATTTTCGAAATAAAGGTTTTTTGAATCTTCCTTTGTGAACACAGAGCACCAGGAATCCAAATTTTTTCTGGCTTTCAGCAGCATCTCCATTGGCCTCGGTTATTATCTCAACTCTCGTGGTCTCCCTCCTTAAGTCGAAAGCTCATGGGATTCAAACTGTAAGTAAAAAGCATCAGTGTCCGTAGTTTTTAGACAGAATAAAGCTGAAAATAACTTTGAGTTATCGCAGATTGGGCACCTGCCAAAGGGTCTAAATCCACCCACAACGAACATGTTATTTCTGAGTGGCCCTTATCTTCCTCTTGCCATCAAAACTGGCATTGTATCCGGAATCTTAGCGCTCACAGTAAGTCACTTGCAACTATTACAAGCAATTCACACAGAAATATCACTACACACACAAAAAAAAAACTGTAATTAGCTACAGACTTTCTCGCTAATCCGCTAAATGGAATTAGCAATGGGATTTGTTGTTTAGCTATAAAATTTATTCATGTCTAATTCTTGATTTTTTAGTAGCGTATAAAGAGTGCTTTGTGACTGATATTTTAATGGACCTGTAGGAAGGGATTGCAGTAGGAAGGACATTTGCTGCTTTGAAGAATTACCAAGTTGATGGAAACAAAGAAATGATGGCTATTGGACTAATGAACATGGCTGGATCTTGTTCTTCCTGCTATGTTACAACAGGTACCAGCCTCATTCACTGGCGAAGCCAGGAATTTCATGTGTCTAAAATTTAATATTGTAAAAATGGATCTTGGCCCTAACTCAACCCCAAAAGACAGCTTATGAGGGGAGGATTGCCCAAGTCCATATAAGTAGTCCACCCACCCCTTAAACCACTGATGTGGGATATTTTAACATATATATATAAAGTAATTATTGACCTATACATGCAGTAGAATTTTCTATATGTACAGTATAATTTCCGACGAAGGGTGTTCAACTGACCACCTTCGGTCTATGTGGCTCTGCCACTGGCCTCATTGGCCTGTGGTTTTAGATTTCATTATAGATATAAGTAATATTTTCTCTTCTTTTTACCTGGATAAGTTTTACTTTTACAGGATCATTTTCCCGATCAGCAGTAAATTACAACGCTGGGGCACAAACGGTCGTTTCAAACATAATAATGGCAACAGCTGTGCTAATCACCCTGTTGTTTCTAATGCCACTGTTCTATTACACCCCCATTGTCATCTTGGCAGCAATCATCATAACAGCAGTGATTGGCCTAATCGATTATCAGGCTGCATTCCGGCTATGGAAAGTTGACAAATTCGATTTCTTGGCTTGCTTGTGTTCGTTTTTTGGTGTTCTTTTCATCTCAGTGCCTCTCGGCCTAGCCATTGCAGTAAGCTTCGTATCAAAGGCCTCATTGTAAAATATATTCTTTTCTCGTACCTAACGTATTCTACTTTTGCTCATGAAATTTTAGGTCGGAGTTTCGGTTTTTAAGATCCTGTTGCATGTTACAAGGCCAAATACTGGTGTCTTGGGAAATATTCCTGGAACTCAAGTATATCAAACCTTGAACAGATATAAAACAGCTGTTAGAATTCCTTCTTTCCTGATCTTAGCTGTAGAAGCTCCTATCTACTTTGCAAATTCCACCTACTTACAAGAAAGGTTAGTTACTAACATAAGGTTAATCTAATTTGTTAGATTTATTTCACAGTTTCACTTACTTGAAACTCTGTTTTGCAACTACAGGATATTGAGATGGATTCGCGAAGAGGAAGAGAGGATAGCAGCCAACAAAGAAACTGCTATCAAATGTGTGATTATCGACATGACAGGTTAGTTGAAAAGGAAAAATGAAAACATTTGCTCATCTTCTGTATCGAACATGTTGAGTAACAAAATTATGTCTTCCTTCACCAGCTGTATCGACCATAGATTCAAGTGGAATCGACACAATATGTGAACTAAGAAGGACGCTGGATAAACAATCTCTTAAGGTAAATCCATCAGCATTCAGCCACATAAAAAATGCTTCTTTGTTTCCCTTCATTAGTAAAAAAAAGTTCTTACAATTGTTGTCCTTTTGTTGTTTTCAGCTTGTGCTGGCAAATCCAGGTGGGAATGTTATGGAAAAGCTGCATGAATCTAGTGCTCTTGAGGCCTTTGGATTAAATGGAATATATCTAACAGTTTCTGAAGCTGTGGCTGATATCTCATCTTTGTGGAAGAATGAACCCGTAATGCCAATATAAGGTTTGCATTGTCAAGAAAAATTGAAGTGGCATGTGATGTTACTACTCCCAACTCAAGTTGGAAAGTTTACACTATCTAATCGTTTTGTTGAAGTTTTTTTACATTAGAGTTTAGTTGAAATTTGGAAACAGTGTATGAATTTCAATTCACTGTAGTCCTTGAGTATTTCCCTACTTAACTATGTAGCAAGTCTTTACTTAACTCAGTCCAAGTAACATTCAGATGTCACGTGTCTTTCTTGGTTGAATCGACTCAATCAGTGATTCCCAACAAATCTTCCTAAAAAATTTGAAAAATTGTAAAGTTGGAGAATAATTCGTTGACTCAAATTATCCTGTGTTTCATCATCATGGTCAAGATTTAAAAAAAGAAAGTAATTTCTTTGTTTTTCTCTTTTGTTTTCATGCTGATCTCAAACTCGGAATTTAAACAAAAGATTTTAAAGAAAATTGCCTGATAGTGTAGCAGTAAAGTGAAAAGCTTAATACATCTTTAACTTTTATGAAGATTAGTGTAATGGCTCTTACAAGTGAGCAAACCCTATTCTATCATACTATGCGAACTTATATGATACTAAGCCTCAGTCCCAAATAAGTTATATGAATTCTTACTGATCATATTTCCCATTCAAATTCATCTCACGCCAACATTATACTAAACATATATGTATGATAATATAAATGTCTCATAATTATTAACTTTCAAGTCATTGTCACAAAATAGCACAATATACGTTGCGTCATTACTATCATACATCACAAAGAAGATACGAAACTGCATATATAAGAGAACATATCAAGGGCCCATGTTATTGAAGCAACAAACCCATAAGGTTAAGGAAAACTTGATTTGAACAAGTTCTAACTTTTCTCTTGATTAACATTTAGCAACTTTTCTTCAAAATGTCCAGTAATGTACCAGTTTTTTCTCCTATTCAGCCAAAAGAAAAGGGCCTGGAAGATAATTCTGATATATTAGTAAACTCAAAACAAATTCTTCGACTATTTGCATTCATCCTGGTTCAAACACAAGGAAAGAAAAGCCAGCAGGAACAAGTAGGACCAAAGAACTTTTAATTAACTGATCAGAATATTGGCTGAAAAACATTGCAACTTGGCATATAAAAAAACTGATAAATCCTGAGTGAATATACAAGTAGCTTGGCAACAATGAACATCCCAATAAAGTTGTTATACTTCTAAGTTTACTTGGATTGAACAGAAATCACCTAATAACTCTGCTACTTAGGTTGTCTTTCTCTGTACATTTGGTGACATCCTAGCCGCCTCCGCTATGTCATTGCCACAGGCATGAGAAATAAATTGCATAGAGAAGCTTCAAATCTTCTTGAATAGCATACGAGTCAAAGAAGCCACCGTCTGCATGACGAGAGAGAAAATATTGTTTGCTGTTGAACATCTACTTAGTCAAACACCTACACATGATGAATTTCAAGTTAGTTGTACTAGCAGAAAAACACAGCTTCTAGACTTTATGTATAATATGTGACACGTGTATTTCAAATAATATGCATGTCATTATAGTTCATTAAAGTCACTTCGTGATGAGTCTCCAAGCCTCTAAAAGGATTTGAGTCTCACAATCACGGGGAGCATCTATACAACCCCAACAAGAACTCAAGCGTCCAACTAAAGTACTAGACAGTATTCAAAGTAAAACCAGAGAAGTAAAGACGAGGTGCCAAAGCATAAGGAAAAGGATCCTTTCGTCGCATGTATTCCTAATGTCTTCCGTTCCTATAATTTAAGATACGTATTTGAAATGGTTTTGGCAGGATTACCGGTATTTCCCAATCACATGATTCAAGCATGACAAAAAGGTGGTCATTTTAAGAAGACTCCATTTTCTTTTAAAATCTAGTTGACCGGGGTGGGGGTGGGTGGGTGGGTGAATAAACATGGCTTCCAGAAAACCTAAACCCTCAATTCCTTCTTTGGTTCAAGCCCACAAGCCCATCACACTTTGCTAAGAAAACATGGATTCTAACCATAACTAAGGGCCAAGTCCTCTTCTGACTTGAAATGGATAGTACTTGGCCTTGAGTTCTATGAAGAATCCACCTTAAGATTACAAAGAGGGGTTTATGAAGATATATAGCAGTGACGGGGCAGGTTGAGTTGCTTTGGCACACAAAAAAAAAGTTTAACCAAATTACAGGAAGAATGAAAGGTTGTCCTAAAATGTCTCCCTTTTTACATTGATACTGCGAGGCTGTGGATCGGTTAAAACACTCAAAGATGCAATTTGCGCAAAAAGGTAAGAGAATAAGGCTAATAGTATGCAAGATATATTTTTCAAATAGTAGGAATGACATCAAATAATTCAGAATGTGAAGGATGAAATTTAGAAATTTGTAATATCAGGGACACAATCAGAACATATCCCAAACAGCTGGTACAATTTGAATAATTTACTCTATAATTTATTATGAAATACAACAACATACCCAGTGAAGTCCCACAACGTGGGGTCTGGGGAGGGTAGAGTGTACACAGACCGTACCTCTACCTTGGTAAGTAGAGAAGTTGTTTCTGAAAGACCCTCGGCTCAAGACAAAGCATAAACACAAGCAAAGTAAGTGAAACGGTCAGACCCGGACAAGAAATTTAAAGCAGTATGAAAAATGAAGGTAACAAAAACGAATAAGGCATTCTGAAAAAAAAAAAGAAACAGTAACTAACGCAGGTAAATAAGATAAACAAAGTACACGAAAGAACATACAACAGCAGAAATCAAAGGACAGAGACTATAAAACAATAATGTGTCTATTAGTATGATAGGCTAAGCAGTGCTATAATAATAACACTACAACTACCAGTATGTAAGTGTAGGTAGTACTACGCTCAACTACTTATTACTCTTCTACCCTAATCTGTGTCCTCCACAACCCCCTATCTAAGGTCATGTCCTCAGTAAGTTGCACATGCGTCATATCCCGTCTAATCACCTCCCCAATACTTCTTCGGCCTACCTCTCCCCCTCCTGAACCCGTCCATAGCCAACCTCTCACACCTCCGCACTGGGGCATTTGTGTCTCTCCTCTGCACATGCCCGAACCATCTCAACCTTGCTTCCCGCATCTTATCCTCCACCGAGGCCACTCCCACTCTGTCCCGGATATCATCATTTCTAATCATATCCCTTCTTGTATACCCACACATTTATCTCAGCATCCTCATCTCCACAACTTTCATCTTTTGGATGTGCGAAGTCTTGACTAGCCAATACTCCGCCCCATACAACATAGTCGGTGTAACCACCACCCTATAGAACTTGCCTTTAAGTTTTGGTGGCACCTTTTTATCGCACAAGACTCCATATGCGAGCCTCCATTTCATCCACCCTACACCAATACGATGTGTGACATCGTCATCAATCTCTCAATTCCCTTGGATAATAGACCCGAGATACTTGAAGCTTCCTCTCTTTGGAATGACTTGAATACCAAGCCTCACCTCAACACTTGTCTCATGGTCGCTCCCGTTATTGAACTTGCACTCCAAATACTATGTCTTGATCCTACTCAGCCTGAACACTTTAGACTCCAAAGTCTGTCTCCAAACCTCCAGCTTAGCATTCACTCCGCTGCGAGTCTTATCAATCAGGACTATGCCATCTGCGAACACCATACACCATGGCACCTCCCCTTGAATTTATCGTGTCAGTTCATCCATCACCAAGGCAAATAAGAATGGGCTAAGAGTTGATCCCTCGTGCATCCCCATCATCACTGAAAAGTGCTCCGAGTCTCCTACTGTCTGTACCCTGGTCTTGGCTCCATCGTACATATCCTTGATCGCCCTAGTGTACGCCACAAGTACACCTCTAACCTCCAAACATCTCCATAGAACCTCCCTAGGGACTTTGTCGTATGCCTTCTTGAGGTCGATGAAAATCATATGGTAGTTTCTCTTCCTCTCCCTATACTGCTCCACCAACCTCCTAATCAGATGAATGACTTCTGTAGTCGAATGCCCCAGCATGAATCCAAACTGGTTCTCGAAAATAGACACGCCTCTTCTCACCCTCATCTCCACGACCCTTTCCCAAACTTTAATAGTGTGGCTTAGTAGCTTGATACCCCTATAATTGTTGCAACTCTGGATGTCACCTTTGTTCTTGTACAAAAGAATCATTGTACTACACCTCCATTCTTCGGACATTCTTGCCGTCTTAAAAATGACATTAAACAACTCAGTCGGCCACTCCAAACCTGCCCTGCCTGCACTCTTTCAAAATTAAACTAGGATCTAATCCGGCCAGGTCGCTCGTCCCCTGCGCATCCTGCGAACAACACCCTTAACCTCCTCAACCTTAATACTTCTACAATATCCAAAATTCTGGTACCTTCTGGATTGCTCCAGATCTCCCAGCACAATGACTTTATCTCCTTCATTCAAGAGTCTATGGAAGTAAGATTGCCACCTCCATCTAATACGCGCATCCTCCATCAGTACTTTGTCGTTTTCGTCCTTGATGCACCTCACATGATCCAAGTCACAGATCTTCCTCTCCATCGCCTTGGCTAGTCTGTAAAACTTATCCTTGCCTTTTTTCTCTAATTCCACATAGAGGCGTTCAAAAGCCGCGGTTTTCATCGCCGTAACCGCTAGTTTTGCCTCCTTCCTCACCATCTTATATAATTCCCTATTCGTCCACTTCTCCACCTCTTCCTTGCTTTCTACCAATTTCGCATACGCCATTTTCTTTTCTTCCACCTTTTCTTGAACTTTACCATTCCACCACCAGTCCCCTCGATGCCCACCACGGCTATCCCGCGAGAAACGTAGCACTTCTCTAGCTACCTCCCGAATGCAACTGGCCATCCTGTCCCACATACCGGTCGCATCCCCATTACTCCCTCAAGCCCCCTAGCCATCAACATCTCATTTGCACTAGTCATGGTCAAACTCCCTCATTTGGTTCTTAGCCTGTCATCCACAACCCTCCTCCTCTTCTCCCTCTTGATCTCCAAATTCATCACCAAAAGCTTATGTCAGGTTGTAAGATACTCACTCAGTATAACCTTGCAGTCTTTACAAAGACAGTTGTCAACCTTCCTAAGGAGCAAAAAGTCTATTTGAGCATTAGTCATCAAACTACGGAAGGTTACCAAGTGCTCCTCCTTCTTCAGAACCTCGAATTAGCTATCACCATCCCAAAAGCTTTAACGAACTTCAAAAGTGAGACGTCTCCCCCATTCATGTCCCCGAAGCCAAAGCCTCCATGCACGTCGTCATAACCCCCGGAAGTGACCCGATATGTCCATTGAAATCTCTTCCTACAAATAACTTCTCAGTGGGTGGTATACCTCAAAATCACCTCGTCCAAATTCTCCCAAAAACACATCTTCTCCTCCTCGTCCAAGCCCGCCTGCGGTGCATAAGCACTAATAATGTTCATAGTGAACCCTCCAACTACCAACTTAATAGTCATCATCCTGTCATTGACCCTCTTAACCTCTGATCCCTTAGTTCGTTGTCTACCAAAATGCCTATTCCATTCCTATACCTCGACCTACCCGAGAACCATAACTTGTACCCGTCCACATCCTTAGCCTTAGGTCCTACCCATTTGGTCTCCTGGACACAGGCTATATTAATCCTCCTCTTTTTATGAAAATTATCTAGCTCTATGAACTTCCCCGTTAAAGTCCCAATGTTCCAAGACCCTAATCTCAGCCTAGCATCTCTCTTACCCCACTAACTCCCCCCCCCCCTCAACCCTCGCCCCCGTCCCCGATCGAGAACATGACCCTAGTCTACCATCATTCACCAAAGCCACCAGAGCAGTCAAAGGTTAACGCTAACACACACGAGAACCAATACTAAGGCACTAGTTAGCAAGAATCTAGAGATAAGTCAGGCTTCTACATACCAGAATGATATAACAAAGGACAAGAATGTAATGTCAAAATTCAGCAAGGCGTAACAAACAAATTTAACAACAAATATGAACAACAGAAAAACAATAAGGGCAACCGGAGGTACCAACTCCATGTGAATAGAACATGTCCCCTGAAGAACTTCACCGTCGGAGACTACTGTTCACCGTCGGAAGTCGGAAACTACTGTTCACCGCCGGAATCGAAGAAATAGAACCCGAACGTTAGGCGTTGTTGTTGCTCATTAGTGTGTCGCGGCAGATATGGTCTCATTGATGCCTCAGATATATAGCTAGTGGTACTGCAAAAGCACAGCAAGGGAAAAAAGGGAAAAGGGGAAGAGAAACAGGGAGGAGTTTCTCCTGAGAGCACTTCCGGCAAAGCAACGGTGGCTAGAGCGAGGGCTACTGGCGAGGAGCAGTCAATAACCCAGACCAGTAGGTTCCGATCTGAAGTCGTGACTTCGCCGGAAATGATTCGACCAGACGAACCGCCGGAGTCTTTTGTCGGGAACTCAAAGAGTCGCCGGAAAACACAGAAAGACAGAAAGATTGACGAGGTGGAAGGAGGGGAGACAGAGGAGAACAAGATGGAGAGAGAGGGGGAAGGAGAAAGAGACTGGAAGCCCCTTACTGGTCGCCGAGGAGGTCTCGCTGGCTGGGAGCAGGTTATCGTTAACAATTCTTAGAGAGAGAGCAAAAAGAAGAGAGAATAATAATAATACTCACGGAATAGACATGAATTTCATAATTTATAGTTTTCAACTTCCGGCGGTGAACAGTAGTCTCCGACGATGAAGTTCTTCTTCAGGGAACAGGTTCTATTCACCTGGAGTTGGTACCTCCGGTTGCTCTTATTGATTTTCTGTCATTCATCTTTGTTGTTAAATTTGTCTGTTACGCCTCGCTGAATCTTGACATTTCATTTTTGTCCTTTGTTATATCATTATGGTCTATAGAAGCCTGACTTACCTTTCTGGCAGTATTTCATCATAATTTATTATGAAATACTGCCAGAAAATCTAAAGGATCCCTCTTTATCTATCACAACTTAATTTCCATAATGCTAACAATGGCAATTCTCTCAGTTAATAAGGACCAACATCCTAGTCAATTAGTGATGGGAAGTTAACTCGCAAGTGGAAGAAAGACACTTTACTTTATGTAGAAAAGAGAATCATGATGTTCAATGCAAAGTCAACCTCGAGGTTTCTGAGAAATATTCTGCACTTTTATCCCATTAACTCCCATCAGTTTCTTCAGATGCTGACTCCCTCTCCTGCCTTTATTTTTTGTCGTGGTTGTGGTAATAATCACAAATTTGTAACTGCAACTACTGCTCTAATTTTTGTTCATAACCTTGAACACAGCACATATAAGTACTAACTTGTATCCAATATATAAATAATTCCAAAACACTTTTTTTTGCAAGGGTTACACTATACCTGGTCCTAATTACCCCCCTAAACTTGGTGTGTTTTATTCGGATCTCCCTTAAACTATACCTGGTCCTAATTACCCCATTTACTTGGTTTTTCTATAATCGTTACCCCCTCAAAAAAATAACTGGTCATTATTAACCCATGTACTTGGCTTTTCTATAATCGTTACACCCTCAAAAGAAAAAAGGAAAAATAAGGAAAAATTGGTAGCTATATTTTAATGGAGGAATAGAGAAGATATATGGGAGGAAATAAGGAAATAGCCGTTGGAATGACTAAATATAAAAGGAAATGGTATTTTAGATTTTTTTAAACATCAGATTAATATGATGTGGCTGTTATTTTACATTGTCACGCGCCAAACGTCATTTGAAATCACTTGGATTGTAACGATTATAAAAAAGCCAATTACAGGGGATAATTAGGACCAGGTATAGTTTAAGGGGGATTTGAATAAAACGTACCAAATTTAGGAGGGTCTTTAGGTATTCTTCCTTCAACATATAGATACAAATCTTTACATGCTGAGGAAGATGAGGTTACAATGAACTTCTGGCGACAGACAGCATATACAAAACTAATATTACCACTGCAGGTCACCTTAACAGGTTTAATCAATGCATGCCACTCAAGTGTAATAGCTAAATGTTCAAGAAATAACAGGGAAATATAAATGTTCAAGACAGCTGTAGACACGAATGCACAGACAAGAATGCCAATTCACATCATAATTAAGAAGCCGCAATAATCACAAATCCTAAGAAAAAACATTAGAATAGCTGAAAGAGACCAAATCAAAGTGACGATACATAGGCCAACAAGATAGAGAGATCGTAGCAGAATAATAAAGCTTTTCCTCAAATGATGGTAATTCTATAATCAGCAAGGAGGCAAATGGAGGGAAAAGGAGCTTGCTTACTTGATCAGAGTCTTGTAATGGTTATTTCTCGTAATTCACGTTTTATGCACAAATATTCACCTAACAATGCCATCACAGCAAGCCCAGTAACATTCACAATCCACCATGTTATTGAGGAAGGCCAACCGCCATAGACAATGCATATAAAAAGATGGATAATGTAGAGTGTTGCAGAAAAATCTAGGCACTTCTTTGCCCTCTCAATCAAATAGAGTAAAATGCCAGCTCTGCTTTGGGCAATAAGACAAATTGGAAATTTAATTATGCAGGTCAATCAAATTCTCTGGAAATTTGGAAGCTATTCACAGGTCAATATTTTCTCACCTGAGAACAGCATGTGTAACGGAAAACCACAAAAGGGTCGTACAAGAATACAACTTTGGAGTATTTGCCTTATCCCAGAAAGAAAAAGAGTATACCACTATGGAGGAAAGGTAAAATACATAATTCATTCTTCACTATTTTTTCGGCCTTATTTGGTATAGCATTTGCCTTTGTTGTCTTTTCTTCCATTATAAGGTCCTCTTCCCTGTTTCCACCAATTTATATTTGGCAAATAGAACTGTATAAGATGTAACACAAGGAGTGCCAGCAAAGTACTCTTTGATTTTAATCAAAATTTAACGAAAATTATAGGAACGAAAGATATTAGGAATACAACGCCATTAGGAATGCACGTGATGAAACTAAAAAGATATGTATCTTAAATTTAACTGAAGAAGATATAACACACAGCAAAGTACACTTTGATCTAAATCAAAATTTAACAAAAAATAATAATTCAATGCCAAAGTTTATCCAGACTTCCCCAGCAAAAAGAATAAAATCTCCAAAACAAAGAAGAAGCTGAAAAGATCAATCCTTTAAAACACACCTAATAACTCAAAGATATAACCTTTATCTCGCCAATTCCAAGTCAAATATCTTCCCATAAAACGTGCAAGAGTTCTCAGATTTAAGGCAGAAAAGTGTTGAGAATAAATAGGCCGCAGAAATAATATTCGCGATATATATTAGCAATAATAGTGGAATACTAAATACGCTTAATCAACATGAATTAAAAGAGCGGTAATGACACTAAGAGTTTTACGTGAAAACCTTTCTGAACAAGAGAAAACCACGGGCCAGGAGGAGCAACTGATATCCACTATAATGAGAAATTTTACACCCTCCAGTACCATGTAAATACTACAAAGACAACTACACACTAAAAAAAACCTTTTTAAATTTTTCCACATCACTACAATATTGCTCACTCTCTATTTTTCCCGGACTATTACTTATACACTGTTTATACAATTACTCTCACTCTCAGATGTAACTCTCTGAGATTTCTCGCTCAATTGGTGTACTCACAAATGAGCCAAACCTCTCAATTTATAGGAGTGAAATTGGCCAACATATGTCATTGATTACATCATTTAAAGCCAATAGTCAAGTTGGCATTTGTGAATGCAATGAAAACATGATTTGCAGCCATCATCATTTCAAAATAGGAAGAATAGCCTTTCTGCTCATTTTGCATATTCATTTATGGGGCTGAACCCCACAATCTCCCCCTCACCTATTCTCCTAAAGGATGTAACACAGAGCCTCTAGTTTGAGTGCATGCCAACAAGTTCCTTGCATAGCTCGAACTTATCTCTTTGGTACCACCTAGGTCCAACATATCTGCAGGATTTTCACTCGTGTGGATCTTTTTGACCCGGAAGCTCACGAATTCAATGGTATCTCACGTCTCTGTGTTTTGTTCTTGCATGGTATATGGAGTTCTTGCTCAACTCTATTGTACTTTGATTGTCACAATAGACCACATACTCCCATTGCAATCCAAGCTCTTGAAGGAACCGTTTCAACCATATCATCTCCTTGCCGGCTTCAGTAGTGGCAATGTATTATGCTTCATTTGTAGATAGTGCGACACACTTCTGCAACTTTGACTGCAATGATATAGCTCCCCTTAAAAATGTAAACAAATATCCAGTTTTGTTATCAAGGTCACCTGTCATATCAGCATCCGTATAGCCCTTCAAGATTGAATCAGTTCCTCCAAAACACAAATAATCTTTTGTAGTACCTCTCAGGTACTTGAGTATCCACTTGACTGCTTTCTAGTGTTCTTTTCCAGGATTTTCAAGAAACCCGCCGAAAACACCGACTGCGTGAGCAATATCTGATCCAGTGCATACCATTGCATACATCAAACTTCCAACAATAGAGGAATATGAAATTTGGTCATGCTCTCTTTTTCTCCTCCTTTTTTGTAGGACATGTCTTCTTGCTCAAATTCAGATGACCAACAAAAGGTGTGCTAATCGGCTTAGCAGTCTTCATGTTGAAGCGCTACAGTACACATTCAATGTACTTCTCCTGTGACAGCCACAACTTTCTATTTGTTATATCTCGAACAATGTTCATTCCCAGAATTTGTTGTGTTGGGCCCAAGTCTTTCATGTCAAATGAACTGGATAGGTCTTCCTTTAAATTGGCAATCAACTTCTTGTCCTTTCTTACAATCAACATGTTTTTTTAGAATGACAATATTATGATAAAGTCATTATCCGAAAATCTTTTGAAGTATATACATGTATCTGGAAATCTTTGTAAATGTTTGACTTTTCATAAACGAGTCAAACTTATTATACCACTGTCTCGGCACTTGTTTCAACCATACAGACTCTTTTTCAATCTGCACATCATGTGTTTCTTTTTGCTTTAAATCCCTCTGGCTGCTCCATGTAGATATCTTCTACCAAATCTTCACATAGGAATGCAGTTTTCACATCTAACTGCTCCACCTCAAGATTTAGACTAGCTGCCAAGCTCATAATAGTTCGAATATAAATCATATTAACAACTAGTGAAAAGGTTTCATCAAAGCCAATACATTTATTCTGTTCGAACTCTTTTACCACCATTCGAGCTTTGTATCTGACCAGCTTACCCTTTTCATCCTTCTTGAGCTTAAAGACTCAATTGAACAGTGGTATTTTACCTTTTGGAAGTTCAACCAGTTCTACGTGCCATTAATCTGTAGAGATTTCATCTCTTCTTCATCCATTGGTTCTTTTCTGAATGAGACAGCACCTCCTTGCGATTTTCTGGTTCCCTCTTATCATTAATAAGGACATACTCTGAGGAAGGACACTTCGATGACTGCACTATTTGCCTTTCCGATCTCCTCATAGGTTGTGGTTGTTCTTTTTCTAGAGTAGGGTGCTTCACTTGCTCGACATCGTCACCAAGTTGCTCCCCATGCTTAACAACCTTATTAGGTCCCTACTCAGCACCCTCGTCAGTCGTACTTTCTGCACTTGTGGGATGGTTAGAAGTAGTAGGAATGGTAACAAGGTTATGTACTATACCATTCATTTTCTTGGCCTTCCCTGACAGATCATCAGCAGTACCAGCTTCACTTTCTTGAAAAACTACATCTCTGGTTTTGATGACCTCCTTTTTTATGGGATCCCACAGTCTGTACCCGAACTGTTCATCTCCATATCCGATGAATGAATATGCAGTGAACAGATTTATCCTCCAGCTTTGTTCTCTGCTCCTTTGGTACATGTGCAAAAGCTCTACATCCGAACACCTTCAGATGTGAGTAGGACACCTCTTTACCCGTCCAAACATTCTGCGAAACGTCAAACCCCATTGGAACTAATGGACTTAAGTTAATCAAGTAACATGTTGTGCGAGCTGCTTCACCCCAAAATGACTTGGGTAATTTAGCTATTTTGAGCACACTCACATTCTCAATACTGGTGCGATTCACCCTTTCAGCTACATCATTCTGAAGTGGAGTTCCAGGAACATTCTTTTTATGTCTAATCCCATAGATTGAGCAATAATTTTCAAACCCCTTGAAGTATACTCACCTCCATTATCAGTTCGAAGACGCTTCAATTTTTTTACCCCTCTCCCTTTCTACCAAAGCATGAAAATTCTTGAAAACTTGAAACACCTGGTCTTTAGTTTTCAAAAAATAAATCCACAATTTTCGTGAAACATCATCAATAAACGTGAGAAAATATTTGTTACCTCCCATTGATTCTACCTCCATTGGATCACAAACATTAGAATATAGTCTATACTAAATCAAGTATATTTGATTTTCTACCAAGAGTTGTTTGAAATGACACCCCGTGTTGTTATCCAAATAAACAATAATCACATGGATTTATATTATACCTTTGGCAAAGGTGACGAGTGACTTCTTGGCTAAAATCTGCAGCCACTTCTCACTCATATGGCCCATCTCTGGTGCCACAAATCAGTAGGTGTCATCTATAGTTGCATGTGATCCACCTTCACATATCTCAATCATTTGTCTTGTACAACGTGCCCCGAGCAACTCCTTTTGCAATCACGATTGATCCCTTGGTGAGCCTCCATTTCTGATTTGCAAAATAATTCTCTTACCCGTCTCGATCTAGAGCAATCCCTGAAATCAAATTCACTCACAAGTCTGGTACATGACGCACATCTTTTAGAACCAATGTACACCCGGCATTTGTTTTGATGCAAATGTCACCAATCCACACGATCTTTGAGTGACTAGTATTTTCCATCTTCACCATCCCAAAATATCATGCTTTGTACCTACAAAAGAATTCTCTTACACGAGTAGCATGATAGGATGTCGTTGTGTCAACCACCCATTCTGACTCTTGGCATTCCTCCTCCTCGTGGACAAAGAGAGCCACTGAGTCATCATTGTGTATTGCGGCAGCTGTGTTGTCATCATTATTTTGACCATTGCTTTCTCCGCGGCCTTTCTTTCGATTTGGGCATTCTCATTTGAAGTGATCAGGTCGACCACAACCATAGCAGTTTCTTCCTTTTGATCGGTACCTGGACTTTCCACGACCTTTGGATTATCATGGTTACTCGAAGCTCTGATCCATATCTGTGGGGTCCATTCCCATCAATGAATATGAAAACATGCAAAATAAGCAAGAAGGATATTCTTTCACCTTCTTTCTACTTTGAAATGATGATGGTTGTAAGTCGTGTTTTCATTGCATTCACAAATGCCAGCTTGACTTTTGGCATTTAGATGATGTAATCAATGACATCTGCCGGTCAATTTCACTCCTATAAATTGAGAGCTTCGACTCATTTGTAAGTACACCAATTGAGCGAGAAATCTCAGACAATTATATCTGAGAGAGCAATTGTACGAACAATATAAGAAAATAATTTGTGGGAAAAATAGAAAGTGTGAGCAATTTTGTAGGGACGTGGGAAAAATCAGAAAGATTTATTTCTTTTGAGTGTGTAGTGGTCTTTGGAGTATTTTACTCGACATTATAGGGTGTAAAATTCCTCATTACAGTGGATATCAGTTGCTCATCTTAGCCTGTGGTTTTTCCCTTGTTCAAAGGGGTTTCCACGTAAAACTCTTGGTGTTATTATCGCTCTTTTAATTCATTGATTAACCGTATTATCGCTCTTTTAATTCATTGATTAATTGTATTTAGCATTCCACTTTTATTACTAATATATACTAAGGTTGGCCAGTGGGCCGGGTCTGCCCCGTCCCGGCCCGACACCGCCCCGACCCCGACTTTTAAAAAAAAAATTGTGGTATTGGGACTCGAACCGGGATGGGACATGGTCTCGTCTCGTCTCGTCCCGCCCCAGTCCCGCCAGGCCCGACCCGGTCCCGCCCTCGATCCCGCCCGAAACCCCCCTTTGCACAAATAATCGTTGCACAAACGACCATTGTACATTTTGGCCGTTGTGCAACGACCATTTTTGGCCTCCACCCTCCCCCAACCTCCTACCCCCTTAATATTTATTTTTAACCCGTAAGTTATTATATTTACACTTTAACCCAATTTTCCAACTATAAATACCTCATTTTCTCTTCATCTTACTCACAAATCTTCCTACAATCTCTCTAAATCCCTCAATCTATCTTTACAAATCTACATTGTCTACTAAATATTGAATTTTATTTATTCATTTGGGAGTGAAGTTGGAAACTAGCTTGAGGATCTTCCATCGAGCAAAGTTTCAATTTTCAACCTTTCGATTACACGTCGACGTTTGGTACATTCGTTCCTTCATTAAATTATTAGTCTGTTTATTTTATTTAGCGCACTTAATTTCATTTACTTTAATTATTTATTAGTATAATTATAAATTTATAATGTACAGGTAGGGGTCAGGCTTCTTCTAGTAGGGACAACAAGGGCAAGGGTACTTCTTCTAGTCATCCTATTTCTAGACAAAATCTTATTCCTACACAGGATGATTTTGTTGATAATGAACATTTTCCTACAATACCATTAGATTTAGACGAGGAGCTATTTTCTGGAACTCAAAAAGACTTTAATTTAGACGATGATCTAGATGATACACCCACTAATGTAGATGAAAACACACCCACTAGTGCACCTTCAACTGAAATGTTTCTTATTCCCCCTAGTATGAGACGAGGTCCAGCAAAATGACCATTAAAATCAGATGCATGGACATTTTTTTATAGGGACGTAGAGAATCAAGTAGCTAGATATTTGTAAAGATGTTTTAAAATTTAAATTGAAAAAGGTCACGGTGGGATGGGGGTTTAATGAGACACATAGCAAGGGCTCATCCATCTAGGTATGCCCAATACGAGACTTCAAAATCGGGTGCGCAAACGCTCGCGCCATCGGGACAAGGTTCACATACTGTCTAGGACCAAGTACAGGGTCAAATTGACCCACGACGGGTGGAATTGTAGGCCCTAATTACAATAAACATAGAGATAGGGAAGCAATAGCAAAATTAGTTGTTGTGGAGGGATTGCCTTTTTAATTTCCTTCATCTCCTGATTTTATTCATTACATTAGAGAAATGTATAATCCTGCTTTTAACGATTTTCCTAGATCAACTGTTAAGAGAGATGTATTTAAATTTACACATGAATATCAATAGTATTTACGTTATTCATTATATCATTTTAATGGCAAAGTGGCTATCACTTCTGATATAGGCCGTAGTACTAACGGTCATGATTATTTAACGGTAACCTGTAATTGGATAGATTATAAATGGTCTATGCAAAAACGTATTTTAGCGTATAGATATATAGATGATAGGCACACTGGTACTTTTATTGCAGAAAATATTTACAAAATGTGCGATTATTATGGAATAACTGATAAAATTATGACTATTACATTAGATAACGCTTCTTCTAATAATTATGTTATTACAATTTTAAAAAAAAGTTTAACTCCGTCTTTTCCAGATCATTTTCGTATAAAATGTGTGCGCCATATATATAACTTAGTTATCACTTTTTGAAGACATTCTTAGTAAAATACAATTTGCTATCAACTTTATTTTGAAAAATAATAAAATACAACGAAAAAAAGAATATAAAAAAATTTGTCACGATTGCCAACTACCTTATAGAAAAATTCCAGAAAAAGTACCCACTAGGTGGAATTCTTTATACAAGCAACTATTTGTTGCTTATGACTATAGAAAACCTATAACTTTATTTTTTAACTCTCATAATCAAAATCCAGTTGATATGGTTGTAGATAGCGATTGGGGAAAAATTTCCGAACTTATTGTATTTCTAGAGAAATATTTTCAAGCAACAAAAGAATTTTCCGGTATATATTATCCTACTATTTCAACTATGTTGTTTTATATAGCTCTAATATTTTTACTGTTTAATGAATATATGGATAAACCAGCTTATAAGGCAGCTATTAAAACAATATTTATCAAAATAAAAAAATATTTTATTTCTATTCCTACTATTTATATTATTGGTGTTGTATTAAATCCGACTATTAAAATAGACGGTACAAAATCACTTATTGAAACTATTTATGATTGTATAGCAGTACTACCACCTCCAAGTCCCAAAAATTCAAATCACCCACCACCTATTGAACAAACTAAAGAAGAAGTGTTGTCTAGCGTAGAAGAAGAATGCAAAAAAGTATATAGGTTTTACCAACAAGAAAGTGCTAGCAACCTACCGGCTTCCATACCATCTTCTTCTTCAACACAACTTCACAAAAGCCATGTTGTTTCTGCGGTTAGTATTGAAATCCTCATAAATAGAATATGTGGGCGTACCCCTACTAACCAAATTAACGAGTTTGATATTTTTGTTTTGCAGGGTTCTGTACCGTACCAAGCAGTTCTCAATGAAGAAGGACGTGAAGACTTGCTGAAATACTGGAGGGGAATGAGAAGACCTTTCTGACACTTTCAATGATGGCCCAAGATGTTTTGAACATTCAAGCGTCGGCATCTGAAAGCGTTTTTTCTGCCGACAGATATCAAATAGGAGGGCACAAACACTCATTAGCCGGAGACATCTTGGAGATTGCATATTATTCAGAGATTGAATACGACCGGAACGGAGAAGGTGCGGTCAATCGGAGATCAACGAAGAAGAAGACGAAAACTATAACGAAATCTTATCCGAAGGTGGTGAAGCTATTTGACCAACAAATACCAATTTCAACCGAAGAACCATTGGAGATTATCAAGAAACTAGAACAGGTTTATTTCAAAATGTAATTTTTTTAATTGCAATTTTACTATGCAATTTGCAACTTTTGAACAACATTACATAGTTGCAATTTTGACAATTGTATTTGTATTACAAAAAAAAATCATATGTCTGTTAAATAATATAAGAGGCATAAAAATAGCCTTGGGATGTTTTTATTACACTATCTTGTTCAATTATTGAGTTGTTTATATATGTTATTTTTTAAATTAAGTGCAAAAAAAAAACGCCCGCCCCGATCCCGATCCCGATCCCGCCCCTTTCCCCGACCCGATCCCGCCAAACCCGCCCCGACCGTCCCGAACCCGGCCCACTGGCCACCCCTAATATATACCGGGATTATTTTTGTGGCCTATTTATTCCTAACAAAAATGAGTTATGATGTGGGAATTAGCATGCTTTTAATCACTAATGAAGCCATACAATATCAACAACCGTAACTACTATGCCTCAATCCAAACTGCCTGTTCCAATCAGCCGTTCATTATTTAGATTTGATCATATTAGGGGTACTCTAAATAGAACCTCAATCCTAAACTGATATACTACAAATTACTGACTGACGATGCAGGTTTTTGGGCAATAGGGTCTTCATCTATCTAAAAAAAAATCTTTTTTATTCTACTTTAGGTCAAGAAAAAATTGGAGGTGGGTAAAATTTGGGGGGAAAAAGATATCAACAAATAATATCCTTTCTCATACTTTCCCTCTTGCAGTTAGGAGCAATCTATGAAAAATTGGCAATTCATTAACATAATATACTAAACAACCAACCCAAACAAAGCATCACAAACAAAATTAATCCTCTACCAGTCCATACAACAAAAAGGTTGGAACAGTGCTTGATTTAACAAAACCACAATAAGCACTCAATGGTGAATGACCACGTCTAGTTACTTATATACTTATACTCTTCACTACAGCAACAACAACATACCCAGTGAAATCCCACAATGTGGGGTCTTATATTCTTCACTAAGTTAATATAATTGAAAATAAGAAACAGTCCTATAATTAATTAAATCAACAAATACAGGAATAAATGAACACATGAGAGTGATGGGAAATGATTTTTAATAGAAGAGGGCCAGTCTTTTGTTGAGCATTAGTTAATTTCTTTGGTGTACCATGAAGTTGACTAGGTGATATTTATATAGAACCATATTTTTGTGCAGACTTCCCATTTTTGTATACCATTAGTACTTCGAATTTTTCTTCTTTTGATGAACAGATATTTAGCGAAATTCTCACACCACATTAATAAGATTAGTACCTTCAGAAAAGGGAAAAATGAACACAATTGACCATTATGACTCAGTAAAATGTCACAAAACTCTAAATCACAAAGCCATACAAGGAATTGCAAAACCTACATGCGAAGACATAAATTAAAATAAAATCTCACCCTGCAAGCGAACTGATAAGAAAGGAAGCAATGACGCACCATCCGGTGACAGTTGAAGCAGTAACAGTGGCGTAATCAAAGAAATAGACAAGACTCATTCGAGAAACACGAGTCCCTACAAGAATTTCCAAGAATATCCCTAGCGTCAAATAGTATATGCATTGAAGACATCCAATTTGGGAAACGATTAGCCACGGATCCCACACCACTGAACCATAAAACATGACTGTTGCTGAATTCTTCCCCACCAACAATGTTCCAATTCCCTCAAATCCACAAGAAGTATGTTTTAATCTTTGATGACTTTTGCTGATTCCTTCCTCACGAGAAAGAAAAACTCTCAATTCCCTAAAGAACCACAAAAGTACTCTTTGATCTGATGCCAAATTCAACTTCAAAATACACCAAAGCTCAATATTTGGTGACTGTTAGTGAGTTCCTCCACACAAGCACAAAACCAACTTCCAATTTCCTCAAAACTCACCAAAGTACAATCTGATCTGAACTAAAATTCAACCTCAATACAAACCAATATACAATCTTCAATAACTCTTGCTGAGTTCTTCCACACACAAAAAAAAATCAATTTCTCCAACTCCCTCAAATGCCACCAAATTACTCTTTGATCTGAATCGAAATTCAACCTCAAAACACAAAAAGATACAATCTTTGATGCTAGGTAGCCGGGTTCTTCAAAAACAAAATGCCTGCTTTTCCAATTATCTCCAATCCCACCAAAGCACTCTTTAATCTGAATCAAAATTCAACCTCAGAAACACAAAAAAAAATACAATCTTTGATGTTCGTAGCTGGGTTCTTCAAAAAGAAAATGCCTTCTTTTCCAATTATCTCCAAACCCAAAAAGTAGTCTTTAATCTGAATCAAAATTCAACCTCAGAAACACAAAAAAAATACAATCTTTGATGACTGTTGTTGATTCCTTCCTCACAAACAAACACCCATTCCCTCAAGACCCACAAAATTACTCTTTGATCATTATTTAATGACTGTTAGTGAGTTCCTCCACACAAACAATAAACCAACTTCCAAATTCCTCAAAACCCACCAAAGTACTCTCTTGATCTGAATTAAAATTCAACAACAACAATAACATACCCGGTGTAATTCCACAAAGTGGGGTCTGGGGAGGAGGGTAGTATGTACGAAGACCTTACCTCTACGTTTGTAACAAAAACAAAAGGCCTATTTTTCCAATTATTTCCAAACCCACCAAAATACTCTTAATTAATCTGAACAATAATTCAACCTCAGAAACACAAAAAGATACAATCTTTGATGACTGTTTCTGAGTTATGCCACACGGACAAAACTACTCTTTGATCTAAATCAAAATTTACCTTCAAAAAATAGACCAAAGCGACAATCTTGATCTAAATCAAGGGTCAAAATTGAAGGAAAACTAACAGTGAAGCATGAAGTGCAATAAAGCATGTATGTGTGATGTGAATAAATAAGGAGATATGAAACCTTAATTTGGCCAGCAACAAGAAAAGGCGCCAATTCCACTGAGATTCAGTTTTTGAAAATTAAATCTTAATTTCTGGAAAATGGAAGGTGTATGTATATTTTGGTAAAAGGGTTGCAGTGAGCAAATGCACCTTAGTACAAAGTAGTCCTTCCTCCACGATAGGTGATTATTTATATCTTTTCATTTTTTTCTAAAATAAGTGGTTCTCTCAGATTTTTCTAAAATTATTTTTATTTAAATAATTAATATTTATTAATTACATTTTTTCCTAGATATTGATTAGAGATAAATTAGTAAAAATACACATATTTTTTTTAAAAGAAAGTGTACACAAGCTAAAGAATCACTTAGCAGTAAATGAAGTGTGATCAAAATTATTTCTACTTCTACTACTTATATATAAAGTAAAATCTCGATAAATGAATAACTTCGATTAATGAATAAATTCTTTCGGTCCCGACTTGGACCAGTGTACTAAATGAATAATTTCGCTAAATGCATAAGATAATATTTTTTAAAAAAAATCTTAAAGGCCCAACAATAATATAAATGAATAATTGATAAAATGTAAAATAAAATGTTGATTGAAAATAACACATAATATTCTTATTTTTATTGATATTACTATGACAACTTCTCAATTCAACTCTTTTGAAAATATTCATCTAACGTTTTTTGTTTTTTCTTTGATCATATGTTTAACTCAATCTCATTCTTAATTTTCTGCAAAGCACACTGCATTTGATGCATCTTTTTCTTGTTGTAAAAAATAGTTATTTAAGGCTTCCACTGCTTGCATTGCTTCTTTTGTTGATATCATTGGCAAATTCTGACTATCATCTAGATCTTGATCATTATCAGCAAATGTTTTTACTCCTTGAATAATTTCTTCATCAGTAAGAGACTCCATCAGTGCATCATTTTCACTAGGATAGTTTAAAAGGTCTTTCACATCCATTGCATTTCTATAACCTAAACCATTGATAACTTCATGTAATCCCTGGATGCCTTCATCTTCACCAAGTGGTTGTTCAGTATTCATAACTTCGTCTGACCGAATTTTGCAATGTCAAAAATAATTTGCAATAGTTGTTGTTTTCATATCAATATTCCAAGCCGCACTAATAAAATTGATAGCATTCAACACACTAATTTTGTTTGGACTTATCTCTCCTGGCTAGTAGAGTTACAATATGCTTGAATAAAGATGACGTCGATAATGAATTCTCAATGCCCGGATAATTCCAGCATCACATGGTTGAATCTTTGAAGTTGTATTTGGAGGCAAGAAAAATAGTTCAACATTTCTCAAGCCTTCAATAACCTTATAATAGGAAGGGGATTTGTCCGCTATCAAAAGAACTTTTCTGCCATCCATTCGTTTATCAAACCAGCAAACAAATTCTTGAAAAAGTAATCCAGTCATCCATGTTTTCTTGTTAGCTCGATAGTGACAATTAAGGTTATTCAAATTCACATTTTTAAAACATCTTGGATTAGCATACTTACCAATTATCCAAAGTGACATTTTGTCATAAACGTCGTCATTGCAACAAACAGCAACCGTAATCCTTTCCTTGTCCTTATTTCGTCCTTCCAATTGCTTTGTTGCAAGTGAATGATCTGCTTCCAAACAATAAAATAAACCAATTTAATTCATATTGTAGATATTCTTCCATTGAAACTGATCTAATTTAGCTCGTATACTTGGTAAAGCATCCTCAACATTCCCCATAGCAACTGAACCACTTTCACCAAACCTTCGATAAGATTTAATTCCATGTCTCGTCTTAAACCGTTCTAACCAGCCACTTGAGAAATTAAATCCTTGATCAGAGCTTTCATACATTTTTTGCCAAAACTTTTTTGCTTGGGCTTGGATCATTTCTCCACTAATATTAATTTTTTCTTGAAGGATATTAGTACATATCACCATGGGTTCTGAGGTATTCTAACAATTATGCTTTTGTCGTACGGAGTGCCCTCCCAGCTATCGTCGTGGTTAGGCATAAGGCATTTTCATGGACCGTTTTTTGTATTGATCTATGTATAATTGTTGGGATATGCTCGGATTAAAATCCTTATTTATGAATAGTACTATGATCCATCTTGGTTGTAGATTTAGTTTGTTTTATTCTATTCTTTATTATTATTCAAATAATGTTGTTGATTTTCAAGATAGTGAAATAATTGGTTGGTGTAATAGCATATCATATTTGTAAAAATTCCACGGGTTTATCATGAAACAGAAATGTTTTCATTGTACTTAGTTCAAATTTTAGTTTCTCAATTAATAATAAGTAAATATTAATATAAAGTTCATGCATATATTACGTATTTACTAACTTTTTTGTTAGATAGTTTAACTTAATTTCATCTTTTAGTTTCTCAATAATTATAATTAATAATTATTAAAAGAAAATTCATGCACATGTGATAGTTCATGTTCATCCTTTACTAAATTTGTTACCATGTACTTAGTTTATTTTTTTTAGTTTTTCAATACATATATTTAATATTACATGCATGAACCTTAATTAAAATAATCATGAAAATGTATAACAAAATGCATGTCACACAAAAAATATAAAAATATTAGGTAAATGAATAAATATTCATTTATCGATAAATAAATAACCTTATTAAATGGATATTTTTTGTCAGTCCCAATAATATTCATTTATCGAGCTTTTAATGTACTTATACTTTTCTACTTTCTACTTCTTTTTTTCCTATTAAAAATGGGAATAGTCAACATGCATGCATGACTTTTGAGCCATTTTGGTTATTTCAGTCGAAATGAAGCATCATGGTTAGGGATGACAATGGATCGGATCTGGACCGGATCTACATGTATGTCTATAAAAATTATATTCAAATTCGGATTCATCGGATCCATCGGTTTCATGGATCGGATCTGGATCTACATGTAAATTTTTTGGCTTGAATAATATTCCTACATGTTGAAACTTTTATGACAAAATGAAACGCAATCTGATTGAAAAAAATGATTGAGTTCATTCAATCAACCTACACAAATATGACACTATTCTTCCAAAATACTAAACAAAGTTTTAGCATAATAAGAAAATAAAGACGATTGACTTCATTAGTGATGCTGAACATGTTGCAACTTTGACCTAATTTTTTGAGGCTTTAGTGATGCTCCACTTGTAGTTTTACTGATTGACTTCATTAAACAACATAAAACAATGTCAGTCATATATCAAAAGTCCCATTTTTTTGTTGATCAAATAAATGAGAGAAAAATACTTAAAGCTTACAGCTAGCAGATTCAGGAAAGGAAAATTTAAAGAAGAGTGATAATTTTTTTATTTTTATAGAAATGAAAATATGGGAAACTGCAGAGAGCATATAGGTAAAAGAAATGAAACTTCAAAGACAAATTACATGGTTGTGTAACTTGTGCCTTATCCTGGTTCAACCCTTTACCCAATACATAAATTATGAAAAAAAATTTAAGAAAATACTTATAAAATTACATTCTAGGTTATGGATATATTTAATAAAAAACGGATCCACGGATCGGATCTGGACCGGATACGGATCTCAAATACAAGATCCAGATCCAGATTCGATCCGTCAGAAATGAATTCGGGTCCGATCCAGATCTATTGGGTCCAAATTTTAAAAATTCATATCCTATAAAATGAATCTGGATCAGGACCGTACAAGATCCATTGCCATAATCATGGTTGGGCGAAAAAAGAATACTATTACTGTAGTTGTTGTATATATTTTGAGTGCTTGGACTAAAGTGCCCATTGCTTATGTCATTTTCGATCAGCACACTCTTCCCCACAATTTTTTACCCTAACGTCCAACAAATCTAGGCCCCACTTGAAGGATGCATTCACGCGCTTATTTTAGCCATTCTGAAACAATCAGTTCTCTAAGCACGGGCCCACCGGATCTTTCATTTCACTCTTATTTATCTATAGCTTAGAGTCTATTGGCCAAGAAGTTAAAAACCATTTATTTTGATAAATGTTTTTTAAAGTATTTTTCAAAAAAATATTTTTAATTAAAATCAGTTTGTATTTGATTAATTAATTTAAAAAGTACTTTTAATAAGCAGATATTGTTGGGCTAGTCTTACTAAAAAATTCTTTTGAGTGTCAAATTATAAAAAGGGACAAGTATCAATAAATGTCAATTATTAAGATTATTTTACATAGAAAATTATTTTAAATATCTATATGAAAGACTTTAATTAATTTCATACTTTATTTAATTAAAAAATATTAAAATTTTCAATTAATGTAATACATAGATAAATTTAAAAAAATATTAAATATTAATATGATATCAACATGGTGATTTAAATATACTAGAAAACATCAACCAAAATAAAATTTAAAATTATTCTACAGATTAAATTTCAGCACAGAAATACAACATAAAATAAAAAGGACTATTAATTAGAAAATAATGAATTAATGATGGATATACTTGGTAAATATGTATTTATGGTAGGAATATTTTTGTCTTGAAAAAAATAATTTTTTGCTTCTGCTTTTTCTTAAGAAGCTGAAATTTTCTGCTTCTCTCCAACCGCAGAAAAATTACTTCTGCTTCTACTTAAAAACAATTTTACTATTACTGGTCAAACACCTCAAATAACCAAATAAAGTGTTTTTTTTTTTTTAAAAAAGTGTTTTGCCCTAAAAACCGCTTGGCCAAGCAGGCTCTTAATAAGGATAGCATAACTATTTTCTTGTGCAAATATTGAAAGCAAAATTTTAAAGTATTAACAAAAAAGCGGATGTGGGTGATCGGCACTTTGCAACAATTTGTAGAACTTTAGCCTTACAAACATGAAGAGATTAGATAGTATTTACATCTCCTGGGAAAATCTTCAAAAGCACAGTTTAAATGGATAAAAACTGCAGCAAAAAAAAAAAACTATTTTAGCTTTAGTACCAATATGTTTACTTATGAGTGAACTTAAAGTTAGTATCACAATAATATGAATATTAACATATTATATGTTTCATATTTCTTAAATATTACTCCCTCTTCATATTAACTTGTCCATGTTTGAGTTGATACACACTTTAAGAAATAATAAGTTAAATAATAATTTTACTAAATCAATTTTAATTATTATATGTTAGGAAATGAATTGAAAATATTTATAGACTTAATCATAAGAATAAAATAGATATAAAATAAAAATGATCTCATGATTTTTCAAAAACGAAAAAGAATACATATATATATATATATATATATATATATATATATATATATATATATATATATATATATATTTATATTTGCACTAAGTTAATCGATGTGTTCATATGGAATACAACATTGGGCCCGTACATAGCACGGCCAACTGCCCACTGATGCTAACATATAAGTGGGAATAAGCACACATGTCTGGGTCAACATGCCTGTCTGGCACAAGGCTAAATTAGTCATTCAACAATATATTTTCATTCATCAGGTAAATTTTGCTCGACGTTGGCCGCTTCGCTTCTCTCGACGATCTTCGATAAGTTTCACCATCTCAAAACTTCTCTGCTCTCATGTGTGTATTCTCTCTTTGCTCCTCTTGTTCCTCCTCTGCTTTCTTTTTCTACTTTGAATATTCCTATCTATTAGCGAATATTCTTTGAATATTCACAGTATATTTTGTAATTATGATAGATGTATATTTAAGTTAACTTAGGATTCTTATTGTATTAGGAATCAACCATTTAAGATAAGTTAGGATCCTTATCGTATTAGGAATCAACTTCTGTACAACTATATATATTATGATTAATGAAAGGAATCCCCAAGGGAAATTACTTCAATCTTTCATGGTATCAAGTGTCAAATCGCAATCACCTCTATCCCTTACGGCTATCTCTCCCTCAATTTGGCACAACAGACTCGGACACCCCGGAGACCCTGTTTTTACTTTTCTTAGGACTACTAAGCGTATTCAATGTAATAATGGGAAACTTGCCCAACACTGTTTTTCTTGCCCACTCGGCAAGCATACTCGTCTTCCATTTATGTTATCCAACAGTGTTACTTATTCTCCTTTTGATATTGTTCATGCTGATTTGTGGACATCTCCGGTTGTTAGCTATTTGCGTCACAAATTTTATCTAATATTCTTAGATGATTTTTCACATTTTGTCTGGATTTATCCACTGAAATTCAAATCTGAAGTTTTTGATAAGTTCTTTGAATTTCAAAAATTCATTAAAACATAGTTTGAAAAATCTATCAAATCATTCCAATGTGATAATGGACGTGAATTTAATAACTCGCCATTTCACAATTTCTCTAAACAAGGCATGGTTTTCCGTTTTTCCTGTCCCTATACTTCTTCCCAAAACGGAAAGGTTGAACGAATTATACGTATCATCAATAACATGGTTCACATCCTTCTGTTTCATGCCTGTCTTCCACCACTTTTTTGGGTCTATGTTGTTAAAATGGTAGAATCCCTTCTTAATATTTTACCGACTAGCACTCTCCAAAACAAGACCCCTACCGAAATCTTATACCGTAGGTTCCCATCCTATGACCATCTCCGTATTTTCGGTTGCTTATGCTACCCCAACATAGTCTCCATTGCACCTCACAAACTCGCCCCTCGCATCATGCCCTGTGTCTTCGTTGGTCTCTTTTCTACTCATCGGGGCTACCTGTGCTATGACATTGCGACTCGCAAAATCATCGTCTCCCGTCACGTCACCTTTAACGAGACGACCTTTTCTTTTTCCAATCTCTAAAAATTTCAGACCACCGATTATACCTTTCTCGATGAACCGAGTCTGTCCCCGGCTATCCAATCTCTGTACCACCGGCAACCCACTGTTCCGACAGAGCCTACGCCAGCAGCTCCGTCCCCGCCACTGTCCGGCACCATCCCCGACCAAACACCTCTCAGCTCTCGGTCGAACACCCCACCAGTACCCTTGTTGCCTCCAACTATGTCTCCTGCCCATCCAGTACCCGTGATGCCTCCAGCTACGTCTATTGCCCCTCTAGCAGCACTGCTGCCTCCAGAACCCGACACCCAGAGCCTCCAAACCCAGACCACCAACTGATACCTACCCATCGTATGGAGACTCGTGCACAACACATGATTTTCAAACCTAAGGTCAATTTTAACCTCTCCGCACAAACCATATCACCCATTCTAAAAAAATCCAAAACTAGCCAAACTGGACCCTAATTGGAATGCGGCCATGTGCGAGGAATTTAATGTTTTAACCAAGCAGAACACTTGAGATTTGGTACCTAGACCGGACGGTGTTAATATTATCCGGTGCATGTGGTTATGTCATCATAAGTACAGAGACAGTGGTGACTTAGAGCGGTATAAGGCAAGACTTGTTGCTAATGACACGAATTAGCAGGAGGGTATTGACTATGGTGAGACATTCGGTCCGGTTGTTAAATCGGCTACTATTCATATTGTTCTCAGTATTGCTATGGGCATGCATTGGCCGATTCATCATCTTGATGCCAAGAATGTGTTTCTTCATGAGGATTTGAAAGAAACTGTGTACATGCATCAGCCCCCTGTCTTTGTTCATCCGGCAGTTCCGCAGTTTGTATGTCGTCTCAGGAAGTCCTTGTATGGCTTGAAACAGGTACCCCATGCTTGGTATGATCGCTTTGCCAGGTATCTTATGCAAATCGAATTTACATGTAGCAAGTGTGATAACTCTCTCTTCACTTTCCATCGAGGTAGCAGCACTGCTTATTTGTTATTATATGTGGATGACATTGTTCTTACTGCCTCCTCTGACGGGTTGAAGAATGAAATTATTGCTCTACTCAAAACTGAATTTGCTATGACTAACTTGGGAAAGCTGAGTTATTTCTTGGGTATATCCGTGACCAGATCTACAGCTACTATGTTTTTTTGTCAGCGCAAATATGCGGATGAGATAGTACACAGGGCTAAGATGACAAATTATAAAATTATGCCAACTCCGGTTGACTCGAAATCCAAGCTCAGTGCCAATGAGGGCACGCCAGTTTCTGATCCCACTCTCTATCGAAGCCTTGCAGGTGCCCTTCAGTACCTTACATTCACTAGGCCTGATATTGCATATGCCGTTCAGCAAGTATGTGTGTTTATGCACGACCCTCGAGAGTCCCATTTTGCGGCCCTCAAATGTATTATCAGATACGTTAAGGGCACACTAGACTTTGGACTGCATCTCTACCCTCTGCCCCAACCAAGTTGCTCTTCTATACGGACGCAGATTGGGCAGGATGCCCGGACACATGTTGCTCCACCTTCGGCTACTGTGTATTTCTTGGGAATAATCTTATTTCATGGTCCGCCAAGCGACAGGCCACACTATCCCGTTCGAGTGTTGAAGCATAGTATCGCGGAGTTGCTAATGTCGTTGCTGAGATCTGTTGGCTCCGAAATCTTCTTTTGGAGCTCCAGTGTCCACTGCAAAAGGCGTCTATAGTCTACTATGACAACATATTTGTCATCTATATGTCTCACAATCCGGTCCAACATCAGTGGACCAAGCATATAGAGATGGACATTCACTTTGTGCGTGAGAAGGTTGCCCTTGGTCAAGTCAAAATTTTACATGTACCTTCCTCATATCAGTATGCAGATATTTACACAAAGGGACTACCGCGACAGCTCTTCACCGACTTCCGATCCAGCCTTAGCGTTCGGCCTCCTCCCGCTTCGACTGAGGGGGAGTATTAGCGAATATTCACAGTATATTTTATAATTATAATAGATGTATATTTAAGATAACTTAGGATTCTTATTGTATTAGGAATCAATCATTTAAGGTAAGTTAGGATTCTTATCGTATTAAGAATCAGCCTCTGTACAACTATATATATTGTGATTAATGGAAGGAATTCCCAAGAGAAATTACTCCAATCTTACACTATCGTAATTTTCTTCTCATCTTCTGCTTTAGCATCGTTGTAATCTTTGATAGCATGGTAGATTTTGTGTTTTCTCTTAAGTAAATAAGGATTAGAACCAAAATTTTATATGCATGTGAAGCAGGACAGCTCAACAAATTTAGTGGCTTAAAACCAAACTTTAATATTAGGCCTTAATTTTTTTTAAAAGAATATTATCCCCCCCCCCCCCCACACGCCACCCACACACTATGTATGTATACTATTATCACGATCCCTTTTAAGAAATCGTGGTGGCACCTACACTGTCCCCACCGGTAGGCGAATCACTCCCCAAATTAACAACATAAATTAAGAAGAAATGCGAAAGTAATAATATTTAATAAAGATGTCTTATCTTCATATAAAAGCAGAACAAGCTTAGAAACCAACAATACAACCCCCACGAATCTGATCAACAATACAAAAGGTCTAGCCGAATACAAGTCTGATAAAAGAATAAGACATGCCAAATGCCTAAACAACATAATAATTATTATGAACATGTCTTCCAGATAAACAAAAGACAAGGAATAAGATAAGAGTATCCAGGGCATGTTGAATGTAAGCATCCTCACCCCGAACACGGGAAGTCCCCCAACTCAGACTCAAACTCGAAGTCCTAATTTGTTAATAAGTGTTGTATCTGCATCCAAAAAAAATATAACAAGTGTAGCATGAGTACATAACGTACCCCCGTAGGCATCATAGGCCGACAACGATGAAAGATACGTAACAGAGATAAATATCAAGTTAACACCAGATAAGCCTATACTAGATAGTTCAATAGCTTATATGTTGTACACATATCAATCCACTGATTCATCAAATCACATTATTCTCCTAAGGTTCCAATCACAATCAAGTACAATCAATCCATACACATATACATGAATCTTTACTATCATAATACCCACCGATTAGTACTTTCTTATCCAAGTCATATTCATGCTTAACCCCACTTACCCAACTTAACATATCAAATAAACAAGTCAACACTTAGACCACAACAACCCTTTTAGAACGTCTTCCAAGAGTATTATACTTAAGCTAACCATAATGACATTAACTCCTTTATTATTCTTGGTATTTAGACTTAGTCGGGTCTCTATACAATTTCGGTCTGACACACATAGATCATTTAATGTCTATCTTTCCAATAGTGACATTTATCACATGCTCTTTATTAGATTCGTTACCCAGTCACACAGTCGATTATCAGACAACATACAATGCCCATAGTTTTCCTTGATCTAGACAATAGTACTGACCTATTGACATTTCCGACCACAATAGCAATTGACATCAAGCACTTATACTTACAATTATTAAACCACAAAAACTCATACACAAGAAAGCAAGCCACACATGGCAATAAAATCAATTCAACAAATTCAACCATTTATCCAAGTGTTCATAGAGACCAACCTAATCATGGCAATCAACCCGACTCAACAGAATCAATCCAATTTCCAAGTATTCATAGAGAAAAGCCCAATCATGGCAACAAACTCGACTCAATATAATCAATCCAATTTCCAAGTATTCATAGAGACAGGCCTAATTATGGCAATCAACCCGATTAAATAGAATAAATCCAATTTCTAAGTATTCACAAAGACAACCCCAATCATGGCAATCAACATGATTCAATAGAATCAATCCACATTATTAATCAACAGATAATCAATGTAATGAGATGTGTATGATCTGAATGCAATGCATATGCCAGGTACCTTTATCATCCCGTAAACAGGTTGTCAAATTTGTATTATGATCAGCCACCCATGGGAGACCCGCGAAGTTCATATACCCCTCTAGAATTTTCCATCGGAGCCCAACTCTTGGCTGAATAATAATTGTTGGATGCGTGCAACCCTTTCCCCCGCGTATCATATTCGTTGTGGCGTGCAACCTGAACCATCCGTAATATGATCATCATCTCAATATTGTCCTAATATCATAAGTGTTCTTACCTTTCCGGTCTCTTGGACCCATAACATTTTCATACTATTTTCATATCAATATCATCAGAACCATGAGTGTATGAATGCAAATGATAATACAAAGCAAGAAAATAGAATGTATGAGATGCAATCAAGTATAGGAGATGAATAACACATGCTTTTAAAATTCAACATCAAGTATTCTAAGTACAATCAGGATATCATATCAAGCATGTTTGATGAATAAACACGACAACATCAAATATGGCGACGAGTCCATATAATGGCGACAAGCCCAAATAGCAGCAGTCAGAATCAGCTTAAGGTCGATTCCTCAAATCACCCAACAACACAGTTCAACACCGATACCCACTCAAGCGTTCATCACAACCACTTGAGTAGGATCCCTAAACACGCTCAATATCCCTCAACATTTATAACCACTACGTACTTCTATCGGAGTCTCAAAAAATTAAACCATAGCCTACCTCATCGCTGAGCATGAGCCACGAACAATCCATCTACAGTGTCGGCCTTGCCCTATCAGAGCGCCTCGAAGTAATCGTAGTCTAACACACATATATTGTATGTTAATAATAAGCTCACACAAAATACAAAGACACAATCCTTAACCACATCAAGACTTCCAAACCAACCCCGGGTCCACGGTTTCAAGATTCAAACTTTATTACCGAAAAACATACACATACTAGGTAATCATATTCTTAAGTTAATTAGAAACCTATACTCATTTGGACTTTCAATTGGACAATTTAAGAAAAGCCCCAATTTGTAAATCCTAGAATTTTCCCCGATATCAAAAGGGATTCTATAATCAAATTAAATTCCATAACATGATTATCTATCATATATCAAGACTTATTTACAATGCCAAAGTTAACTAATCCATTTTGCACCCTTAAATTCATGATTCATTCCTTCTTATTCTCACATGAAGCTTACAACTCATCTTTCCCCCAAATAAAGATCAAACTAGTAATTAAAGGGAAACAATAATCATGAGGGGTGAAATTATACCTTACAGGATGATCCCCAAATGAATTTCCTCCAGAATCTCCCCCAAGGTCAGCTATAGGTTCCAGATGAAGTATTTGGAAAAGTGTTTTCAACTTAGGACTTTTATCAAACTTTATGAAACAACGATTTCCACTCCAGCGGAATCGCCTCCGCTAGCGTGGAATCGCTCCGATGGAAAAGATCTCGCTGAGGTGAGGTTACTTGACACCTTGCCTGTACGTAGAAGCAAACTAATCCCGTAGAGGCACATGCGCCCCTGCGTGAAACACCTTTGCCGAGGCAGAAATTTACCAAACACACAATCTTGTTTCTGCGAGCACTAGACACCAGCAACTATGAAATCAACTCAAACTTCTATTAAAAACCCAAAACACTTTCGAAACCTCTCGGACACACCAAATATGCTCTTCCAAGATAAACAATGCTATGAACTCACTCGCGCCCTTGAATTCCCATTTAACCGAGCTAAGACATATTTTTCAAAAGAATTTCCCAAACAATCAAGTATCCAAAAATCACAAATAAGGCCACAAAATACATTTGATTATCTCAAAAAGTGAACCACTGACTCGACTAAGTCATAAATGACCCTCCGAAAGCTACAAAACCCAAAAATGAACCCATATACTCAAAAGTCAACCTAGAGTCAGACTATCCAACTCAAATGTTCTTATTTTGAGTTTTTCATCCGAAACTCATATTAATGGACCTCGGAATCTGTGTCACCCATCCCCGTGTATCACAAACTCTACACAACATCTATGGGAATGGTAAAATAGTCAAGTAAGGATTCTTTAGCTAAAAATAACCGAACATGTCATTACATCGTATACCAATTAAATAAACGTCCATTATTGAATGGAGAGAAAGAAAGTGTGAAAGATGACGAGTAGCCAAGGAATCCCCATCATAACCTCATGAGAGTCCCAACAGGCAGGAAATGAAATGATAGCACCACCTGATCATTTAACCAGCAGAAATTACTATAACTTACCTCATCACCCCATATTTTTATTCCTTCATAATTTAAATTCCTTTCACAGTTGATTCTCAAATGTAAGACCTGACTCTGCTTGAATTCCCTGATTTGAGCACAACTGTACCTCTTTACGCATTCGATTGAACCCACAATTATCACAATAATAATCACCATAATTTAATTATAGCCACAACCCTAGTCCAAACTGTACCGATAACATAGTCTGATTCCACTAATCTTCCTTCTCAACTATCAATGCCATCATTGCACCAAAATCCCTTAGACCATATAGACACACATCAAAAGTCTAATTTTTCTCGAATCTACAATCACTACACTATAAGCATACCCAGTGATTACCTTGTTGTGTTCGATCCGGAAAAAATCACTGATCACTCCAAAAGATGTCCCATAACCATTTGTACCTCCTCAATACATACCAAGTACCCATACAAATCGTTAAAACTGTTTGAACTATTGTCATTCGAAGAATATCAACAATCTTACTTGCAAACTTCAATGAGAATCGGTAAAACTGTCATACCTCAATTCTGAATTAAAATAAATCGAATCCTTATCGGTAGTTTACTGAAATATCATAAGTCCTCCACGCTATATAAACACAAGCCACCCGGCTCTAAATAAATAAATCTGACTCAAAATGAAATGCTCAACTTCCAAATCATCGATAGTCGCCCAAACTGATTCCCAATTTACTAGTAAGATTTCCATAAGCATGCTATGACCTCTTCCATCTCTTTTTCTCATGAACAAACACTCACGTACCATTACCCACAGCTTTAAAAGTTTGATTCTATCCAAGTCATCACTTTAGCACTGACGAACCATACCCTCGATTATAATCTCTAAATTCCTCAAGTTATACCCGATACACATGTCTGATAGAACTACACGAACTATAAATACATCAAATCTTCCTTGTACTCTCTCTTAACTTGCCTACACTTTGGACACCTTGTCGAACCTCTATCTGTCATATCTCGCTAATTACCAGCCTTACCAATTTCTAAAGTATCAACTTTACCTTCGATTTACCTTTAATTGCTCAATTTCTTCTAAGTTTTTTATTACTTGAAATACTCATTTAAGCTGATAATCAACAATGTCTCAACACAGTCTTCCACCAGTATCTGATCACACCCTCATGGAGCACTCATCATACACTAAGTCAACTACCATAGACCTACCCCTCTGAGCATACCAAACTATTTCACCCGGTCTGAAAGATGTGAAGATAATGCCAACATAATCCACAACTAACCCAAGAGTTTCCACTATTTCAATCCAATTCCATTCCTATCTCGAAGAGGCATCTTACTAACAACCGATCATTACTCCAGCTTGACCTAGAGCGTACTGAAATATCATAGGCCTCGCAAAATAACCGAATCGATCCTGGAAATAATAGGACTCCACATACTCCACAACAAAGAGCTTTCCTTTCCTCACTCAAACCTTAAATTGGATACTCCCCCCTATCCGGCACATCCCGTGTACCATCCCTTATAAAATTAACCACCTAGAATAGTACCGACCTACTCTAATTACTTTGATCAACAATCATTTAGTACCTATATGATAACCCAAACCATCACTGATCTAGCCCATAATTCGAAGCTTGATCCTTAATTACCGAACATACCATTCTACTAATGTTAAGGTTCACTTTTATACGGGTAAACGCATAAGAGCTACTATGAACTTGGATAGTTCTCTAAGTCGGATAATGTTTTTAGAGTCGTCACCTAATTTATAGGTAAATTAGGAAAATCAGTGTCAAAGGGTTTATTCAAAGAGTTTGAAAAATCCTATCTAAACTAGAGTCAAGGTAAGGGTTCTGGTGATCCCTTAGGGAAGGTGTTAGCACCCCGGTATTAAGGATTTATAGAATACAGTTGACCTACGCGTTCTATAGCATGCTTAAAAATTATTTGAATTTCTTTAAGTGTTTAAAATTCCGTAAAATACTTATCATTTCATTCATTCAAAAACTTAAAAGTTTTTTTTTGAAAATGACGAGTTAACCTTTCGCCAAAAAATGTATGCACGAGGTCAATTTGTTTTCAGACTAAAAACACTCAAATGTGAATTTGAGTAGAACTCCACATTTAATCCAACAATATTGACTAATTCACACTTGCATCTTTTTGAATATTTTCTAAATTTTGAAATAAGTGAAATCCATTTCTTAAAATGACAAGTCCAATTTTGAGAAATAAAGATAGTATGAAATGGTTTTCTTTTTTTATTTTAACTTGCATGCCATATTTTCCAAATCAAAACCATATTCTAACTTGTCCATAACCCATGACTTAACTTCAAGTCCAAGATAGGTTTTTAAGATCAAAATATTATCCAATTTGGGCTTAGCCCGCAACTTATCAATTTTAGCCCCGAGTTAAAATCAGAAGTCCACTTATTCTGTTTGTATCACTCAGGCCCAATTAGGTTCTTCGGATGTCAACAAATTTTTTCACAACCCAGTTTATCCTTTGAAGGCCCAAATTCAACTTGAACATATTTCAAAATTAGAAATCAATCTCAATTTTAGTTCCTCAAAGTCAATTTCTGGGTTTCCATTTTTAACATCCAAAAATCAGTTCTTTTCTAAACTCGAAAACAATGTTTTTATTCAGATTCTAGATTTAAAACAAGTTTTACAAATTAGTTGGTGACTCTTAACTAAATGATTTACGTATTGTTTGCATATCCTAAGCCATAACCATATATAAAGTTCCAATTATATTAAAGTATGTTTATATTACAAGTTATACAATATATACAAATATAATATAAAAATAGAAATAGAAATAGAAATGAGGGAGTTTAGGTTGGTGGGCCTACCGAAGCCCAATAATTGACTATTTTTACCCATAGCTGGGACTTTGCGCAAATTTAGTTTTCCTTTTTTCGGACTCGATCAAGAAATTGTGTTTTTGATGGGTTTCAGCCCAATCGGCTAAGTATACAGGGACATCGGACCTCGACTGAAGAAAATGATGATCCCAATAAGGCCCCATCTCGGCAATGATGCAGTGGGAAGGAGAAGAGCAGGCACAAATGAAAGCCCAAGTTAGACGTACCCAAAATTATCTAATGCAAACAAAAATTAAGCTAATGTAATGCCCATGATCATAACAAATTAATGCAAGGCATTCTAATGGACTCATATTGTCAACAACAAAGTAAGAAAGGAAATAGCAGCAGACAATGGGCTAGGCCCAATTCATATCATATGATCAGTGAAGAAATGAGCAGCAAATAAGTCGTATAGGCCAGGCCCAACAGATATACACACGATGGCCAGACATGAGTGTTATACTAGATATATCTAAATCTACAACTAATATACCTAAATATGCCAAGTGGCCAAACAACATACATGAAAGATGTATATCAGTGTATACTTAGAATAAAATAAAGAAGGAGAAAACAGAAGATGATGCCTGAAATGCATAAGACACGTAATTTCTTTCCTAAACGTTGTCATGTATACTAGAGGCATCAACATGGCATTCTTATATGCAAGACTCACATTAGACAAAGGACCAACAAACATGCCATAGGGCATGAGCAATACTGACTCAACAACATATAGCAGGGTTCATGCAGACAAGACAAAGGCACGAGATGGACTATAGAGTGTTATTTGGATTATGTTAAGGGTTGTCATGTATGTTATTAAATAATCCACATGATACACATATACTATTACCTTGGAGATTAAACTAACAAGGCATATGTACTAGACTCGGATAGCAATTTAAACAAACAAACAAGCAAACTAGTATGATCTCAAAATCAGGCTAGGGTCAAGTCAAGCCTAAATGGATATGAAACTTTTAACTTAAATAGGGTGCCTCTCTTTTAATATTACCAATCAGATCATGAGTTATTTCTTAAGTTATAGCATATCATCAATGATCCCAGTTACTAAACAGAGACATGTAGAGACTCATAATGAGTAATTTCATCTTAATGGGAGTCATACCTATCCTAGGTAACATGCTGGAGGCAGGGAAAATAATTAGAGCACATAACAGAGCCAAAACAAGTTAACATGATTTCAAGTTGACAAATTACTCACCCTAAACTAACAGAAAACTCAAGGAAAAAAAACATAAGGCAGGATTCTCAAAATCATTTATTTTCTAATACCCTCTCATTATCTTCCTAGCAGATATCAACAAAGCTAAAGCAATTCAAGAAAAGACATTTAAGGCATTATGAGTTTTTAAACATCACATCTTTACATACACCAAGTGCCACACCAAGAACAAGCAGAAACACTATACCCTTAAAACAATAAAAGCTGAATTCAAGCCTATATGACAAGATACCAAGGTTCAAACAACTCTACTTTCAGCATTACATTAAGACACATCATATTTCTAAGCTATTCAAGTCTAGGTTCACCCTAAACATACTCCCAGTGACCTCTAGAGGCATCATATTTCATTACCTTGATGTGACAACCCTTTTACTGTATTAGAATCCATAGAACTCTCTTAAGTGCATGTTCATGTCATTCCTTTGTCATGTGTAGACCCTATGTGTTCATTCAACTATAACAGATAATCAAACCAGCAACTGTATCAATTTCAAGGCTATCAGGTGCACTAAACAGTTAAGACCAATCATATTCTCCTATTGTTTTTAACCATTGAAGGGTCCTAATGTGATTACAATAGTATTTTAATGCTAAATTAGGGCTACCTTAGTTAAATAGACTAACTAAGCTAAACACCAAATATTGATTTGTTTCCTTTGTGAATTTTTTTATGCATAACTGCTTTAATTGCTATATTCTCTTACTGCTTTCCTTAAATTAGCATTCCGCTCATATTTCTTCCACTTCGGAAAATTGACACTATCACACATTACACGCGAGGTGTGTTTTGCGCACCCGCAAACTTTCTCTCAATCCCCAGTGGAGTCGTCATGCTGTCGCATCCCGTTTTTAACCCGCGGTCAAAGAGGAGTGCAACATATTAGTGATTCCTGGATTGGATTAAGGAGTTGCCACCTAATTATTTTACGGTAAATTAGGACACCTGAATATTAACAAATGCTGCAAAATAACTCTGATCTTATGGTCTGCGAAACTAATAAAATTCTGGTTAAGGGCTCTTTATTATCCTAAAGGGAAGGGGTTAGGCATCCTTTAAGATCCGCTAACTTGCGGTTATCCGGTCAAACTCAGGTTATTTATTATGCTAAAAATGCATGTTTAAAAGGTATGAAGTTTAAGGAAAGGATATTGCAAATAATTTATTTAAAAGATGCATTTTTGCCAAATTGCATGCTTTCATGTATTCTAAAAATATATGCTTGCCTTCTTCAAAATCAACTTCACATATATACAAAATGCATACAATCTTTTATTCACTTTATTAATCATATAAATAAGTTTATCTTTTTTCAATTTGCAACTCAATGATTTCCAAAAAATATTACTTCTTTTGCATTATAAATAATTTGTTTTTCTCCTTACTATTAATTGTTACAAATGCATATTTTTTCAACTTTACATGTATTTTTCTTTAATATCATTCTTAGGCTCGTTTGGTTCAAACTTAGAAATTCTCCACTAGTTTATTTATTTTTAGGCTCGTCATGCATATTCAAAATTTTTAAAACAAATTTGATCATTTTCTATTCACTTTATTAATTGTACAAATAAGTTTATTATTTTTTCAATTTGCAACTCAAATGATTTCCAAAAAAATTACTTCTTTGGCGTTATAAATAATTCATTTTTCTTCTTATTATTAATTGTCACAAATGCATACTTTTTCAACTTTACATGTATTTTTCTCTAATACCATACAAATGCATACTTGTACAAAATGCATCCTTTTACTAAATACTTGCAACATCATTTTAACTTTCTATTTTTAAACATGCATTTTCCTTAGCACAATAATTAACCTGAGTTTGACCGGATAACCGCAAGTTAGCGGATCTTAAAGGATGCCTAACCCTTTCCCTTTAGGATAATAAAGAACCCTTACCCAGAATCTCATTAGTTTCGCAGACCTTAAAATTGGAGTTACATTGCAGCATTAGTTAATATTCAGGTGTCCTAATTCACCGTAAAATAATTAGGTGGCGACTCCTTAATCCAATCCAGGAATCACCTATACGTTGCACTCTGTTTTGACCGCGGGTTAAAATGGGATGTGACAGCATGTCGACTCCACTGGGAAATTTCAGGTTCTTAACCATAGTAAATTCAGGTTAATTATTATTGCGCTTTACTTATTGCTCATTATTTGATTTAATGCTTTGATATATTTCATTTGTGAAATTTTGCATGCATAACTGCTTTAATTGCTATATTCTCTTACTGCTTTCCTTAAATTGGCATTCCGCTCATATTTCTTCCACTTCGGAAAATTGACACTATCACACATACACGCGAGGTGTGTTTTGCGCACCCGCAAAATTTCTTCCAAATTACCCAATTTTAGGAGAGTTGTCGTATGCGCGGAGCGTCCGGACCATCCGGTGGCCGCGTAGCCTTCTCACTCGAGTAGTCCGCTCGGGAACCTTGAGTCTAGTCAGCCAAATCTTAGAAAATTTTGGATAGAGCTATACCACCCTTTATCTTAAGTCATGCATGCATACACCTTAGGTGGGTAGATCATTGGCATCGACTCCACAATTAAGAAATCCACCAAAATTGTCGACGGATCTCACAACCCATCGACCAATCATCATATTATGTGTAGCGTGATTATGATAGACGAATCCAAGCCTAATCATGACATGTCGAAATTGGAAAATGCACGTTCATTTTGTCTTCATTTCCAACAAAAGCATTTCAATTTAGTGGCTTGGATCAATCTATCATAATCTCGCATATTTGGCGTTTAGGCCTACCTATGACATAAGAGAGGCCCCATGCATATTATGACGCGTATTTAATTTTCATACAATCTGCTTGTTATTTTTTTGCTGCTTCCCACTCTGTGCATATTATTTGAAGCAATAATTACTCGCCTTATACTAACTTGGTTTTCTTCATTTTCAGGAGGTTTATTTTGCCTGATTTATTTCCCCAAAGGGTTGATTCGTGTTGTCTAAAACTGACGGAGCACCCCATATTTTATTTCCCAATCATGCCTACGCAGACTGTATTAGCGCTAACTTAATGAAATAATACGATTTAAATTGAGGCATGAATCACATTTATGTATTTTAATGTATTTTGCCTCCACCTTTTGAAAGCTTAAAATGACAAATCCGCATTGCTTTTGCTATTTTAAAATTGTTTTGTTTAATAATAACTAATAAATTTATCAATAATATGTGATATATAATGAAACCAGCAAACAAGGTCCCAAACAACGAACAAGACTTCGAAGAATATGAGGAAGACTCACAATCGGAAGAATTGGGGCATGATTTAGAATAAGCCAAAGCTAGTTTTGGATGAAACATCAAGATGATTGATAATTACAAGCATTGGCATGAGCATTTTCCCTTTGCACTTTTGGGCTATCGCACTACAATCAGGACTTCTACTGGGGCAATGCTATATCTTTCGAAGCCAAGTGGATACAGAATCATGTACGAAGAGACTGATTGATGAAAAGCAGATGAACGCAGTTTGTCCGGGGTAACTTTATCAGAATAGAATGGCCAAAATTTTCAAACAAGAAAATAAAGCCTGGGATTTTTCAAACGAGGGCAGTTGGTGTATGGCCAAAAGTTATCAATGCAGATACATTATCTAGGAATTGTTATTCTCTATGTAATGCATTTTTCTATGTTGTAAAAGTTGCGCTCCCTTGGCGGGATACGCAAAGAACCCATGTCGGGTTTCGTTTCTTTAGAACACAATTATCCCCAAAATCTCCCTTTGTTAACATGAACTACGTTATGACCTGATTCCCTCGGCGGGATACGTAGGCGGCCTATATCGGCTTCGGTCACGCCGTTTAAAATTTCCCCCCTTTATCTTGCATGTAATAAAGTACACTCGTCCGATCACCTTGATAGAACAACCAAGCAACCCACACAAGACTCGGCTTGGTCCAGTTGAAAGTTCAGCATCCTTACATATCAGAAGCTGGGGCAAAATTTTAAGGGTTCACTGCAAGAAGACGCCGATGGACATGGAAAAAGTGTCGGCCAACTAAGTATTCAGCCAGAAGAATGATTTTGGATAAGTCGTTTGCTTTGTTTCACCGCATGTCACTGCTCGACAGACATTTATATATATGCATACTTTCTTATAAGCAAATTATTTTCATTAGAGTTCGACATAAGGTTTTATTGATATGCATACTTTCTTATAAACGAATTGTTTTCAACAAATGTTTTCATTAACGGCTTGCCAAGACTGGAAACCAGACGGGGCTACAGGTCCGAATCAACAGGACATGCAAGTATCGAGAGTCAAAGCTACAAAGTCAACGTGAATCAACCGCCCCTCCCCCAAACTCACAAATTTTCTTTGAGTACAGGTTCTTCAGGTTGAAAGAAGCAGGGAAGCCACATCACTTATGATCAATTTCCCAAAGAATTTTGGCATCACAGCTCACTACAAGGATCACGTTCCTGTTTTGCATCTATACAAATACATCATCTTGACCTACAGGCCCCCAACCATTATGTCTGCACAAGGATGTTATTTCGAATCACATGGAACTTCAACACAGCAAACTGACGGCAAAGACGTCGCATCACATTTTCGCCCGTGCCAGGATGACATTTCAATTCACAGTTCACATAAGTTTGAATCGGCAGAAGATTCAGCACAACGTGGAACCATATTACAACATTATAAGGACGTCATTTATATCTTTTACAGCATTACAACGACGTCAACAGCATTACAACGACGTCAACAGCATTACAATGACGTCTTCCACTCGACAACTATCTTTTACAGCAAAACAGCATTACAACAACGTCCTCGACGTTACGATAGCATGACATTTATCTTTACAGCATTAGAACAACGTCATCGACGTTATGTTTTCAGCTCAACAACTATCTTTTACAGCAAAACAACATTACAACAACGTCTTCGACGTTACGGCAACACAACAACTATCTTTTACAGCATTACAATGACGTCAACATCATTACAACGATGTCTTCAGCACAACAATTATCTTTTACAGCATTACAACGACGTCAACAACATTACAAAGTCACGCCGTTTAAAATTTCCCCCATTTATCTTGCATGTAATAAAGTACACTCGTCCGATCACCTTGATAGAACAACCAAGCAACCCACACAAGACTCGGCTTGGTCCAGTTGAAAGTTCAGCATCCTTACATATCAGAAGCTGGGGCAAAATTTTAAGGGTTCACTGCAAGAAGACGCCGATGGACATGGAAAAAGTGTCGGCCAACTAAGTATTCAGCCAGAAGAATGATTTTGGATAAGTCGTTTGCTTTGTTTCACCGCATGTCACTGCTCGACAGACATTTATATATATGCATACTTTCTTATAAGCAAATTATTTTCATTAGAGTTCGACATAAGGTTTTATTGATATGCATACTTTCTTATAAACGAATTGTTTTCAACAAATGTTTTCATTAACGGCTTGCCAAGACTGGAAACCAGACGGGGCTACAGGTCTGAATCAACAGGACATGCAAGTATCGAGAGTCAAAGCTACAAAGTCAACGTGAATCAACCGCCCCTCCCCCAAACTCACAAATTTTCTTTGAGTACAGGTTCTTCAGGTTGAAAGAAGCAGGGAAGCCACATCACTTATGATCAATTTCCCAAAGAATTTTGGCATCACAGCTCACTACAAGGATCACGTTCCTATTTTGCATCTATACAAATACATCATCTTGACCTACAGGCCCCCAACCATTATGTCTGCACAAGAATGTTATTTCGAATCACATGGAACTTCAACACAGCAAACTGACGGCAAAGACGTCGCATCACATTTTCGCCCGTGCCAGGATGACATTTCAATTCACAGTTCACATAAGTTTGAATCGGCAGAAGATTCAGCACAACGTGGAACCATATTACAACATTATAAGGACGTTATTTATATCTTTTACAGCATTACAACGACGTCAACAACATTACAACGACGTCAACAGCATTACAACGACGTCAACAGCATTACAACGACGTCTTCCACTCGACAACTATCTTTTACAGCAAAACAGCATTACAACAACGTCCTCGACGTTACGATAGCATGACATTTATCTTTACAGCATTAGAACAACGTCATCGACGTTATGTTTTCAGCTCAACAACTATCTTTTACAGCAAAACAACATTACAACAACGTCCTCGACGTTACGGCAACACAACAACTATCTTTTACAGCATTACAATGACGTCAACATCATTACAACGATGTCTTCAGCACAACAATTATCTTTTACAGCATTACAACGACGTCAACAACATTACAACGACGTCAACAACATTATAAAGGCGTCTTCAGCACAACAATTATCTTTTACAGCATTACAACGACGTCAACAGCATTACAACAACGTCTTCAGCACAACAATTATCTTTTACATCATTACAACGACGTCAACAGCATTACCACGACGCCAACAACACAACAGTTATCTTTTACAGCATTACCACGACGCCAATAACACAACAGTTATCTTTTACAACATTACAACGACGTCAACAGCATTACAACGACGTCTTCAGCACAACAGTTATCTTTTACAACATTACAACGACGTCAACAACATTATAATGATGTCTTCAGCACAACAATTATCTTTTACAGCATTACAACGATGTCAACAATATTTCAACGACGTATTTAGCACAACAATTATCTTTTACAGCATTACAACGACGTCAACAACATTACAATGACGTCTTCATCACAATAACTATTTTTTACAGCATTACAACGACGTCTTCAGCACAACAACTATTTTTTACATCATTACAACGATGTCAAGATCATTACAACGACGTCTTCAGCTCAACAATTATCTTTTACAGCAAAATAATATTACAACAATGTCCTCGACATTACGGCAGCACAACAACTGTCTTTTACAGCATTACAATGATGTCAACAATATTACAACGACGTCTTCAACACAACACGTCAATACAACGACGTCATTTCAGGCGCCCACCTCATAATGCAGGTATTTTAATTTTAGTTAGGCGCCCATCTCATAAAACGGGTATTTTAATTTCAGTCAGGTGCCCACCTCATAATGCGGGTATTTAATTTCAGTCAGGCGCCCACCTCATAATACGGGTATTTAATTTCAGTCAGGCTCCCACCTCATAATGCGGGTATTTTAATATCAGTCAGGCCCCCATACACATTGTATGCAGTAGTTATGCACTAATTTTTATCTTAGCTTTAGTCCACAGGAGTTTGAATCGGTAGGAGCTTTCAGCACAACGTGGAACTATTTCTTACGGCGAATCGAGGCAATTTGGTCAACGGCCTACTTTGAACGTCGTTCCGCTCTTTCCCAATAAGTTGCCACACCTACAACCAGTGTCATAATAATCCGACACTAGGGTAATATTTCTCGAATCTGCACCATCTTTTGGATTCTATTTCTACCCGTGCATCCCTACTCCTCGATCAAAGCCCAAGGGTCAGGGAAAAATTGGCTACTAGGTCAACTTCTTTGTCCTAAAACTCTTTCATCATCTCCGGCCAAAGAGGGGCATCTGTTGACACCCAATTTTGTCCCGTCTTTTCTGATTTATTTGCAATTTTAAATATTTTTACACCTCAAAAACAATATTAATATATAACATATATATATATATATTATTTTTAATATTATTATTTATTATTATTATTATTCTATTTTAAGCATTAAACATTTCACAAATATTATGTTTTATTATTATCACATCGTTATATCTTATTTTAAATAATTTATATTTTTTCTTCAAAGCGTTTTTAATATTAATCCCCTTTTTATATTTTAGACCCATAACCCATTTATTTCTTAATCCAAAAATAATTTCTACCCAAAACAAACAACACCCAATTTAAAATGGGGCAGCCCAATTGGCCACCCCCATTTTCTGCATATTCGAGACCAAATCCGCAGCCCAATCGGCCGCCCCAAAATCTTGGCCCTGACCCAATAATTCAACTCCCCCTTTTTATTTTTCGGCCCACCCGAAACCCCCTTACCAAGCCCAACCGGCCACCCCAAATTTCAACTCAAATCGGACAACCCAAACCCACCAAAGCCCAACCCAACCCCAATCGGCCCAATACCCAAACCCATTCCCTTATTTACCTTATCCCAAAACCCAATCCCTTATTTCCCTTATCCCAAAACCCAAACATAACCCTAAAAATTTTAAAACAAAACCCTCCCCTCTTTCGGTCCCATCGCCGCACACCCCTACATCCCTACCCCCATGTTGCCGCACCCTACGCCTGACACCACCAGTAGTCGACATCGCCGCCTGACACCACCAACCTACCCCATAACCTCACCGACCCATATCCCCAAAATCCGCGACCATACCCCTAAAAGCTGTTCCAAAATCGTCACTTTTACCTCTTTATTTTGAAATTTAAACTCGGTTTTGGAGGGGTATGGGATGAACGTTGGGGGGAAAACCTTCTATAAATACCCCCTTTTGTTCACTGTTAGAGAGGGGGGATTTTGGGGAGGTCCGATTCCATCTATAAAAATATTTGTTGTGTTCTTGATTTTAAGCATTCGCCTTCCTTGTTATTCAAGAAATAAGTCCGAAAACAAGTCCAAAAATCCGAAAGAAGGGGTGAGTTTTGTTCTTAAAGTTTGGGGTTAAAATATTCCTATTTGCTTCGTGAACCCTACTACGAAAATCTGCTTTTGTTTGTTGTTCTTCAATGTTTTCGGGTTCCGGTTGGGTCACTGTTCTGGTCGGGTCGGGTCAACCATGTTCAAGTAAATTTACAGATTTATATGTTTTATATCTTGTTGTTGATTATCTGAAAATCTGAGAAGAAATCGATTCGGGTTGGAACCTCTGATCCGGGTCGGGTCGACCCAATTTGGGTAAATTTCCAGATTTATATGTTTTATATCTTGTTGTTGGTTATCTGAAAATCTGAGAAGAAATTGATTCAGGTTGGAACCTCTGAATCTGGTCGGGTCATCGATTCGGGTCGGGTCGGGTCGACCCGGTTTGGGTATATTTCCATATTTTATGTTTTACATCTTTTTGTTGGTTATCTGAAAAAATAAAAAAATTGATTCTGGATTCCTGGTCACCACTGTTCCGGGTTGCATTTCTCGGGTCGGGTCTTCTATCCGGGTCTATTTTTTAGAACTGGGTCGATTACCTAATGTTTTCTTCACTGTTTCATCGTCTTTCCGGGTCGGATTTTTCAGACACTCCGAATTCTGCTTCGGTCAGAAAATTTTAGAATTCGGGTCGGATATTTTAATTGCTTAGTGTTGGTTTACTTTGGTACTTGAACCTCTGTTATGTGGCTATGTTGTTATTTTGTTGATTTGAACTAATACTGCATTTAGGCCAATGAAGTTGAATTTGAGGCCGCGCCCCTTCGAAAATTGCCTCTGTTTCAGTTTACTATTTTGGCATTTAAACATCTGTGCACGGATGTCTTACTGATTCGAATAAATACTACACTTAGGCAAATGAAATTGAATTTGAGGTTGCGTCCCTTCGGAAATTGCGTATGTTTCAGTTTAATGATTTTGGCATTTAAACATCCGTACACGGATGTCTTACCGATTTACTGATTTGAACAAATACTACACTTGGCCGATGAAAATATCCATTGATTTTTGAGGCCTCCACAGTTGGAAAGACGAAAATATAACTTCTGGGCAAGGATGAAAACTTAAATCTTTTTTTCATCTTAGAGATCAACATGTTTAGTTGGCGAGACAACTAAAATGACCAACGAGTTATATGTTCACAGCCACGACGTGATTGGAATGATCTTTTCTTTTTTCATCCGAGAGATCAACATGTTTAGTAGGCGAGGCAACTAAAATGACCAACGAGTTATATGTTCGCAGCCACGGCGTGATTGGAATGATCTTTTCAAAATTTAATTCTGAGCCCTCCGTAATCAAAACATTTACTGTTTTGGATACGGATCCGAAGTTATTTATATCCAACTATTTCTAACCGTTTGTTCTTGACAGCTTGCGAGGAACAAAGTCAACGAAGGCATATACTCCTCGGAGATTATTTATTTTGTTGTTGTTTTTACTTTCTTTAATTCAGCTTTATTTCGTTCTTTATTGTAATATTATTTATTGTACTTATGTAATTATTGAAATGCTTAGAATAGGTAGGCTTAGAATTAATTAATAGGGTAGTCTAAAACGGGAAATCCGTCGCTAGTTTTTTCATTCTTAGGCTCGTTTGGTTCAAACTTAGAAATCCTCCGCTCGTTTATTTATGTTTAGGCTAGTCATGCATATTCAAAATTTTTAAAACAACTTTGATCATCTTATTCACTTTATTAATTGTACAAATAAGTTTATCTTTTTTTCAATTTGCAACTCAAATGATTTCCAAAAAAATTACTTCTTTGGCGTTATAAATAATTCGTTTTTCTCCTTATTATTAGTTGTCACAAATGCATACTTTTTCAACTTTACATGTATTTTTCTCTAATACCATACAAATGCATACTTACAAAATGCATTCTTTTACTAAATACTTGCAACATCATTTTAACTTTCTATTTTTAAACATGCATTTTCCTTAGCACAATAATTAACCTGAGTTTGACCGGATAACCGCAAGTTAGTGGATCTTAAAGGATGCCTAACCCTTTCCCTTTAGGATAATAAAGAACCTTTACCCAGAATATCATTAGTTTCGCAGACCTTAAAATTGGAGTTACATTGTAGCATTAGTTAATATTCAGGTGTCCTAATTCATAGTAAAATAATTAGGCGACGACTCCTTAATCCAATCCAGGAATCACCTATATGTTGTACTCCGCTTTGACCCATGGTTAAAAATGGGGCACGATAATGATGAACACGTCTGATACTAATTTGAACATGTCTTCCGGATAAATAAAAGACAAGGAATAAGATAAGAGTATCTAGAGCATGCTTAATGGAAGCATCCTAACCCCGAATATTGGAAGTCCCCCAACTCAAACTCAAATTTGAAGTCCTGAACGGGTAATAAGCATGGTATCTGCATCCAAAAAGAACGCAACAAGTGTGGCATGAGTACACAACCTACCCCCATAGGCATTATAGGCCGACAACGACGGAAGATACGTAACAAATATAAATATCAAGTTAACACTAGATAAGCCTATACTAGACAGTTCAATAGTCCATATAAGTCACGTTGTATACATATCAATCCATTGATTCATCAAATCACATTGTTCTCCTAAGGTTCCAATCACAATAAAGTACGGTCAATCCAGACACATATACATGAATATTTACTAACATAATACCCACCGACTAGCACTCTCTTGTCCAAGTCATATTCATGCTTAACCCCACTTATCCAACTTAACACATCAAATAAACAAGTCAACACTTAGATCACAACAACCCTTTTAGAACGCCTTCCAAGAGTATTATACTTAAGCTAACCATAATGACATTAACTCCTTTATTATTCTTGGTATTTAGACTTAGTCGGGTCTCTATACAATTTCAGTCTGACACACATAGATTATTTGATGTCTACCTTTTTACAATAGTGACACTTATCACATGCTATTTATTAGATTCGTTACTAGTCACACAGTCGATTATCAGACAACACACAATGCACATAGTTTTCCTTGATCTAGACAATAGTACTGACTTATTGACATTTCCTACCACAATAGCAGTTGACATCAAGCACTTTTAGACTTACAATTATTAAACCACAAAGACTCATATACGAGAAAGCAAGCCACACATAGCAACCAAATTAATTCAACAAATTCAACCATTTATCCAAGTATTCATAAAGACCAACCTAATCATGGCAATCAACCCGACTCAATAGAATTAATCAAATTTCAAAGTATTCATAGAGACAAGTCCAATCAGGGCAATCAACCATATTAAATAGAATCAATCTATTTTTAAGTATTCACCGAGACAAGCCCAATCATGACAATCAACCCAATTTAATATAATCAATCCAATTCCAAGTATTTACAGAGACAACCCCAATCATGGCAATCAACTCGATTCAATAGAATCAATTTGCATTACCAATCAATAGATAATCAATGCAATGAGATGTGTATGATATAAATGCAATGCATATGTAGGTACATTTAGCATACAAAATACAGGCTGTAAAGTTTTTATTATGATCAACCACTAATGGGGGACCCACGAAGTCCATATACCTCTCTAAAATTTTCCATCGGAACCCAACTCTTGGCTGAATAATAAATTTTGCAGGCATGCAACCCATTCCCCCACATATCATATCCATTGCGGCGTGCAACCCGAGTCATCCGTAATATTATCATCATCTCAATGTTTCCATAATCTCATAAGTGTTCTTACCTTCTCAATCTCTTGGACCCACAACATTTTCATACCGCTCTCATATCAATATCATCCGAACTATGAGTGTATGAATGAAAATGACAATATAAGGCAAGAAAATAGAATGTATGAGATGCAACTAAGTATAGGAGATTAATAACACATGTTTTCAGAATTAACATAAAGTATTCCAAGTATAATCAGGATATCATATCAAGCATGTGTGATGAATAAACATGACAACATCAAATATGGCGGCGGGCCCACATAATGGCGACAAGCCCAAATAGTAGCAGTCGGAATCAGCTTAAGGTTGATTTTCCAAATCACCCAACAACACAGTTCAACACTGGTACCCACTCAAGCGTTCATCACAACCACTTGAGTGGGACTCCAAAATACGCCCAATACTCCTTAACATTTATAACTACTACGTACTTCTATCGGAGTCTCAAAAAACTAAACTGTAGCCTACCTCATTACCGAGCAAGAGCCACAAACAATCATCTACAGTGTCGGCCTCACCTTTTCGAAGCGCCGCAAAATAATCATAGTCTAACATGCATATAATGGATGTCAATAATAAGCTCACGCAAAATACAAAGATACAGTCCTTAACCACATCAAGACTTTCAAACCAACCCCGAGTCCACTGTTTCAAGATTTAACCTTCATTACCTAAAATGCATACACATATACTAGGTAATCATATCCTTAAGTTAATTAGAAATCTATACTCATTTGGACCTTCAATTGGACAATTTAAGAAAAGCCCCAATCCTAGAATTTCTCCCAAATTAAAAGGGTTTCTATAATCAAATTAAGCTCCATAGCATAATTATCTATCATACATCAAGGCTTATTTACATTATCAAAATTAACTAATTCATTTTACACCCTTAAATCCATGATTCATTCCCTCTTATTCTCACATGAAGCTTATAACTCATCTTTCCCCCAAATAAAAGATCAAACTAGTAATTAAAGGGCAATAATAATTATAAGGGGTAAAATAATACCTTACAAGATGATCTCCAAATGAATTTCCTACAGAATCTCCCCCAAGGTCGACTCTAGGTTCGAGATGAAGTATTTGGAAAAATGTTTTCGACCTAGGGCTTGTATCAAACTTACTAAAACAACAATTTCCGCTCCAACGAAATTGTCTCAGCTGGCGCAGACTCACTCCAGCGAAAAAGGTCTCGCTGAGGATAGGTAACTTGACACCTTGCCTATACGTAGAAGCGAACTAACCTCAAAGGCACATGTGCCCCTGCGTGAAACACCTCTACCGAGGCAGAAATTTACCAAACACACAATCCCGCTTCTCCGCAAAGGCAGACCTGTAGGGGCGGACACCAGACACTAGCAACTATGAAATTAACTCAAATTTCTATCAAACACTCAAAACATTTCCAAGACCTCCCGGACACAAATCAGATATACTATCCTAAGGTAAACAGTTCTACGAACTCACTCACACCCTTGGATTTCCATTTAACTGAGTTAAGACATATTTTTCTAAAGAATCGCCCAAACAACCAAGTATCCAAAAATCACAAATAAAGCCACAAAATACATCTGATTGTCTCGAAAAGTAAACCACTGACTCAACTAAGTCATAAATGACCTTCCGGAGCTATTGGAAGCTACAAAACTTGAAGAAGAACCCATATACTCAAAAGTCAACCTAGAGTCAAACTATCCAACTCAAAGATTTTTATTTTAGTTCATCCGAAACTCATATAAATGGACATCGGGATATGTGTCACCCATTTTCACGCATCACAAACCCCACACAGCCTCTACGAGAAGGATAAAATAGTCAAATAAGGGGTCTTTAGCTAGAAATGACCGAACGGGTCATTACAACAATGTAAAGTCGTTAAGTATTTTCTTGTAAAAGTAAAATTTTCCTGTAAGAATGAAAAAACGTAAAAGTGAAATTTTCTTGTAAGAAGGATCCTCCAAAATGGAAAAAAAGAAAGAAAAGAGAAAGCATAATTTGTGTCATTATTACAATGTCAAATGTAAATAACTAAAAAGATATATATTCAGAGGTAACGTAAGGATCTAAATGTGTTATTTATATTACCTACTTTTTTCCCGACGGTAATATCAATCATAATTTCAAAAGTTTTTTTTGTATGCTCCCTCCGTTTCAAAATACTTGTCATATTTCGTTTCTAGAGAGTCAAATTGTATAAAATTTACATTTTTAAGATATTTTTTTTATCATATTGATATAAGAAAATTTGCATTTTATAGTACTTTTCATATAGTTTTTAAATTTCTAACTTTTAATTTTAATATATTGAATTAATCTAATTCAAATTAGCTCTGAATATTAATCAAATTGACTCTCGAGAGGTGAAAGATACCAATTATTTTGGGATGGAGGGAGAAAATATTTGTATAGTTTTTACACTATATGTTTAAAGAATTTTTTTTAAAAAAAATAACATATACCCCATACTATTATTAGAAAATGAGGCCCCCAAAGCTATGGCCTTAGAGGCCTTACCTCCACCCGACCCTGATGTCAAGAGCTTTTGCTCTTTACCTGTTTGTGAAAATTCTTCAATGAAGCAGGGTCTTTCGATTATGATATTTTTTAATGTTATTCTTATTATTAACAGGTGATGTGTTGAATCCTTTTTATAATTGTTGGATATGATGCTTACATAAAGAAAAGGGAAACTTTTTTATCAACTTGATTTCTGATGCCTAAATTGGCTAATACTTTCATTGCATTTTTGTAGTGACTTTGTGTTTTTTATTAATATGATTTGTTGTTACTTCATGGTTAATTGCTCTGGTCAGTTTTGCCCTAGAGGTGCTTAAGAAAACTTTACTAAATCAACGTTTGAGTGCGATATTGAGAAGCAAAATCAAGGTCGATCCCACTTTTGTAAATGGATGGGGATTAGATGTACTAATAATCAAATTTTTTTGGAAAAAACTTTTCGATTTGCAGCATACCCTCTTGCAAGAATATGGACTAAATAGAAATAGTAAACAGTAATCTAGAGGGGTCAGCTTGCTGGCAGGGAGTCAACTTTGCGGTCTTAGGGTCGCAAGTTCGATTCTCCCCTCCGGATATCGTCCTCCGGGGCACATACATGTGGTAAAGCCTGGGCGCTAAAAGCCGCGCGGGCATGTTGCAGTGTGGGTTCAGTCTCCGCCAAGCCTTGTGGATGGGGCTTGTGGGGGGGGGGTCAACCTTGTAGCATTGATCCGTTGGGCCAAGGCACATCGACCATGTGTGCACATCCCGCGATTTACCTGGTGGTGGGGTGCTGAAGGACCGGTCCCATCATCTCCAGGACGTCTGGGTAATACCAGTGAAGTAGTCAGGCGCAAGCCTGAAAACCTGGATTATCAAAAAAAAGAAAAAGAAATAGTAAACAGTAACCATATGCATAAGTCAGAATACACTAATTATGTGACAAAAGTAACTTCCTTTTTGCCTTCAAGACTCTTTGTTTCTCGATCTAACTCTAACATATGGAAAAGGACCTTCCAGTCACAAAAAATTAGCTTTTCTCCGTAAAATGTAAATCTAATGTTGTAATTTCATCAAATCTGTTAAAACAACTCATAAAACTAATTTGAATTTGGCACGATATTACTTATGTAAATGGTATATTATTTGCGAAACCTTTTCGGATTTGTAAAGAGACTTTTTAGAACTTAGTTGTACTATGACTGTTCTGATATAACCCCTACCAATAATTAACATGTAGTTTTTAATTTGTTTTGGAGCTTAATTAGTAATCTGACTTAACGAGTCATTCTTTTAAGTGATATTTTCTACGATGTATGTTTATTGTGCTCAAATTATTGTAACTGTCGATTAGCCAAGATATAAAGTTATCTGCTTGGATTAAAAAGGACATACTTACTTTATTTGCGTCCTTCGAGATTACTCTGTCCTAAAAGGTTTATATGGCTTAAAACATCCAACATGTTGCAGTATGAAGCTATGTCTCCTCATTTGGAATGCTGGGCTTTTAAGGAATGATGAGATTGTATACATGTAGCATCATTCCCCTGTCATTGTTGTGTCTTTGCTGGCTAATTTATATGCATATAATGAACTACTTTTCTCTTTTGAAAATAGAATAACATTTTTCTTAGTCGCGAGCTTGGTAAAATAGAAAACGTTTTTCCTACACATTGACAAGTTGGATACTATGCCGCAATTGCTTGTACTTGATTTATGAGCTAAAAGTGCTTTGAAATTTTTTCATATGTTGATTCATGTACTTCTTCTAACACTGCTGATATATCCATTAACCATCATCAACTGTTGTTATGTGTCTCACTATTCATTTTGCTTTGCATTTTCGGAAGTGATCAGGCATTGTGATAATTTGATTATAAGTAACGATTACTATTTTGTATTAATATAATCATCTTTTAATGCTAACTTCTTTTTTTAGAAATATTTTAATTTCTTTACTGAAAGTAGGATTGGTGAAGTACAAAAAATGATAGTATGTATGTATTCTCTAAATGTTGAGATTGCAGGCTATATTTCACGACTAATAATATATTTTTTTTGTTAGAATTTTGTTCATATTTTGGACATTGAATGTATGATGTCAAGAGAAGGAGAATTGGATGTTGGAATGGGAATGCACTCACTTACGGATTTTCCATTCCAAGATCCAATCCCTCTTCACTTCTCTCCACGCACTTCAAGAAGCCAGAGTCTATTTTTTGCTTTCCTGACCTATGTCTATGACCCGGTTTTAAAGTCCACCCACGACTATCTTCATGTCGGCCTCAAATGTATTAGTTGTGAAATATTACTTCCAATTGTATGTTATATATTTGACAATATGTCATCATCCTAGAGTGTTATATGTGTTGGGATACAATTGTTGTAGGAACGGAAAGTAAGTAACTATTACAATAGTAGAAAGTATAAACAAACTATTACAATAAAATTGGAAATCAAAACCTTAACAAACTGCTTGTGTGATTTGCTGAGTCGATTGAAGACACTCTTTCTTTAAGACAAGATTGCCTCGTATATCTCTTTTTACGGTGTTGAGAAATAGTCTCCCAAGATACAACAACAACTTTAACAAGTGAGCAAAGGAAACTCAAATGTTACTCTTGAAGAACTTTGAGTATAGTGACTTTGCTAGCGAGGAAGAATTTGAAATCAGAAAATCTGGAGAATTTTCTAAGTGTTGAGTGTAGTGTGTTTCAATTGAGCCAAATATCTCAATTTATAGTGTGAAGAGAAGACCTCTCATCTAGCCAACTAACAACCTTCAATAGCCATGTAGTGGCACTTAATTGAGGGGTTACAATCAGCCAAATAACGGTTGATTTCATGTAGCAAGTAATGGAGAATCAATGCTCCAAAACCAGCCCAAAGGTCAGATTTTTCCAACTTCCCGTCGCAGCATTCTGCCTCCGAAGCGTCGTGGCTCTAGTGACTGCCCAACCATTTAGCGCCGCGGCGCTGCCTGGGAGGTGCCGCGGCTCCAACAGTGTGGCACCGCGGCGCTGCCTGGGAGGCGCCGCGGCTCCAACGGTGTGGCACCGTGACCCTTCACGGTTCTGCGGCAATTTCCGACTCATTTCATCTTATACTTCGTACACTTCTTCCTTCCTTTAACAACGTGGAATACTTTGTCATTTGGCCAATAACCGTCCATAATTCTATGTCTCAAACGTATTACATACGTACCAATATCTCTTTCACTAATGAAATTTGCGATACTTGGCATTACGTGTGCACGTGTGTGAAAATGACATTTCCGACGTGCGGACCCAATTGTTCGAGTCATACATTAATGTGATATACTTAATTCCACATTTAGTAAATTTCCAACAATCCCCTCTTGAAAGAGATTTTGGCGCACACACTTGATGCCTTTTCCAGCAATCTTTTAGCGGACCGATGTTGCATCTGGATAGGTAGCATATGTTTTGAACCTTCCATAGTTGAATACTATCGGACTTACTTACTGTGCGATGAACATGATGTCTTGAACCGTCAATGTTTAGTGTAAGTCAAGTCAACGGTACCAACACAACAACTTCTTTTACCCAGTTCTTCGTAATGTTTTGTCGGTTGTGGCCGTGGACACTTCGTGGATTCTTGAGTGCGTTCATTTGAGGCGGCCTGTCCTCGCACTTAAATAGGTGGTCTCCTACAAGGTATCCTGTTATACCCCACTTTACAAGTGTTAGGAACCATTAAAAGTTTCCCCAAACCTAACCTCAACTAGTGGAGATCATTAAAGGTTTTAGAAACTTAACTTTCACCCACGCTGCAGATAGCACTTGTAGTCTATCGTAGGAACGGATTTGGATTTGGTGTTTCTTTACAGAAATCACTATCCGAAGTGCTCATGCTTCCACCGAAGTGATCAACTGAACCTTTACATCTTAGTTTTCCAATTGAACCTAATTCCTGGGATCTCCAGTCAGTAAGGTTGGGTTACCACCATATTGGTCCTTATACTTTGGGTTTTAAGCCCATTCCCATAGATAGGCAGAACATTTGATCCTTGGGTAAGCCCTTTGTCAGTGGGTCAGTTATGTTATCCTTTGATTTTATGTAATAAATGGATATTATATCCGTGGTGATCAGCTTCCTAACGGTCTTATGTCTCCGTCGAATATGACGAGACTTGCCATTTTACATAGAATTTCGTGCCCTTCCTAGAGCCGACTGGTTGTCGCAGTGGATCATTACAGAAGGTACGGGTTTGTTCCAACACGGAACATCCTCTAAGAAGTCATGAAGCCACTCAGCTTCTTCTCCTACTTTGTCTTAAGCGATAAACTCCGATTCCATCGTAGATTGGGCGATGCAAGTTTGCTTAGAGGATTTCCAAGACACAGTCCCACCACCAATTGTAGATACATACCCACTGGTGGACTTGATATTCTCTATATTAGATATCCAGTTTACATAATTGTACTCCTATAGTACAGCTGGATATCTCGAATAATGCAACCCATAAGTTAGCGTGTATTTCAGGTATTAAAGTACCTAATTCAACGCCTTCCAGTAATCATCACTCGGATTACGGGTAAACTTAGCCAACTTGTTGACTGCATAAACAATATCAGGTCGGGTGCAGTTTGTTATGTACATCAAACTACCGATCACCTGTGCATATTGCTCCTGGCGTATGGGTGCACCACGATTTTTATCAAGTTTTTGATTTCTAACCATTGGTGACTTTATAGGCGAACTGTCTAATGTCTCGAACTTTCTCAAAACATCCTCGATGTAGTGAGACTGAGATAAGACCAGTTCGTCAGACATCTTAGAGATGTTTATCCCTAAGATGACATTTGCGATACCCATGTCATTCATGTTGAATCATTGTTTCAACATGTTATTAGTCTCTAGAATTATGCTAGGACTGCTCCCTGTGATCAACATGTCATCTACATACAGGCATATCATAACAAACGAGTCAGAGTTACCTTTCATGTAGACACGCTTGTCACACTCATTAATGGCAAAACCCTTCGATAGTAGAGTAGTATCAAATTTTTTGTGCCATTACTTCGGGGCTTGTTTCAACCTGTACAGAGATTTGACAAGTCGACAGACTTTCTTCTCTTGCCCTGGAACTACATACCCCTCAGGTTGTTCCATATAGATTTCTTCTTCCAAATAACCATTTAAGAAGGCTGTCTTAACATCCATTTGATGTATCTCAAGGTCACAGAATGCTGGGATCACAATGAATACCTGTATGAATGTCATTCGGGATACCGGGGAGTACGTGTCAAAGTAGTCAAGGCCTTCTTTCTGCCGATAGTCATTGACTACCAACCTGGCCTTGTACTTATCTATAGACCCATCTGCTTTATACTTCCATTTGAGTATCCATTTACAACCCAACGGTTTATTTTCCGGAGAAAGATCAACCAACTCCCAAGTATAGTTATGCAGGATGAAGCCTATTTCACTCTCAACAGCTTCTTTCCAGAGCGGTGCCTCTGGAGTTGACAATGCTTCAGCAATTGTCCTTGGTTCATCATCAACCATATAAGCTACAAAGTCAGGACCGAAGGATTTATCCTTTCTGGCCCTTTTACTTCGCCTTAGTTTTATCTCTGGAGTCTCCAAGTTCTGAGATTCTCTGGAACACTAGATTCCGGATATTCAGCCACTTCTAGATCCACTAGATCTGAACCATCTAGATCCGGGCCGTCAACGACTCCCGGTTCCTGAGAGCTTTGTTCATAACTTTGTTTGCGAGATGTTATGTCTTTTTCTTTTCTAGGAAAGATACCTTCAAAGAATTGAGCATTCTTTGATTCCATGATTATACCTCCATGGATATCTAGAATATCTGACTTATGCACTAAGAAGCGATAAGCACTACTATTATTTGCATATCCAATGAATATGCAATCTATAGTCTTAGGCCCAATCTATAGTCTTAGTCAATATGAATCAACCATTAGGGGAAATAAATTAGACAAAATAAACCTCCTGAAAAATGAAGAAAACCAAGTTAGTATAAGACAAGTAATTATTATTTCAAATAATATGCATAGAGTGGAAAGCAGCAGCAAATAGCAAGCAAATTGTATGAAAATTAAATGGGCGTCCTAATATGCATGTGGCCTCTCTTATGCCAGAGGTGGGCCTAAACGCCAGATATGCGAGATTACGATAGATTGATCCAAGATGTTAAACTGCAAAGCTTTTGTTGGAAATGAAGACAAAATGAATGTACATTTTTCAATTTCGGCATGTCATGATTAGACTTGGATTTATCTATCATTATCACGCTACACATAATATGCTGATATGGTCGTTGGGTTGTGAGACCTGTTGACAATATTGGTGAATTTCTTAGTTGTGGAGTCAATACCAAGGATCGACCCACCTAAGGTGTATGCATGTATGACTTAAGATAAAGGGTGATATAACTCTATCCTAAATTTTCTAAGATTTGGTTGACTAGACTCAAGGTTCTCGAGTGGACTGCTCGAGTGAGAAGGCTATGCGGCCAACCGGATGGCCCAGACGCTCCGCGCATATATCAACTCTCCTAAAATTTTGGAATTTTGAAAGAAGTTTGCGGGTGCGCAAAACACACCTCGCGTGCATATGTGATAGTGTCAATTTTTTGAAGTGGAAAAAATATGAACGGAATGCCAATTTAAGAAAAGCGGTAAAGAAAGTAGCAATTAAAGCAGTTAAGCAGACAAAATTTTTCATAAAGGAAACAATTTAAAACAACAGATCAAATAAGAAGCAAAAAACAGAAAGTGCAATGATAAATAACCTGAATTTGTTATGGTTAAGAACATGTAGTCCCAAGCAGAGTCGCCATGATGTCGCATCCCATTTTAACCATGCGGTCAAAGAGGAGTACAACATATTGGTGATTCTTGGGTATTGGATTAAGGAGTCGCCACCTAATTATTCTAAGGTGAATTAGGGCACCTAAATGTTAACTAACTGCTGCAAAATAACTCCGATTTTATGGTCTGCAAAACTAAAGAGATTCTAGATAAGAGTTCTTTATTATCCTAAAGGGAAGGGGTTAGGCATTCTTTACGATCCGCTAACTTGCGATTATCCGGTCAAACTCATGTTAATTATTATGCTAAGAAAAATGCATGTTTTTACAAGTATAAAAATAATATTGCAAGTATGCATTTGTATGGCATTAAAATACATGTAAAGTTGAAAAAAAAGTATGCATTTGTATGAAAATTGATAAAAATGTATGCAAGGTGATTTTTATGGGCGACGGGCCTAAAAATAGATAAACTAGCGATTTCCGATTTTAAAACTAATCGAGTCTAAAAATAAATGAACTAGCAATGGGTTTTCAGTTTTAGACTACCCTATTAATTAATTATAAGTCTACCTATTCTAAACATTTCAATAACTTCAGGAGTACAATAATATTACAATACATAATTAAATAAACCTGAATTAATGAAAGTAAAAACAACAACAAAATAAATAATCTCTGATGGGTATTTGCCTTCTTTGAGTTTCATACATATGACTTGCAAGCTGTCAAGAACAAAAGGTTAGAAAACCGTTGAATATAAATAACTTCGGACTCGTATCCAAAATAGTAAATGTTTTTATTACGGAGGGCTCAGACTTAAATTTTGAAAAGATCTTTCAAATCACGTCGTGGTTGCGAACATATGACTCGTTGGTCATTTTAGTTGCCTTGCCTGCCGAACATGTTGGTCTCTTGGATGAAAAAAAAAGGTTTAAGTTTCATCCTTGCCCAGAAGTTATATTTCTGTCTTTCAATTGTGGAGGCCTCAAAATCGATGGATATTTTCATCGGCCAGTGTAGTATCGTATTCAAATCAGCAAAATTATACCAAAATAGCCAAACCGAAACCGAGAGGCAATTCTCGGAGGGATACAACCTCGAATTCAATTTCATTGGCCTAAATGCGGTATTTAGTTCAAATTAGTAAAATAATACCCAAATAGTAAAAATTGAAATCGAGAGGCATTTTCCGAAGGGACGCGGCCTCGAATTCAATTTCATTGAACTAAGTGTAGTATTTGTTCAAATCAGTAAAATAATACCAAAATAGCAAAACTGAAACAGAAGGGTAAATTCCGAAGGGGCGCGACCTCAAATTCAATTTCATTGGCATAAATGCAGTATTTATTTATATCAGTAAAATAGTAAGATATCCGCGCACGGACATTTGAATGCCAAAATAAACCAACAGTTTGCAATTGATACGTACAACCCGAATTCTGAAGTTTTCGGACCAAAGCAGGATTCGGAGTGTCTCTGAAAAATTCAATCCGGAAAGACGACGAAACAGTGAAGAAAACATTAGGTAATTGACCCAGTTCTGAAAAATAGACCCGGATAGATGACCCGAATTTCGGGTCGACCCGACCCGACCCTAGAAATACATCCGGAACAGTGGTGACCAAGAATCCAGAATCAAATTTTTTGATTTTTTCAGATAACCAACAAATAAGATGTAAAACACAAAATCTGGAAATATACCCAAACCGGGTCGACCCGACCCGGATCGATGACCCGACCCGAATCAGAGGTCTCAACCCGAATCAATTTCTTCTCAGATTTTTCAGATAACCAACAACAAGATATAAAATATATAAATCTAGTAATTTACCCAAATCGGGTCGACCCGACCCGGATCGGTGATCCGACCCAAATCAGAGCTTCCAACCCGAATCGATTTCTTCTCAGATTTTCATATAACCAACAACAAGATATAAAACATATAAATCTGAAAATTTACCCAAATCGGAACCCAAAAACAGTGAAGAACAACAAACAAAAGCAGATTTTCGGAGTAGGGTTCACGAAGCAAATATGAGTATTTTAACCCCAAACTTTAAGAACAAAACTCACCCTTTCTTTCGGATTTTTGGACTTATTTCTTGAATAACAAGGAAGGCGAATGCTAAAAATCAAGAACACAATAGATTTTTTTTTCTTTTTTGTCTCAGTCCTCTTTTCTTGAAGAACAAAAGGGGGGTTTTATAGGTAGAATTCGAAATTCGAATTCAAATAAAAGAGAAAAAAAAGTGATGGTTTTGACAGATTTTGAAACTGAGACGATGACAGGGGTACGGGTTGATGCTCTTACCCACCGAATCCTTGCAGGTTCGTCTTAGAGACCCAACGACTAATGCATGATTTGCAACTTCAGGACGATTTGATTGGACGAGCTAGGCTCTGAGATTTTAAGAAAGGGGGAAAAGGACTGGGGGTGATGCGAGAGGTCTAAGGTGGAAAGGACATGGTGGCAGGGACGTTGGTGGTGGCATTTATCCGGCGGTCCGAGGGTGATTTCGGGTGAAAGGCCGCTGGTTTGGAGAGGTCTGGTTTTAGGGCGATTTGAGGGGATATGGGTCGGTGAGGTGATGGGGTAGGTTGATGGTGTCAGGTGGCGGTGTCAGTGACTGATGGTGTCAGGCGTAGGGTGCGGCAACGTGGGGGTAGGAGCGTAGGGGTGTGCGGCCGATTGGGGGGTTATGGTGTTAGGTTTGAGGGGTAAAGGGAAATAAGGGTATTGGGAATTAAAAGGGATGTGGGAAGAGTAGGTATGGGCCGGTTCGGGTGAGGGGATTTGTTAGGACGACTTGGGTCGGTTCGGTTTGGGCTGTTTTGTGGTGAAGGGAAATAAAATGGGTTATGGGTTTAAAATATAAGGAGTTTTATTTGAGAAAAAAAATGTTTGACAAAAATTATAAATTGCAAAGATGACAATATGATAATAATAAAAAAATATAATATTTGTGAAATGCTTAATGCTTAATAAAAATAAAAAAACGATGCCGTTTTGTGAAAATAAAATAATATAGAATATTAGGATAAAAACTATGATCATGATTTAAAAAGGCAAATGGTTGTAGAAATACGAATAATAATGATATTGAGAATAATAACCTATATGTATATATATAAAAATGTCTTGAGGTGTCAAAAATACTTAAAATTGCGAATAAATCAGAAAAGACGGGACAAAATTGGTTGTCAATAATAGTCCCCTGTAGTTTGATTTCTGTTGCTATGTGTCATTTAGTGTACTTTGTTTAATTTATTTACCTATGCTAGTTACTTCTTACTTTTTCGTAATGCGCTATAATGGCTTATTCGCTTTTTATACCAACATTTTGATACTGCTTTAAATTTTTCTGACCAGGTCTGACCGTTTCTCTTGCTTTGCTTTACTTGTGCTTATGCTCTGTCTTGAGCGATGATCTCTCATAAACAACCGCTCTTCCTTCCAAGGTAGAGGTAAGGTCTGCGTACACTCCACCCCCCCAGACCCCACATTGTGAGATTTCACTGGGTATGTTGTTGTTGGTGTATCACGTGGTTTATCTATGAATTATTAATTTGGTATTAACATTGGGAAAATTTAACAAATACCTATAGGATCCAAAACTTTTATCCGCTCATATCCAATTATAATGGTGCTCATTACATAATTACCCTTATACCTATTTACTAGTTGTATGGACAAAAATTGAGTGGTTTTTAAAAAAAAATATTATTTAAAGGTAAATTATAAAATGATAAATAGAAGTTGAAGTTGCGTTTGGACATGTATTTAAGTTGAAATGTATGGATATAATTGAGTGATTTTTAAAACAAAAATATTATTTAAAATTAAATTATAAAATGATAAATAGAAGTTGAAGTTGCGTTTGGACCAACTTTTAAAACTTTAATTTATTTTGTCTAAGTTTGGAATGAAAAGTAGAAATAATGTATAATCACACGGCTTTTTGAAAAATAAAAATTATGCCCTAACGGGTCCTTAGTCCCCAACTCCCTCATTCTCTTATCATACCACTTGATCCCCATTTTTGTTTTTTGTTTTTTGTTTTTTCTCTTTTTCATTTTGATCTTCTTTTTTTCTCCTTCTCTAATTCCATTCAAATTTTTTAATTTTTTTCATAATCTGATGTCATTCACTTTTGCGATGATTTCACTTTAATTCATACATATTGAAGAAGGAAGGAACATAAAAGAGAGGAGTAATAATTACACACAAAAGATATAAGTTATTACATAAGTTTTCATGAAATTTTTTGCTTGATGTACTATATAGAGAATCGCTCCCAAAAAAATGAATCTATGAATTCTTTCATAATTGGTTGTACAGTAGGTGTGATGATTTACTTTACGGGTGAGCCCTTTAATTTTCTCTACAGGGCTACAAGTGTTAATGATCCTTATACGGTGATTTCACCTTAATTTATGTAATTCTTCAAAATATAGATATGATCATATAACTGTGATTTTTATTGAGAGATTTTTATAAAAAGGGTACTGAAATTCTTTGAAATATGATATACCCAAAAGACGAAGCTTCAAGTATCTTGGGTCCATAATACAAGGGGATGGTAAGATTGACGATGATGTCATACACCGTATTGGAACAGGGTGGATGAAATAGAGGCTATCCTCCGGGGTGCAAGAAAGTGTCGCCTAGGCTGAAAGGTAAGTTCTATAGAGTGGTGGTTAGACCAAAATTGTTGTATGGGGAAGAATGTTGGTCAGTTAAGAACGCTCACGATCAGAAGAGGAAGGTAGCGGATATGATGATGCTTAGATGGATGTGTGGTCATACTAGGAGAGATATGATTAAAAATGAAGTTATACGAGATAAGTTTGGAGTGGCCTCCATGATGGACAAGATGAGAGAAGCGAGACTAAAATGGTTCGGTCATGTGAAGAGAAGGTGTGAGGCTACTCCAGTTAGGAGGTGTGAGAGATTGACAGTCGCAGGAGTTAGGAGAGGTAGAGGTAGACTGAAGAAGAAGTGAGGGGGGGGGGGTGATTAGACAGGATATGACACAATTTCAGCTGACTGAGGACATGATCGTAGATAGGAAGATGTGGAGGTTGAAGATTAGGATCAAAGGTTAGTAGGTAGTTGAGTTTTGTCGTGATGTGTGTAAGTGAGGTGGGAGGATAGCCTTTCCATCTCCTCTTTTCCTCTTCTTAGTAGTAGTATTTATGTATCACGTAGATCATTATTTCTATGTGTGTATTACTTCATTTGTTCTATATCTTGATATTTTTGTTGTCTTATTTTCTTGCAATCTTGTATTGACTACGATTTTGAGCTGAGGATCTATCGAAAATAACCTCTCTGCCCCACAAAGGTAGAGGTAAGGTCTGCATACATCCTACCCTTCTCAGATCCCACTTTGTGATATTACACTGGATATGTTGTTGTTGTTTGACTTTTGTAATGTTGAAATCTCAACTACAATGGTACTAAGCCAATATCTCATTATATATCATGTTTAATGAACACTAAATTTCTTTATTTCTTGCTAACCAAGAAATTGTGAAATGTCTTTTTTTTTCCAGTAGTGTGTTAACCAATCCAATATTTCAAAAAAAGCAAATGATCTCCGAAATTGGTAAATTATATTTTTTTCACTTATAACTATTTACTCAAAGCTTTATTAAAATAATAATAATAATATTTACAAAATAGTGCACATAGTTAGGCATATACGTGCCGAAAAACAGTATATCTATAAAGGAATACATACGAGAGAGATATAATATATGTGTAGAGCAAAGGTTTGACTATGTGAATAAATGTATGTTTGTACTATTTACATATTATTTAGTAAAATGTCATTTACTCATGCATTTTATCTTAGTTAATTTCGTATTAGTATAGATGAGTTACAATAAGATTGTTTTTCTCATTGTATTACTTTCTCTGTCTCAAAATATTTGTCGCATTTTTCGTTTGCACACCCTTAAGAAAGCATTTATAAGGGTAACATTTTGACTATTTTACCCTCTTAACATTTTTCATCATGTAATCTCCCCTCAATAAATATTTTCTTCATCAATGATGAAAACTTCTTAAATATTGCTAATTAGTATAAGGTTAAAATAAAAAAATTACTTAATTTTATCTTGGTTAAATCAAACTACAAATATTTTTAGCAAGGATGACAAGTATTCTGGGATGGATGAAATATCAAGTTTAACTAAGATCTGGATAGTCACTCGGAAAACAGTGTGCATTCAGGACCGCATAGCGCAGTGGATTAGCGCGTTTGACTTCGGATCAAAAGGTCGTGGGTTCGACTCCCACTGTGGTCGGATATTGTGTAATGCAATTACTTTTTTCTTCTTCTAGTTACTCCTATTGTTACGCAATATGTTTTTTAGCAACCGCATATTGTATGTTCCCCAATTTCTAAAAGACTGTATTTTTTTTCTAGCTCAACTGGTAATGCTACTTTTAGTCAAGTAATGTATATAAAGTAAAGATAAACAAGAAAACAAAAGGTTAATTAGAATAGAAGTAACCATAACTTATGATAATTGCCGCACACAACAAAATCATAGCTTATGATGTTGGCATGTTGCACCTTAATATGTAACATTTCTGCTAGAAACAAAAATTTATGAGTCTAACAAGGTAACTTGGGTTCTTCATTTCACAATTACCTAGACTTATAGGTTACTACTTCCTCCGTCGTATTTGAAGTGTCCTTTCACTTCAAAAAAAATTAGATTAATTATTTTAAAAAAAAATTACCTCCTCCATCTCAAAATAAGTGCTAAACTACCACTATTTATTAGGTATATTTTTATAATTGAGCAATGTTAAAGAGGACTACTTTAATATTAAGATGTAGTTGAAAACTTTTGTCATCTTTTGTCTTGAATTCTTAAGGTGACTCTTATTTTGGGATAATTTTTTTTTGGCTAAAGTGACATTTATTTTTGGATGGAGGAGTAAGACACAATAGATTGCATTTTTTCAGGTAATTTGATTAAACTAGTCTTAATGAAAATTTGCATATTTGTCACGACCCAAATCGGAGGGCAGCGATTGGCACCCGGTGCCTTACTCAACCGAGCACCAACATACATTACTTCCTCAATTATCATCAGACTCGTCTTAGGCCGATAAGGCCACATCAATATACATCCATAAAGAGAATATAAACTTGACATGAAATGGACAAGCCAAAAGATACATACATATATCTGGGCCGACAAGGCCGCCATAGAAACTATCAACATCACAAGGACGCCATAGAAACTATCAACATCACAAGGCCAACAACACCATCATAACCATAACTACACACATGAAAACTGTCTACAAGCCTTTAAAAGTTGACCAACATCATCGTACATAAGTCGGGACAGGGCCCCGACATGATACCCTGACTCAATAATGTTCCGAAAGAAGATGGAGCTCACTAACAACCGCTGATATTCAAGAGAAGCCTATTGTGGAGGATCGTCTACCCATCTAACTGGACCTGCATGGCATAAAATACAACGTCCTCTGGCAAAGGGACATCAGTACGAATAATGTACCGTGCATGTAAGGCGGAAACAAAAACATGATATTAAGACATCAACAATAAGGAGGGATAAAAATCAACATGTATCTCTGAATTGCCACTAGAGGTCATGAATATGCATACTTATACTTATATACGTTTATATTGATCTCGCCTAAATTACACCATAATAAGGTATAATGCGGTCATTCTCAAATATAGTAACCCAACTAGGTTGGGGTTGAATCCCACAAGGAATACAATGAGAAATGAACTATATTCGATTTGTATCATTCCTTTACTAAATACTTTACTCCTGGGATAATCAATTTATTTGTTTGTTTATTTTAACTAATCAATTAACCACGTCAATTAACAATTAATATATTAGATAAATTGGAGTGATAGGATTGTGACTTAATGCATGGAAGTGATGTTGATTCATGCTAAGTTGGGTTTAATAAGTGTGGTATGAGCAACGGGGACTAATATCTAGGTGATGATTTCGTAATTGACACACCTAATTTCACTTTAGGCTTTCTCAAGCTCTAAAGTGTAGAATATATGAACACCCATTATTACCCTTAGTTGATTCCTTCTAACTAAAGTTGTGAATCATTAAATGGAGTTTAAAGGCCCATGTCCTAATTAACTTATCTCTTTCCTAGACTCTAGTCTCCCTTTTCAATTTTGACTAGAGACAATAGGCATTAAAGGGATATTTACAACCAACCCTTAAACATTAAGAGTGAGAGATAATTAAATGTCACCATTATACACCCATTTTCATTTATAAATTATTCCAACTACCACATTTTATTTTGGATCACAACTCCAACCTAGATTCTAGTCACTCATGTTAAACAATAAATACACTACAAAACAATAAATAAAAAGAGACATAATGAACATAAAAAGAAGTTTACAATTATTTTTATATAAATAATGGAACTTGTCTTCTACCAAATGGAATATTAAGCAAAATTTTTGAAAGTAAATAAACTAGAGATGAATAGTGTTTTGTGTCTCTTCAAGACAAGACATAAAGTGGAATGTATGAAAAGGAGGTATGTAGATAGACGTCCCATCATAAAATCCTAGGTACATATATATAGGGACTCAAATTTCAAACTTCTCATCATTACAAAAATGCCACTGCCGACCACTCTGCGATCGCAGAAGGGGATCGCAGAGCAGTTCTGCAGTCCGCAAAAAAGACCTAGGGTTCATAGAGTGGGTTCTTGTTTGGACTGTCTGGAACTGCAATCCGCAGAACTGAACTGCGGTCCGCAGAAGTGCCCTTAAGCTTCGCAATCTAGGCTGGACTTGAGTTGGATCAGTGGTTCACAGACCGGAATATGATCCACAGAACGGAAGTGCGGACTGCAGATTGGGTAGCACTTCGGGGCTTCGGAGTCTTCAATTCACTATCCATTTCTACGATGATGCCCACCATTCTGCGGTCGCAATTTGGTTTTGCGGTCCACAAAAGTGATCTTCTAAGCACTTCTTTTTTTCCAGCATTTTTGTCCATATTTCAGTATATTTATTCACTTTTGGTGTCCCAAGGTAAAAATCCTACAAAAAATGAAATTACATAAGAAATATATACTACGAATGCACAAAAGACAATAATTATCTATGAAATTGGTATCAAATGTGCTATAATTTTTTGGCACATCATGTATAACTCCATTAGCCTTATTGGGCACGATATCGTATCATAATAGCCTATGTGGGAAAGATCATCTCACCGTATTACCAATTTATCAGTAGTGGTGCTTATATAACACCATTGTCATAATACATATATATGTGAATATAACACATTTATCATAATCAGATATACTTTATATGTGTATATAACGCCATTGATCATAATACATATATGCATGCATGAAGAGCCTTTAGGAATCATTAGAACTCTTTCGGAGTGACTCATTGTCGATATCCCTCCAAATGTATAATGAATATCAACATTATATTTGTCACACCCCAATCTTAGGGGTGTGGTCGGCACTCGATGCCCTAAGGCTCAAGCGTACCAATCATAATACCTGTAACATATTTAACAATACATGGGTCGACAAGGCCACTAACGAGCGATTACCTAATCAAAGTTACAATCACCTGCACGTACAAAAGACCCAACCTATATATATACATAACATGACCGACAAGGCCAATACAAACACAATAGTCAACTATGAAGGCTGACAAGGCCACGCAAAACTACTATTACAAGATGAATGTCTACAAACCTCTAGGGAGTGTATCAATAACACCTGATTGGTACAGGGACCCACCACACCCAACTATGCACATATATGGAACCTCTATACCTATCGACTCACTAGACCTCTTCGGAAGAAGGAAGCTAGACAACCTTCAGCTGAGTCGAATTACCTATTGCAGGGTATCGTCTAAATCTTTATCTGTACCTACGGGCATGAAACGCAGCGTCCCAACAAGGGACCATCAGTACAAAAGATGTACTAAATATGTAAGGATGAGGCTGTAAATAAATGAAATATTGTAACTGAAGCATAAAGTTGAAACTACAACTGAGTGCAAAACTGTAAATGGAATTATAGAGAGACAACATGTTCCCTGAGTGCCTCTGTGGGCCAAGAATATACATACTTTACTTTAAAACTCTTTGTATACGTATATAAGTATATATGCCACACATTGGGGATATCTTATCATCATTACGATGCTCTTTGGGGCTATCATCTTCATAAACTTTCCAACTATAATGGTGTGCACATATAAGTGCCTACCCGACCGACTATAGCATGGCGCAGTGTCATAACATATATATATATATATATATATATATATATACATGCAATGACTCTAAATTTCCTTAGGAACCTGATCAAAGTGACTCAAGATCGTTACTCTCCGATTATCGTTATGCAATTGTGTATGTACCAATGGGCTATGAATAAACAAAATCCATAAGCTTCAGGTTACTATCAAGTAGAGAAATGCTTCCGAACAAAACAATAGGAGTCATGAACAATAACAATATGATACAAAGGTATTCATAATCTTAAACCTTAACAATAGAGTTCCTTTTCGAAGGGACGTCGTTGCAGTTACGCTTATTCATAAATCATGCAAAATGAATGAAAGAGTTAACCTTAACATACCTCGTTGATGACCAATACCACTTCTATAGTTCCTCGCTTGTTCTAAAATCGCCAACCTAAACAATAAGGACAATCTGCATCAAAATCTATTCAAGAGTTTTAAGAACTTTATCAATGTGACATTCCGTTGAACACTTAGGGTGCATATTCTATTCCACCTTATTTTCATGGAAGTTTAAGATATTATCATCCCTTTTTCGATAATAACAACATCATCAAGATTACAACAACCATATTTCATGGAATCTAGCCATAGCTATCTTAAAAAACCTCATCCAAGCCATCCAACAATCAAAACCACAATTATTATGATCACTATAGAGTTTTATCTCAACTTCTTCATGGATTTCACTACCAAGAGATTACTTTAAGCTAGAAAAACTTAATAATACTTAAGAACAACAAGAATCATACCTTAATCCAAAGTAATAACTTGAAATCCAAGCTTGTCTTTGATCTCATCCATCATTGATCGCTCTACTTGCCATATGAGTGTCTTCTCAAGATTTTGGTGTTACATTATGGTGAGTTCACTTGGTAATCACTCTTGGAACTTTGGAGAATATCTAGAGAGGGTTTGGGGGTGTTAGGGATGAGTTTTGGTCGAAATGAAGGTCAATTATGCAAGCAACCATTTAAATAAACCAAAGTGGTCGGTCATCCCCTCTTTCTTACCTTAGGCTCCCTACCTTAAGATATGCTCAATATATAAAATTACAGGGTGTAAAATCCTTCTCCCCTTAGAAATATTTGTCCTCGAATATTGGGACATTGTTACTTGAGTATAGCAACTCTTACATCATTAGAAATTCTGACAGAGTTTCTTTCGTACATAGGATCATCTCAATCTGTTGCACAATCAAATACCATAACTATCGCCTTATAGGGTTATACCAACAATATTAGTACAACATCGACCTCACATGGTCGTACATCTCTTTATACAATATCACTTCATAATTGTAATTTATCTGAACTGTTAAACTTAGACATTTGATTCGGTTCTTTCCTTTGCTTTATGACGACAACTTGTCAATATACAAGGCTGTGACTTGTAAGGCTTCATTAGGAAGGAGTATGATCTCAACTAAGCAACCAACAATAAATATGGAACACAATAATTGCAATGGGGCTACTCCCGATAAGGGATAAATGATAGACGAATAAAATAATTCTTTTGACATTTATTTTTGAAAATGATAATCACTTTGGGGCATAAATAGGGATATAATGAAAGGTTGTGGTACGATGGTCATCAATGACCAGGTTTTTTTGGAAAAAATGAAGATCTTTCGAGTTCATATCTTCTTTTGTTCTTTCCATGCATTTCTCTTTGTACATTTCTTTCTTACTTCATTCATATCGTTATACTTGAAGACGTAGTTTACGGATGACTCGCTGGTCTTGGAATTTCTTTATTCAGTAAGTTCTCACCTTTACATTTCTATCATGGCAACACTTGGAGTAAATACCCAATGAATATCTTTAGTATCAAAACATAAAATTCAGGTAGGTGGACATCCATTAGTAGGAATATACTCTGTTTGTCTGACTCTGCGCTTAATAGTCGAGTTTGGTTATTATAATTGCGAACATTTCAGATGAAATCTTCCTTTCTTGCCAAGTCTTATCCGGCCCCTGCGACCAATTTTTTTTATAACATCTCAGTGTTAATCTGAGCATTTTCTTATAACTTACTATATCTATTCTGACACCACTACTTCGGGTTCTATCCTTTTCCGTTACTCGCTAAGAGTTCTGCTCCTCTTCTGTACATAACACCTTATTCATCAACTTGATAGTATTTTTAATAATAGTTGTTGCTCTTTAGACGAGTGTTTCAAAATTCTTCCAACTCCTACTGTCCGGTGGTTTTAAACCTTAGTCCTAATTGGCCCCTTAAGACGGAGGTAGGATAATCTTGGACATCCAAAGTCCCAGTAAATACTAGTTTTTCAAAAGTAGTTTGTTGTATAAAGAGCGCTTGTATACTGGCTCGAGATAGCTCCGAAAAATAAGTAATCTTCTTAATATAAATTGTCAGCTAATCTTTGATTGTATCGACTGGATTAACTATTATGTTGCAACCTGATGAGTCAGTTATGCACTAGTATTTCGGATCTGAATGGCTCATCATGATAGTGAGATGATTCTTAATGATTTTTCATTATGCACTAGTATTTCAGATCTGAATGGCTCATCATGATAGTGAGATGATTCTTAACAATTTTTCGGCACCTCTTATTTCCCATGACGTTTCAACCGAACATCCTGGAGATGATATTATCCAATCTAAAATAAGCTTAACACTCCTTGGTCATCTTCTCTATTGCTCAAGTATCCTTTCTCAGTTTGTATCATCCCTTCACTACTTACCTTATTTTCCCATCTTGTTCACGTATGGGAAACAAGACATCCTCTCACCTTCCATGTCTTTTCTCTTAATCGGCCTTATTTCTTAGGCATCCACTATTTTTACTTATTCCAGGCCTGCTTCACCTTGAGATCAACATTTATTCCATACTAAGAGTGCAATACTCGACCCTTGTAACTTCAAAATTCGCTACTCATCATATTCAACTATTCTTTTACTGGTATGTCGTATATACCTTTTATAGAGGATAACCTTCGACATAATCGCATTGTTCTTCAGTATTGTCCACATTTGAGGGTCGTCCTACCCCTTTTCTTAGTGAAGGATTCATGTTTGCAAGGTGTCGATCTGCCAGATTTGCCGTGATCACTGTGCTTGGGTTAATGCTTTCACTAGTATGGCTTGGCTCAAGTTCCTTTTGCAACCTATGACTTTAGATCTTACGTTAATTATATCATCCATCTCGTGGAGTTTTCAGTTAATTTGGTAAATCTAAAGTTTACTATCATCCACTTACTTTTATCATTGCCTCATTGTCCCCATTTCTTTAAATCCTTTCCTTAATGTCTACCCTGGCCTCTTCGAGGTTCGTTGATCATTTTACCTTCCCGTTATATGCCTATGTCAGGCCTTATTCACCATTATTTCCACTTACTTACCCTCCAAGGCATTACTGGTATTCGGGGCGGAACTAGTGTTTAACATATCCAAGTTCAAGTCGTAGCCTGATTTAAATTTATTACTTACTCATGCTTCCCCTCTTAACGGGTCTTATATCTTCTCTTGACCCATCACTCGATCATTTAGCCTTTACGTTTCTAGCTTAATTCCCTTTAAGGATCCTTTGACTTAATGTTCTCCTTGTAATTATCTCTCTCGAGCATCGGGGTTTTATTTTTTTGGCTGGAAGGATCTACATACCATTTATTTGTCATGGTCCTTCTCTTTAAGGTGTTTGCACTATCGTCGGTTCCATCTGAGTATCGTTATCAATATCCTTTCCATGAAAATCTTTCCACCTGTCTGTCCTTACGAGATGCATCTTGTGGCCTCATACTTTATCATAACATTCCGCTTGCACCTGTCAATCATCCATCCACCTTTTATAGTCATCCTTCTGTCCCGTCGTGACCTTTATCATAAGATGTCTTCAATCCACTGTTCTTTCCTATTTGGCTTATAAATTTACATCACACAATTAAAAAATCTTATCACCTAATATTAAAAATCTACTATCATTTACCGCCATCCACATATGTATTTGCTAACGGTAAGGAAGGTAGGTCATTTGCCTTTAACTGACTAAACTCATCTTGTCTCTTTATCTTCATAAATGGTCCAGCCCTTGAAAAAGTTGAGGTTACTAGTTTGGCATGCCGATTTACGCCCTCTTTCCTTTAACTATTTTCTAAAACGAAGTTTTATGTAACTTAACTCCGGAGATCCATTCTCTTTATCAATCTTCTAGGGTCCTTTTCATTCATTAGGCTCACGATTACTATTCAATTCACGCATTCATAACAAGTTCTCGCGTTTAAAGGACGTGAGCCGCTAAAAGGCGAAAAACATTCTCAAAATGTTCCAAACTCTCCGGTAAACCTTGTTGCCTCACAGTTTCTTTCAATCTTATATCACCTTGTCATTTCTCACCCAAAGCATGGTACTTTCACACAATTGTCGAATGATATATTATCACGAGTTCATGGGTTACTTAATAGGGTCATTGGAAGACATGCCACCCTTCCGACCCTAGATTGGGTTAGGTGCTCCATATCTTTCCCATTCGCAATATGCATACGTAGCTTTACTATTTTTTGGACTGGAAATTTTCTCTTTAGTCAATATTATTACACTCACGATTCTTTCTTATCGGAATATCTTACCCACATGGGTCATTTTGAAAAGAAAAATTGTCTTTCTAAAATAGTGTTACTCGTCTAGAGTATAAAATAATACATATCATGCCTATAGGAGGTAGGTAAATGAATAAAGAAATCAATGGCATACCTGCACTTGTCTGCTCTCCTTGGGTAGCGTCCGAACTTAAAATTATATCCTCGCTCTCTTCTTTACTCTTATAGGCCAACCTGAGACACTCTCATATCTTGTGTCCTCGATTACCACACCAATAACAACCTTTTATTTCCTTATGACAAGGTCCCGCATGCATTCATCCACATATCTTATAACATGGCCTAGACAGCCTCACTCGATCAGAACTACTCCTACTCTAATCCTGAAGTGTCGAGGGTTGTGACCCCTACCTCGGCCTTACCTAAGAACTCTGATCGTACCTAATCTATCGCAAACATCTGTCATATTGGTCATGTATCCGAAATACTTCATTATGTCTCCCCCGATAATCACCAACCATTTTAACCCTATTAGTCATTTCCCTATCTCCAACTGAGTCAGACCTATCGAACATTAACTGTTATTGGTCAACGGGCACCCTGGGTTGTGAACTCACTGACCCTTCCAGAGGTCTACCATTATCAATTGTACCAGGGCGGTATCGTGCCTAAGAGGAAACCAACTGGGTCAATACCTGAACTTCCCTCCTAATATCTTTATCAGATAGTGCTAGAGGTGTATCTAATGGTATATCTGATCATACGGAGGTCTCTCTCGGTGCCCCTGATCATATTTGGGGCGAAGACTGGTGGGGAGGTAACCCGTTCGTATCCTCTGACAGTTCGATCTCGATAGAAGGTGTATCTCTCAAAGAAGACATCGTTGAAATTGTAAACAGGGCAATGTTAGAAATAAGATACTTACCTCTTCGACTCTATTACACGATCAAGATTAAGGAAGTGAGAAACCATCCTAAATGCCATGTAGCCTCATGTTTATAAGTGTGGCGCGCAACACACCCATAAGCAAGAATCTACTAGACACGGCTTGTAGATATCCCTAAAACTGACCTACTTTGATACCAAGTTTGTCACACCCCAACCTCGAGGAGTGTGCCTGACACCTGATGCCCTAAGTCTCGAGCGTACCAACCATAATACTTGTAACATGCTCAACATTGCATGGGCCGGCGATGCCTCTGTACCTGATCAAAGTAATAATCACATGCACGCAGAAAAGGCCCAACCTACATATATAATAACAAGACCGACAAGGCCGATACAAACATAACGCTCAACTGGGAAGACCGACAAGGCCGATACAAACATAACGCTCAACTGGGAAGGCCGACAAGTCCACACAAAACTACTATATACAAGATGACTATCTACAAGCCTCTAGGGAGTGTATCAACAACACCTGGTCGGGATAAATCCCTGCGATACCCAACTATGTACATATATCCAACCACCATACCTATCTGCTCACTAGACCGCTCCGGAATAAGGGAGCTAGACAACCTTCAGCTGAGTCGAATCACCTACTGTGAGGTATCATCTAAATCTCTATCTATACATGCGGACATGAAACACAATGCCCCATCAAAGATGTACTGAATATGTAAGGCTGAGACTATAAATAAATGAAATACTATAACTGAAGCATAAAGTTAAAACTGCAACTGAGTGCAAAACTGTAACTGGAATCATAGAGAGACAACATATGCTCTAAGTGACTCTATAAGCCACGAATATGCAGACTTTGCTTTAAAACTCTTTGTAAACGTATATAAGTATATATGCCACACATCAGGGCTATCTTAGCGTCATTACGCCATTCTTTGGGGCTATCATCATCATAAACTTCCCAATTGCAGTGGTGTGCACATATAAGTGCCTACCCGATCGACTATAGCGCAACGCAGTGTTGTAAAATTGATACATATATATAATGCATGAAATGACTCCGAAGGGCCTTAGGAACCTAATCGACTGACTCAAGGTCGTTACCCTCCGATTATCGTTATGTAACTGTGTCTGTACCAATGGGATATGAATCAATAAAATCCATAAGATTCAGGTTACTATCAAGTCGGGAAATCCTTCCAAACAAAACAATAGGAGTCATAAACAATAACAATATGATATAAAGGTATTCACAAGCTTAAACCTTAATAATAGAGTTCATTTTTGAAAGGACGTCGTTACAGTTACACTTATTCATAAATCATGCTAAAGGAATGAAAGAGTGAGCCTTAACATACCTCGTTGACGACCAATACCACTCCTATCGTTCCTCACTTGTTCTACAATCACAGACCTAAAAAATAAGGACAATCCGCATTAACATTTGTTCAAGAGTTTCAAAAACTTTATCGATATGACATCACATCGAACACTTAGCGTGCATATTTTATTTCACCTTATTTTCATGGAAGTTTAAGATATTCTCATCCCCTTTTCGATAATAACAACATCATCAAGACTACAACAACCATATGTCATGGAATCTAGCCATAGCTATCTTAAAAAACCTCATCCAAGACATCCAACAATCAACACCACAACTATTATGATCACTGTAGAGTTTTATCTCAACTTCTTCGTGGATTTCCCTACCAAGAGATTACTTTAAGCTAGGAGAACTTAAGAACAACAAGAATCATACGTTAATCTAAAGTAATAACTTGTAATCCAAGCTTGTCTTTGCTCTCATCCTTCCTTGATCACTCTATTTGCCATATGAGTGTCTTCTCAAGCTTTTTGTGTTAAATTATGGTGAGTTCACTTGGTAATCACTCTTGGAACTTTGGAGAATGTATAGAGAGGGTTTGGGGGTGTTAAGGATGAGTTTTGGTCAAAATGAGGATCAATTATGTAAGCCACAGTTTAAATAAACCAAAGTGGTCGGCCATTACCTCTGATGTGCGATGTTATATGCAATTGCATGTGCCATGTGCGGCCACATATCCAATGGAATATCAGGGCAGTGTGCGGCCACATGAGTGTCTTCTCATCTGCGACACAAAATGCTCTAGCGTATCGGTTGATCTTCATCAAACTTTATCGAAATGTGATTCCTTTGATCCCAATGATATATAACCATCCATAAATCTTCTAAACATCCATTCATATAATAAATGACCCTTGGAACGGGGCCCGGCCTATCGAATTTTAATTCGACTAGGTATACTCTTAAACGTTCACGAAACGACGGGTGTAACTCAGAGTCTCGTAGCTACACTTCAAATCTTGGACCAAGGCCTTGCCACCATAACTCTTCTCATCTCACATCGGTTTTACACGATGTACACAATGTAAGGATTGTAAGCATGAAGGATTTAGCAGCTCTTAACTCTCACGACTTCTTCGGGCTTCAACTTGATCCTTCCTTAATCATTCCAAGGGAACCCTCTTCCTTACCTTAGGCTCCCTACCTTAAGGTATACTCGATATATGAAAGTACAGGGCCTCAAAAGGGACATAGGAATCATCTTTAAACATGCTTTGAATATATAACATGAGAATGAATAACATGAACATTCTTAGCTTTCAAGAGTAGAGTCAAATTATGGAATGACATTACGTTTACGTTTCGTTTATTTGAATCATGCTAAAAGAAGGAAGAATAGCCTTAAATTACCTTTAACGTTTATTTAACGACTCAACATATATTGTCTGTAGCCTTTCAATCTACATTAAAGACAAGGGAACTTATGGTTAAGTCATGGAGGGACTTAAAATACATTTCTAAGCTAGTAGCTCTCTTAAGAGAAATTGGGCAACACTTCCCCTGTAACTTTCACTTCCCTCCAATTCAAAATAACATTAACAACAACAACAAGAAAAATGTCAACAATAACATAGCCGAGCCACTGCATAAATACCCAGCTAAAACATAGTTCAAAAGTTCATTAAAACATCTCACACACACAAACATCTTAACAACAACTTCCAAACAACAACCAACAACTATACAAATGTCCCAACCAACACAAGGATATGTCGAGCGCCAAGCTCAGTTTATAACTAGTAATTAACCCTTTTACACTTTCTTCTTTCAAAATACAATTCAATAATGAAAACCACAACATACTCGGGTTATTCCTACTGATTTACAGCCACAACACATTATAAAAATGACCTCATAACCATCCAACAAGTTACATCAACCTAGAACCATTTTCAGGCCATTTCTTTATAAGTTCTTACTTCCATAACTTAGTTAAAACTCCAATAAGCTCAAACACATGAAGAAGAGAATATTTCTTACCTAATTCAAGCTCTTCAAGGGGCGGAAAGTGGCAGTAGCTTGCCTTGGAGGAGAATCACTCCTTCACTTAGATTCTTCAAGTTTAGAGATAGTATTTCAACTTTAATTGAAGAATGGAGATGATTACTTGAGGATTTTTTTAGGATTTGTGAACCAGCTTGGAGGAAGCTTCTATGGCTATTCTTGAGAGATTTTTCTAGAAAGGGAAGTGAGAAAGAATGAAATAAATCAGCTCTTTTAAGGGGTCCTTTTGGCCGACCCCTTATTTTATTTGAAATTTTCTTGGCCTTCCTTTTAGCAAGTAGGTGATGCACCTACTTGTCACCTACTATCTTAATATGTGATACATATTGATTCTTATTCCATTTTTAAACATGTATATCATTATCTGTTAATAAATAAGGCATGCGTCATGTAGCTCAAGCAAGTAGGACGGCTAAGCAAGCAACTCGTTTTTATTTGCTTAATATCCCATTTCTCCTCCAAGTCACGTTCACCTTAACTTTTATTTAACGTGTATCTATACTTGAACCTTGAGGCTTCATCACAACTTATTTCCCACGTTTAAGTACATTCGTCAACCTCAACTTAGTCGTACATATATTGAAAGAAAATACGAGATGTTACAATATGACTATTAACTTGACACATTGAGATTTGGTCACTTAGTACTTAATAAGAGAAATTTGAAAAAAAAATTCTTAATTATATAAATGGACACTTATTTTGAATTAAAATAAACGCTTTAAGCGAACACTTGTGATGAAGAGGAGGGAGTCAATAATAAATAAAAAATAAACAAGGGTTAATAAATAAACTCCCTCTTTATATTGGTTGGAAACCCAACCATATAATGCGAGAACACGTGTTGTTACACCCGTGCCGTAACTCATCTCTTGTTGGCCCCATAAGCAGCAGGAAGAAAAATCATACTGGGCGCACTTGAACAACTTTGGTAGTTGCACTCTCAGCTTATTTTTACGTCCTTAGACTCTCTCTCTCTCATCTTTGCTAGATGAACCCTAGAAAATGTTGTAAACTTTAAATCCTTTTACACCCTCAGTTCCTTAAAGTTTGTTGCTGAGTTTTCTTGAATTTTGTTGGTGCTAGCTGTTTGATTTTCCTCAAATTCTAAGGCAATTTCAAGAACAAGATTCCCTTTTTAAGGTAAGGGAGTTAAAAGGGTATTTTTTTTGGGGGGAGGGGGTTAGATGAATTTTAGTTGTTAAGATGTTTAATTTTGCTCAAAGTTTCAAACTTTAAGGCAATTTCAAGAACAAGATTCCCTTTTTTAGGTAAGGGAGTTAAAGGGTAATTTTTTTAGATGGATTTTGGTTATTAAGATGTTAATTATTTCAAGAACAATATTTCCTTTTTGAGGTAAGGGAGTTAAAAGGTATTTTTTAGATGGATTTTGGTTGTTGAGGTGTTTAATTTGGTGCTCAAAGTTCCCATCTTTATGGCCAAACCAAAAAAAAAATCCTTTCTTGAAGTAAGGGTATTTCTTCTAATTGGAAGATGAGAAGTTCTTGATTTTTCAATGGATATTAAGTTGTTAAAGGGTTTGATTAAGTTTTCAGCTTTAAGGCTATTTAAGCACAAATTTCCCTTTTTTGAGGTAAAGGGTTTATAGGGTAATTATATCTAATCCATTGAAAACAAGAAATTCTTGTATGGATTTTGGGTTGTTGTAGACTTGTAGGCATATTTTCTTGAATTTGATTAATGAATGAATAAAATGTTGATTAGAGTTAAAATTGGTCAAAATTGATCAAGAAAATATTGTGCTTAGTATTTGAAATTTTACTTGTGGGGTAGATATTAGTGTTCTATAGTAGTAGTGACTTGGTTTCTTGTGCTTGAATGGATGACATTGAGGATAATGGGATATATCCTCCCAACCCTTATGGCATGAATCAGGGTTATGAATCATTCAATCGCCAGAAGCTTCCTATTCGTGACACTTCTTATTCAAGGGATGTCGACAATAATCAGTATGTTGAGGAGGCGGATGATGATGAAGACGTTGAGGAGGAAGTAGAAGAAGAAGAAGATGATGATGATGATGGCGACGAAAATGGTGTTCAGCGGATAGGGAAAGATGTGTTTGAGGATGACGATGATGATGATGATTATGGTGATTTGCAGAGGCATCAAAAGAAGAGGAAGTTAAAGAGCTTGTTATCAAGTTATGAGTTTGCACCTCGAGTACCACCACCACAACCATCTACTACAGTTGCAACTGCTCCGAAGACTTCGTTTGGCGGGAGGAATCCACTTTCAGATTGGTCTGAACACGAGACGTTTATTTTGCTCGATGCGTGGGGTACTAGGTTTGTTCGACATGGGAGGAAGAGTCTTCGATCAGAGGAATGGCAAGAAGTTGCAGAAAGAGTGTCACAGGGTTCCAAAATTGAGAGGACGGACACTCAATGTCGTAACCGTTTGGATACTCTGAAAAAGAAATACAAAAAGGAGAAGATGAAGTTCGCAGTGGAGACTGGGAGTAGTACAACTAGTAAGTGGGTGTACTTCAAGAAGATGGACATGTTACTAACATCAACTCCTCAGCAAGCGGGCGTTTCATGTGGAATGGACTCTGGAGAGTATGTTTTCATGAGCCCAAAAGCTTATATAAATCGTGCTAATAGTTTGGATGAGATGAGGGACAGTCCTGCTAACTCGGGATCCGCTGAGGGTGAAGAGGATGATTCTGAGGATCTTCCACCGAAAAGATCAAGAAATGGACGATCAGGAGGGAATGGAAATTTTTTCAAATTAATAGCAGATTCTATCCATAAGTTTAGTGAGATATATGTGAAGATTGAGAATAGCAAGAGACAGCAAATGCTGGAACTGGAGAAAATGAGGATGGATTTCCACAGAGAGTTGGAACTGCAAAAGAGGCAGATTATGGAGAGAGCATATGCGGAAATTGCAAGAATACGTCAAGGAAGTGATGAAGAGAATGACATGTCTGCTGATTAGCGGAACTGGATGATTTAGCCGGATTATCTCTCTACTCGTTGCATGTTGGCTATTTTCGATTGTTGTATTATATCTTGCATGTTGTCTCTCACCGGTGATGGCAATATGCAAGACAACTTAATGTGATGTAAGAATGTATCTGAATGTAGTTTCAGCAGCAATAATCACATTATAGAGATCACAACTTCTGTCTCGTTGAAAATTCTTCTTTTAGTACTGTAGAAGTTGTCTGACTCTTATCCAATTATGCTCTAGCTATTTTGTGGTTTACCATTTACTCGAGTTCAATCAGGGACCATTACAGTTTTCTCAAGATATGGGAATTAAAGTTCTGGTAAGAGGGCAGCAAAGCCAGTGGGTGTGACTCCCCTGAGCAATGACGAATCCAAGATTTAGAGTCGATAGCTTCTGATCTTTATATAGTCATTTTGTGTTTTCTGTATTGTTTGAGCCAAATGCCTTGGTGAATATTCACAGGTAAACCAAAGAAAAAACAAAGGAACCATTCTTAATGGCTATTTAGCCCACTTCACATTTTAGCATTACTGTAATATTAGTGAATGTTTTAACATACAATCGTCACATGTATCCTCAACATTAAAAATATTGCCTTTAATATTCTCTCACATCTATCAAGGACTGACTTCCCAAGGTGAACATAACTTGAGAGTTCCTGTATAGTTAGTACAATTAAGCAACTAATCAAAAAAATTGTTATATTTAAGCATTCCCTGGTGAAACCCACATAATATATGATAGCTCTCCTTCTGGAGTATTTGATAAAGCCTATGTCCAAGAGATTTATGGAAATTGGTCAGCTCGTTATACATTACAATCTGCCATGCATCCCAATCGACGATATCTGTATCAATAGTTGAACCTCAAGACGGATAAGCCCAACTTCTTCCTCCTTGCGCAATAGTAGTGTAAAACAAGAATAACTTTGGTTTCTAACAGGTTGTTATCCCCTAAATATACGTGAATTTCAGGATGGTGATGCAGTGCTGCTGGCTTTAAGGGACTATTATGCACTGCATAATGCACATATTTTTGCAGCTTGGATGATAAGAAAAATTCTAGACCAGATGCAACAATTATGGCAGCAACCACCAGCGGGATATCCTGCAAAAAGAAATCCGTCATATTATTTTCTTGATATGACAACAAAATCAATGGTATTTCCATTTCAGTTTTATACAGATTTCACACAAGGGCAACATGCCACCAGCATAGATTAGAGAGAAGCATGGCAAAAAGTCTACATTCAGTATCAGAAGTATGAACCAGGAAACTACAAGGACCTGCACTCTAGTTTGACGATATTAAATGGACCTTCCTACTGGTTGAGAATGAGAGACACCTCCATGACTAAACAGTGCAAGTGGAACAAATTAACAATGTCATCTTTTACTAGTTTACCTGTCATTCATCTAAGTATTTTTGAAAGAAATAGACTCTGATTCTATTCTTTGTTGAATGACAAGACGGAACTGGAGCAATTCTCGAGTTCTTTCTGTTCTAGTTGATAAGCATATTATACAAGCCAAATAAACATAGCACCAAAGTATCACAGGTGAAGCTTCAAACCAACCAAGGCACGGATAAAACCTAGCCACATCCTGCACCATGCCTCCTCATTTCTTTAGTCCTCTTTTTTGTTTCCTCCCTTCACTCTCTTCTTTCTATTCTGACTTTCATATTTTCCTCTTGTTTCATTTTCTTTCTTTTTTTCCCTTTTCCCACCATTTTTGTTCCTCTTCTATCTTCCCTTCATTCTCTGTACGTCCCCAATTCAATAACAGCTACTAGTGGTACTCTTCATGATCTCTCATCATTTATGAACCCCCTTTGAAATATTGGATTCACAACTGTCTCTTCCTTTGTGAGATCATTACGCTTCTCCCAAAGAAGCTACAAGCGGAATAGGGGGAATTTAGGTTTTTATATTAGTTAGAGCTAAAGAGAATTACTTTTATCATGGACTCTGCTAATGATGGAATTTTGATATTCTTTTTAACTTGGGAGTCATTTACCTGCTGAAGAAAGAAGAGGAAAAGGGAACTCTACCAAGTTAGACATCTCTGAGGTGGTTGGCAATCCCTCAACAGATTTTGATGACATCATGCACCCTAAACCATGTCAAAACTGGAGCTTAGCATATAAATATAATAAAAGGGCAGCCTGGTGCACTAAGCTCCCGCTATGCGCGGGGTCTGGGGAAGGGCCGGACTACAAGGGTCTATTGTACGCAACCGGGGAAGCATATAAATATAATAACTCATTAAAATCATTAACTTTTCAAAAAAAAATTAGCTCTTAAATTAGAGCAAAGGTATCAGTCAGTTTCTCATTTCGGGCAGGTGTTTATTATTTTCTAACCTAGAGAAGGTATGTACAGATGGTCCTGATATTTAACCCAGATGATAGTACAAACACCTATATGACGCAAAGAGAGTGATTGAGAAAACAACGCCTTTGATGTAAAGATATAACAATTAACAAAATGTGCCTCTTATACTCATCTGCTATTACATGTTTGTGTTACAAACTGGATATGGTAGGACAAGACATCTCCAGCAAATCATCTTTTATCTTTTTTTTATCAGGTAAGATAACTTTCATCAAGTAGTACTACCAACTACCAAGAAGGTACTACAAAAGTACAAAGAAGATTACATCTCCACCATTACACATTACAACAATTAGCTCATGCTATGCAAAAATTCCAACATGGACGCTATACTCTCTCCCTGCCTATCCTTACACCAAAGAAGATTTTGCAAACATCTATTCTTAACATATGATATATGTTGCTTTTCCCAACAAAAAGAAAAAGCAACAAAAGCACTTCAACCTATATTTGGTTAATGTATGATAAAGAGTTGGATCAGATCATTATCCTGTTAACAGTCCTATCAGTAATCCTGTCATACGTACTATTTCCCGAATAGATAAACACAATTCACCAAAACGCACGTAAATGATACAGTTTATGTGACTTCCCAAAAAGATAATAAAAATTTGTTTACATTTGGTTCCGAGAAACTGCATAAAGAGATAGTATAAATAATCTAAACTAATTATAATAAGATTAAAACTTAAAACATCAGAAAATAATAAAAAGAACTAACTAAAACAAAGTAAAATATAAAAAATAGAACATTAAAAAACCTAAGATGTCATAAGCAGTAAAATGAAAATGTTATGTTCAAAGCAAATAAAGCTTTAGGTAAAGGAATGAAAGTGTTATTTTCATAATTTCACATTTAAAGTTGACATTTTGATCTTTGAGAAATTCTATTTCAGAATAACTCTTTTCCTTGGATTATTTATCACACCTCCCCACCATAATTAATCTATTATATTGAGACAAAAGGGGTTTTGGATGAATCATCATGATATACCTTTTTTATTGGTAAAATCATCATTAACCATACCTTTTACCAACCGAAGAGAAGATGAGCTGGATGACTGATCCTGATGCCTCCTAATCCTGTCTCATTATAGACCCAAAATTGGATGGTGCTCCAAAGGTTAACTAGAGAACTTCACTTGTAGGAAGCAATAGTAAAACCCTGGTCATTTTGAGAGAGAAGAGAAAGGGAGGGTAGTCACTCCTTGACGTTTAACATTTCTCCACATGACTATGAGTAAATTGACTACAGAGCCTTGTCTAGCTTCAGAAGCGGCAGCACGAAAGGTCACAAAAGCTTCACAATGATATACTTAACCAACAGAATGTCAAGGATCGTTAGAAGCTCCAAAGTAGCCACAGGGGTCAAGCTGTAAAGAAAAAATAAACTCTACTGTATCTTGAGGAACACCAAGCTCATATAAAAATTGTTTTTGGCACACTCTAAGGAGATAGAAAGAGCAGCTGTTAAATATCCAGGAGCGCAAAGCGGTGGAATTCCCTGGTGAAAGTATCCGATGCAGAGGACAAGCGAAACCTACCTTCTCTCTATCCCTCCCTTCCAGAGGAAAGATAACCAAGGATTTTTTTATGTAAATCCAAATCCGCAGTTTTCAAAGCATGTTCTCAGAACAAAGGAGCTACCAACAGATAGAAGAAACACAGAACTAATGAAAATCTACAACTAGTTTCACATAATCACAGACAGAATTAGAGATATCTAACACAGAGTGAATCACGAAACAAAAGGAAACTAATCAGGTCCCAACTGCCAAAAGCTCACCATTCCTCGTCCTTTGTTACAAGGTGCTGCCGAGCCTAATTCCACCTAGAGATTGAGTAAACATGTTGAATATTCTGCGCACATGTTGATATGTGTGTGGAACATACCACTTCAAACCCTTCCCACAAATTGAAAATCCAATTACATATCTGCAGAAGTCAACACCAGCAGGAAGAGTAACCAAAATGCTGCAGTTATTTGCCACTCAAATTTATCAGCACACTGTAAACCCCTACACAAAGTTGTGTATATTGCCAGTCCAAGATGATTTAAAAGGTTCCCAAGTACTAAATAGCCTAAACAAAGAAAAAGCACTGAACTAGAAGAATCTACCATACCTAAGCTCTCTCATGAAGTTTGACATGTACCATCCTCGTCATTATGACCGACTGCTTCAAGTATTGATGAGTATGTAATAAGATCATATTCAAAACCATTGGCACGCATCTCTTTCATCAGCCTTGAAGCTTCCTCGAACATGCCAGCACGACTTAGGCAACCAAGAATGGTGTTGTAAGAGACAGCATTGGGTTTAATTGTTGAATGTTTCATCTTTGTAAACATCTCGATTGGTCGTTGTGGGTCACCAGTCTTGGCCAAACCATTTAGTATTATGTTAAATGAGTTTAAGTCGGGAGCACAACCATTTTCTTCCATACTAAGAAGCATGGAAAAAGCCTCATCTAGCATACCTGCCCTCACCAGCCCAGACATGAGTGCATTGTATGCATATACATCAGGAGAACCTCCCAGTTTTTGCATCTCATTGAAAAGATTGACAGCCTCAGTCAAGCGGCCACACTTCCCAAAGTGCTTTATCATTACAGCATATACCCGAGAACTGCTAGATCCACAACTCTCTTTTAGTTCTTGAAACAGCTCATTTGCAGCTTCATAGCGTTTTGCTTTTCCAAGACTATTGATCAAGCTGCAATAGGCAGCTGGACAAGGAGGAAAGCACTTCTCGTCCATCTCCTCAAGCAAGGCTAAAGCTTTTTCAACTCTATTTCTCTTGCAATACCCATCAATAAGTATTGAATAAGTAAAAGAGCTTGGAGCAACACCATTTTCTTTCATTCTCTCAAACCAAGATGAAGCCTCAGATACATGCGCTTTCGATTCAAACAGGGATTTTATAATAGTGTTATATGTCACAACATTCGGTTTACAGTTTAATGATTCCATTTCATTAAACAATTTATAAGCATCACCTATACGTCCTCCCCTTCCTAGAAGGTTTATCACATTGTTTATCAACACAACATCCGGCTTACATCCCTCTTTTAGCATGGACAGGAATATAGAATACGCCTCCTCGATTCTAACAGCTTTACCAAGCCCTCTTATCAATTCAGTGTAAGTATACACAGTTGGGGCACAAGCATTCTTCTTCATCTCGTTGACTAATGCTAAAGCCATTTCGACCCTACCCAATTTGAAGTAAACCGCTAACAAGGTCGTATATATCTTTGCTGTGGGATGTAAACCGTTATCCTTCAGTTCATCAAAGAACCTAATGGCAGAATCATCACGACCTAGCTTTGCATAGGACGATATAAGAGCACTGTAGGTAAATGTATCAGGGAAACAATTGCCCTCATTACACATTTCACTGTAAAGCTCATGTACTTTTTCATGTTGACCCTCTTGCATCAGCATAAAAATAATGGAATTGTAAGTGGTTGCAGTTGGCTTGCACTTGCGGCCTTTAATCAGGTAAAATATTGATATTGCTTTGTTTACCATTTTTGCCCTGCCCAAAATTCTTACAGTCTCTGAGAGATCAGCAGGAGTAATGACACATGTACTCCGGGCCATTTCTTGCGCCATATTCCACATTTCACCTGTCAGCCCAGCTTCTTCAAGACATCGAATCAAAGCCAGGTAGGTAGTTGAGTCGTGTTCAAAGTTCCTCCTTTTACCAGCCCACTTGAAAAACTGAATTTTCACACTGATCTCCATGTCTATTTTCAGAACCTCTCGAACCAATTCATTGTCTACTTTGAGCTGTAGCACCTCCAAGGCCTTTTCAGCATCAGGACCCCACTTAAATATCTTCAGAATCCTGATGAACCTCTCATCCAATATCCTTACAGAGCCCCTTCTTAAGGGTGGCCGCTGGAAGCCTTCTGTTTTGGCCTTGGGCCTTGAGATTTCAAACATTTTAACAATTTCACTTTCTGCAACATAAAAGAAATAAAGGCTGTTACCATCAACATTTTTGTTCCTCCTGGAAAAAAATCAAGTTTTTTACAAAGTTCTGAGTCATGAAAAATCCCAGCATCTGCATTTGGCACACATAATAGGCTCAAGTTTCCTATTACTCCCTCCGTCCCATTTTAACTGCCATTTTAGCTCAAAATAGTTGTCACTTTAGAAATTCAAGACTAAAGTTGACAATTATTTTCAACTATACCCTCTCTTTAGTTCAAAAAAGCATCTAATAAATAGCAGTAACTTAATAAACTATACCTTTTTTCAGTAAACTATACCTTGTATTTTGTTTTTTCCTAATGGGCGTGAAAAGAGCTAAAGCGACCAGAGACAGATCCAAGATTTTTGAAGTTTATGGATTCCCAATAATCTCAAGTTAAAAAAGAAACTTTCTTTATTATATCTGCCCAATGGGAATCAAACCCCCATCCAGAAGGCCAGCTAAGCTTAAGCGGGTGCCTTCACTGCCGTTGGACCAAGAGACTGGCTTCGCAACAAATATTTCTTATATATCTAATAGATTTCTCAATATAAATACAGGGTCTGCGGGAACCCGCACCCGATACTATTTGAGGGGCTAGAAAAACTATACCAAAAGCTGGAATCAAGTAGTACATTGATCTAATGTTTATGTATCACTAACATACCTATAATCAATACACAAACTCTTTCCTAAATCAACAAACAAAATGATAGATAAATACATTTGGAATACCGAAAATCAATACTATCATAGTTGACACGAAGAAGTAGAAGAAAGACTGACCAGTCTGCTTAATTCTTTGGCATAAACAAGAAAATGTAGATATATTTCTCCTTGTACAAACTGTTCCTATCATCATTGTAACTTCCAATTCCAACTTCAAAAACCAAGTAGGATGCCCACAAGCCAGGATTTTGTTAAAATTAATACAACATAGAGGAAGTGGAATTGCATATCAGTGACAAGTATACAATTAGGGTCAAATGAAAGGATCAAATTTGAATAAATGGAAGCTGTGGGGTTTGAGTGCTTAAGTTAGAAGGATCTTAAGGGCACCTTCGGGCAATGAATTTGAGGATGAAATTGGCAAATACACACTTTTTGGGTGCTAATTTAACTTTAGGTAACTATTCAAAGTTTGTCTATTTTTTTTAATGTAGGAATAATACTAGTACTCCCCGTCTCTCTTACTTTCTTTTTTGATCGGATTTGTCCCAAAAAAAATGTTTTTTTAATATTTAATACGTTTGACAATTTAAATATTTTACATGTCAAGTTTAAAATCATAAAAATCAAAGAATATTTTAATACATTACACGCATATTTAATATAGAATCACAAGATTCAAAAGTGTTTTTTCGTTCCTTAAATTTGGTGATAAATTAAACTAAGACAGTTAAAATGGAACGGGAGAATACCACTTATAGTAGCTAAAACATAAAATTGTAGTTTGAGATATGCAATTCAAATTTGAGGAAAATTTTGTAATTTGAACGGTCTCCTCCTGCAATATATTGTAATTGCATTCTTATGGAGTTTCACTTGCATTGTTTTGAACTTTAACTCTTATTTGAACTCGAGTATTTTTTTCGGAATTTCATAATCATCCTAGAGTTATAACTGAACGTTGTTATGAACTTCCAATTTTTTTAAGTTTGAAGATAAAATATAGACTATCAAGAGATACCATAAGAAAAATAATATTATTTCGCATATATTAAAATTTATTAGAAAAGTACTATAAATAAAATAATCTTTTAACATTATTTCAAATCATTCTACTCTTTTTTTATAAGAAGGTTGGCTCCAAATATGAGCAGACTAAAATATATGGAACGGAAGTATTTCACTCAACAACAACAACATACCCAATGAAATCTCACAATGTGGGGTATGAGAAGGGTGAAATGTACACAGACATTACATTCACCTTAGAAGGTAGAGCGATTGTTTCCGGGAGACCCTCGGCTCAAGACAAAGCATAATCAGGCAAAGCAAGCAAAGCAAAACAAAGTATGAGAAACGGTGAGACTCAGACGAGAAATTTAAACATTGTGGACATGCAGATAGTAAAAATCAAATACGCAATGTTAGCGCATTCTAACAACAGGAAGCAGTAGCTAACACAACTAAATAAGATAAATAAATTACACTAAAGAACACATAGCATCAGGAATCAAACTAAGTGTGACAGGCTAATCGAGCCTACAGTAATAACACTACACTATCATTTTGTAAGCGTAAAGAGGACTACGCTCGACTACCTACTACCCTAATCCATGTCCTCCACAACCTCCTATCTAAGGTCATGTCCTCAGTAAGTTGTACATGCGTCATATCCCGTCTAATCACCTCTCCCCAATACTTCTTTGGCCTACCTCTACCCCTCATGAACCCGTCCATAGCCAACATCTCACACCTCCGCAATGGGGCATCTGTGTCTCTCCTCTGTACATGCCCGAATCATCTCAACCTCGCTTCTCACATCTTATCCTCCACCAAGGCCACTTCCACTTTATCCCCGATATCATCATTCCTAATCCTACCTCTCCTTGTATGCCCACACATCTATCTCAGCATCCTCATCTCCGCAACTCTCATCTTTTGTATGTGCAAAATCTTGACTGGCCAACACTCTGCCCCATACAACATAGTGGTCTAACCACCTCCCTATAGAACTTGCCTTTAAGTTTAGTTGACACCTTTTTGTCGCACAAGACTCCATATGTGAGCCTCCATTTCATCCACCCTGCCGTCATCAATCTCTCAATTCCCTTGGATATCATGAGCGAAATAATTCTTTAATATTTTATTTTACTTATAATATTTATTTCACGCTTGACATGACATCTGATAAATATTTTTTCAATATTATTCACATGTTGCCTAAGAAATATTATTTCACCCCAATATTATAAATTTAACAAATTCTTGGAGTTTAAATCTTTCTTAGTTCAAACGCCGTGAAAAATTTTCTAAAACATCGACTATGATGAAATGCCCTAAAGATTTACGCAGTTATTACATATGCTTTGCAGAAGGAATTCATTGAAGATTTACGCAGTATAAAACTCTGGTGTGTAAGAAATATCCGATCGCATAGAATGTACGAATGGGTTGATTAACAAGTCACAAATGAAAAAAATGGCAAAAAAGAAAGCATTCATGGGTTGTTTGGTAGGATGCATTAAATAAAATAATGTATGCATTAGCTTTGTGTATTACTAATACCTTGTTTGGTACACTTTTTCAACTTATGTATAACTAATACAAACATTAGTTATACACTCTATTTGATATTATCCTATGCATCATTAATGCGTAGAAAATCATGTTATTAGCAATCAAGGACTTTTAATACACGCATTAATATAATTTAAGACACAATTGCCCCTAATTTAACTAAGCTTTTGATTAATCATTATATACAAAAATATTGTATATGCTTTGGTGATTGACGTTGCATATTCTTTTGATTTTTTTGTTTATGGGTTTCTCTGAATTTATTAAATTTCATTCCGATTTTTATTGGTGTATTATCCCAGTGATAAGACGAACCTAACCGGAGGATATTTGACCAAATTAAAACAACCATCTTATTAACTTCCAATACAAAGTTAATTGTACACCACAATGTACAGGGCATGTGCCAGTTTAGATTAGTGAAGGGCAGACTAGCCCTACATCACTGTCTAAAACGTTGTGTTTTTAATTGGAGGGAATTCCCAACCCCAATAGTCGGTATTATATGTTTCATATCGGATAAGAAATAAAAGTAGTGTGTAAAGTTAACGAATGTGAAGGGTATTTATATATGTATATATATATATATATATATATATATATATATATATATATATATATATATATATATTAAATTAAGTAATGTTTTAATACACAACTAATGTCAACATTATTAATACCAACATTACTAATACATTCTATTCACCACTATTCTTATACACCCTACCAAACAATCCCACTCCTTTGACATCTCTTCATTTGTAAATAATTTTCTATATAAAAATACAGAGGAGGGGGCTGATTTTTGAAATAGAAAAAGACTAAATCTGCAGGATCCCAAATAAATTTACTTATTCGAAAAGGCCTGCTTTGCAAAAGGAATTCATCGCTCATTCAAGAATTCAGATTATATAGTCACAATTTTACCATATCTTTTTTCATTCTGTACATGCTTACTTTGCAAAAAAACCTCGTTTCCGCTCATTCGAGAATCCATATTCCATAGTTACGATTCTATCATATGTTTTCTTCATCCTCGTCTCTGCCTGGCAGTGATAATTTACCACATTCAGTGTAGAAATTTTGTATAAATATATCTCATATTATTAAATATTTTTATTTAAGTTCTTTTCTTTTTAAGAGAAACAATAGAATAACTCCTGTTTCTGTCCTAGTCGATCATGATTCAACATTAAAAGTATATTGATGAACAACAAAAATACCAACCATCATTTAGGTAGGAAGAATACACGGAAGTCCGTAATTTGTAATAATAAGAAACAAAGTATACCATATGACTGGCCCTTTCCATTTATACGGAAATCCAATACCAAAATCAACAGAAAGACCATTATAAATCAAGATTGACCTGTTTCAATCCTGTTTGGAGCACTGTCAAAGATAAGGGAAAAGCTGCAGCAGGATCCTCAGTTCAGAGTTCAGACTGATAAGCTCAAGCCTAATTATAATATCTTTATGTAGTTGTCTCCTTGTAGTTTGGATTTATTAGACAAAACATATATAATATCATACGAATAAGACCACCTTCAAGCATGGCCAAGAGACAATATGATTTCAGCAAATGAGCTTTCCTGAATCATATAGGCCTGCTTATACTTTCTATACTTCGAACAAAATTCATACGTCTTGCAATACAAGTAGTTGATCACAAGTATATGCTAGTTCTTCCTCCGAGCCATTTTAGGTGGGACAATAGTTGCAGGAAAAAGATAGGAAAATGCATTTTTTTTAATGAAGGGCAAAGTGCTAATAAATCCAAACTACAAGGAGCCAAAAATTATTCGGCAAATCAATTAGTGACAACAGAAGTGTGGGAGAGACCGCAATTGAATTTCATATTAAAAACAACCCTCTGGACAACAGGATTTTAGAGTCTATCAATAATATAGCTTGACAGGCCATGGCCGAAAATGATCACAACAATCTAATGACAAAATGTTGATTGCTACTATAAGTCCTTTACTCGAGGCTAAAATGCAAAAGGCAATACAAACTGAACCAAGTCTTTGCCTTCACAAGATATTTGAAGATCAAACCATCAACTTAACTCATGAAGCACGTGGCAAGGTCTCAGATTTGTCGGTCTCCATTGGCTCAGCAGCAGGTGGTACTTCACTTCCACCACTTGCACCCTCAGTTGCATTAGGACTCTCTGCACCCTGAGGTTGTTGCTCACCTCCTTGAGGTGATGGTGTTTCAGGAGTTGCTGCCTTAGCTGGCTTAGGTTTTGTCATTATAGGCCTACATACCCTGCAAAAACAGATAGTCGAAAATGACAAGTGGGCTAAGCAGGTGGAGAAATATGGAAGGAAGAAAGAAATAAAGAGATGTAGTTAAGGAAGAAAGAAATAAAGAGATGTAGTTAAGGAAGAAAGAAATAAAGAGATGTAGTTAAGGAAGAAAGAAATAAAGAGATGTAGTTGAGGAAGAAAGAAATAAAGAGATGTTACTACGTTAAGACGGACAGAGCGCCTAGCGAAGCAAGAAATGATATCAACAGAGACTTTAGCTCATATATTTAAATCTATGAGTTACGGAAAATAATATCAGTGAATAACAGTACCTATCAAGTGCCTCTGCTTTCTTTCGAACATCAGCTGACAAAAGAACAGGGTTGGCATATTTTGGAAGAGCATCTTGCTGCTGCTTTTTCTCTCTAAACCAAGCCTCGGATTCGACACACTCATTCAAAACCTAGGAAGTGCAAGAGAAACATAAACATCAAACAACAGTTTCAGGAAGAAGAGAGATGGAGCATATGACGATAAAAAGAAGATGCAAATAGAAAGATTAAGCAGATATTTGCATACCTTCTGCTTCTCTGCTAAATCAATGTGATCAAACTTAGGATCACTTGACATTGCCGCCTCTCTGTAACTATTTATGCAATAAATAAATTGATCAATTATGGGACCCCTCTCCGTGGACTCCTTATATCTTTGCTCAATCGGGTCACCTTGCTGCAGATTCACACTAAATCAGCTCCATATATGCATAAAAGACAAGCGAAAGTAAGATATGCAAGAAACACCGACCTTTTTAAGCTCCTCAAGCTTGGCAATGTAAACACCCTTGGTTTCATCCTCTCCATCTTCATACAACCAATCTTCAACTTCTTGAAGTTTAGCAATAAATTGTTCTCTTTCTGAATCAGTTACAAACTCTTGATATTTATCTGAAAGCTGTATAAATATTAAGGGGAAAGTTGTCAGTGACATACCAAATGTTTTCATCCAACTACCATAAAAAGCCAACAAATACCTTATTCCTCATGTCGTAAACATAGGACTCGACAGCATTCTTCTTGTCCTTTGTCTCTTCCATAACACGGTCCTGAAGAGCCATTTCAAATTCTTTCTCAACAGCCTTCTGAACATCAGCAGCTGCCATTGCACCATAAACAATCTCTGTCACTGGGACAGATGTCTTCTTGACCTTTTTCTTAGGAGCTTCAACCTGCAAAAAAAATGAAAACGATAAAATGCTAAGCTTTACCGACCGACATCTTTGAGCTAACACACTGAGACAGAAGAATAATAGTAGTTATTACCCCAACATTAATTAAGCAAAAAAAAAAAGCACTACATGGTGCCTTTTAAGAATTAAAATATAGGTAAACACTAGTCCATTCATGTGTTCCTTACAATACATGCATAAATCAAATCCTGACAATTTGAAGAAATGCATAGTTTGATGTATAACTATCAAGTATGAATGATAGAAAAACATAAACTAGCTCAAGCAGTAATTAGAAGACATAAAAGAGTGATGTGTTACCTTAGCATCGGTCTCCATTTGGACAGGTTTGTCTCCAGATTCTGGAACACCATTCTCAGCCCCTGAAGCAGATCCTTTAGCATCTTGCATATTTACATCAGTTTCCGATGTAGTTGGAGGAGGAGCATCAGCTGAAGCTTCATCTGTTTCCATTTTGGTAGGTTCCTTAGCTGTCTCTTTCACACCTGGGACTTCCACCTCTTCTTCTTCCAAAAGCTATATTACAGACCAAAACCATAAGATTAGATGATATTCTTTCCATTAACTCAAAATTGGAAGAGAAAAAGAAAAAGATGGAGAAAACCACAAATTTCTGGACTTACAGTTGCGGACTCAACCGAGACAATACCATGTAAGCTTAGGCGTACTTTAACTTTTAGTTTGTCCCTTTCACCCTTTGTAGATTGGAATGGTCCGATCTGTCAAAAAGACCAAACAAAATCCAAGTAAGCCAAGGACTCACCTGAAACAAGAGGATCTATTTTCCTCCAATTTTTAGAAAAGAAAATATAGGATCTAATTAGTGAATGAAACTCTGAAGTACCGTGTAAGTACTGATCTTTGCTGGCTCCTGCAGTTCACTGACATCAGCATACTGTACATCTATTGTAAACGTGCCAGATCTGTAGAATGTCAGAGCTTTCACACTGGGTATAGGGTTTCCTTTGGGGAAAACAATTGTGCTCTGATGATTCTCTGAAGCTCCATTTTGTGCATCTGGAGCAGGCCCCTTCCACGATAATGCAATTGAGAAAGGGAAGCTCTCATTGACCTTCAATCAGACAACTAGAACTCTTAGTACAATTCTTACACTCATAAATCACACAATCTTTTAGATATGCAAGTAGTAACATAATCTTTCAGTAAAGGTAAAAAGTAACACAGCTGGAATTTGCTTCAACAAGAATCTTAGTGGTTCTATGATAAATCGTGCATTTCCTTTATCCTTCAAGAAGACAATTTCTTATACCTCCCAATTTTTCAATCATTACTCTCACATTCATTTGTCCAAGTTAACCAAAATAGGTGCCATGCAGACAACTAAATAAAACAAAGGAAAGATCAAAAGCATGTTTCAATAATTATCTTCACATACTAAATTGGTACCTACTTAAATAATTTTGTTTAGATAGGTTTGAATAATAAGGACTATCAACATTGCAACACATTATGAAGTTGAAAACCCTGAATCCAAGATGACTATTATATCGACCAAGAGTATGCAAGGCTGACAAACTGTTACCTTGAATTCTCGCACTTTAAAGGTAGGACTGAGAATAGCGCATTGCAGTGCAGATCCTTTGGCCACACATTCACTTGCATTCATGGTGCGCCTCGGTTCCTTACCAAAGAATTCTGTCAAAATCCTCATAATTGCAGGCACTCGAGAGCTTGACCCAACAACCTCAACTGAATGAATGTCCTCAGTAGTAAGCCCAGCTTCTGCAAGAGCTTTCTCCAGTGGTTTCTTCACTCTCTCCAGTATAGGAATGCTAATTTGCTCAAACTCATCCCTCTTGATAAACCCTCTGACATCCTTCTCGTCCATTAAACACTCTATATTCAAAGGTGCCTCAGGGTTTGCACTGAGAACCTTCTTCAACTTTTCACAAGCAGCTCGAAGTCTAATGCATGCCCTGGCATTTTGGAAAACATCAATTTTATATTCTTCTTTGAACTTTGCAGCAAAATGTTGGAAAAGAGCTTCATCAAAATCCCTGCCACCAAGATTTCTGTCAAATGAATGAGCCAATATCTTCAATTGGCCTTTCTTGAAGCCAGCAATACAAACTTGCAAGCTTGCATGCCCAACATCAACAAAAGCAACATTCAGTTGGTCATTTTCAGGTAAATCTGTCTTGTAAATACCATATGCCAATGCAGTAGCTGTTGTCTCATGAATTAGGTGTAAAGGATGCAAGCCAGCAATGGTGGCTGCATCCATTACAGCTCTTCTTTGAAGATCAGTGAAATAAATTGGAATTCCAATGCAACAATCAACTACTACTGCATTGAGATTCTTCTCTGCTATAGTTTTGAGATCCGAAAACACCATTCCAAGAACCTGGGTAGGTGAAAAAGTTCTCATTTCTCCCAAATAGCGCGCATGGATCAGGGGATATCCATCAGGCCCTTCAGTTACTGAGAAGGGCAGTGCCTTAAGATCTCTTTGCAGCTCAGGATCTGAAAATTGCCGCCCTATTAGCCGCTTTATCTGGGAAATGGTATTCTTTGGGTTCATCATGCTTGATGCTGCACCAGCAGTACCGAGAAATCGTTGCTTCTCTCCAAAGCAAACTATGGATGGAGTTTCCCTTTTTGATTCGTCATTAAGTACAACATCAATCCCTCTCTGCCTAGCAACCGCAACTACGCCAGTCTCATTCCCAAAGTCAAAACCAACCACGCTCATCTTTTCTGGTTGCGATCACTAGATATCCAACAGCAGAAGAATGTACCTGCACAACATCAAAAGATAAGATATAATCAACTAAAACACCAGCATCCACTGTAGGTGAATCAACATGAAAGAAGCTATGGGTTTTAAATGGTAGCACCCAAGAGCAAAATCAAACAGTGATTGCCTTTCAACTAATAAACTAAGAAAGCTGATCACCCTTGGCCAGTCTTTCTTGGAATGCGATTACCCTATACAGTAATCATGGATACACAGAAGAGAGCAAATAAGTTTTCATTTTTCCTTTTTTAGTAAAGAGAGCAAATAAGATTGCGTGACGTGATCGATAATCTCAACGTCAACATATCGAAATAACGTGGACTCAAAGTTCAAGAATGATTCGCTTTTTATTTTGAAAAGGAGAATGATTCTCCTTCAATATCCAAAGTTCAAGTATAATTTTGTCTAATTTTCCGAGGAAGCTTTCACGCATGAGTTACCTTGCACACCTACCGACAAGGCGGGAAACGATAAGGACCAACGAGAGCTTTACTCCAATTTTTTAATCTACTATCTGAGAATACACCAAACATGTGCAACATTCACCCTTTATAAATAAAATACTCTCCACATTGCCTTGTCTAAACTTAGTCAAGATACTTTTTTCTGATAATATAAACTGTCAGACATTAGCCTGACCTATTTTCCCCGAAAAGAATCTTCAATGTTAACAATTGATCTAATTGAGAATTAAGCAAAGACCGGCTACCTAATAAATTATGACAGCACCATATCTAGGCTAAGGGATTTTCTATCCGCCCCTTTCTCAATCTTGCACCTTTGATAATAAACTTCATTATGTTCCTTCATTTATTTATCAGTTGTTCATGTCTTCTAATTTTCTAAAAATAGATAAAAGAGTTTCCCATAGCAACCAACGATGCAGGCAGGGGTGAATGTATTGTGTTTTTTTATGGAGCATGTGAACCCATGGTCTTTCGGCCAAACTAGGTATATTATGCACATATTTCTTAGAATTGATCTAATATCATTATGACAGACATGCTACAAAGAGACTTAATGGAACACTAGGTTGAAAGCTAGGTTATTTTGCTAAGGGATCAAGGATCGATTCTTACTTGATGTATTTTTTTCTCCTTTATTATGGAGCACGTGAACCCGCTAGGGGATCAAGGATCAATTCTTACTTGATGCATTTTTTCTCCTTTATTATGGGGTACGTGAACCAGTGGTCTTTCCGCAAAACTAGGTATCTTATGTACATTTTTTTTAGAATTAATCTAATATTACCTGTTGACACCCATGCTATAAAAAGACTTAATTGTGCACCGGATTGTAAGAGAAATTATTTACCATCAATTACTACTTGATGCAAAAAAATTCTCCTTTATTTAGTAGTGCACTTAGTCTTCTAGAAAGACTAGATACGCCTAATCATAGTCTTTCATGAACCTATACAACAGTTCAGATTCAATTTATTCCTAACAAAACATAATGCAGTATGCAATATACAAAAGGATCTATCAAATTTAACCAACAATATTACAATCCAGCTAAACAACGCTAAATCTAACGCCAATAAACAATCGACAGTACTAAACTGTTAAAAGTAAAAACAAAATCATAGATCTGCAAATTGTAATAGGAGTTTTGAGATTCAAATACCTTGAAGATTAAAACAATAGAATCTCTGTTCCACGCACTCTGTCTATGTACGATTGATCTTTTGTTAGCAAAACGAAGGGTTTAAAGGAGAACAATAAAGAGAGGGGTTTGTGTAGAATTTTCGAGCTTTTATAAATTACACAATTTTTATTTTTTTTTTACTAGGGAGATTCGGGATGTGTCTAGAGGTATTCTGGAAACTTCTCTTGGTTCGGGGATCCAAGTAATGAATAGCTTAAGGTTTGGTCACACACAAGTTATTAGTATTATACAACTAGTAATAAAAGGATTAGTTAAACAGTAATTATAATACAAAGATTATTCTTTATTAAATATTTAGTTTGTTGTATTATAAATTAGTATACATTCTATAATTTCAAAAATTGTGTTTTCATAAATGTAGAAGGGAGATCCTTCCAATCCACCCTATGGTTAAGGTTGCAAACCTTATCATGCAGAGGTGGACCCACGTGTTAAGGAGGGAGGGCATATGTTGCAACACTTCATGTCTTTGAGTCAAGGTTTGATCCGTACGTGTATGAAGTGTTTTGAAAACTAATCAAGGCATAAGACAAGTTAAAAAAAATTAGAGTCGGAAGCTATTCTACGGAACTTGTTTTCAAATGAGTTTGCACAAGATCTCACTTCAAGCTAGCATAACCCCTTATACATTGTGAATTTGGAATAACTCAAAACATGAAAGTTGTAGCCCTTTAAAATACCTTTACAACCATATAAGTATCATGTCAATCAGAGCTCTATTCTAAAAGTTATGACCATTTTATCGAACACTATCATTTCAGTGGAAAAATAGCCTAGCGCGATGCGGACCGCGACGCCCTGAGACCCGCGCCAGGCATAAGTTTTAGTGTTACAGAATAATCAGCAGCAGTAAAATGTGTCTAGCACGTCGTGCCACACCATTTTATGCCTGGTGCGATTTTTCCCGGATTTTATATATCTCCAACTCCGAAAAACTTTTCCCACTTCGTTCAAAACCCTTAGCAGCCATTTTTCCTCTCCTCTCAACCTCCCACATCAAGGTAAGGTCGTTCCTATTATTCATAATCGGTTCTAATATTAATTTCATGATTCTTAACACGATTCTTAAATAAAAACATATGATTTTCAAGATAATCCTTCTTAAGTGATTCAAGTTAGGATTTTGAGTGTTCTTCGTCAGAAAAGCAAACTAGTTCGTTGGATTGGAGCATTCACATGTATATAGGCTTCTACCCACGTGTGGGAACAACATTTGTTTTTTCCCACGCCACGTATAATTCATGAAACACGTTTTCTCCTCAGAATTAGAAAATTATTTTTCAATTCATGATGAACCCAAAATACAAGTCTATATAGACATATATGTTATCATGTCCAACCATGTTTCTATTACTTGTATTCATGAATATCATTTTGGTTATCATGAATTTGTCTTTAATCTATGAACACTCATGTTTGGAATTCCATGAGTTCTTAACTACAAGTCATGAATCAATATTACTCAATTTCAGGAAATTGTACATGTTTCATGTTTCATACAGTTACGTATCTATGAACATGTTATATTATACTTACAAATCATGTTTACAAGTTATGTTTATGATAACCATGACTTCTAATTCAATTATATCCACGTTCATATGTTGGGCGTAGCACAAATTACCGAGAAGGCTCAGACAATCTGAAACTACGCATGCCAACGCAGGAAAAGGATCGCTTCGCCCAGTTAGGACGATTCCTTCATGTTACCCTTATGAGATTTTATTGATTGGATCTATTCATGTCATGTTCATTATATCCCAGCAAGGTACGATATGGCTTAACTGAGTGGGTAGAGATCATACGCCACATGCTCACGTGGTGGTTACATGTCAGTTATACTAGAACTTTCCCACTTAAAAATATTTTACTCATGTTATAGCTTGATCATGCAGATCATGATCATGTCCATGTTTTAGTTTCAGATTACAGTATTCAGTTACAATTTACAATTCATAGTCTCAGTTACAGTCTACATCTACAGTTTTAGTTTCGTATTACTTCATGTATTCATGTTATTGATTTGAGCTGCACATTCCCTGAGCACCCCACTTACTATTCTTTTATTCAGTTGCTTTGCATACAAATACAATTCCAGTGTACTTACGTCCCTATTTCTCGGGGCCTACATTTCACGATGCAAACATTAATTTACAAGACGACGGATCTGCTCGTTAGGACTCCATCGTATCAACTATTTGGTGAGCCTCACTTTCTTCGGGGCATTGTCATTATTTTCCCTGCAAACATGTCATGTTAGATAGTCATGTGTATTGTGGCCTTGTCCCATCAACATTTCACTATTTCATACTCTTGTCAGAGGTTTCATAGATTAGTTAGTATCTCATGTTGGATTTTCAGTTATGTTCAACCTTATGGGCTATATTATAATGTTTTCAGGCTATTACAAACTTATGCTTTAAAGCAATTTTTTCAGTATTATTATGATGTTCAAATATTTTATCTAGATTATCCATGTTTTAAATTATATTCAGCATCAGTACATGTCCCATGTTGACTCAGCCAACCATGTGGTTCGCTCAGTCGATGCAGTCAGGCACCGAGTGACGTGTTACGTCCAAGCCCAGGTTCAGTGTCATGCCCTAAAACCCACCCTAGATGCAACATGCATCTGATGCTCAAGAACCACATTTGAAGCACCTTATAAGCTAAACGATCGCTAATCTCTTTTTAATACTCTTCCATTTATTATTAAACACGTCATAAATAGCTAAATAAAATCGTGACAAAACTTATAAAATAATCAAAGGAAGTCTAATATAAATAACCAATCGTAAAGCGTGAAAAATGCCCCAACAAGTTATACGAGACTTCAATAATCTACCCACAAATCTAACAACTATCTATAGAGATTCTAAGAGACATAAACGATAGTCTAACTTTGGGACGCAGTCTGGAAATTTAAACAATAAAACTAAATAGATGGGGTGTCCCATAAACAAGGGCGTGGGCTCACCAATAAGTCTGAAAAGCAGCAAGTTCTCCTACTCCGTACACGTATCACGAACCAGCTCTTCTTCGTTACCTAACATACCATCAAAAACAACAATGGTATGCTTGAGTACTATGTAATTAGTGACTGTCTAAAAGGCAATAGTTAACATGCTAAAATAATAGCAAACTCAGTGAAACAATATTAATGAAAAACAGTTGAATTTCAAAGATAGAGTAAATCATCAAACTAGAAAAAAAATCACCAATAAAAGCCAAGACACCTGAATATATCAATTTCAACTTATTGCACCATTTATCTCATTGAGTCTTTCACTTACGAATCTGAAATCATCAACAAGACAACTTATAGGCAACCAAAGAATCAACACATACCACCTCACGGGCGAACAATCATTCAATACATCAAGATTTTATCCCACGGATGCTAATCATCCTCTAGACTAGCACAACAATAGATACACCGGGAAACACGCCTCGGAGGTTAATCGTCATCTGGACTGACACAATAATAGATACACTAGACTATACGCCACAAAGTTCAATCGTTCTCTGGACTGATATATCAATGCTAAAAAGCGATACGTTAGGATCCATAACAGCTAATCGTCCTCTGGACTATCACAACTTTCTCAGACAGGTCCAAACACAAACAATTACATGCCATGGCATATTAACCGAATCATCAAACATGGCTTATAACCGAATTCACTTCTCAAGTCATCTTCTCACAATAGAGGTATTTCAAGTCATAATCAATTTGGAAACCTTATTTAAATCACTTATTCGGTTTCTAGTTCAAGGAAACTCATTCAAATGCATAACACGTTTAAAGCTTCAATCTTTAGAAAATAAGGTCAATCATCACGAAGTGGGGCAACACACGTTCATCCCATTAATATAATTTATATAAGATCCGATTCGGGCTTGACCCTAAGCGCGCATGACCTTGTTCAAATATCATATTTAATTTAAAAGTAAGTTCAACAAAGGACAACCACCAAACTAGGGTTTCAACATGTACAACAACCAAAAGGATTCTCAAACTCAATCACTTCAATAACATTCTTAAATGTAAACATGGTTTAAACAACGTTTTTAAAGTATAGATTCATATCAAAACGTTTTAAAAAAAAAAAGACATACTTTAAAAGAGAATTTCAAAAATATAGACATACTTTAAAAGAGAGTTTCAAAATATATACATACCTTAAATCCCGTTAGATATTTCAAACGTATGCTCTGCACTTCAAAGAATCACTCTACATCCAATTTGAATATTGCACGATTTATATTTACAAGTTTTTAACCAATTTTCGTAACTACTATTCGTAGCTCTAAACATATTTCTCTGGACCGTCAAATCCAATCTCCACTGTTCAGATTTAATACCTATATGTTATGAATACTCAGTTAAAATTTGTTATTGATCCAACGGTTAGATTACCGGAAAACACTAATTGACTATGGCTGGTCCGGTGTTTAGAATGATATAATATTGAAGGTTCTTGATTGGAAGACTTACCATAGAGGAAACTCAGGAAACAAGATTGTCAAACCTAACTCTTGATAGTTTTCTTGATTTTCTTGATTGCAAGAATGATGTTCTTGCGGTTCTTGAAGAATTGGAGTGTCTATGTTCTTTAGAAAGGTAGGGAGCGTATAATTAGTCTCTTAGGGTTTATAATAGTGTTAGGGATGTTTTTTATTCAAATTTTAATAAAATAAGGAATCCCAATTTGGATAGGAAAAGGCTAAAAACGTAATCCAATATCTGAAAATTCAACTTCGACTAGTGTTAGTACAACTTGCATAACTCTTAGCACAGATCTTCATTTGAGCTCCACCATATATGGTTCGAAAGGTATTTCAAAGATATACAACTTTGTTTTGAGTTTTCTCAAACTCTCAACTCATGTCCACGAAATTGGGCTAGAAGTCAGACCTACCGTAACTTAGACGAATTTAAGAACTCTTACGAACTTCACTACTTGGTTTGGCTTCAAAGTGACTATCTTTCACCCAAATTCGTCCCGAGGGTTCATATATCCAAAATGTCATATTAATACTCATTTAACACATTCGCACTTACCCGAATTTACAAAGTGTTACAGACACATGCCCCATTATATATATATATATATATATATATATATATATATATATATATATATATATAGATAGATAGATATATACCTTGAAAAAGTAATATATATTTAACTATGCACTCTCATAAACAAAAGTGAACTTGGGTCCCCGACTGTAGCCTTTGCTTCCCACAACATTGACCCTAGATCTAGTCCAGACAGTGCTTATCATTAGTTTTTTTTAATCATCATTTTATGTCCGTCATTGACCTATATATATATATGGATTTTTGACACTGCTTTTACCAGTCAGACACGGTTATTACCCCTCAGTTGTCATTGATAATTTAGCTTGTATTTATGTTATGATAATGATGCTTCCGCGGTCTTCAAATTTTGAGTCTGCCTCCGATGTCATGTAAATTTGTACACGAAATCAGGTTCATGCAAAAATCATGAATATTACTACTTAATATAAGAGAGGATCTTTCTCTTTCTGTCGTCCTCACAGGGATTGAATTGAAATATTGTGACTATCTCAATTCTTTGATGAAACACGTCGTTGTTCTGGGCCTTTGTGATCGACCCCTTTAGTAGATATTCTTATTTTAATAAGTGGGTTTTTACCTAATCAACAATTCATATTAAATATGTACTACTTTAACCGTCCTAAAGAAATTGTCTTAGTTATTATTTAGACAGTTAAAGAATTTTTTATTTTTACCATATTTTTCAATTACTTTCTAAATATTTGAATTGTTATTGTGACTATAATATTTTTAAGTAGTTTTTAGATATATAAATTTTATCTAAAAAAAATAAAAAGTTTATGACCGAATTCACACCAAACATTAGTTAGTTTGACCCTGATAATCCGAACCAAGACAATCTTTTGGGCTAGATGGAGTATATAATTAAGAGTAGTTTAGTAAAAAAGTCTCTTACTTTTTAGGGGCGAGTGAATTTCTTAAGAGATGTGTCCTAGCTAAAAGTACCATATGATATAGACTGGACAGAGCACCTTTTAGATTATTCTTTTCTCATATAGGTTGGTAAAATTTAGATAATTTTAGAGCCAATTTTTTTCCAAGTGAAACACTTTTTTTTCTTGTTTCCCATTTGTTGTCCGGTATCCATATTAGAGCCCGACTAATTTGGATTCGTTCTGCGTATGACTCATTTGGGGGAAGCGCTCTCCACCAAGAAATTTTCATACCCAAGAATCGAACCCGAGACCTCCAATTAAGAGAGAAACATTCCCATCTTTGATTTTTTTAAAAAGTCTAATATATAAACTAAGAAAAATGTTCTCTTTTAACTTTCAAATACCTTTTTATACTTTAATATCTTAGAAGTCTTTAGCAAGTGTTAAACTTATGCTACAAAAAAAATTGGAGCAGAAAAAATTAAAATATATCCATAACTATAACTTTTAAAGTTAATTTGGGCCCGGGCTTAGCACGAGCGAAATGACTTTATAATAGATAGAAGGGATCAACTAGAACATTCAATGATAATCACACACATTAATTTCAAGTTGCCCTCCTTAAGCAGTTCTTGACTCAATAAAAAATGTGCAGAACTATTCCTATAAATCATGCAACAAAAGAAATCTTAATCCATAGAGTTTTTTTTTTCTTTAGAGAAGGAAGATATGGGTAGAATAGTGTAAATCTCCTTCATTGGAGTTCTCTTATTAATGCAATAAATATATAGTATACAATTATAGTCTTAATGGAATTAGGATATCTATTTTACATTAATTACACTAAAATATTAATTACAGAATATCTTGTGAATATATCACACCCCCTCAGTCTGAGCGGAAAGAAGCTGGACGCTAAGACTGAATCTGAAGTCAAGCAACAGTTGTCGAGGAAGCCCCTTTGTGAAGATATCTACGTACTGATACGAAGAAGGAACATGCAAAACCCTAATGTGACCCATTGCAACCTTCTCACGAACAAAATGAATATCCATCTCAATATTCTTGGTTAGCTAATGCTGAACCGGGTTATGAGACAAGTAGACAACAGATATGTTATCACAGTAAATCAAAGATGCCTTTCGTAAAGGACAATGAAGCTCAAGAAGGAGATTTCAGAGCTAACATAGCTCGGCAACAACGTCCGCAACGCCTTGATATTCTGCTTCTGCACACGAATGAGAAAGCGTGGCTTGCCGCTTGGCAGACCACGATATAATATTATCCCCTAAAAATACGCAATAGCCGGACGTAGAATGATGGATGTTCGGACAGCCTGCCCAATCTACGTCTGTGTAAGAGAGCAACCTAGTCGGTGTGTATTGATATAAATGTAGTCCATAGTCAAGAGTGCCCTTAACGTACCAAACGATACACTTAAGATCTGTAAAGTGAGGCTCCATAGGAACATGCATGAACAAACACTCCTGTTGAACAACATATGCAATATCTGGTCGAGTGAAGGTGAGATACTGAAGAGAACATGCGAGACTCCTATAAAGAGAGGGATCGCTGACCGGATCCCCATCATCCGCACTGAGTTTGGCCTTTGAGTCGACATGAGTGGGCATGATCTTGTAGTTTGTCATTTTAGACTTGTAGATAATCTCATCTGCATACTTACGTTGACACAAGAACATGACATGTGCGTATCTGGTCACTTATATCCCTAGAAAATAACTCAACTTACCCAAATATGTCATAGCAAATTTGGACTTGAGCAGGGCAATGATCTCGTGTTTCAGTGTATCAGAAGAAGATGTCAGAAGAATATCATCCATATATAAAATAAGATAAGACATGTCAGTATCTCAATGAAAAATAAACATGGAAGGATCACTTTTGTTGCACAAGAACCATATTTGTATGATGTATGTAGAAAACCTCTCATACCAAGCCCTAGGGGATGATTTCAAACCATATAATGACTTACGAAAATGGCAGACATAATGAGGAACCTCTTGATGCACAAAGCCAGGCGATTGATAAATCCACATGTAAGAAAACATTTTTTATATCAAGCTGGTGAATAGGCCAATTTTTCCCATAACTATGCTTAACACTGTGAATGGTGGCTGGTTTGACTACCGGACTAAATGTCTCACGCAATCAATTCCCTCCTGCTGACCAGTACCATTAGCCACAAGTCTTGCCTTATAGCGTTCAAGCTCTCTACTATCTCAAAATTTGTGACGATAGAACCATATATAACAAATCACATTCACCCCTTCTGGTTTCGGAATAAGATCCCAAGTGTGCTGATTGGTTAATGCATTAAACTTCTCACGCTTGACCGCATTTCAATTTGGATCAAGTTTGGCTAATTTGGGTTTTTAAGAATGAGTGAGATGGTTTGAATGGATAGGTTAAAGTGAATTTTTGGGTTGAAATCATGTGTTATGCATGAGTTTCTATGCGGTGTATGAGGACGGTCAATGGTGGGCGAGTGGGAGGTGATGGTGGGTGGGACGGTGGGGTCGAGATTTGGCGGTGGTGGACGAGCGTGGGGGAAATTTGAAGCGATGGGGCGAGGCGAGATCTTGGGCTATGTGTAGCGGGCATTAGGTGAAGCGATGTAATGGCGAGCGAGTGCAGGCGGCGGGCTAGGGCAATGTGGCGGGCAAGGACTAGGAAGTGGGGTGGGGCAGTATGGCGGGTGTATCGTCGGGTAGAGACTAGGCAGTGGGGTTAGATCGATGATACGGGTGGCGGGACAGCCCGAGGGTGCGGAATTTATAGTGCATTTAGGACTAGAGGTGAGGTGTTTGATTCATCAAGGAATCCTTAATCAGTAGGGCAGAATTAGTGGATATTGGAAAAGGAAAGACGTTCTCCTCAAACGTGACATGATGTGAGACTATGATTTTGCAAGTGGACACGTTACATCATAAGTACCCCTACGGTTTGACGAGAATCCTAAGAAGACACACAAAGTGGAACAAGGTGCTAATTTGTTAGGGACAGTGGAGGTCAGATTCGGGTAGCAAAGACAACCAAAAATCCGAAGATGATCATAGGTAGGGATCCAACGAAATAGGAACTCGGTAGGGGTCCTATTTTGGAGCGTACGAATAGGTACTATATTAAGAATGTATTCTGCCATTTTTAATGCATATACCCAAAAGCTGGGGTGAAGAGATGCATGAGGAAGTAAGGTATGAATCATATTGTTAATGGTGCATAGAATTCGTTCAGCTTTACCATTTTGAGGGAAAGTATAGGGGCAGGAGAAACGAAATACCATGCCATTAGCAGCACATAATTTATGAAACAGAGAATTGTTAAATTCACGACCATTGTCACATTGAAACGTTTTAATTTCTTTTTCAAATTGTTTTTTAACATACGTACGAAATTCAAGAAACTTGGAGTAGACCTGAGATTTAAAGTGGAGCGGATAGACCCATAGGAAGTGAGAAAAATCATCCAAGAATATTAAATAGTACTTATGACCCAATTTGCTAGTAATAGGAGAGCTCCATAAATCAGCATGAATAATATCAAAGGGAGAAAAAGTAATACTCAAATATGACGTAAATGGAAGTCTAACATGCTTTTCTAGATGATAAGAATATCAATTTTGGGCAAGGTTCCCTTTATTACATTTAATTAAATTGTGGTTTCTAAGAAAATAAAAAATATAAGCTCCGGGATGTCCAAGTCTACTATGCCACGTTGAGGAGGATATGGAAGCTAGAGATGTGGGAGGATTGACACTGACATCGGACTTGGATAGGAGATGATAGTCCCCCACACTATCACATCTAGTAAGAAGTCTCCCCGTACGTAGGTTCTTTACATAAAAATCAAATTGGTCAAAATCAATGGATACAGAATTAACAGTGACAAATTTTCTAACACAGATTAGGTTCTTGATTATGGTAGGGGCATATAGGACGTGTTTAAGGGAGAAGTGGGGTTGCGGTGGTGGAGTTAGTGTGTGGCCAAACCCTTGAATTGGAATGTGATGACTATTTTTGACTATAATGGATTGAGGAGTATATAAATTGCACAGTTGAGGAAAATTACCAGAATTGTTGGTGAGATGAGACGTGACGTCCGTATCCATATACCACGCATCATAGGGCTGCTGAATTTTTGAAGAACCGAAAGCATAGCCCAAATCCGTTGGATTGAGGCTGGGCGGCTGCTGTTGGGCCGATGTGTAGTGGGCCTGATTGTTGGAAAGGATATCGGTAGTGCTGGGCCTTAACTCCTCCCTAACAGCTCCTTTATGTTGCACATTAAATCAGCCATTACTTGGCTGATTAACTCACTCACTAATGGCCATAAACTGCCATTACTTGGCAGTTGAGGAGTCCCTCCCCTTATGCTATATATTGGAGCCTTTTGGCTCAATTTCAGAGACAACAATATACTACACAGAAGAGAAATAGATCTCTCCAAAACTTGAGCACAAACAGTGAATAGAAAACTCTTCCTTTTTCGTTCTTCAGCAAGTCGTTTCGTGTTTTGTTTTCTTCGTCAGAATCAACCTATTTGCTTTGTAGTGTTGATTAGTTGTTGTTTTATCTTGGGAGACTATTGCCCATTAACGTAAAAGCATATATATGGGGCAATCTTGTCTTAAAGACAGAGATCCATCTCTCGACTCAGCCACAGTTGTAACAATCCAGATTTAGTGTTTCTTGATTTCAGGTTATCAACATTCAAGGCTCAACAAGCTTGCGGCAGTTCTGAATTGCCTATTTGTTTATCCTTTCGAACACTTGTAATATTTATTTACTTCCCGTATTGCTTTACATATCCAACACCTTCCACCCCCCCGGTGGCCCAACACCCCACTACCCCTCCAATTTTTGTTAAAAAAAGTTATGAATTTCTTTTGGTTTTCTACGACCCCCCGCCCCAATACCCCCTCCAAAAAAAATTACTCCATTTGTCCCAAAAAAATTGACCTACTTTCCTTATTAATTTATCCCAAAAAGATTGACAACTTTCTATATTTAGAAATAATTTAACTTTATGAGATCATTTACAGCCACAATATCTAAGATTTTTTTGGACCACAAATTTCAAAAGTCTTCCTTTATTTCTTAAACTTTAGGCCAATTTTTTTGGGATGGAGTGAGTAATTTGTTTTTAAAAAATTTGAAAAGTTTCCTTTTCTAATTTTCTACTCCCACTCCCACCCCTAGGAACCCCCTACCCCCTCCCAAATTTTCTACTTCATATTTAATTTTACCTTTATAAAGATGAAAAATTTGCGTGGTTAAATTTGGTGTGGGGTGAGTGGTGGAGGTAGGGGTAGGGGGTGAGGGATAGTGGGTGGTGGTGGGTAAGAAAGATTTTTCATTTTTTTTATAAATTCTTTATAAAAGTAAAATAAAATATATGAAATAAAAATTTAGAGATGGGGTGGTGAGTGGTGGGTGGTGGGTGGGTGGTGGGGTTGGGGGCTGGGTGGGTGTGGTATGGGGTGAAATTGGTGGGGCTCGGATGAGTATTTTCAAAAAAATATTTTCTACCAAACAACAGAACATGAGAAAATAAGTAAGAATTCACTTATTTTCCACTATCAAAACGAATCCGAGGAACACATTTTCCGGAAAAATATTTTTCGGGAAAACCAAACTCACCCTTAATCTCTTCCATCCTTGTTGTTTACACCATGTCAACTAGTTAGGTATAAGATCATTAATTTTTCTTTACAGTTTCGTGTTTATTCCAAACATTCAATCGGTTAAAAGGGTTCTTCCTAAAGGAATATGTTACCCGATTTTATTGATAAATGATTTATAATATATATAAGGCTATAACAATATTTATTTTGATACAAACTAGGTAACTAATTAACCTAATTACAAAAGGATTATAATTCTACCTAAAATAGGAGATATACAATTAATACAATTAATGAAAGAGTATTGGAAAATATTCTATTACACCCCCGCAGTCGAAGCGGGAGATTCTCGAACACTGAGACTGTCTTGAAAATCATCAAATAGTAGGTGCAGAAGTCCTTTGGTGAAGATGTCGGTAATCTGATAGTTGAATGGAACATGAAGGGCACGAACTTGACCACGAGCCACTTTTTTGCGAACGAAATAAATGTCCATCTCAATGTATTTAGTGCGCTGATGTTGGACGAGATTGCCGAAAAGATATATCGCACTAATATTAACGCAGCATACCAATGTTGCCTTTTGAATCGAGCAATGAAGCTCAAATAGAATGTTAATGATCTAGAAAGACTCAGAGACGACGTTGGCAACACCTTTATATTCTTCTTCTACACTGGATCAGAATAGTGTAGGTTGCCTTTTGGAAGACCAAGAAAATAGGTTATCTCCGAGGAAAATGCAATAACCAAACATGGAGCATCGGGTATCATGACATCCACCCTAGTTAGCATCAGAATAAGCAGTGAGACCAGTGAGTGAAGACCTGTATAGATGTAATTCGAAGTGAAATGTACCTTGGACGTATCGGAAAGTACGTTTGAAGGCATGCATGTGTGCTTCCGTCAGACTGTGTATGTGCAAGCAGAATTGTTGCACGACATATGATATGTCTGGTCTCGTGAATATAAGGTACTGCAGGGCCTAGTCAGGCTACAATAGTGAGTCGGGTTTGAATATGAAGGGTCGGAATTAGCGCTGAGGTTGGAATTAATGTCTATAGTCGTGTGGGATGGTTTACAATATGTCATGCCTAGATGGTAAAGGATCTCTTCAGCGTACTTATTCTGACATAGAAATAGGCAACCAGAATTTCGAGTGACAGAGATGCCAAAGAAATAACTCAGAGGGCCTAGATTTTTCATAGTAAACTCAGAGAAAATGAGAGACATAATGGACCGGCATAGAGCATAAGATGATGTGGTGAGGATGATGTCATCAATATATAATAATAGGTAAGTCATGTATGTACCTTTGTAATAGATGAACATGGAATGATCAGATTTGTTGTGTGAAAATCCAATAGAGGAAAGATAATCGGTGAACCGTTGGTACCATGCTCCAGGAGCTTGTTTTAGTCCATAGAGTGATTTACGCAACAAATACACATAATCTGGATGAATAGGATCCCTGAAATCCATAGGCTGATGCATATATACCGTTTCATGAAGATCCTCATGTAAGAAGGCATTCTTGACATCAAGCTGATGAATGGGGCAAGACTTGGATATGGCAATGATGAGGACGGTCCAGATGGTTGTGGGCTTTAAGACCCGGTTGAACGTTTCATCACAGTCCACTCCTACCTATTGAGACCTTCCATCACCTACAAGACGATCCTTGTACCTCTCAAAAGAACCATCAGATTTATTTTTATGTCTAAAAATCTACATAGAACGAATAATGTTAGCATCAGGTGAATAGGGTACTAGGTCCCATGTCTTATTATCAATAAGAACATTATACTCGTCAATCATTGCGTCTTTCCTATTAGGGTCGGACAAGGCATCCTTCGGGTTATGAGGTATAAGAGAAGGGACAACTGAAACAGAAATATTAAATAGCCATTTAGGTTTATGAATTCCGTATATGGCACAAGTTTTCATGGTCCAAGAGTGTGTCTCGGGATGCAGGATGGGAGGGGGGTTTGTCGCGGGTTTGTCGGGAAGAGGAGGAAGGGCAGGGGTGACGGTATTGGCTGGCCGAACCCTGGTTTGCTGAGAGGTAGCTGCGGAATCACCCGGAGGCAAGCTGTTCCAGGCCACCGTCAGCAGAACCGAGTGGGCAGCTAGTCCCGGACTGGCCGAGGGAGTGGCAGGTGTTGGGGTTTGGGACGATGGTGAATTAGAAGAAGATTTAGGCCACCATCTAGGAAGTCGTAGGATGTAGATGTGGCGAGTGTAGAGAGGCAAAGGGGAATCGAGACTCATTAAATAGGACATGACATGAAATAATAATTTTACGGCTCGACAAGTCATAACACGAGTAACCATGATAATTGGCAGAGTAACCCAGAAACACACACAGGGAAGACCGGGGTTGGAGTTTGTGAGTGGTCGGATGGAGAGGGTAACAAAGACATCTAAAAGTACGCACGTGTTGGTAGGAGGGGTTTCTACGAAACAGACCTTGGGTGGGCGACCGTTGAGCTAGAGACTTGTTTGGGATTATGTTTAGGAGATATGTGGTCATAGAGAGTGCGTAATGCCATAATTGGGGGGGGGGGGAAATTGAGGCGTGAGCAACTAGGGCACGAATGAGGTTGTTTATGGTTCTTATTTTTCGTTCGGCTTTACCATTTTGGGAGGATGTGCGAGGGCAGGAAAAATGAAAGGTAAGACCATTTTTGGAGCAAAACTGTTTGAATTGGTTATTATCGAATTTCATGTCATTGTCACATTGAAAACATTTAATGCTCTTTTCAAATTTTGTTTTTACGAAAGCACTAAATGAAGAGAAAATGAGGTAGGCCTGAGATTTATTTCTAATTGGAAAAGTCCATAGAAAGTTAGAATAATCGTCCAAAAACAATACATAATATCGATGGCCATCCGTACTCAAAATAGGGGATGTCCACAAATCACTATGTATGATATCGAAAGGCATTAAAGTACAATTTGTGGATGCAAAAAATGGTAATTTGACGTATTTTCAAAAAATGCAAGATTCACATATAGAAGTCCTAGAAATACAGTTGTAATTAATAAAATTATTTTTCCTAATGGACCGTAAAACATAGTCTCCCGGATGTCCTAATCTAGAATGCCATAAGGAAGACGAAAAAGCAGCAAAGGTTGAGGGAACTGAGACTGGATTGTTGATGTCGTTTGAAATAGGGTAGAGATATACGATGCTGTCACATCTCATTATTCGTCTCCCTATCGTAAAATCCTTTACAATAAAACAAAAGGATCAAAGTCAAGAAAAACTCAATTATCAGTTGTGAAACATTGCACGAAGATTCGATTCTTAATAAGTTTAGGGGCATGAATGACATTTTTTAAGATTAGTGGTGGATGTGGTGGGGATATGGAGGAATGACCATAACCACGGATGGGAATGACTTGTCCACTACCAACAATAATATTCTGATTTAAATTACTTAAATTGAAATAAGATGAAAGAGTACCTTGTGATGGCGTCATGTGAGATGTGGCGCATGTGTCCATATACCATTTTTTGTCTGGAGTGTTGAATGACATTGTGCTCATAGCTGCCTCAATGTCAGTCGGTTCATAAGTCGATGGCGGGGGAAGGGGTGAGGGAGGGGTTGTGCGGTGTAGGCATGTTGTGGACGTGGGCCAAGTATTCCAGGTTAGGCTTGTCGATTCTGAGGTGGAGTCCACGAGGATGTCGTATACGGTTAAGGAGGGGAGGACCATGATGGTAGGGCTAATGCGGCCCACGACGGAGGCTGTTGCCACTACTGAGGTCGCTGCTGGCTGTTTTCAGTAGCCGGGGACTGCCCCTTTACGCCGCCGTTATTGTCAGAATTTCTTCAGTTGCGGTCCTTGTCGGACTGCCTGCTCCGACGGTTGTTATGGAAGGAAGCGAACTATTGCGGGTCCTCTAGTCGACGATTTTTGTTGCCGGACAGGGAGGCCCTGCCATTGGCGGAGGGGCCGATGGTGGTGGTGAGGGAGGCATCGACAATGATGGCCCGTGTGGTGCTGCTCTTGATTTTCTGGGTTTCCTCAAGGATGAGCTTTGAATAGGCCTCATAAAATTGAGGTAATGGCATGCATTGCTGAACGATGGTGGCACTGCCATCATAGAATTCGTTCAAACCTGCAATAAGTTGCATGATCAATCGTTGATTAATGACTGGTGTACCGAAGTTAGAGAGTTGGTCGGCAAACATCTTGAGTTCTTAACAATAGGTAGACACGTTTGAGAAATCGTCCTGATGAACGTCATTGAACTGATTTTCAAGGTATAACGCTCGTTGAGTTTTGTTGTCATAGAAAATACTGTCAAAATATTCCCATGTTTGGCAGGCAGTGGCATCAGTCTCAATGATGGTGTGCAACAGATTATTAGATATTGTGTCGTATATCCACTAGAGGACGACTGCATCCAAACGAGATCAGAGTGCATCATCAGAAGTCAAAGCTGATGGTACATCTGAGGACTTCGGCGTGGGAGGGATGATGTGGTCGATTACTTTGTAAACCGACAATGGATCTTAAAAAGCTCTGCCCACGAGGAGTGTTGACCCCTTTCCATCTCAAGAGTCATATGGATGAAGTTTTTAATGTTGTTTACAACAAGTGCCGGATGGAATTTGGTTTTGTCAGCCATGGAAGAGGAAGTTTATGAGGAAAAGGGAGGGAGAATGGCCGGAAAAACTAGGGTTCTGTCGTGGGAAAAAGAGGGGGGCGACCGAGAGAGTCGGCTGCTAGTGTTCCGATGTGGCTAGGTGCCGACGTTGAAAAAATGTGGCGGTCGAGAAGGTGTATTGGCAACTAGGGTACTTGTAATCTTATATATATATATATATATATATATATATATATATATATATATATATATATATTGTAAATCAATCATTAATAAAATCAGAAAACATATTTCTTTACTTTCATACAAACTAGGAAACTAATTAACCTAATTACAAAAGAATTATAATTCTACCTAAAATATGAGATATACAATTAATACAATTAATATAATTAATGAAAGAATATTGGGAAATATTCTATTACTTCCTCTCAAACCGTTTCATTTCTTGACGAAAATGCTTAGACAAACGAACAAAAAATAAGAAACAAAGTAGGCCATAATACTCACCCTTTTCCATTTGTTATACAGAGATCCAATGTCCAAATCAATGAAATGTGTATCATAAACCAAGATTAAAATAGATCTATCATGTTTGGAGTACTTCCCATGCTAAGGAAAAAGTTACTTCAAATCTTGTAACGACCCGTTCGGTCGTTTGTCATATTTTCATGAAAACACCCTTTTCTCTAGCCTTAATGTGGTGATTTTTATGTGCGAAGGTGGGTGACGTGACTTCTAAGGTAATCGTATGCGAATAACGAGAGAAAACCTATGGTTTGAGTTTTGGAAATTTCATGTTTGGAAAGTTTGACTATGAGTTGACTTTTGAGTAAATACGTCCGGAATTGAATTTCAATGGTTCCATCAGCTCCGGAATGTGATTTATGACTTAGGAGGACTGTTGGAATGGTTCCCGAGTGTTTTGAAAGAGTTTTGGGTAAGATTGTGAAAATTGGAAAGTCTTAAGTTAATAAATAAGCTTTGGTTGACTAAAGTTAATATTGAGGGCATTTGAGTCTTTTTTGAAGTTTTTTCAATTTCATCAGGTCCGAAATGTCAAGTATGGTATAGTCGATCCATTGGTTCGGTTCCTGAGACACTCGGGAGCATTTCGGGTGTGTGGTTGAAATTCTAGCTTTAAAAGCTTTATAGTGTGCATTGGTAGGACGCTTGGTCAAGATGACCTCATATTACGATTTTAAGTACGCGAGCAGATTCGATGCATATTTTAGGGGTGGTTTGCATTTTTGGTTGTGTCCGGGGGGTCCCGAATGAGTTTCGAGTGTCGGATCGAGGTTTGGAACACACTTTCTGGTGTGTACAACTACTGGTGTGCTCTACGCAATCGCGTGACCAAGCTCCGCGATCACGGAGACCAGTTCGCGAAAGAGTAGTTTGTATGCCGGGTCATTAGGCGCCACGATCGCGGGGCTGGAGCCCGCGATTGCAATGGGCAATGTGTTCAATGCTTAAAAGACCTCAAAATGATTCTATTCATTTCATTCTCATATTCTGAGCTTGGTGTTTCGGTTTTGAGAGCTTTTGAAGGAGATTTTCAAGATTATTCAAGTGTGTAAGTTCCTAATCACTCCCTTATAATTATATATTCGGTTATTAAAGGATTCCATGCTGATATCATGATTTAGGATGAGAAAGTTGGGGGGGGGGGAAGCCATAGATTGAGAAAAATGGAAGTTCTTCAATTGACTAGGTAATTGATGTTAGTTTTGGATGATATTTGATATCTAGACTCCATAGTTGATGGATAAATCGATTTTGAAATAAATTTTTAATTTTATCATTCGAGGCTCGGGGTCCTATTTTGAGGCGATTCTTTTGGATCTGAAAGTTTTATATAGTAATATGGGTGTCGATATACTCGTGTATTGATGTACTTTCCATATTTGTTTAGATTTGGACCTTCTGGAGGCGTTACAAAAATACAAAGCTTCCTTAAGGCTATAAGACTCCTATTCCAGGTAAGTTGAGATCTTGTACCTTACTTAAGCGTCATAGTTGGTTTGAATGAATTAACTAAAGAGGGGAGTAATGGGGATTATAAGGGAGTCCCAATACATGTGAAGTGACTAACACTCGTACCGGGTACCGGTGCCATGTTATGGGTGTTTGTGCTTTTATATTACTTAGAAGAATGTTATGCTTTGGGTACTAGCTGATAGTATAGTATGATCATTTGGATTTGTGAGTAGAATATGAACCCCGTACTTTTCATGATATTATTATCTGTTTGTGTTCTATGTGACTGTGTGTCCCCTTTTATCCCATCATACTCGTTTAGAATGAAAAGAAGCTAAAGATTGAGTCTTTATTGTATAAATGATTTAGAACCTGTGTGACCTATAATTGCTTCTTGTTGTTGAGCATACCATATTTATGTTTCTTAATGTATTAACCTATGTGGCTTATATTGGCTTCTTGCTATTGTGCATATCATTATTACATTTTATAATGTATAAACATATGTGGCAATAGACGAGTATAAGAGTTGTGTAATTAGACTTAGGTATTGTGTGAGCATACTTAGGTACTGTATGAGCCTGTTGTGTGAGCATACATAGGTACTGTGTGAGCTTGCTGTGTGATTATACTTAGGTACTGTGTGTAATCCTAAGTTGTATATAGACCTTGCGAGTCCCCCATGGGTCACGATTCGTTGACATTCGAACGTGTGTATACCGGTGATGAGAAACAAAGGCCTTGCATTGCATAACATCTACATGTCATATCATTTACTCATTTCTTCCTTGTTCCTGGTTTGTCTAAACTGCGTAATTGTCTGTTTATCATGCTACATTTCATATCATTTACTCATTCCTTCCTTGTCGGTTTATAATTGGGTGGTTTTGGTTGGCTTGCCATCACGACTCAGTGATTTTGGGTTGTGACGGATCCTATGTTTAGGTTGATACCTCAAGCCCAACTATAATCTTTTCACTTTATTGAACTGTCTCGAGCATTCGTGCACGACCTTCAAGAATTTCGAAGAGATAATATGATTTTCACCAAATCTCCTTCCTGAATCATAATGAGCCTTTTGTACTTCTAGAAGAATTTCGACATCTTGTAAATAAATCTTCATTGTTTCGATTTGGAAATCCTCTTAAGGGAAGAATTCCAACATCATGAATGAGTATAAGAATTAGATAGGACATGACGTAGTTGCAACTTACCGATGATATGACCTTAGATAGGATGTCACAGACTAGGGTAGTAGTAGTAGGTGTTGAGAGATTCGTACTAGTTGGCGTAGCTCTTATAATGTAGTTTCTTGTCCTTCAGTTACTGTTATTTTTTTGTTGTCTATCGTTCCTGCGTAACATATTATTTTGTTGTAGTTACTGTTGCTTTCTTATTTGAATTGATTTGTTATTGTTTTACTATTTTATTGTTATTGTTGTATTGCGCTATCTTGGGTGCTTTGATTTCTACTACTATCTGTTATTTCTGGTACATCGACTATCTTATTTTATCTGTGATAACTAATGTCCCTTTTTCAAACTGCATTACCATGGCTTAAATGCTTTCGTTCTTTTCATTTCTATGACGCTTTGATTTTCTTGTCCTTATCTGACCTCTTTTTATGCTTTCTCTTGAGCTGAGGGTCTTTCGTAAACAACCTTCCTACCTTGATGGGGGTAAGGTCTGCGTACACTTTAACCTCCTCAGACCCCACGTTGTGGGATTCCACTGGATGGGTATGTTGTTGTTGTTGTTTGACTTCAGTATTATAATCTGGTTCCTTTGAGTTAGAATGAAGCAAATCTAAATCTAAATAGTTTTGTTTTGTGCAGACACATTTGATGCTTGAATATGTTAAGGGTCTTCACGAGGAGGTAAGTTTTCATTTCCATTGGTACATCATTGCTTATTTTCCAATAAGTCATCCCATTGCATCCTGAAAACTAGTTTTTCCTGAAGTCATGAGTTTGGTCTCTCTCTATGCCTTGTGAATCTCTCTACCAACAGGGCTTTGAGTCCATGGACTTTGACTCTAAGATCAAGGTGCATTTATTTTTGGTTTAGCTTATTGTGGAAAAGGAGTATAAAGAGGCGCAAAGCATCCACATGTCCTCGTCGGTTTCTTGATAGGCTGGTCTAAAAGTATTTCAAGACTTAATTGACTACCAGACTTTTATCCCCGTTCACCGCATTTACTTGTCAAAAAGAATAATACTTTAAGCTTCTCATTTTTTTCTAAAAAGAGTACCTTAATGCGCCTCGTAAAGCTGCAACATTTTGCCATATGATGGAGAAAACTTATGATCTTGGACACGATACCTCTTTTTGCAGATATCTTTAATTGTTTTAGGATGAATTGATATCATGTTAAAATATTTCATTAGACTGCACATGACACTCCCTTTTTTCAAGAAAAACTGATGCGAGAGGAAAACAAACTTCTGGAGGACAACGTAAATCTTACCTCACAAAATCTCCTATCACAAATTAGACCTCTTTCATGTTTTTCTAACCAACTAATATCATACAAATAGCTACGAAGAACAACAGAAAAGTGAATGAGATATCTACGGGTTCCACTGACCTTCCACCACCCCACATAATTTACGTGATAGCGAATATTATCATATATTCGCTGTATATTCTGTAATTAATATTTATGTGTAATTATGGTAAATATAGATTCTCATTCAATTAGGATTCAACATTGTACACACTATATATTTTTGTATTAATGAGAAAGACTCCTCAAGAGAGATTAATATATTTTTACATGGTATCAAGAGCCAAATCCTAAAACACCTAAAAAAAAGTCAAAAACGCCCCCCATCCTACTCGGCCGGCGGCTACCCCCCATAAACCCTAATTTTTCTTTCTCTTCCTAATCGAAATCCAGCCCCTCTAATGGCTTCCATGGCTACTCCCACCTCTCCCACGACCTCCTCTACTTCTTCTTTTCATCCGACTTTTGCCGTCACCAACATCAAGAATTTTATTTCTTTAGTTCTTCATCAAGAAGATAGTTGATATTCTTCATGGGTTGAACTCTTTCGCATCCATGCATGTGCCTATATAACGTGCTTGATCATATTGACGACTCTGTCTCTCGCCCTATTGAGATTGATGAAATGGCATGGCGCCATCTTGATGTTATCGTCAAGCAGTGGATTTATGGCACCATCTCTAAGGACTTGCTTCACATGATTATGAAAACCGGTGCCTCAACTCGTGAATTATGGATACGGTTGAAGGAGATATTTCAGGACAACAAGCACACACGTGTCGTGTACTTGGAGGAACAATTCAATAATACACGTCTTGAGAATTTTGCCAACATGTCCGAGTATTGTAAATAATTGAAGCTTGTTGTATACTAATTATGCAACGTGGGGACACCAATTTCCGATACAAAGATGGTCCTACAACTAGTTGCTGGCTTACCGAAGGGTGAATATGATACTCTCGCGACTATGATTCAACAAGTCGATCCACTACCTAGCTTCAAGAAGGCGTGTTCGCAATTATTATTGGAGGAAACTCGATGAGCCAAATAGGAAGAACATAATCAAAAGGCGTTAGCAGTGGAAACTCCGGTGGCAAACGTCGTCCCCACTAGCCAGCCACCACAATCGGACAACCAACAACCGCGGGCAATCGCAGAGGTAGCAAAGGCGGCAAAGCCCGCGGGAATGGCAGATGTGGAAGAGGCTGCGGGCGTGGGGGGTGAGCAGGCCAACCAATTTTTCCAGTGGGCCGGCCCAGGCCACTGGCCGAACTAAGAAAATTGGGCCTCGCTTGCCTGCCTATATCCAACAGCAGCCTCAGCCCAGTACCCAGTGAATTGGCAGCCTGGGATTTTGGGCTCCTCTCAGGCCCATGCCAGGCACCACACGTGGTCCATCAGGCACATTTAATTACGGCCCAACAACATCAGCTTCCCTACAGCTTGGCCCCACTGATTTTGGCCTGGACTTCAGCACATTAAATCTACAACAGCCCGACAAAAATTGGTACATGGATACGAGATCCACATCTCATATCACACGTTCCTCATGCAATCTGTCTAAACCATTTCATTTAAAGTATCCTCAATTTATTACGGTTGGTAATGGTCATCGCATTCCAATTCAAGGTTATGGTACCACCCACACAAAACCACCTCACCCACCTTTCTCCCTAAATAATGTCCTCTATGCCCCCAACATCATTAAAAAATTAATATCTGTTAGGAAATTTACTCGTAACAATTCCGTTTTAGATGAGTTTGACCTCTTTGGTTTTTCTGTGAAGGATATACTTACGGGGACACCTCTTATGAGATGCAATAATGTGGGAGACCTTTACCCTTTCTCATCCACTTTCGCTGCTAGACCCCAATCACATACCTCTGTAGCTGCAATCTCTCCATCAATTTGGCACAATAAACTTGGACACCAAAGTGCTCCTGGTTTTAATTTTCTTAGAAGCAATAATTTCATTCGATGTAATAATGGGCACCTAGCCCAAAATTATTATTCTTGCCCTTTAGGCAAACATGTTTGCCTTTTTTTAGATCATCTTTAAGTGTTACGTTTTCGCCTTTTGACATTGTTCATGATGACTTATGGACATCTTTCATTACTAGTTCACTGAGTCATAAATATTATCTCATTTTATTAGATAATTTTTATCACTTTATCTGGGTTTACCCACTTAAATTAAAATCTAAAGTTTTTACCAAGTTTCTTGAATTCTGTCTCTATATCAAAACATAATTTGAAAAAACCATAAAATCGTTTTAATGTGATAATGGTCGTGAGTTCAATAATTCCACTTTTCACAAATTTTGCATAAAAATGGCATCGTCTTTCAGTTTTCGTGTCCCCACACCTCCTCCCAAAATGGTAAGGCTGAATGAATCATTCGCAATATCAATAACATGGTTCGTACGATCTTTTTTCATGCCTCTCTCCCCCTTCCTCTTGGGTTTATGTTGTTAAAATGGTAGAATATATTCTTAATATTTTGCCTACCCACACTCTCCATAATAGAACACCCACCGAAATTCTATTCCGTCAGTTCCCCTTTCATGATCACCTATGGATTTTCGGTTGCCTTTGTTACCCGAATCTTGCCTCCACGACCCCTCATAAACTAGCACCTCACACTACTCCATGTGTCTTCTTAGGATTCCCGACCAATCATAGAGGGTATTTGTGCTAAGACCTATCTTCACGTAAGATCATCATGTCTCGCCATGTCACGTTTAATGAAGCAATCTTCCCATTTGCAAACATCCAAAATTTCTGAAACACGGATTACATATTTCTTGACGAGTCTGAAGCCTCCCCTATTGTCCACACCGTACTCCGTCGTGATGTCGTCCCCACTATTTCCTTATAACCCAAATCCGTCGCTGCCACCCATGTCCCATCGATATTCCCACCACCAGCGCCACTCCATTCCACTACTGCCTCCCTCACCCACTTGCCAAATAATCCGACACCTATACCGGCACCGACACCCGACACCAACCATCCTGTCGAACACCTCAGTCCAACCCATGAACCACTGACAACTCACCCTAGTCCATCAATACCCCTCACCATAGAAACTCCATCCCAACACCAATAACTGGTACTACACCTACCCCCTTCCACCACCCCCAATCCAGTCAATCAGTCTCTGCCCTCACCTGAGATACCACCAACCCGAGACATCACTGACCCGTGATACCCCAGCCCGCACCCCACCCTTCTACCCAAACTTCTCATATTCCCATGCACAGAATGGAGACCCGTGCTCAGCACAAGATTTTCAAACCGAAAGTCCATTTTAATCTCTCCACTCAATCTATATCCCCAATCCCTAAAAATCCAAAATTAGCCAAACTTGACCCAAATTGGAATGTGGCCATGCGTGAGGAATTTAATGCTTTAACGAAACAACACACTTGAGATTTAGTTTTGAAGCTGGATGGGGCTAATGTGATTCGGTGTATGTAGCTCTTCCGTCATAAATTCAGAGACAGTGGTGACCTTGCGTGCCATAAGGCGAGACTTGTGTCTAATGGCACAAGACAACATGAGGGTATTTATTGTGGTGAGACATTTAGTCTGATGGTTAAATCGGCTACCATTCACACGGTTTTGAGCATAGCTATGTGTAAGAATTGGTCGATTCATTAGCTTGATGTGAAAAATGTGTTCTTACATGAGGATTTGAAAGAAATTATCTACATGCACTAGCCGCCAGGTTTTGTACATCCAGAGGTTCCTCATTATGTATGCCATCTTCGTAAGTCATTGTATGGTTTGAAACAGGCCCCTAGGGCGTGGTATGAGCGCTTTGCTACTTACATTATGCAGATTGAGTTCATATGCAGCAAATGTGACCATTCACTTTTTATTTTTCATCAAGGTAGAAACATTGCATACTTGTTATTATATGTGGATGATATTGTTCTAACTGCCTCTTCTGACGTGTTGAAAAATAAGATCATTGCTCTGCTCAAATCTGAATTTGTTATGACAGACTTGGGGAAGTTAAGTTATTTCTTGGAGATTTTTGTGAGTCGATCTGCAGATACTATGTTTCTGTGTCAGCATAAGTATGCGTTAAAAAAATGTGTACAGGGCTAAAATGACAAACTGCAAGATCATGCCTACTCCGATCGACTCAAAGTTGAAACTCAGTATTGTTCATGGTGATCCAATGTCCGATCCCACTTTCTATAGGAGCCTCGCAGGTGCACTCAAGTATCTTACATTCACTAGGCATGATATTGCATATGTTGTCCAACATGTGTGTTTATTTATGCATGCCCCTAGGGAGCCTCACTTTACAGCTCTTAAACGTATCATTCGATACGTTAAGGGCACACTTAATTATGGATTACATCTCTACCTCTCTGCACCGACCAGGTTTTTTGGACACACGGCGTTCTACATCTGGACACACGGTGTTCCACATCCGTCTACTATGTGTTCTTAGGAGATAATCTAATCTCGTGGTCTTCCAAGCGTTAGGCCATACTCTCCAGATCGAGTGCATAAACAGATTATAGAGGCGTTGCAAACATTATTGTTGAGATCTGATGGCTCTGAAACCTCCTCTTGGAGCTTCATTGTCCCTTACGTAAGGCGTCTATGATTTACTGTGATAACATATCTGCGATCTATTTATCTTATAACCCGGTTTAGTATTAGACAACCAATCATATTGAGATGGATATACATTTTGTTCATGAGAAAGTTGCTATAGGTCATATTAAGGTGTTGCATGTGCCTTCTTCGTATCAGTATGCAGATATTTTCACTAAGGGACTTCCTCGACAGCTGTTCCTAGACTTCAGATCCAGTCTCATCGTCCAGCCTCCTCCCACTCCTACTGAGGGGGTGTGATAGCGAATATTACCATATATTATATTCTGTAATTAATATTTGTGTGTAATTATGGTAAATATAGATTCTCATTCAATTAAGATTCAATATTATACACACTATATATATTTGTATTAATGAGAAAGACTCCTCAAGGGAGATTAATACATTCTTACGTTGCGGACATCAGAGAGCGATTCTGAATTTTCTCTAGTGATTTGTCAGATAACCTTGCGGAAGCCCAGGGGAACAACCTGCAAAGGTTATATGGTTTCTTATATTTAGTATCATGTTGTACATGAAATTAGCAAAGTCAAGGTGTCTTCATAAATAACTAACAATGTTGTGCAGTTTCAGTAAAACTAATTATTCATTTGTATAATTGAAAAGGTGAAGATGATTTTTAGCCCTCAGACTTATTTTTTATCTATTCCGTGTTTTCGTTGCATGCCATGGCCATATTTTTATTTCTCTTGGATGATGATTAATACTATATTTATGTGCTCGACTGCTATGAGAGGGTGAGTTATATGGGCTTGGGCCTTTATTTGTGATAGAATATTACAAGATATCATTGTATATCTTTTATATTAGGTTAATTTATATTGCAATTGTAATTAGAAAGATTAGTTACCTAGTTTGTAGCCACGTAAAGAATTATGTAACAATATATATTGTACACAATAATCAATAAAAAAGGTAGAGAACATATTCCTTTATGGTATCAGAAGTCAAACCCTAAAATTTCTTACACTAAGCCGTCGACCGCCTCATCTTCGCCGTCGACCTCCTCCTTCTCTTTTCTTCAATTTCTCGGCAACCTCATCCCCTCCTCTTCCCCAAAATTTTCAATAGCTGAACAACCCAAATTTCATCTTGTTCTTGATGTTAACAACATCAAGAACTTCATTCCCATTACCCTTAAGATGGAAAAAGTTCAGTATTCCTCCTAGGCTGAATTATTTAAGATCCATTGTCGTGTGTACAAAATCATCGACCACATCATCCCTCCTAAATCAAAGCCCACTACCGAGCCTTTAGGGATACATGATGGTCTTGATGATGAACTTTGGTCACGCCTAGATGTGGTTGTTCTACAATGGATCTACGGAATAATATCGAATGATCTATTACATACGATCATTGAAATCGACGCCACTGCACGACAAATATGGGAGCGATTGGAGAGTATTTTTCATGATAACAAGACATAACGTGCCTTATATTTGGAAAATCAATTTAAGGATATTCAGTAGGATGATTTTCCTAATGCGCCGGCCTATTTTCAAAAACTTAAGATGATTTCTTATCAACTCTCAAACGTTGGTGCACCTATCACAAATAAACAATTGGTAATGCAACTCATTGCGGGTTTGAATGAAAATTATGACGGCGTTGCTACCATCCTCCAACAAAGCACGCTATTGCCTCCATTCTGTGAGGCTCATTCGAGACTTATCCTCAAAGAAACCCAAAAACCCAAGAGAGTTACGGCTAATGCGAGCACCGCCGATACCGTCCTTGTCATTACAAGTGGCCCATCTGCCGATGAAAGGGGCCCAAGTTCTGGTTCACACTACCGGCAACCCAACGACCCAAAATATGGCCTGCCTTCCTAGAATCACAACAAAGGGAGAAATTCTGGCAAAGGCCGCGACAACCATGGAAGAAGCAACAACAGTAGCGGGAGGGGACAACCACCCGCAGCGATAATGGCAGTGGCAGCAACATCTACCGTGGGTTGCCTGGGCCCAGTGGGCTTGGGCTGCTCCACCTTGCCCTTACCCGACGTCCTCTTGGGCCTAACCTCCAGCCCAACAGCCCCATCCCGACATCCTCGGCGCATGTCCACAGCAGGCATACAGTGCACAAGTCTCTCCTCCTTTTACCTACGCACCAACGGATATTGAAGCGGCTATGAACACGATGTCTCTCAATGTTTCAGACGACGGTACATGGATATTGGCGCCACATCTCATATGATGGCATCTCAATGTACTCTCTCGTCTTATTTCAATATGAGTAATTTAAATTGTAATATTATTATTGGTACTGGAAAAGGCATTCCCATTCGAGGTTATGGATAATCATCACTCTCCTTGCCACATCCCCCGTTAGCTTTAAAAATGTCCTCCATGCCCCAAAACTTATTAAAAATCTAATCTATATGCATCGTTTCATAACCGACAATAATATTTCTCTTGAATTTGATCCTTTTGGTTTTTCTGTGAAGGACTTTATGACAGGGATACGAATAATGAGATGTGACAGCACCAGGGACCTTTATCCAATCACCACCACCGTCGACCATCCAACCTCATCTCCATCAACCGTTGCAGCTATTTCGTCTCTTTTATGACATAATAGATTAGGACATCCGGGAGATTCTATTTTACGTTCCCTTAGCAAAAAAAAATTATTAATTGCAAACATGTCTCTTATCCTCATGTTTGTGAATCTTGAGTTTTTGGGAAACATGTCAAATTGCCATTTTATTCTTCATCCACCTGTACTTTAATTTCATTTGATATCATACGTAGTGATTTATGAACTTTTTCTATTTTAAGCATGACCGGGCATAGATATTATGTGTTGTTTTTAGATGATTATTCCAACTTTCTGTGGACTTTTCCCATTGGTAATAAGTTCCAAGTCTATTCTATTTTTCATCATTTTGTGCTTTAATAAAGACACAATTTAAAAAGAATATCAAATGTTTTCAATGTGACAATGGGAGGGAATTTGATAATCAACAATTCAATCTTTTATGCGCCAAACACGGCCTTGTGTTTCATTTTTCCTATCCACACACCTCTCCATAAAATGGAAAAGTCGAATGAAATATTATAACCATAAACAATTTAATTACGCCCTCCTTGCCCACGCCTTTATCCCCCTATTTTTGGCATTACTCTTTCTCAATGGTAACATATCTCTTGAGCATTCTCCCAAATAAGTCTCTCCACCACAAGTCTCCCACTCAAGTTCTCTATCTTCGGGATCCTTTCTATAAGCATTTACGAACTTTCGGATGTCTATGCTACCCCATTCATCCCTACACTCAAATCAACAAGCTACAACTTTGGTCATCCCCGTGTGTCTTTCTTGGTTACCCTCCTAATCACCGAGGTTACAACTGTTACGACTTGTCTAACAAAAAAATAATCATTTCTAGGCATATCATATTCGATGAGTCCCAATTCCCCTTTTCCAAACTCAATTCTCCACCTCTGAATTCCTATGACTTCTTAAATGATGGCCCAAATTCCTTTCTAATTCATCACTTACAAAATCAGTTGCTACCATCATCGGTGCCCAACCCAATCCCCGCCATCCCGAGTCGGCCAACCCACTCAGCTCCGTAACGGGAGCCTCGGAACAACCCCTCTTAGCTTTCTGATTCGGCTGCCACCTTTCGGCCAACGCCCTGTCCCCTCTTCCTGACACCACTGCCTCATCTCAGCCCCATCTCCTCAATCCCAGTCCTATTCCCAATCCAACTACCTCATTTTGCCCCCACCTTCCCGATCTCGTCCAACCCCCCGCGGCACCCCTACGGACAATGGAAACCCGTGCTATGAATGACATTTCCAAACCCAAATGGCTATTTAACTTGTCCAATTTGGTTACCCCTTCACGTCTTCCTCGCAACTCGAAAAATGCCTTGTTCTATCCTAATTGAAAAAATGCATTGATTGACGAATATAATGCTCTTATTGAAAATAAGACGTGAGATTTAGTATCCCGTCCTCCTGATGCTAATGTTATTCATTCTATGTGGATTTTTTGACATAAAAAGAAATCTTATGGTTCTTTTGAGAGGCACAAGACCCGTCTTGTAGGTGATGCCAGGTCTCAACAGGTGGGAGTAGATTGTGATGAAACTTTCAGCCCGGTGGTGAAACCGAAAATTATTCAGACTATTCTCAGTATTGCTTTATCCAAATCTTGGTCTATTCACCAGCTTCATGTCAAAAATACTTTCTTGCGGAACTTCATGAAACCGTTTATATGCATCAGCCTATGAGATTCAGGAATCCGGATTATGTGAGTCATTTGAAGAAATCACTTTATGGACTGAAACATGCTCATCGTGCATTCTACCAATGATTTGTTGATTTTGTATCCTCTATCGATTTTTCACATAGAAAATGTGATCATTCACTTTTCATCTATAGCAAGGGTAATGACATGTCATACATCCTATTATTATATGTAGATGTTATCATCATAACTACATCTTCTGATGCACTTCGCCTATCCATTATGTCACTCATTGCCTCTGAGTTTGCTATGAAAGATTTGGGCCCCCTGAGCTATTTTTTGGGCATTGCTGTTACGAGACATGCATGTGGCTTATTTCTTTGTCAAAGGAAGTACACTGAAGAGATCCTTGACCGAGCAGGCATGCCATCTTGCAAACCAACCCACACACCGGTGGACACTAATTTCAAACTCAGTGCCTCTTTCGGTTCTCTGTATGCCGACCCGACTCACTATTGTAGTTTAGCAGGAGCATTGCAGTATCTTACTTTCACGAGACCAGATATATCTTATGTCGTGCAACAAATATGTATAACCCGACGGATGAACATATGAATGCACTCAAACGCATTTTTTTATATGTACAAGATACTCTTCACTTCGGCCTACATCTGTACAAGTCTTCACTCTCTGGTCTCACTTCTTATTCTTACGCTGACTAGGGTGGCTGTCCAGACACTCATCGATCCAGTAAGGTTACTGTGTCTTCCTCGGAGATAACTTGCTTTCTTGGTCTTCTAAAAGACAACCTACTCTGTCTTGATCCAGTGCCGAAACCGAGTACAGAGGAATAACGAATGTTGTTTCTGAGTCTTATTGGATACGCAACCTTCTGCTGGAACTTCACTGACCAATCCGCAAAGCTACATTGATCTACTGTGATAATGTAAGTGCAATATATCTTTCCGACAATCTCGTTATTCAGTTTGTACGTGAAAAAATGGATCATGGACAAGTTCGTATTCTTCATGTTCCTTCCCGATATCAGATTGCTGACATATTTACTAAAGGACTTCCACGCATGACTTTTCTCCCTCTGTCTCCCACAATTTCAGCCAAAATCACAACAATGGTGGTGGCAAAAAGGGTCAGAATCGCAAAAATAATGGTAAAAACCGGAGTGAAAACTGAGGTGGTAATAACGGGGGTGGAAATGGGCCTCGGGGTAGTGGGCTGTAAGCCAACTAGCCACAGCCCTGGGGCCCATGGCCGTGGAACTGAGCCAGTGGACCTGGGCCCAACGGCCCTTACTACCCGTCGTATGCCCACAACCAGAATTCGGCCCAATTTCAAGCCGCCAACAGGCCCAGTTTTGCCCAACAACAGTGGTTCCCGAGACAGTCTTCTAGGCCAGAGCAGGCTGCGGGTGTGCTTGGGCCTCGGCTACTGCAGGCCCACCATACAGCGGGCCCCACCCCTACCGATATTGAAGTGGCGATACACACACTTGGATTAAATCCCCCGGACGCAAATTGGTATATGGACATCGGAGTCACTACTCACATGACGTCCGACCAAGGTACTCTCTCGTCTTATTCCAATTTGAGCAACAATCGTGGCATAATTGTTGGTAATGTCAATTCAAATCCAATTCGTGGTTACGGTCATAAAACTTTGTCTCCCCCCCCACCCCTCTTTTGTCTTGAAAAATGCCCTTTCACACCTCCAACTTAATTAAAAATTTGGTGTATGTCCGTAAATTCACGACTAATAATTGGGTTTCTGTTGATTTTGATCCTTTTGGATTTTCTGTGAAGGATTTCAATACGGGGATTTCTCTCATGCGATGTGATAGTAGGAAAGATCTTTATTCTATCACACCCGCATTTGGTCTCTTGAGTCAAGCCTTGCCATCTACTTTTGCGGCTCTCGCTCCTTCCTTAAGGCATGCACGTTTTGGTCACCCTGGGTCGTCTATTGTTTCTTCCTTACATAAAAACAATTTTATTTCTTGTAAGGTACGTGTAGTACTCCAATTTGTCAATCTTGTCCACTAGGAAAACTTATTAGATTACCGTTTGTAGACTCTATTTCTCATACTTTAATGCCATTTGATATTATTCATAGCGATTTATGGAAATCTCATGTTCTCAGTTCTTTGGGCTATCGTTATTATGTTCTATTTTTGGATGATTATTCTAATTTTTATGGACTTTTCCGTTAGCGAAAAAATCTCTAGTGTTTTTCATTTTTTTTAAATTTAGAGCATGCATCCGTACCCAGTTCGAACGGGAAATAAAAAATATTCAATGTGATAATGACAAAGAATATGATAATGAGTTATTTCGGGATTTTTGTGGTACTAATGGAATAAATTTTCGTTTCTCTTGTCCTCATACGTCCTCACAAAATGGGAAAGCCGAACGCAAAATTTGTACCATTAATAATATTGTTCGTACTTATTGGTCCATGCTTTTGTACCCCCTTCTTTTTGGCATCATGCTCTACAAATGACTACTTATCTCCTTAACATACTTCCTATCAAAGAATTGGCATATTCCTCCCCTCTTCAAATCCTCTATAATAAGACTTATTTGTATTCACATCTTAGGGTCTTTGGGTGCTTATGTTATCTACTATTTTCGTCAACTACAATTAACAAACTTCAAGCCTGTTCTACCCCCTATGAGTTTTTGGGTTATCCATCAAGTCATCGTGGTTACAAGTATTTTGATTTGTCATCTAATAAAATCATCATTAGTCTTTATGTTATTTTCGATGAAACCTAATTTCCTTTTGCAAAGGTAAATAGTCACGGGCCTAGTTCGTATAATATTTTAGATGATGATGTATCCCCGTATATTATCCATCATTTATCGGACGTGTCCCACACCCAAAATCCGCTAGCGTGCCCACTGCATGCTGAACCTACAGTACCGTCGCAAATTCCCTGCCCTCCAGTTACGGGTCCAGCAACTGGGCCGACAATCCAGCCCAGCTCTGCCCCTATTTAGGTTTTCGATCCAACCCACGTTTCTGCTTCCAGCCTTGGGTCAGGAGGCCCACTTCCTGCTGGCCAGTCCGTCACCCAGCCAATTTTATCCCAAAATCCATCCAATTCTCTCCCAAGTCACAGACCGGTCACTCGTAGTCAACAGGGTATTTTTAAACCAAAGGGCATTTTAATTTAAATAATGTTCTTAAATCCCTCCTACTTCGTAACCCAGTGTCCGCATTAAATCACCCGAATTGGAAATTGGTTATGACCGACGAATATGATGCTCTTATTGCAAAAAAGACGTGGGAGTTGGTACCCCGTCCATCTGGTGTTAATATTATTCGGTCTATGAGGATTTTTACTCATAAGGATAATTATAACGGTTCTTTTACGAGGCATAAGACTCGTCTTGTAGGTGATGATAATACTCAGCAGGTTGGCGTAGATTGTGGTGAGACATTTAGTCCAGTGGTCAAACCGGCTACCATTCACACTGTTCTTAGTCTGGCTCTTTCCAAAGCTTAGCCCATCCATCAGTTAGATGTGAATAATTCTTTCTTATATGGTAATCTTAAGGAGACCGTTTACATGCATCAACCCTTGGGTTTTCGAGACCCCAAATATCCTTATCATGTCTGTTTATTGAAAAAGTCCTTGTATGGGCTTGAGCAGGCCCCATGGGCTTGGTATAAGAGATTTGCAGACCATGTTTCATCTATTGGGTTTTTACACAGCAGATCGGATAATTCATTGTTCATCTATCGTCGTGGTACTTCTCTGACTTATTTACTGTTATATGTGGATGCTATTATCTTGACTGCCTCTTATGATGCTTTGCGAAAGTCTATCATGACAATGCTCAGTTCTGAGTTTGCTATGAAAGACTTGGGGCCCTTGAGTTACTTTTTGGAGATTGTTGTCACTCGTCATGCAAATGGGTTATTCTTATCACAACGGAAGCATGCAACTGACATCGGTGAAGGAGCTGGTATGTCCTCGTGCAAGTCTACTTCCACTCCAGTTGATACTAAACCCAAGCTGGGTGCTGCAGCTAGTTCACCGTACGAGGATCAGACCCACTATCGCAGTCTTGTAGGGGCTCTTCAGTATCTTACTTTCACGAGACCAGATATTACGTATGTCGTACAGTAGGTGTGTTTGTTTATGCATGATCCCAGGGTTGAGCACATAAATGTGCTCAAACGCATTATTCGATACATCTAGGGAACACTTTACTATGGCTTACAGTTATATCCTCCATCGATGTCTACACTTGTCTCATATACAGATGCTGATTGGGGTGGCTGTCCAGATATCAGACGCTCTACGTCCGGGTACTGTATGTTTCTTGGTAATAACTTGGTCTCATGGTCTGCGAAGCGTCAGGCTACATTATCACGCTCTAGTGTAGAGGCCGAGTATCGAGGGGTAGCCAATGTGATCTCTGAATCCTGTTGGTTACGTAATATTCTTTTAGAGCTTCATTGTCCTATTCAGAAAGATACATTGGTTTATTGTGATAATATTAGTGTCGTCTACCTTTCTGATAATCCGGTTCAACACCAGCGCTCTAAACACACCGAGATGGATACTCACTTTGTTCGCGAAAAGGTAGCTCATGGAAAAGTATGCGTCTGCCATGTCCCTTCCAGGTATCAAATTGCAGACATCTTTACTAAGGGTATTCCCTCGGTCCTTTTTGAAGATTTTAGGGACAGTCTCAGCGTACGAAGACCCCCGCTATGACTGCGGGGGTGTGATAGATACCCGTGATATACACAAAATATACACCGTGTATATCACGGGTTGAATTCATGAAATTGGGCTGTTAAACCCGTGATATTCACGGTGTATACATACCATGTATATCACGGTTTAGTGGCCTATTTCAGGTGATGTTTTGTTGTAATTAGAATTATACACTTACCATAATTGTATAGTTATTGTACAAGTAGAATAAGGTTTTAGGAGTATAATAGGAATATGATTTTCCTATTATGAAAAATTATAAATTATATATAGATACTCTTTCATTAATAAAAATAACGAAGGAATTATATTCTTTCACTCTACTTTATCCTTGCCTTATTGGCATCGTGTATATAGGCAAGGATCTTGCTACGGTAGTTCTCTGTGGTGTTTTTGCTAGGGGTGAGCACGGGTACAGGGTACCCAGATACCCGACCGGAACCGACACTAACGGGTAGGTTCCGGGTAGATATATTATAATAGCGGGTAGGGTCCGGGTAGTAAAATTAAGAACCGATCAATGTCGGGTCCGGTTCCGGTTCCGGAAAATAGAGACAGGTACCGGACCTAACCGATACCGGAACCGATAATTCTAACCTATAAAATATTAAATATTTTAATTTTTTTAGAAACATTTGGACCACTTTTAACTTTTTCCAAAATTATTTGTTGCACTTTGCACATTGATTTTCCCCACCCCAAGACGTAAATATTTTATCTTTTTCACCCTTTATGCTTCGTTTCTATTTCAAAGCGATACTCATCTTCAATTTGTATTACTTTTTATTTGAAATGTAAATCTATTTTTAAAATTTGTGTATATTTTTATAGTTGTGAAGATGAAATTTAGGAATTTACTAGTATAATAAAACTTTTCTTTTGTATCGATGAGCTTATGAACACGAAAATAAGTTTAATTCATATATTTTCAAATTTATTTTGAAATCAACACGTTCAATTAATTGAGTGTCAAATTTGGCTTGCAATTTTAGGTTTTGGTAGTAATTAGTTTTTCTACAATGAATAAGTTTTCTAAAACTTCTTATAAGGGTACTAAAAACTCCGATTGCAAAGCTAAAAACTACTTGATGAAATTATTTTAGAACTCTTTTTATTCTCATAGGCTTAAAAATTATTGCTTAATTTGTGTTTTTTATTTACAGGTGCAGGAACCTACCGGACCTTGAGTCAGTGTAGGTTCAGTAATGATTGCTACGGGTAGGTTCCGGGTAGTAAATTTAGGAACCGATCTTTTACCGGGTAGGGTCCGGGTAGTTAAAAAATATTAGGGTACCCGGACCCGCTCACCCCTAGTTTTTGCTATTAAACTAGACTTTGATAAAAAGCAAACTATATGTTTTTTGTTTATTTAGTACTCTCCCCGTCTCAAATTATTTGTTATTTTTTTGTTTACACGTCTCTTAAGTATTTATTAGGAGAGATATTTGACTTACTTTATTCTTATTTATATCTAAGTTAAATCTCTCTTCATTAAATATTACTCTATGTATGTGTCATCTTTATTAATGATAAAGGAAAATTGAGAAAAATAATTAATTATGTCTTGAACTTCTAAAAAGATAAATAATTTGAGACAACTATTTTTAATAACCACGATAAATAATTTGATATGGGGGTGCTTTTTGTCATCTTTTTTAGTCGTCATATTTAATTTTTACACATTTCATAAGAAAATATTAATTAAAGCGATAATTTGATAAAATTATTATTATTGTTTTTTATCTCAATTTAGTACTCTACTCTTCCTTTCACCACATTAATATTTAGCCTTTAAAGTTGAAAAAAGTAATTAATTCTATCTTAATTTTTAAAAATAATGAGTTTGTTGAATCTATTATTTTATAATAATCATAACAACTAAATAGGACCAGTGGGAATAGCAAATCTCTGCAATTTATCTACACACTAGATTATCACTTCAGAAAAAAAGACAATGAAGTATTCAATTTGTATGAGCTTGTGATTTGGAGGTGAAAGTTTACCGAATTTGGGAGACTTGAACAATGAAAATAATATAAGGAAAAAGAAGTATGAAAATATAATAAAAATAAAAGGGAAAACAGAGAACTACCATAGCAAGATCATTGCCTATATATACGATGCCAATAAGGCAAGGATAAAGTAGAGAACTAATGAGCTTTGACCATGGTTTAGGGGTTGTTTTAATTAAGCAAATATGGACCTTTAGATCTATAAGCGGACAGGTGTAATCAAATTAATAATCCACTGGAGGAACTGGACAGCAGCTGTACTGGAGAGGAGCTGCTTCCATTGTTGCTATTCTTTTTCTGAATGTTGTATATTCTTTCTTTATTAGTTGTCTCATTTTTTTTATTGTCGTATTTTATCTTTCATAATTACTTTTCTTTCCTGCGCTCGAGTTGAGGGTATTTCAAAAATAGTCTCTTCACTCAATGACGGAGTTAAGATTTTAACTAAGGGGTTCAAAATATGAAGTAAACACGAGGAGAAATCAAAGGGGGTTCAACATCTATTATATATAAGTAAAAAATAATTTAAACCATATATAAACAAACAGTATAATTTTCTGTTGAAGGAGTCCCCTTGGCCCTTCCTCCCTCAGCCCCTGTCTCTACCTCTACGAGGTAGGGGCTGCATACACCCTACCCTTTTTAAATTCTATTTGTGAGATTATATTGAGTAAGTTGTTGTTGCATGATTTTGAAATAAAAGTAAAATTTTACTTGCATTCATATTTACGTAAAATCAATAGACTACGATAAATAAGTAGTTTTTTTTCATACACAGCCTCACTTCACATCTATTTATAATTGCTTAGATTAAATTATTTAGTGTGAAACAAATGTGTAAGAGCTGACTGAGCTCATCACGTGGATAATAGGAGGGGAAGGCGTGGAGAGATGAAAGTAAAACACCATTAAAAGTATAGCTGGAGAATTCACTAGGAACTATAGTTTTTCACCATGTGGAATGAGAAAATAATTCATGAAACAAAGCATTAGAACGTAGAGTTATGAGAGAGGTGAATAAAAACAACATTGAGGTACTCTAGCTAAGGGTTGTCATGTCTGAAAAACACATTGACGTTGTGACAGCTTCTAGTATTAGTAAAGCTAGAGGAAGTAAAAAGGGAAGCTGGTACTTTTTATGTATATTTTAACACCAGAGTTCCAAATGATGCAATTCCAATAGGGGAAGGTACAAGAAATGTAGAAATACCTCTCTAGATCTGGTCTGTGTTAGAGCAGTTTGAAGTTCATTTTTCAAATGGATAAGGTCAGTCACAGTGAGATCATCAGCATTAGTTTCCTCAAGTTGCCTGTCAAATTCAGACATAGCATCAGTGATATTATCTCTAAGAAATAAAAGTGAAGTATAAGATCAGTACCTTTCTGTTGTTTGTAACAGTTCTCCCATTGTCATGAACCTTAAATATTTAGAGTGCTACAAAAATGTAAGTATGATTATTCAAGATAACAATGATTAGCACCCAAAAAATTATTGCGGATACACTGCAAAATACGCAATGAATCGATGATAAGTAACTAATCAACTGTATTAGCTACATCTACCTCAAAAAAATAAACTGTATTAGCTACATGAATGAACAATTCATTTAGTCAAGCAACAAGAAGATTTTTTCCATTGGTACATTTTGTTGGAAATTAGCCTTTGGCGGGAGTTGCGACCGACCAACTTTAACGGCTTAAACACTAGTGTTACGTATGTTGGAGAATCCGGTTCTTTACACATGCATGATCTACTAAGTACGTAGATAACCGTAGGGCCAAGAATCGTCAAATTTCATTGAGAAATGAAAGAGATATTGGTTCACGAAGTGAGGTGTTTGAAGCATGGAAAAATGTGGTATTGTGTTCAATTCTCCCTCATCGGTAGAGGAAGAAAGAATTGTTGTGTTTATAAGACTCGAAATTGGTTTGGGGTTTGGGACCCCAAGGGGTATCCCATGTGTTTAAAGGAGGGAGGACCTAGATGTGCTTCGGTTCGAGGAAAGACCACACGCTGCTGCCGCCGCCGCTCTTCCCACAGGCCACTGGCCGTGGTCTTCTGATATTATCTTTTTGGGCCAGAAAACTTTGCCAGAAGTACAGTTTGATCCCAAAAGTTTCGATGTACAGTTTGGACCAGAATTCTTTCAGATGTACAGTTTGGTCCCTGAAGTTTCAAGATGTACAGTTTGGTCCTTGAAGTTTCCAAAAAGTCAGAACCCTTGGGTTGTGAAAAAGGATACTCAAAAGTGAGTACAAAGTAGATGGATCTACTGACGAGTTCAAAGCCTCGGCTACTTGTACATGTGCTCCCCTGGGAGTAGCTTAACATCTAGGGCCATTGCAGTCTTGCGTGGCATGGATGTTGAAAAACAGCCTTCCCAACCGGAGAGTTGGAAGAAGAGAATTAGAGTTGGTTGCTGGACTGTTGGACTTCTTCCTGAACTTTCATTTTGGTCTCTGAAATGTTTACATTTTGGTCCTGAAAGTTTCAGATAAAACAGGAACAATGAATCTGACCGCAGAAATATTGACTCTGAAGTTAGAAAGCCAACAGTTGGAGAATCAACCGTCTGAAAGGGACTGGTCGATAGTTGACAGTCTCGTTGAAGCCACCAATGGATATGAATCATAGAACTGATTGGAATCATGGTGCACCCATAGACAAGGAGCGATATGCACAGGTCATGTGTAGTTCAATGTATTGTACACACTACAACCGACCTGGTATCGTCCTACAAACAGATCAGTTGAACTAAGTTTCACTGATGATCTTAATACATGATCAATATAAGGCGTTAAGTCGGATATGACGATATCTGAATTATTCGCTTATCTTCGGATTATAGTATTCTGGATGTCCAGCGGTTCTGGAAGAACACAGTGATGCAAACCGGACATCAGATCTGGAGAACACCAAAGCCACAAGTAAATGTGTATGGTGGGTCTTGGAAGATCCTCTAAGCAAACTTGCATCGACCGATTCATGATAGTATCGGAGTTTATCGCTTTATACAAAGCATGAAAGAAGTTAAGTAACTTCACGACTCATTAGAGGACGTCCCATACTGGGAGAAACCCGTGTCTTCAGCAGTTATATACTAGTCGGTCGGCTTCAGGAAGGACACGGATGACGGCGTCTGGACATATCTGTCAGGATCTGTCGGAGACATAAGACCGTATGGCAGTTGATCATCACAGGTGTCACTTACTTATTTACTAACTAAGGGACTACCCGAAGATCAAGTGTTCTGTCTGTCTAGGGGAATGGGCCTAAAACCCAAAATATACGGACCAATACAGTGGTAACCCAACCTTACTAACTGGAGATCCCAGTAATTTGGTTCAATGGGAAAACTAAGTTGTAAAGGTTCAGTTGATCGCTTCAGTGGAAGCATGAGCACTTCGGATAGTGATTTCTGAAAAGAAACACCAAATCCAAAGTCGTTCCCGCGATAGACGTTAAGTGTTATCTGCAGTATGGGTAAAGGTTAAGTTTTCAAAACCTGTAATGATCCTCAACAGTTGAGGTTAGATCTTTGGGAAACTTTTAATGGTTCCTAACACTTGTGAAGTGGGGTATAGCAGGATACCTTGTAGGAGACCACCTATTTAAGTGCGGGTCCGGGCCGCCTCAAATGAACACACTTAAGAATCCAAGACGTTGTCCATGGCCAAAACGGACAAAACATTACGAAGAAGAGAGTAAGGGAATTTGTTGTGTTGGTACCATTGACTTGGCTTACACTAAACACTGACGGTTCAAGACAGCACGTTCACCGCGCAGTAAGTAAGTCCGATGGTAGTTAACTATGGAAGGTTCAAAGCTGAAGCTACCTCTCCTTATGCAACATCGGTCCGCTGAAATATTGCTGGAAATGAAAAGACACCATGTGAGTGCGGAAAAATCTCTTTCAAGAGGGGATTGTTGGAAATTAGCCTTTGGCGGGAGTTGCGACCGACCAACTTTAACGGCTTAAACACTAGTGTTACGTATGTTGGAGAATCCGATTCTTCACACATGCATGATCTACTAAGTACGTAGATAACCGTAGGGCCAAGAATCGTCAAATTTCATTGAGAAATGAAAGAGATATTGGTTCACGAAGTGAGGTGTTTGAAGCATGAAAAAGTGTGGTATTGTGTTTAATTTTCCCTCATCGGTAGAGGAAGAAAGAATTGTTGTGTATATAAGACTCGAAATTGGTTTGGGGTTTGGGACCCCAAGGGGTATCCCATTTGTTTAAAGGAGGGAGGACCTAGATGTGCTTCGGTTCGAGGAAAGACCACACGCTGCCGCTGCCGCCTCGCCCGTCCCATCCGGTTCCGGTTCCGGTTCACGGGTTCTCGTTCTCGTCACGGTCACGGGTCACGGGCCGTGGTCATGGGTCTTCGATATTATCTTTGGGGCCGTAAAACTTTGCCATAAGTACGCTTTGATCCCGTAAGTTTCAGATGTACAGTTTGGACTTTCGGATGTACGCTTGGTCCTCTGAAGTTTCAAGATGTACGCTTGGTCCTGAAGTTTTGAAAGTCTGAATTTGACCACAAAGCAGAACGCTAGCACTCAATTCAGCCATTTATTTTGGCTGAATTACGAATTACTCCTCCTATAAATGGCCAATCCGTTGGTCTTTCACCATTTATGTTGGTGACTTTACTACCTCCATAATGACCATTATTTGGCTGTTATGGAGGCAGTTTTCAGTCCCTCCCTCACCTATATAAACACCCCCTTACACCATTATTGAGCACTAATACTAAGACTCACATATACACGAAAATACAGAAGCTTACACAAGTAGAAAACTCTTCTTTCTACAACTTCCAAGCATCATTTCGTTACTCAATATTCTTCACGGAAGCACTTGAGTTTCCTTTGCTCAAGTGTTCCATTGCTGTTTTATCTTGGGAGACAAATTTCAGGACGTATAAAGGATACATACGGGGCAATATTGCTTTAAGGACAGAGTGCCACACTCGACTCAGCAAAAATAGTTTCCAATTTTTCTTGTGCAACAATTGTAATTTCAGATTTCTAGTTGAATTATTGAATCTTTGTTTATCCTTTCGAATACTTGTAATAGTTATATACTTCCCATACTGCTTTATAAAGTACAAGAGTAAAATCTCCCAACACATTTTAGTTGAACAACAGCATGATAAAAATGCACTATGATGAAGAGTAAGCATCATTAATAATTTGGACCTTCCAGTCCGGGAGGTGGCACACCACAGCTAACATTATTACCGAGGAGCAAAATGTGTTATCATCATCGTTTCCAACAGTATAAAAAGTCGGCGAGCATTATTGTGACATGTGATTAGAAGTCCTTTTTTTTTTTTGTAATCATGATATTATTAGTGTTCGTTGTGATTAGAAGTATTTTTCCAGTAATAATAATATTAATTGTAGTTTTTTCATTATTTTTTTTCACTATCGCATTCGAATAATTGTGCACTTCGACTATGTGATTGATAACAACTTTATGTTAAAGGCAATAAGCACCCACGATCTTAAAATTCTGAATCTGTCACTGAACATAATGTGTAGGAAGATGAAATTAAAAAATTATTCTATATAAAAAGTAATATTTTTTGGAAAAAAAAGTAAAATAAGTAATTTGAAACCTTGAATAGTAAATGACTTCTTTTTATTTTTGATTTTCCACCCGGTGTCCGGTACCCGCATTGGAGCTCGATTATATACGGTTACGCGCCGCGTAGGTTCCCATTTGGGGGAAGTGTAGGGCCCGAGTCTGAGATCTCTGGTTAAGGAAGGAACAACCTCATCCGTTGTACCACATTCTTTTGTGCTAATAGTAAACATCTTCTTATTCTCTAAGACATCAAATATTTAAGGGGACGTATTCAATTAGGATTTTAAAAGACTATTTTGCGATAAATAAGTCTTGTGGTATTCAATTAAGATTTTTAAATAATCTAAATGAGTCTTGTGGTAATTAATCAAGACTATTAGGATTTTTTAAAAAGGGTGTCCAAATCTAGTGATATTCAATCAAAATTTTAAACAAGTAACAAAAAGTCTTTTGGTATTCAAAAACTTGCTAAACAATCAGGATTTTGTGTGACTTTTTAGTAGGAGGTATAAATATCAAACAGTATAAAAAATCCCACCCAAGCCCATCAGACTTTTTTCACCACCGCCGGCAGATCTGTAATGGTCAAAAGTGAAAATGTCGTCACATTTTAAAACCCAAAAAGTCATTGCTTTGAAAATTCTGCAAGTGAAAAGTTGTTAAATTCTAACATTTCTGCAAGTGAAAAGTTGGTAGAAAAGCGGGCAAGATCTTGATAGTTTTGAACAAGGTAGTATTGAAATGGAAAAAAATGGATATTTTTTGCTCCCTAAAATGTCAGCCCTCAATAAACTTTCTCGTGGTTTCTCATTCTTTAACATCACCGCCGGCATCGGTGGCGGCGGCGGCGATGAAAAAAAAATCCAATGGTTAGGATCTAGCACAACTCCAGGTGAAGTTGGAACCGAATAGAAAAGTAAAAAAAAAATCAATGTTGTCCTTTCAAATCTTTATAAATTTTATGATAAATTTTTTAAAATTCAAACGAAAATCCACTAGACTTCTAATTTTTTTTAAGTCATTACATTTTTAAATAATCTTTTAAAATTCACTGAATTTATTTATCCTAAAATAGCCTTTTAAAATACTAATTGAATACCCTAAATCAGTACGATAAAGATTTAGAACCGGATCCAATAGAACGCATATAAACAATTCCTAATAGGGAGTCTTTTGCAGTGTGATTAATTTATAGAAGAATTCATCTAAGAGCTTTTCCAGAGGCATTACAGACCAAGCCACATGACTCTGTAACAACAGTAGAAACTTTGACATAATTATTTTTGTTTGTATTCAATGCACCGAAAGGGACAAAATCGCAGAATCTAAAGAGAGTTTTCCACCAATCCAAATGAAGTCAATGGTTTCTGCTGTGGGGTCATAACACATCAAAGCTTACGAGGAAAGTATCGTGTAGGCGAATTGCACCGGGGCGGAATAATAAGTTAAATTTTTTAAAGAGTTGATTCCCGCCTCTGCTGGGTCTGGGACGCTATGGCGGTCCTGGAGAAAAGGGCCAAGTTCGCCGGGGCGGGCCTCCTATCCGCTATTACAGACTCGCTGCGTTCGAGAAATCAGACAGTAAAAAGAGGGTAATCACTTCTCTCAACTTCTCCCACTACTCATAAAATCATCTCCTTCCCCATTCCTTCAAGCCATCTTACCCCCGCACATTCCACAACAAGAAAGCAAAGTTTAAGGCACGGAGGGTTTCTTCGCACCGCAAATCTTCAAATTAAGGTACGTAATCTTCTCCTACAACACTTGATTGGAATGCGAGTTTTCAAATTTGTAAATTTATTTCAAAAAATTTAAAGATTCTATGATCTAACACAATTAAAATTAGAAAGTTTGACTCTCAAAAAGTAAAAAAATGTCCATCTTTTTTGAAATGGAGGGAGTAATAATTTATTAGTCTTTTCAATTTTTATACATAATCTATTGAGAGAACTTAACATTAATTGGTAAGTCCCCTGATTACTTGGAACTTTATTTAATTTACATGTTTCAAAATAGTTAAGGCTGCTCCGATATATATTGCATCTGACCTGGACTTAATTAAGTTAGATTCATACTAAAACTAATTATTTCATTATTTGCATGTTTAGAGAGTTCTAATATACTATTTCCGTATCAAATTAATTGTCGTATTTTCTAAAAATAATTATCTCAAATATTATTTTAGAAGTTCAAGAGAATAATTATTTTTTCTTTCATTTTACCTTTAGTAGTAATTATTCCTGAAAACTACAAACACCGCAATTATTTTGTGGTGACGTGGTGTTATAATTGTTCAAATACCAATAAATGGCAAAATAGTGAGTTAAGGGTCAAAAATACACACTTCTCAAGTATCATTTTTTTTAGTTTTCTACCTAAACTATTATGTGTGAGAGTCTTCACCAATTAGTTAGCAAAACACACTTGAACTATTATTTCTTTTTAATATGTAAAATAAAATCTTTGAGACGGAGGGAGTAAGAGGGACTAAGAACTTAAGAAGAGCACTACCAAAGTAAAACGGGAAGTGGAAACAGATTTATTAATATGTGATCAACAAATTACAAACTTAATTACTTGTCTCTTGGCATATAAGTACTCAATGTAAAGTGATTTTTTTTCAAACTCTCTGCGAAAGGGAATTGGTTAAAACCTTCGCATTTTTCCAAGGAAAAACAGAAAACAATAACCGAAGATAACCATATGGGTTTTCTTGTCTTACTAATAAAAACGAGAGGTAGTTCTTTTTTTAGTAAATTATTACTCTAAAAACCTCTACTAATATGACTTAATTTCAAATATACTCCCTGTATTTTAAATTTAAACACTTATACCCTTTGCCAATATCCCCAGGGGACGAACTGCCAAATTTTACCCGGATAAACTTGGTGTATACACCAAGTAGAATCTGCATGGATTCTTTTTTCACATAAAGAATTGACAGTGAAAAGTCAATTGCTTTACTGATGTAGTAAGTCCATAGGAGGATCCAGGATTTGAACTTTATGGGTTATGGATTCTAGGACGACTACCTCAAGTGCTAGTACCTGAATTCTAAATTCAACCTTTGTACATTTTTAATAAATTTCTTAGTGCATATACATGATTTTGGCCAAAGCTAATGGGTTCTGTCGAACCTGTACCCTGAACATTACCTCCGCCCCCCGAGTGAGTCCTCGTCAACTTTATATAATAGCCACATTTTAAAAGTAATTCAACAGTAGCTGTCTCAAGTCAAATCTGGTTATGTTTCCTAGTCTGTGCCCCCCCTCCGCTCGTGAATGAATAATAGCAAAAGGTAGGCCCTGGCTTGCTGGAAATTTTGCCCCTAAGATTCCTTTTCTTTTCCCCCCTTTGTAGACTCGTTTACTAAATTGACTCAAGATGTCTTTAAATGGTACTTCCAAGTTGCTTCCTTTTACATTCTTTGCAAATACCTGTGATTTTAAGTAGTAGTAACACTTTCAGCCATTTCTGAAACCAGCTGTCGCAAAGCAAGTTCCCGTTTCTTACCGATAAGCCATTCTTTTAAGAGGTACCTCTGCTTCTGCTTTGTGTTTTTGCTTCATCTTTAATTGTGTTTTATGCATGTGACTTAGTTTTTTTCCAGTTCTACAAAGTCTGTGTTGGAAATAATAAACTTAAATTTTGTGTCTACTGTCTAGGTGTGTCCTTAGAGTCTTTCTAGAATGTTCATTCATTATGGTTCATGTAACTAGATGTTTATTGGTTAATATAGTAGCTATGTATATGGGCGGCTCTTGTGTTGTTTTGTAAGAGTGGAGTTTTTCTAATGATATAGGTGTGCTTTATGTTTATTTGCCTCTCCGATTCTCTGTGTCTTGTGATATTATGAAGAGCCCACCTTATACTTTTCCAATTTTTTATCTCTTTTGGCAGCTGCAAGTGTAATATTGATTAATGCTGAGAAGAGAAGGCTAATAGAAGTATTTCCGGACAGCGTGAAGAAAGCATGGAAAGGATGGGAAGTAGAAGTGCTGATTCTAGTAAGCCTCACCTTGCAGATTGTGCTTATTCTGTTTGGAAAGCGCAGGCAGTGTGTGGCGAGATTATGGATCAGATTGACTCTATGAACAGCTTACTTACTGGCTGATCGGGTTGCTACTGTTGCATTAGGTGTCATCTCTCAGAATACGTTGGATAAATGCCAACAAGGAAGTGCGGATGACAACTTAAAGGATGAGTTGATGTCGTTCTGGGCTCCATTTATGCTGCTGCATTTTGGCGGTCCTGATACTATAACAGGTTACTCGTTGGAGGATAATGAGCTGTTGTTAAGGCATTTAGTAGGTCTGATAGTCCAGAGTGGACTGGCATTCTATATCTTGTGTCCTTGCCAGGCTCTTCTTGGATACCAATTCTAAGCTTACTCATCTTCATATCTGGTCTTATCAAGTTCTGTGAGCGGATGTGTGCTCTCCGGTCAGCAAAAACTGAGAATCTCAGGGACCCAATCCTGACACCCCCAGATCCTGGACCAAATTATGCTAAATTCATGGAGGAATTCACTTTGAAGAAAGCTGAGGGCTTCTCCGTGATGGCGGATTAGGTTAAAGAAATCCCAGTTCCAATTGATCATTCTTACCCTACTGGTAAAGATCATACTGATGAAGATAAAGTGCTGCTGATAACTGAAGTTTATGATCAGTTCGAGACTTTTAAACGCCTATTTGTGGATCTCATCCTCAGCTTCGAGGACTAGGGGTGGGCGTATATCGGTTCAGTTTTGTATCAAAAAATATGAACCGAATAAATTCGGTTTTTATTTTAAAAACCGAATCAAACTTTTTTTAAAAAAAACCGAATATATCGGTTTATATCGCCGAACGTGTCGGTTTTTTCAATTCAAGTGTATCATAATCTGTAAATATAAAGTCCAAAAAAAATAATTTAAAGTCCAAAAACATGAAGTCTGCATCACATATATTCTTAAAACATGTAAAAACGCCAAATTAAAGTCCCCACATAATAAAAGTCCAACACTGAAATAAAATAAACGGGTCGGGGATTTTTTTTTTTAAATTGAATTTTCAACATGGAAATTGACATTCACACGGAATTTCGACGTTGAAATCTATTGTATATCGTGAGATATTTACTAAAGAAAATGGAAAATTAAAAATCGAGCGCAGGGTTATGACAATTTAAAGTTGCATCAATTTACAACTACTTTCTCTCCCTACATTTTATGTCAATGTTTCCGTGATATGTTAATTAAGTTCATGCCGCATTTGACTTCCATAAAAGCTTTATACTGTTTGGCCGGTAACTACTTTCTGAGATGTGTTTTCTTTTCTTTCATATTGCAGAGATTATTTGTTGAAGGATAAAAATACTCCATTGAAGGTAAGATTATGCCCACAGCATTGCCAGTTTCCATCAAATTGAAGGAGTAAACCAATCCGTTGGGATAATGATTGGAGTAATTCTTTGAGCTGCACTGATACTGTTCTTTAAATTGAAATGCCTTTCTCTTCCGTTTCTGGCAGCTCTAGCTCCATTCTGTAGCTTATTCTTTTCTTTGTTCTCTTACTTCCTTTACTTGCTTTGTGAAGGGGAAGGTCCCGAAGGCGAAACCCCTAACTTGTACCAGAGGCCCTTTGTCCAGGTGAGATGTAAATCGAGGGATATGCGCGAGTGGCAGCCCTGCAAGGGAAAGGACCAACGGGACACGAACCCAGCAACAACCCTTGCAGTATTTCAGCAAAGACTGTCACCACACGGATTCGAACCCGCGACGTCGGAGTGGTTGTACCCCAATCACCTTGCCACTTACCAATTCGCCTGTGCCCCTGGGGGCTTACTTTCTTTACTTGCTTGTTGGACAGTGAGCTTGTGGTTACAATTTGGATTTGATAATCTCTGCTAATTGCTGTAGTCTCTTTCCATTTATCTAATTGACTCATGTTTAGTGAAATTTAGCTCTCTTTGATGCTCCCCTTGCATTTATTTTTGCTCTCAGATTACTGATTGGAGTTGAGAACCTGCCTGATTTTGTATTAATACACATGGCGACATTGTTGGATGTTGTATTGTAGCATGGGATTATGAGGATCCCACTTCCCTTACAATCCCCGCCCAGCCTACCCCCATTTCTCTTTCTTAAAAGTAACAGAGGTTTGTAGTTGCTTAAATTCAGATGCAACGGATATGATAAGGAACGCTCATCGAGCGACTATATGGAGTAATCAGGTTTGTTTTGAATACTAAATGCATTAAAGAGAGACAGCAAGAGACACAAGGCTTAATCTCTTAGAACGAACATCCCCGATGAAAACATTGTGCTAAATTTTCTAGCTCAATCTTACTAGAGGGCAACCCCTTTTGTTACCATAGGGCCAACATGCCCTTGTCAATGACTAGGGCTATAGGTGAGACGTGACATGTCATTGTAATGAATCGAGTACAAGATATATTTGCAGCTCTTCTACGCCCAAATTTCACTTATTACTAAAAACCTCAGGCAATAACTCGATATAGCTGAGGCATGATAATATATTTATCATATGCAATAAGGGGTAAAGTGCTAATATATTCTAGCTACAAGGAGCCAAACAGGACTCAACAAATCACTTAGTGATAATCGAAATGTGGGAGAGAAGAACAAATGAACTTTAACATTAAAACCCTCTGAAAAGAAGGATTTTAGAGAGTCGAAACAATAATATAACTTGACAGGACATCTGTATAGCTGAAATTGATCACAACAATCTAATGACAAAATGTTGATCGCTACTATAGGTCCTTTAAAAAAGTCAAGGGTAAAATGCAAAAAGGTAATACAAACCGAACCAAGTCTCTCCCTTCATAAGATATTTGAAGATCAAACCATCAACAACTCATGAAGCACTTGGGGCGGTCTAAGATTTGTCCGTCTCCATTGGCTCAGCAGTAGGTGGTACTTCACTGCAAGCACTGTCACCCTCAGTTGCATTTGCATTTCCTGTGTTAGGACTGTCTGCACTCTGAGGTTGTTGCTCACCTCCTTGAGGAGATTGAGGTGATGGTGTTTCAGGAGTTGCTGGCTTAGCTGGCTTAGGCTTTGTCATTATAGGCCTACAGAACCTGTAGAAACAGATAGCAACTCAAAAATGACCAACTGGGCTAAGCAAGTGCAGAAATAAGGAAGGAAGAAACAAAGAGGTGCTCCCACGTGGAAGACAGACAGCGCAACCAAGGAAGCAAGAAATGACATCAACAGAAACTTTGCAGTAAAACTAGCCCAAATATTTAAATTTACAGTAATGGCAAAATAATATAAGTAAACAACAGTACCTATCAAGCACCTCTGCTTTCTTTCTAACATCAGCTGACAAAAGAACAGGGTTAGCATATTTTGGAAGAGCATCCTGCTGCTGCTTTTTCTCTCTAAGCCAAGCCTCAGCCTCGACACACTCGTTCAAAACCTAGGAAGTGCAAGAGAAACATAAGCATCGAACCACATTCTCAGGAAGACAATGAGCGAGCCTATGATGAAGAAAAGAAAATGCAAATTTTAAGATTAATCAGCTATGTGCATACCTTCTGCTTCTCTGCTAAATCAATGTGATCAAACTTAGGATCACTTGACATTGCCGCCTCTCTGTAACTATTTATGCAATAAATAAATTGATCAATTACAGGACCCCTCTCCGTGGACTCCTTATATCGTTGCTCCATCGGGTCACCTTGCTGCAGATTCACACTAAATCAGCTCCATGTATGCCAAAAAGACAAGTGAAAATAGGATATGCGAGAAACGCCAACCTTTTTAAGCTCCTCAAGCTTGGCAATGTAAACACCCTTAGTTTCATCCTCTCCATCTTCATACAACCAATCTTCCACTTCTTGAAGTTTAGCAATAAATTGTTCTCTTTCTGAATCAGTTACAAACTCTTGATATTTATCTGAAAGCTGTATATATTAAGAAGGGGAGACTTGTCAGTGACATACCAAATGTTTTCATACAATCACAATAAGGCCAACAAATACCTTATTCCTCATGTCATAAACATAGGACTCAACAGCATTCTTCTTGTCCTTTGTCTCTTCCATAACACGGTCTTGAAGAGCCATTTCAAATTCTTTCTCAACAGCCTTCTGAACATCAGCAGCTGTCATTGCACCATACAGAGTCTCTGTCACTGGTATAGATGTCTTCTTGACCTTTTTCTTAGGGGCTTCAACCTGCAAGAAAATGAAAACAATAAATGCTAAGCTTTACCAATATCTTTGAGCTAACACACTGAAGCAGAAGAAAATATTACTTATCACCCCAACATTAATCAAGTAAAAAAGCACTACACTGATGCCTTTTAAGGATTAAAATATAGGTAAAACACTAGTCCATTCATATGTTCCTTACAGTACATGATCAAATCCTCTAAAAAAAAAAAAAACAAATCCTGACTATTTGAACAGATGCATAGTTTGATCTATAACAATCAATTAACTGATAATGAAACATAAAATAGCTCAAGCAGTAATTAGAAGACATGAAAGAGTGATGTGTTACCTTAGCATCCGTCTCCATTTGGACGGATTTGTCTCCAGATTCTGGAACACCATTCTCAGCCCCTGAAGCAGCTGCAGCTCCTTTAGCATCTTGCATATTTACATCAGTTTCCGATGTAGTTGAAGGAGCAGCATCAGCTGAAGCTTCATCTGTTTCCATTTTGGCAGGTTCCTTAGCTGTCTCTTTCACAACTGGGACTTCCACCTCTTCCTCTTCCAAAAGCTAAATTACAAACCAAAACCACAAGATTACATGAAATTGTTTTCATTCACTAGATAATTGAAAAAAGGAGAAAACAAAGAATTTCCGGACTTACAGTTGCAGACTCAACTGACACAATACCATGCAGGCTTAGGCGTACTTTAACTTTTAGTTTGGCCCTTTCACCCTTTGTAGATTGGAATGGTCCAACCTGTCAAGAAGACCAAACAAAATCCATTTGAGCCAGGGACTCACCGCAAACAAGATCTATTTTCCTCTATTTAGAAAAGAAAATATACGATCTAATTAGTGAGTGAAACTCTGATATACCGTGTAAGTACTGATCTTTGCTGGCGCCTGCAGTTCACTGACATCAGCATATTGTACATCTGTTGTAAATGTGCCAGATCTGTAGAATGTCAGAGCTTTCACACTGGGTATCGGATTCCCTTTGGGGAAAACAATTGTGCTCTGATGATTCTCTAAAGCTCCATTTTGTGCATCTGGAGCAGGCCCCTTCCACGACAATGCAATTGAGAAAGGGAAGCTCTCATTGACCTTCAATCAGCCAACTAGAACTCTTAGTACAGATCTTACACTAATAAATCACCACAATTTATTCTGCTCGGAGCTAGATGTTCAACTAGAAACATAATATTTTAGTAAAAGTTACTCCTCCGTCCCAATTTAAGTGTCTTAGTTTGACTTGGCACAGAGTTTAAGAAACAAATAGAGACTTTTGAATCTTGTGGTCTTAAATCAAAAATGTGTGGGGTCTTTTAAATCTTGTGGTCTTAAACTTGCCTTGGAATTGGAACACTTACTAAATATAGAAACATGCACTCTTTTAGGGACATACCAAAAAGGAAAGCAAGACACTTAAATTGAGAAGGAGGGAGTAATATTTAAGACAACTGGCATACGTTTCAACAAAAATCTTAGCAGTTCTATGATAAATCGTGCATTTCCTTCATCCTTCGAGAAGACAATTTCTTCTACCTCCCAATTTGTCACTCATTACCTCCGGGTCACACTTGTTTCAAGTTAACCAAAATAGGTAATACAAGCAACGACAACGACAACATACCCAGTGGGATCTGGAGAGGGTAGAGATGGTAGAGTGTACGCAGACCTTACCTCTACCTCGGTAGGTAGAGCGGTTGTCTCCGAGAGACACTTGGCTCAAGACAAAGCATAAGCACAAGCAAAGAAAAAGCAAAGCAAGAGCAAGGGTTAGACCCGGTCAAAAAAATTTAAAGCATTATTAAATTAGCGCCTACTTAAATAATAAGGATTATCAACAACATTGAAACACATCATGAAATTGAAAGCCCTGAATCCAAAATGACTACGGAGAAACCTATTGATCAAGAGAATGCAAGGCTGACAAGCTGTTACCTTGAATTCTCGCACTTTAAAAGTAGGACTGAGAATAGCGCATTGCAGTGCAGATCCTTTGGCCACACATTCACTTGCATTCATGGTGCGCCTTGGTTCCTTACCGAAGAACTCTGTCAAAATCCTCATAATTGAGGGCACTCGGGAGCTTGACCCAACAACCTCAACTGCATGAATGTTCTCAGTAGTAAGCCCAGCTTCGGCAAGAGCTTTCTCCAGTGGTTTCTTCACTCTCTCCAGTATAGGAATGCTGATTTGCTCAAACTCATCCCTCTTGATAAACCCTCTAACATCCTTCTCATCCATTAAACACTCTATATTCAAAGGTGCCTCAGGGTTTGCACTGAGGACCTTTTTCAACTTTTCACAAGCAGCTCGAAGTCTAATGCATGCCCTAGCATTTTGGAAAACATCAATTTTATATTCTTCCTTGAACTTTGCAGCAAAATGTTGGAAAAGAGCTTCATCAAAATCCCTGCCCCCAAGATTTCTGTCAAATGAATGAGCCAATATCTGCAATTGGCCTTTCTTGAAGCCAGCAATACAAACTTGCAAGCTTGCATGCCCAACGTCAACAAAAGCAACATTCAGTGGCTCATTTTCAGGTAAATCGGTCTTGTAAATACCATATGCTAATGCAGTAGCTGTTGTCTCGTGAATTAGATGCAGAGGATGTAAACCGGCAATGGTGGCTGCATCCATTACAGCTCTCCTCTGAAGATCAGTAAAATAAATTGGGATTCCAATGCAACAATCAACTACTGCTGCATTGAGATTCTTCTCTGCTATAGTCTTCAAGTCCGAAAACACCATTCCAAGAACCTGGGTAGGTGTAAAAGTTCTAATTTCCCCCAAATAACGCGCACGGATCAGGGGATACCCATCAGGCCCTTCAGTTACTGAGTAGGGCAGTGCCTTAAGATCTCTTTGCAGCTCAGGATCTGAAAATCGCCGCCCTATTAGCCTCTTTATCTGTGTAATCGTATTCTTTGGGTTCATCATGCTTGATGCTGCGCCAGCAGTACCGAGAAATCGTTGCTTCTCTCCAAAGCAGACTATAGCTGGAGTTTCCCTTTTTGATTCATCATTAAGTACAACATCAATTCCTCTCTGCCTAGCAACCGCAACAACGCCACTCTCATTCCCGAAGTCAAAACCAACCACGCTCATCCTTGCTGGCTGCGATCACTTGATACAACAGCACAAGCACAAGAAAGTACCTGGACAACATCAAAAGACAATACATAATCAACTAAAACACCAGCATCCGCTGTATGTGAATCTACATGGAAGAAGCTATGAGTTTTAAATGGTAGCACCCAAAAACGTCAACAATCAAAATAACATGGACGCAAAGTTGAATGATTTTCCCCCTAATATCCAAAGTTCAACTATATAATTTTTATCTAATTTTCCTGCCGAACTTTCATGCATGAATGAGCTCGCACACCTACCGACAAGGCAGTAACCGATAGTAAAGCTCCAATGAGAAGTCATATTTTTCTAATCTACCATCTCACAATACACCAAATAGCCCAAAAATCACCCTATATAAATAAAATAAAAAAACGCTCCACTTTGCCTTGTAGAAACTTAAACAGACATTTTTTTCGATAATATAAACTCAATCAAACACAGATCCAAATAAGACATTAGGCTGCTCTATTTCCTCCCAAAAAGAACCTTCCATGTTAAGAATTGATCTGATTGAGGATTAAGCAAAGACTGTCTAATAACCACACATACAACAGATTCCTAAAAGTAAAAGTAAAAATAAAAATAAAAATCATAGATCTGCAAATTGTGAAATACAGAATTAGAGTTTTGTGATTCAAAAAATACCTTGAAGATTCAAACAATAGAATTTGATCTTTTTTGTGAGCCAAACCAAGGGTTTAAAGAGAGGGGTTTGTGTAGAATTTTCGAGCTTTTATAAATTACACAAAATTCTTTTTTCTTTTATTTTCTTTATTTGACTGGGGAGGGCCTAGAGGCTTCTAGAAAGATCTTCTCCAACTGCTAGGTCTTGTTCACAATTCGTTGGTGTCTCAACTATGTATGGGCCTCGGGTGTTAGGTCATATATGATTCTCTTGGTTCGTGGATCTAAGCTGGGCTCAAGTGCACAAATAACAAGAATTTATAAGGATTTTAAAGGTTAACCACTACATAATTAACTTCACATGATATAAAAATGTTATAATTCCATAGTGGATGTCAAGTTGGGATACTACCGCCTCATTTGTTTGAAGTCAATAAAGGTCTGAATTTATGTATTTATTTACGTTAAAATCTAAACATTTACTTGATCTTAATAGCTATTAATCATTAAAATCTTAAACAAAATCTTAATATCATTAAAAGATTTATAACCACCAGCTTCACCCCTCTACCTCACCACCACCCCACCCATCACACCCCCACCAACCACTACCCACCACACCCTCTACCCCACGTCATCTTCACTAACCATATGTGTCATCACAACTCCACCATCACAATCACCACTACCAACCGTCACAATCGCACCAGTCACTACAACACCAACCAACTTCACTCACAAAGATCATCACTGCAATTACTAGTCACTACTACCACTACCACTACGAAACATCTCCCCCATGACTAGCGAACACAAATGTATTATGTTAAATTTATATTCTTACTCCATCTTTGAGGGTAGTGTAGCTCTAAAATATTCAAAATACTCCATAACATATTTTGTATACATAGGAACCAAAAATACACATTTTAATTAATTAAAAATTAAATAAATCAAGTCATATATCACAAGGAAATGAGAATTACCAATAACTGATGACCAAACAGTGTTAGTATATCCATATAAAGCATTTACAAAATTACAACCAAGTCTCTTTGACAAGATTTAAGTGGTAAACTAGCAAAATGGCAGTAACTACATATTATTATACATTAAACCACATTGATATTGTAAAGTTTCACACTATCAATGTATATTAATAAAATCCTAAAAATAATATTGGTTCTTTTGACTGAATCATGCCCTTTCTTATTCTTCATTTAGTGAGTTAGTCCATGCTGATTAGAAATTAGATAGATTTACGCACTATGACAAATTGTGAATTATGGTGGTTAATTAAAGTCTTAAGGTGTCTTTCCATGTTATAGGAGTCCAGAATTATTTCGTTGGGCAAGATGTCAGTCTAATCCTTGGTGAATCAAAGTTGTGGTGTGCCATATTTTTCAATCACATTTTTTATAAAGAAATTTTAGCTTTAAAGTTATGTTTGATCTGTTGACACGGGACGGGATTGATATATACAATCAGCAATTATAGTGGATGATGATGTTGCTTTACTCCTTGATCAAAAGTAGCATGTTGTACTGTGTTAGTCTAGGTAGAGACGTTAAAACAGTTTTATTTTTTTGAATTTATTTGTTCATTTTTAGGGTGTAAATTGATGTAATACCTTATGTTTTTTTGGTTAAAACGATCTTTCTATATATATATATATATATATTACAGTGGGTGCTTATAGAAGCACAATGCTAGGGTCGTTGATTTTTATTACAGTAATTCATAGTTTGTGCAAAAGAAAACATATCCGAAGTAATCCTAGTAAACGAAGTGCCTAACTTGTCTGCCTATAGGCTAGGCAAAGAAAACAAAGGAGGTACTACAAAATGTGCAAAATGATCTTGATCCACCAACTTAGTCCATTCCTTAGCTAATGTTGGATATAATTATTGGAATCAAAGCAGTACGAGAAGTAAATAAATATTATAAGTGTTCGAAAGGATAAACTAACAGCCAAAATTATAATTGTCGCAAGCTCGTTGAGTCTTGAATATTGATAACCTGAAATTAAGAAACACTAAATCTGGATTGTTACAACTGTGGCTGAGTCGAGAGATGACTCTCTGTCTTTAAGACAAGATTGCACCGTATATATGCTTTTACGTTTGCAGGCAATAGTCTCCCAAGATAAAACAACTAATCAACACTACAAAGCAAATAGGTTGATTCTGACGAAGAAAACACACATGAAACGACTTGCTGAAGAATGGAAAAGGTCCTCTTCCACCGGTGGAGGGCGGGCGAAGGGTCCAAAGGACATGTATCCGGGGGCGAGTCCAAAATCCAATTGTTCCATTTTCCTTCTTGTTCATCAATAGGAAATCAAGACAAACCGGACACTACGGTAAGACGTGAAAACACCCGATCCCATTCCGACCTCGATATGTGGAATCTTTAAGAGGGGTAGTCATGGCAAAAAACTGTTCGCTTTCTGGCTGCTGACAGCATTCCTGAAACTCCATGGATCAAACTGTAATCCAAAAGATAATATCAGAAGTAGCCAAGTAGCCCGCGACCCGAGCCCGGACCGGACGGACGGCGGCGCGCGTGTGGGCGTGGCCTAGAACCAAAGCACACCTAGGTCCTCCCTCCTTCAAACACATGGGTTACCCCTTGGGGTCCCAAACCCTTATCTATTTTTTAGTTTAATAAAAAGAACAATCCTTCATTTTTTCACCAATGTGGTAGATTTGTCCCACACCATATTTCCATGCCTCAAACAACTTATTTCGTGGACCAATATCTCTTTCATTTCTTAACGAAATTTGACGATCCTTGGCCCTAGGGTCATCTACTCACTTAGTATATTATGCACGTGTGAAGAGACAAAGCCTCCAACATGCGAAACACTAGTGTTTAAGTCATTAAATATGGGTGGACGCAACCTCCCCACCAAAGACAAATTTCCGACGGCTAATACATCAGCGTCTTGTTTTATTTCCGGAAGTAGTGTTTAATCACGGGGTTCCCCAGGAGGTGCAACAATAACCTACATTCAGATATCAGAGATCGATACATTAGATTCCCATGTTCTAAAACATATAACATTTAAAGAGTCTGACTGATATTTCCAACAACAACAACATACGCAGTATAATCTCACAGAGTGATGTTTGATGGTAGAGTTTATTGCATGAAAAGGATCCCATATGCTTCGGCTATAGGATCGATCATGTATGCTATGACCTGTACTAGGCCAGATTTGGCCTTTGCACTTAGTATAACTTGCAAATTTCAGCAGAATCCTGGGGAAGAACACTGGAAGGCAGTCAAGAGTATTCTTAAGTATCTTAGACGAACTAAAGATTACTTCTTAGTCTATGGTGGGGAAGAAAAACTAGCTGCTACTGGGTACACTGATGTTAGCTTCCAGATGAATGTTGATGACTACAAATCTCAATTTGGGTACACGTTCATTTTCAATGGTGGAGCAGTAAGCTGGAAATGTTCCAAACAACCTACAACTGCTGATTCGACAACAGAAGCTGAGTACATTGCTGGATCGGAAGCTGGTAAAGAAGTTGTCGTGATATCTGAGTTCCTGAAGGAACTAGGGGTCATTCCAAGTGCCACTTGTCCAATAACGGTTTATTGCGACAACACTGGTGCAATTGCGCAAGCTAAGGAACCAAGATCAACCCACAGAAACAAGCATGTACCAAGGAAATACCACACACTCAGGGAGATGGTGGAGATTGAAGAGATTAGATTAGACTATGTTCCCACAGACGATAATCTAGCTGACCCATTCACTAAACCATTAAGCTTAGTAAAGCATAATGGTCATTTTGAGAATATGGACATTAGATATGTTGGAGATTGGCTCTAGGGCAAGTGGGAGATTGAAAGTATATTTATGTCCTAGAGACAATCTGTATTAGGACAAATGTACTTTATACACATTCATATTATTATTAATAGAGATTAATATTTTGGCAGTTGCAATTATTGAATTATTATTTGATTGTTTGTAATTATTCATTAATGTGCATCCCTTGAGCTTACGTTGTCATTAATAGAGTGAGATATTTTATGATAGAGCGTAACTCTTAAAACAACCTCGACTAATGATCATCGAGAATGGGATATCGATGATATATGATAAGTCGACATGTGGTCTGCATCACATCCTTAGAGGATGTAGTATGTCTCACCTGCTACGAGTAATGGTTACTCGTGATGAACACATGGATACTTTGAAAGTATTGATATACCCTGCTGATATACTTTTTGTTATACTTGTCTAACGTATGATCAGCATGTGGGAGATAGAAGTCCTTAGACTTGAGATCAATACGCGCTTTATCTACAAAGTAATGTACTTTGATCTCGTCCTAAGCTCAAATGCCTTGTAAGTTGAGATACAACTTGTATTGGGTACATTAAGATGTGGATTGAAAGTGGTAGTTGAGCCAAGATTATGATTCATTCCTCGGATGTATGTTCGAAAGAACACTCGAATTCTCAGTGATATTAGGTTGACTAAGTCGTTGGCCAACGCAATAGACATATTTATAATATGGTCTAGTCGTCGACTAATATAGATGAGATACAATGATTAAGCCATTTGGATACACACTTGACAAATCCTAAGCTTGATCGGGTGTGTCGTGAATGAAAGAATTTGATCTTACCACATAAAGGTTCAGTTTATTGGATTTGCATAAACGTACTTCACATATTGAGTTCGTCTTTCGGCGTCATCTAGGAGTTCCGCGTAGACCTTAATTTGATTAATGTCAATATGAGAAGGCCTGTAGGGTCACACTATGTTGATTGTTCATTTCGATCTAAGGATGTATTGAGAGATTAATTAAAATGTTCGATTTGGAATCGAGACATTTAAATGAATAATGATTACATTAATTAAGTCAAAATTGGATTTTGAATTTAATTAAGAATGCACGGAAATTAAATTGAGGCAGTGCAACTGCACGTCGAGCGTCGCGACGCCCATACCCTAGGGCCGCGGCGCAGTTCAGAAATTCATCAAGCGCCGCGGCGCCCATACCCTAGGGCCTCGGCGCCTCTGCGTCGATTTTGGCCCAGGCCCAAGGTCAAACTCTAATCCTGTTTTTTGACATAATTTTCAACTATAAATAGAGGTATTAATTTTCATTATTCTACACCAATTCTGAAAAACATTCTAAGCGTTAAAGACTTAGAATCAAACACTCTCGAACCTCTGCTGGATTTCCTATCTTTCCGAAAGAGAAGTACATTGAAGCTTGGAGCTTGCAATCGGAAGGGCAACCGCGTGTGCACCTCACAGTAGAAAAAGATTCCAGATATTCATAACTTGTAAGTAAATGTTTTATGTTACAAGTTCCCTTGTTGTATAACCATACCAGAATCTTTGTTGGGGTAAGTAAGAAACAAATATTTTAAACTTCCGTTGTGCCTTACTTATGTTGGAAATTTGCCTTTGGCGGGAGTTGGACCGACCAACTTTAACGGCTTAAACACTAGTGTTACGTATGTTGGAGAATTCGGCTCTTCACACATGCATAATCTACTAAGTACGTAGATAACCGTAGGGCCAAGAATCGTCAAATTTCATTGAGAAATGAAAGAGATATTGGTCCACGAAGTGAGGTGTTTGAAGCATGGAAAGTGTGGTGTTGTGTTCAATTCTCCCTCATCGGTAGAGGAAGAAAGAATTGTTGTGTCTATAAGACTCGAAATTGGTTTGGGGTTTGGGACCCCAAAGGGTATCCCAAAGGGTATCCCATATGTTTAAAGGATGGAGGACCTAGATGTGCTTCGGTTCAAGGAAAGACCACACGCGCGCCGCCGCCGCCCGCCCGTCCGGTCCGGTTCCGGTTCCGAGTTTCGAGTTCCGGGTTCCGAGTTTCGGGTTTCGGGTTCTCGGGTTCTCGGGTTCTCGGGTTCTCGGGTTCACGGGTTCACGGGTTCACGAGTCGTGGGTCGTGGGTCGTGGGCCTTCTGATATTATCTTTTTGGGCTAGAGAACTTTGCCAGAAGTACAGTTGATCTCAGAAGTTTTAGATGTACAGTTTGGACCAGAATTCTTTCAGATGTACAGTTCAGTCCCTGAAGTTTCAAGATGTACAGTTTGGTCCCTGAAGTTTTCTGAAAGTCAGAATTTTGACGGTCAAAGCAGAAACGCCCAAGCACTCAATTCAGCCATTTATTTTGGCTGAATTACTCCTCCTATAATGGCCAAATCCGTTGGTCTTTCACCATTTATTTTGGTGGCTTTACTACCTCCATAATGACCATTATTTGGCCAATAATGGTTGTTATGGGGGCAGTTAAACAGCCCTCCCTCACCTATATAAACACCCCTCACACCATTGTTGAGGCACAGAAAAATATACTTGCAATATACACGAAAATACACAAGCAAAACAATTTCTTCATACACCTTCCTTGCAGCATTTCTTGCTCAATATTCTTCAAGGTAGCTCTTGAGTTTCCTTTGCTCAAGTGTTCCATTGCTGTTTTATCTTGGGAGACAAATTGTCCAGGACGTATAAAGGATACATACGGGGCAATATTGTCTTAAGGACAGAGTGCCACACTCGACTCAACAAAAATAGTTTTTTTCAGTTTTTCTTGTTCATCGTTGTAATTTTCAGTTTTTCTAGTTGAATTATAATTTTCAATTATTACATTAGCAGTTACTTGTAATTTCCGTTCCTGCAATCCTTTGTAACTCTGACAACTTAAGACAATATTTTGCTTACAATAACTGCAATAACATGGCTAGAAATATGATCGATATGTTGCTCTTTGTTCTTTGCCTCTCGAAACGCGTTGCCTTCCCGCCATCGCCGCTACTGGCCAAGGCAGTAATCCCGCCTCCTTCACTGCTGCTGCTGCTGCTACTGTTCAAGGCAGTAACACTGCTGCCTTCCCGACTGTTGAAGCTCCACCCTCTTCTTCACACCACCATGATCGCCCTGAAAAGTTCATGGGATCAGAATTTAAGAGATGGCAGCAAAAGATGTTGTTCTACTTAACAGTTATGGGCATGGCCCGGTTCCTTACGGAAGATCCTCCACAAGCTGGAGATGAAATGGACTCTTCTTTCTTTGAAATGGGTGAAGGGGGCCTTGGTATCCATGTCGTTAACGGCATGAAGATGGTTCGTGATGCGTGGAATCATAGCGATTTTATGTGCAAGAACTATATACTGAACTGCTTGGCAGACCCTCTCTACACAGTCTATTGTACCGTTGGCACCGCCAAAGAGCTGTGGGAAAAACTGCAAAAGAAGTACAACACACAAGATGCGGGTACTAAGAAGTTCATCGTTGGGAAATTTCTAAAATTCCAAATGGTGGACAGCAAGACAGTGATGTCCCAAGTCCAGGAATTCCAAATGATTTTACATCACCTGGATTTGGAAGAGGCCAAACCAAGCAGCGATTTTTGGTTGCATCGCTGATTGAAAAGTTACCTCCTTCATGGAATGAGTTTATGAGTTACTTGAAACTCAAGACAAAGGAGATGACCTTTGAAGAGCTTGTTATCAAACTGCAAATCCAGGAAGATAATAAGAAGACCTTGCCAAAGGGTAGACAACATGCTGAGGCAAAGGCGAATCTGGCTGAGGCCAAAGGGAACTCAAGCAAGAAGCAGAAGTTCCAGAAAGACGGCAAAGCCCCTGCAGCGGAGATGTTCAAAGGTAATTGTCATTACTGTGGGAAACCTGGTCATAGGATCAAGGAATGCCGCAAGCTCAAGACTGAGCAACAACAGAAATCCAAGTCGAAAGGCAAGGCTCAAGCTAACGTCGTCAAGGACACGCTCCTGGATGACTTGATTGAGGATTTATCGGTCGTGGTGCTAGAAGCCAACTTGGTTGAGAATCCGATGCAGTGGTGGGTGGACACAGGTGCAACAAGACACATCTGTTCCAACAAAGATGTCTTCTCCACGTACACTCCGGTCACCGACAAGAAGCTGTTCATGGGCAACAACGCTTCCTCGGACGTGCTAGGGGTTGGAAAGGTGGTCCTGAAGATGACTTCCGGCAAGGAACTCACTCTGAAGGAAGTGATGCACGTCCCAGAAATTAGAAGAAATTTAGTTTCTGGACCTTTATTGGTTAATGCTGGTTTTAGGCTAGTGTTTGAATCCAATAAGTTTCTACTCACTAAAAATGACACATTTGTGGGGAGAGGCTTCGTCTGTGAAGGCCTCTTCAAAGTGAATGCCATGTCTGTATTGCGTCAAGGAAATAAAGTTGAACCTTCTTCTTATTTGCTTGAGTCTTCTAATTTATGGCATCATAGATTAGGACACGTTAACTACAAGTCTATTCAAAGGCTGGTAAAGATGGAGTTGTTGCCGTCTATCGACGTAAACCCTCAACATAAGTGTAAGGTGTGCGTAGAGGCAAAACTTACTAAGCTTCCTTTTCGATCCGTCGAAAGGAATACCGCTCCTCTAGAACTTATTCACACAGATATATGTGATTTGAAGTTTGCACAAACTAGAGGGGGGAACAAGTACTTTGTGATATTTATAGATGATAGAACAAGGTATTGTTACCTTTACTTGTTGAAAAGTAAGGATGAAGCGTTTCGACGTTACAAAGCAGAAGTTGAGAATCAACTTAGCCTACAGATTAAATCCATTCGTAGCGATAGAGGGGGAGAATATGTAGCGCCTTTTGAGGAATACTGTGCCCAAGAAGGCATTATTCATCAAACGACAGCTCAATACTCACCTCAATCAAACGGTGTGGCGAAACATAAGAACCACACATTAAAGAAAATGATGAATGCCTTGCTTATCAATTCCGGTCTTCCCCAAAACATGTGGGGAGAAGCCGTCCTTACCGCTAATATGATTCTTAACAGAGTCCCACATAAGGGTAAGGACAAAACTCCATATGAATCATGGAAGGGAAAGAAACTCACCTACAAATAATTTAAGGTGTGGGGTTGTTTGGCAAAGGTTGAAGTACCCAAGCCAAAGCAGATCAAGATTGGGCCTAAGACTGTAGATTGCATATTCATCGGATATGCAAATAACAGTAGTGCTTATCGCTTCTTAGTGCATAAGTCAGATATTCCAGATATCCACCAGGGTACAATAATGGAATCAAGGAATGCACTATTCTTTGAAAGTACCTTTCCTAGAAAGGAAAAAGACATAACCTCCCTCAAACGAAGTTATGCACAAAGCTCTCAAGAACCGGGAGTCCTTGACTGCCCGGATCTGAATGGTTCAGATCTAGCGAATCTCGAGGTGGCTGAACATCCGGAATCTAGTGTTCCAGATTCTCAGAACTTGGAGACTCCAGAGATGGATCTAAGGCGAAGTAAAAGGGCCAGGAAGGATAAATCCTTCGGTCCTGACTTTGTAGCTTATATGGTTAATGATGAACCAAGGACAATTGCTAAGGCGTTGTCAACTCCAGAAGCACCGCTCTGGAAAGAAGCTATTGAGAGTGAAATAAGCTTCATTCTGCATAACCATACTTGGGAGTTGGTTGATCTTCCTCCGGGAAATAAACCTTTAGGGTGTAAGTGGATACTCAAACGGAAATACAAGGCAGATGGGTCTATAGACAAGTACAAGGCTAGGTTGGTAGTCAAGGGCTATCGACAGATAAAAGGCTTTGACTACTTTGACACATACTCTCCGGTATCCCGGATGACATCCATACGGGTATTCATTGCGATCGCAGCTTTGCGTGACCTTGAGATACACCAGATGGATGTTAAGACAGCCTTCCTAAATGGTAATTTGGAAGAAGAAATTTATATGGACCAACCCGAGGGGTACGTGGTTCAAGGGCAAGAGAAGAAAGTCTGTCGACTTATCAAATCTCTGTCTGCGGTGAAACAAGCCCGAAGCAATGGCACGAAAAATTTGATAGTACTCTACTATCGAAGGGTTCGCCATTAATGAGTGTGATAAATGTGTTTACACGAAAGGTAACTCGACTCATTTGTTATGATATGCATGTATGTAGACGACATGTTAATCACGAGGAAGCGATCTAGGGTAATCCTAGAGACTAAGAACATGTTGAAACAATGCTTCGACATGAAGGATATGGGTATCTCGGATGTCATCTTAGGGATTAAAATCTCTAAGGCGTCGGCTGGTAGTCTTATCTCGATCTCACTACATCGAGGATGTTTTGAGAAAGTTTGAGATGTTAGACAGTTCACCGATAAAGTCACCAATGGATACAAATCAAAAGCTTGATAAAAATCTTGGTGCACCTGTATACCAGGAGCGATATGCACAGGTGATCGGTAGTTTGATGTATATAACAAACTGCACCCGACCTGATATTGCTTACGCAGTCAATAAGTTGGCTAGGTTCACCCGTAATCCGAGTGATAATCACTGGAAGGCGTTGAATCGGGTATTACAATACCTGAAATACACGTTAAATTATGGGTTACACTATTCGAGATATCCAGCTGTACTAGAGGGGTACAGTGATGCAAACTGGATATCTGATATAGAGAACACCAAGTCCACCAGTGGGTATGTATTTACAATTGGTGGTGGGGCTGTGTCTTGAAAATTCTCTAAGCAAACTTGCATCGCCCGATCCACAATGGAATCGAAGTTTATCGCTTTAGACAAAGCAGGAAAAGAAGCTGAGTGGCTTCATGACTTCTTAGAGGATGTTCCGTGTTGGAACAAACCCGTACCTTCGGTAATGATCCACTGCGACAGTCAGTTGGCTCTAGGAAGGGCACGGAATGCTATGTACAACGGCAAGTCTCGTCATATTCGACGGAGGCATAAGACCGTTAGGCAACTGATCACCACAGGTATAATATCCATTGATTACATTAAGTCAAAGGATAATATAGCAGACCCATTGACAAAGGGCTTACCCAAAGATCAGATGGCTTGCCTGTCTAGGGGAATGGGCTTAAAACCCAAAATATAAGGACCAATTCAGCGGTAACCCAACCTTACTAACTGGAGATCCCAGTAATTTGGTTCAATGGGAAAACTAAGTTGTAAAGGTTCAGTTGATCGCTTCGGTGAAAGTATGAGCACTTCGGATAGTGATTTCTGAATAGAAACACCGACTCTAAAGCCATTCCCGCGATAGACTTTAAGTGCTATCTGCAGTATGGGTAAAGGTTAAGTTTTCAAAACCTGTAATGCTCCTCAACAGTTGAAGTTAGGTTTTGGGAAACTTTTAATGGTTCCTAACACTTGTGAAGTGGGGTATAGCAGGATACCTTGTAGGAGACCACCTATTTAAGTGCGAGGACGGGCCGCCTCAAAATGAACGCACTTAAGAATCCAAGACGTTGTCCATAGCCAAAACGGACAAAACATTACGAAGAAGAGAGTAAGGGATGATAACCCATATGCCCCGACCTCTCAAAATTCATGTATTTTCCTGCTTCCTTTTCTCTTGCCGTTCATTTCTCCTTGGTTGTTCTTCCATGTTGCTCTCTTATTATTTCCTCTGATTTCTCTGGGGTGCTCCTAATTTCTCTTCAACATTCATCACATGCCATTAAGTGTGTTCAGTTGGCACTACTTTGTTATTTTCCTCTTCCCTTCCTTGTACCAGTTTCAGATTGATTATTCTACAGTCATCTTCATTATGTAATGGAGATGTGATCGATATGTGGGACAGAACAGCCAGTTGCATTCAGGGGTAGCTAGAGAAGTGCTAGGAGTCTCGCGGTGTAGCCATGGTGGGCATCGAGGGGACCGGTGGTGGAATGGTAGAGTTCAAGAGAAGGTGGAAGCAAAGAAAGCGGCGTATGCGAAATTGGTAGAAAGCAAGGATGATGTGGAGAAGTGGACGAATAGGGAATTGTATAAGATGGCGAGGAAGGAAGCAAAACTAGCACTTACGGTGGTGAAAATGGCAGCTTTTGAACGCATGTATGTGGAATTAGAGGAAAATGGCAAGGATAAGAAGTTGTACAGACTAGCCAAGGTGAGGGAGATGAGGGCTCGGAACTTGGATCATGTGAGGTGCATTAAGAACGATGACGACAAAGTACTGGTGGAGGATGCGCATATTAGACGGAGGTGGCCGTCTTACTTTCATAAACTCTTGAATGAAAAAAGAGATAAAGACATTGTGTTTGGAGATCCGGAGAAATCTGGAAGGTACCGGGATTTTGGGTATTGTAGAAGCATTAAGTTTGAGGAGGTTAAGGGTGTTATTCACAAGATGCGTAGGGGACGAGCGACCTGGCCTGATGAGATCCCAATTGAATTTTGGAAGAGCGCAGGCAGGACAAGTTTGGAGTGGCTGACTGAGTTGTTTAATGTCATTTTTAAGACGGCGAGAATGCCCTACAATGATTCCTTTGTACAGGAACAAAAGTTACATCCAGAGTTGCAATAACTATAAGGGTATCAAGTTGCTACACCACACTATAAAAGCTTGGGAAAAGGTCGTGGAGATGAGGGTGAGAAGAGGCGTGTCTATTTCTAAGCAATGATGGGGCTGCACTAGGGATCAACTCTTAGCCCATTCCTATTTGCCTTGGTGATGGATGGACTGACGCAAAAAATCCAAGGGGAGGTGCCATGGTGTATGTTATTTGCAGACGACATAATCCTGATTGTTGAGACCTGCAGCGGAGTGAACGCTAAGCTGGAGGTTTGGAGACAGACTCTGGAGTCTAAAGGGTTCATGCTGAGTAGGACCAAGACAGAATACTTGGAGTGCAAGTTCAGTTACGGGAATGACCATGAGACAGGCGTGGATGTGAGGCTTGGTACTCAACTCATCCCAAAAAAAAGAAGCTTCAAGTACCTCGGGTCTATTATCCAAGGGAATAGAGAGATTGATGACGATGTCACACATCGTATTGAGGTAGGGTGAATGAAATGAAGGCTATCATCTGGAGTCTTATGCGATAAAAAGGTTCCACCAAATCTTAAAGGCAAGTTCTATAGGGTGGTGGTTAGACAGACTATGTTGTATGGGGCGGAGTGTTGTCCAGTCAAGACTTCGCATATCTGAAAGATGAAAGTTGCGGAGATGAGGATGCTGAGATGGATGTGTGGGCATACAAAGAGTGATATGATTAGAAAGAGTAGGAGTAGCCTCGGTGGAGGATAAGATGCGAGAAGCTAGGTTGAGATGGTTCGGACACGTGCCGAGGAGAGACATAAATGCCCCAGTGCGGAGGTGTGAAAGGTTGGCTATGGAAAGGTACATGAGGGGTAGAGGTAGGCCGATGAAGTATTGGGAGAGATGATTAGACGGGATATGGCGCAACTGCAACTCACTGAGGACATGACCTTAGATAGGGGGTTATGGATGACACATATTAGGGTAGAACGATAGTAGGTAATCTAACGTAGTCCTACCTAGCTTACAAATTGGTAGTTATAATATTATTATTACAGGCTCGCTTAGCCTATCATATTGCCTTATAGTCCATTGTCGTTTGATTTATGTTGCTATGTGTATTTTGTTTGTCTTATTTACTTGCATTAGCTATTGCTTCTTTTTGTTTCTTTCTTTTTCATAATGCGCTGTCATGACTTACGCTTTGTGTGTCTTACATTGCTTGTGCTTGTGCTTTGTCTTGAGTCGAGGGTCTCTCGGAAACAACCGCTCTACCTTGTAAGACCCGTGTATACTCTGCCCTCCTCAGACCTCACATTGTGGGATTTCACTGACCCATGTTGTTGTTGTTGTTGTATATTGAGTAACATAAAAGGGTGTCAAAAACTTGGCATTAACCCTTGCGATGGTGGAAAAGATTATGGGTTTGTGGGACATGAGTGAGGGAGTAGTGGAGGTGTGGGTATCACTACACATAATGGTGGATTAACATATAGAAGTAATGGACATCCACATTGTTACAATATTTACAATACTCCCCATTGGATGTCTGATAATGTGACTCATTAAAATTTTACTAAAAAAATTATGTGGGAAAAAATTCTAGGGAAAAAAAACGAGTACAAATATCTTTTAATATGCATTATTTACTGCCTCATTTAAAACCTTGTCAGGAAAAGCCACTATTACAAAACCTTGATTAAGGAAAAAAAGTGCAATGAGTATTTTTCTCCCCATGATGAAAAGATCACTTTATTTATCGGAGACGACGCATCCCAATCTTGTATATCAGCTTCTCAAATATCGAGGTTGGTAATGCTTTAGTGAACAGATCCGCCAAATTATCAATCAAGCGAATTTGTTGAACATCTATCTCACACAAAAAAGAACTTCGGTGAAATGTTGTTACATCCCGTACTTTGTACGTCGACATCTCGTAGGTAAACAAATATAAGCTCGGCAAAGTCATGAAACTTCTATAAGGCCAAGGAAGGTGTCAAACAAGTATTAAGTGTCATACTGTACTTGTGATGTAGTTGTATCTCATCTATCTTGGCATTTTCATGGGTAGAGGAAAGGATTTAATTGAAACCTGATACTGTGATATATGTCCTTGTGTGGCGCAATTGGATTCTGGATATGATACACTTGATACTGCCATTGCATTGCATTCATCCTCTTTTCCATGATATATTTGATACTATATGTGATTGGCGTGACGGTGATAATGAAGGGAACAAAAGTGATTCATATGATATACTATATTGCGTAGCCATCTCTATGCTGTGTGATACAGAGTGGCTAGCGGGGTGTTCGGTGGAAGAGTCATCTCTAGGCTGTGTGATACGGAGTGACTGGTACATGGACGTCGCGGGTTCCCCGTGGGTCATGATTGTTGGGGCGATGATATATTCCGCTCAGAGCATGTATATACGGATATTGCATGTGGCCATTGCATTTGCATTGCATTGCATGTTTACTCATTATTACATTTTTCATCTATGATATGAAAGTGTTGATGGTGCCTGTGCCGTGATTATTTTGAATAAATGTGAGAGAACTTGGCAGACTTGGGTTTAGGTGCTTCACTATAGGCTGTGATTAGCTTATTGATTTGCTGTACTTGAGTAGTTATTCCCGGATTGTGAGGTTACTTGTACTTGATTGCGAGCATGTCTATCTTTCAGTTCTTTCTATGTATATGTTAGCTAATTGTTGTCGACCTATGATATCTACCGGTACATAGTGTTTGTACTGATACTACTTTGCTGCATTCTTTTATGAGTGCAGAGTTTATGACGGTGTCTATTTCATGTCCTTTTGGCTGATTGTGGCTTGCTATGAAGCACTTAGGGAAAATTCATGGACAGATGCGCAACTTGGGTGTTCCTTTAGTTACTTGTCTCACTTGTTTCCGAGACAGTACTTTTCTATTCTTCTTTTTGTATATTCAATTTGTATCTCGTATATTAGTGGCTCTTGTACTGCCTTAGACTAGACTCCTTGGATAGTATTTGTATTTCCGCACTTATGATTAATTATGATTTAGACTTTATTCCATTGAATTATTACTTTCGATTGTTGATTTAAGGATTTAGGGAAGGGTTCACCTACCGTGGCGGGAAAAGGTAGGTGCCCGCACGACTATGTGATTTGGGTCGCGAAACATGTAATCTTGTTACTTTTAGAAACACTCTCCAGACTCTTGCTCCAAATGAGCTAGTCAGGAAAACATGTTGAAAGGTTTTTACATGATAATCTGTACAACACCAACATCTCGATACTATAGAAATTCCTAAGTTCCCCAATAGACCATCTGTATGAATCTTAAGTTTTTATAATCTCCACAAGAAGAATGAGATCTTGAAAGGTATACATATGACTGTAAACTGCTTGTTTAGTAGCATTCTGTCAAATGATATCCCAAGCACTACTAATAGTAAACTTGCCATTATTGCTAGCCATCCACCAAGGTTTGTCCAAATATCCTTCTAACTCATCAAAATAAACTTCAGATTTTATATATTCTGCAACATCATCTGGGAAAAGTTGAGGCAAAATCTGGTCATTTCCATTGTCCATCCACTATTAACTCAGATACTTCTTCAAAGGATTCATTGATAGGAAACTCAGGTGGTACAGTATAGTATAATATTCTCAGTCTTTGCCAATTTTCATGCCATACATTTGTTGTTCCACCCTTTATTTGCCATTAAGTCTCCTATCCCACCATCTTTCTAACTTTCAACATTCTCTTCCAATCTTGAGTTCCAGATTTCCATTGCACCACTGTAGGAAAAACTTTTTGCAATATTCATTCCACATATAATTAGACCATAGAGTACTAGCTAGAAGTTCTGAACCTCCATCGTAATTTAGTTAATAAAGCTTTAGACATCAAATAAGGATCTAAAACTCAATCCTCCTTCCTGAGTAGGAAAACACAGTTTTCCAAGATGTCCAATGTCTGCTTCTTCCTTCTTCCTTATTACTCCAGAAAAATCTACCAAATATCTTGTGAAGTTCCACCAGGATGTATTTAGGAGGTGCTACCACCGATAGCATGTAATACCATGTATCCAGGCACACTTTAAAGGACATTTTTTACGAGGACTGCATTGCCACCATAGGATAATAATTTGCCTTTCCAAGCATGCAGTTTAGTTTTCACATTCTTGATTAAGTCTGCATAGAAAATCTTCCTCCTCCTAGCATAAAACACAGGACAACCTAAATATTTGAAAGGACCCTTTGAAAAGTTAGTGATATTTTCCACTGATTGCACCAGACTAGGAGAGACCTTGTCATGCATAAACTAGGAGCTTTTCTCCTTATTAATCAACTGTCCTGAAGCTTCTTCATATCCCTTCAGTATCTTCATAGTCCTCTGTAATGACCTTGGCTCAACAGAAGCAAATATGATTGTGTCATCTGCATAAGCCAAGTGATTCAATGGAGCTGTCCATTTTGGCATCCCATATCCAATGAAAGTGTTGTCATCAAATAAAGCATTTAAAGCTCTAGAAAGCACCTCTGCTGTTAGGATGAATAAGGCAGGAGATAAGGGGTCACCCTGCTTTACTCCCCTACTAGATTTGAAAAAACCAGTAGTCTGCCCATTTACCAAAATAGAATACCAATTGTTTGATAGCAGTCTCCATATCATGTTGCTATAATATTCAGCAAAACCCATCTTGAATAATACATGCCTGAGAAACTTCCAAGAAACCCTATCATAAGCTTTTGCCATGTCCAATTTCAACACAACATTGGTAGGCTTTCCTCTAATCCTAACGTCAGAAACAATTTCTTGAGTCAAAAGAATGTTCTCAAAAATACTTCTACCTTTAACAAAGCCTGACTGATTAGATGAAATCAAAGTTGGTATTAGTCCTTCAAGTCTATCATGCATAACTCTGGAAATGACCTTGTTGAAGAAGTTTGACAAGCTTATGGGCCTCATATCTGCAAATAACTTCACTTCTGCTTTCTTTGGTATCAATACCAAATTAGTATGAGGGATTGCCTTAGGAAGGTATGCCCCATCAAAAAGGCCAAAATCATAGCATGATCATCACATCCAACAGTATCCCAACAACTTTGATAAAGAAGTCCTGTGAGACCATCTGGGCCCCCTACACTGTTACCACTAAAGCTAAAAACAGCCTGTTTCACCTCCTCTAAAGATGGATGTTTGCATAGCTCTCTATTCTGATCTTAATATCACCGGAGAAGGCAAATGATGCAGGATATCAAAGTTATTCTGATCTCCTTTCTGTGAAAACTGATGTTGGAAAAACCTGATAGCTTCATTAGAGATTAACTCCTTAGTTTTCAATCAATTACCATTCCCATCTTGTATTCTATTGAGCTTCAATTTTTGCCTCTTCCCATTCACATAGTTGTGAAAGAAATCAGTATTTCTGTCACTTTCAGTATACAATTTTTATCCTGCTTTTTGCCTCCAGTACTGTTCCTCCAAATGCAAATATTTCTTTACTTCAGCTTGAGCTTTTTGAAGAACAATCCTATGAATGATTGTAGGATTTTCTGTAAATAAATCTTCTTTGATCTTCACCACTTCTTCTCTAACAGCCAACTCCTTAAAAATATCCCCATACATATCTTTGCTCCATTTAGATAAAGCCAGTTTGAGTCTTTTCATGCTTAGTCCAGAAATTTAAAAACCTAAATGGTTTAGAAATTAGGACAAATTCCTCACCACAAAACAACACAATTGGAGAGTGATCTGACCCTGTCTTGGTGAGATGCTCTACTTCTATATGAGGAAAGGAGTTTTGAAAAGAAGAATTAACTAGAATTCTATCTAGTCTTTTAAGAATACAATCACCTATTGCCCTTCCATTCCACCAAGTGTACGGACTTCCTTTGAAACCCAAGTCAAATAATTCACTGGAATTGACACAGAAAGCAAAGTCTTCACACTCTGATGATTCAACTGGTAAACCACCTATCTTTTCTTCTTCTGATAGAATGACATTGAAATCACCCCCAACCAACCAAGATAACTCCATGTCACTAGCAAGATAGTAGATATTATCCCAAAGCTCCAATCTCTCCACTGCATTATACTTTGCATACACAAATGTAGTAATCATCTCCAAATCATTAACATGATGTTTAATTTTCAGAGTGATTTGTTGATTAGAGTCCAACAAAATCTCCCACTGAACTGCTGCTTCAATAAAGATCCATATTTTGCCATTAACATTTGACAGGGCTGTTTCAATTCCCAATCTCCTTTTATATCTTTCTAAGTGTCTGCTATGTTGAAAAGGCTCCATCAAAGCCACAATGAAGCTGTTATATTGCCTTTTCAAATTTATTAACCTCTGAAAAGCCTGCTGAGATTTTACAGACCTTATATTCTATATTATTGTTGTAATCATGGCTTGGTTAAGGTGGCATTCCTCTTTGGTAGAATCTTCTTAGGTGGGGCTGAATCTGTGCTCTTAGCTCTACACATATGTCAAAATAAGCTATTATTATGTCATACAATATCATATATATTATGTTATATTCTATATTCCCATTTTATATGTAATATTCTCTTTAAATAAAAAAGTAATAATTATAATATATTAAGAGTCTTGAGAATATTACATATAAAATGGGAATATAGAATATATGATATTGTATGACATAATAATAGCTTATTTTGACATATGTGTGGCTAGAGTGGCTAGAAGAATCCTCAGTTTCTGTCAACTGATTATTCCCCAACACCTTCCCAAATGTAGATTCAACCCATTCTTTAGCACTTCCCTCTTCAGTCCTCTTCTTTGGTGTATCTTCTTTCAATTCCTCCCTTGTATTAACATTAACCTTTGACTGATTTTCTTCCTTGGATTGGATTTGTGCATCTTCTCTTTGTACACCTTTATTGCATGAGCTGCTATCTTTTTCATCAACTTTTTTCTGGTAGTTTCTCCCCAATAGCTTTAGTACTTTCTCCTTCTTGTCCTGTTTCTTTTGATTCTGAAGTGTCTCCATGTTCGATCTGTGTACACCCTTCCTGCTTATCAGTATCTGCAATCACCTCTTCATGATCTTGCTAAGGCTGCAAACTTTTATTAGTTTGCATAGTGTTTTTTTGAATCTGCCCCCTTTTTCTCTCCTTCCTTACCTTTGACCCCCACTGGATGGTTCTTCACTCTATTATCTTTTACAGGATTCCAGTTATCAGGGTTACCTAATATCCTTCCACTAGATAACATCCTGGCAGAATTATGATATCCCCTCTGCATCTTCTTCTTTGGCATTTTTTGCTTACCCTCCTCATTTTGCTGTTGCTTTCCTTGAATTCTCTCCTTGTTTTAACTAGTGATTCCCTCTTGTTCCGACCTTCCATATCACCTTCTTTGCTATTCATTTGCCCTTGATGTCCTTTCCCTTGACTACCTGATGCAGTATTTCACCAGATTGCTCCACCTTCTCCCCAGGTTGTGCAAATTCAGGATTAAGCACTCTACATTCATACTCATCATGTCCTTGTTATTTACACTCCCTACAGTATTTGAGAAGAAAATCATAATGCACCTTTACATCCAGTCCTTATAGCTCCTGTGTTTTCATCTTCTATATCTATTCTTATTGAAGTGGGAAGATCAGCTAGTAAATCCACTAAGACTTTAACCCTAGCACAGCTAGGTCTAGTCTATTTATGCTTGCCATATCCAGCTGAAATGGTTGCCTAACTGCAGAGGCAAGAGTAAATAAGGCTTCCTTCACAAAATATGTAGGTAATAGGTTAGGGAAAGAAATCCGAGTCATCACTTTAGAAGTCTCCTCCTCAATTTTGAACTTGGAATCATAAATAAGTGGCCTCATTTGATATGAATATCCCTCCTTATCATTAATATAATATACTGGTTTTGATGTCAAATTCACAAAGTCTTCCAATAGATCTAACCTAATAAGAACATGTCGACTTCTGAAATATCCAATTGTACATTCGCCTTTTATTTCACATTGTGCAGGGATTATTTTGCGCAATGGTCCAGATTAGGCCATCCATAGGAAAATTTTCCAACCACAACATGTTGCAGATTCTCCAAGACTTCCATTTGAGCCACTTCATTCTCAGTCCATTTAACATATGTGGCTCCATGTAGAATTTTTTCTTTTACTTCAATAGGTTGAACTTTTGGTGTTGGTGTTTGATCATTGGTATTTAAAACAGATGGTTGTAATAGGCTAGCATATTTAATCTTGTTATCATTATGAACACCTCCCTCCTGTTGCGTAGTCGTGATGATTTGCTGGTCAATCTCTCCGGTGGATTGACCAACGGCCATGGAGGCCATCGGCGACTAGGTTGAAACTATTAGGTTTTGCATAAAAATAGGAGGTGAGAGAAGAGAGGTTTTGGGTGATTGTCATGAATCCAAACTGGTTCTCTGAAATATGGACGCCTTTCCTCACCCTCATCTCCACCACTCTTTCCCACGCTTTCATAGTGTGGCTTAGCAACTTGATACCTCTATAGTTGTTGCAACTGATAATCAATTGATTCCAGAAGCCCTTTTGGTTAGGATGGTTTTATTTATCTTTTACTAATCTTCTTGATTTGCAGGTTCTCCAGCATCTCATGGATGGTCTCATTTCATACACTTTCCAGACAGAGGATACGCAGTGCGCTTTATTTCGCAACATTGTCAGGGAGCTTCTTGCTTGTGTTGTAATACGACCATTGTTAAATTTAGCTAACCCGAGGTAACGGTTTCCTAGATCTTGTTTGTTGTAGTCAAATTTTTTTTCTGCTCTTTATTTGTTCACAATCTTTTGTCAGGTTCATTAACGAGAGGATCGAGTCTCTAGTTGTTTCTGTAAAGAAGGATGATAAAGGAATCACAGCAGCAGAAACGGAACCCCAGTCCAGGCCGGTTGGATCTGGTAAAATATCAGCGGATCATTTTTCTCAAGTTTTAGATCCTTCTGCTAAGGGTGTAGAACTTGTACAATTAAAAATTGACCAACCTAATAATACTGAGGAGCATGCCATGAACAGTATGAATGGAACAGATTTGTTAAAGGACCCTTTGGTTTCGTTTGATACTCGGTCTACTCGTTCTTGGAGTTCTTTGCCATCACAAACCGATGCAGATGATGGAAGTGGTATTCAGAGACACCAATCTGAAGGAGAGGGGGGTGAAATGCTAGATTTGATTTCTCGTAGAAAGACCTAAGTCCTGGCCCCTGAAAATTTAGACAATATATGGAAAAAAGGCAGAAACTATAAACGGAAAGAGGAGGCCAATCTAGCATCTGATAGACTCAAAAAGAGTTCATTGGCAAGTGCACCAAAATCGTTTGGACACTAAGGAAGCTAAACAGAAAGTTGGACCTAAGCATTATGTGAAGGACAATACTCCCTCGCCAGGTGATTTGAACAGACCAAGTTATCCTCCAGATTACTCGTATCAAGAGGAAAATGAATATAACTCAGATGAGGTTCAATCAGAGAGCAGTAATTCTTATACTACTGAAGATGAAGAACCCAGCAGTGTGACAGGTCTTGACTCTCCTGGCACTCAAGTGTGGGATGGGAAAAATATAAGGAATCGAGATTCAGGAAAGATTATGCCGCACTCTCTCCTCCAACTGATCTCTTTTCCTCCAAGGGGGAGCGTTCTAATACTGAAAGCAAGAATCCTACTTCAAGGATGGAGCAAGATCATACAGGACATGAATCGAGATTCAGGAAAGATTATGCCGCACTCTCTCCTCCAAGAAACTTTTGGGGATTCAATTAGTGACAACAAGGTGCATACAAATAGAAAATCAACCACAAACATGCAGACGACATCAAACTCAGTTGAAACTAACTCACATGAATCACCTGAATCTCTCGTTTCTTCTCCTATTGATCCCACCTTTCTCACTGAGGTAGTCACTAGTGACTTGTCTAATTTGTGAAGCATATATGTCCTTGCACTATTGAACTCTAAAGAATAGTTGCTTATGATTCATCGATTATGGAAAGATAAGGTTTTTAATTCAAGGATGCTATTATATTTGATATAATTTTGTAGTAATGAGTTGGAAGTGGATTTAGCTAATTATCTAAAATGGCTCTAATCCTCATTTTTATTTCACTGTAGTGGGTGCCACCAAATTGAAGTGTTCCTATATTAGATCTTGTCGACGTCATTTTTCAGCTCCAAGATGGTGGATGGATCAGGTATTATTTACATATGCGACTAACAAATTAAGCTGTTGGACTAGATTATAAATGCACTTGTGTCATGGACTTCGCTGGACCTGTTGACGTGGGTGCATTTTAGGAGGAAAGCATTCTGTGTGGCGAAACAGGTTCTACAATTGGGAATGGGCGATGCATTTGATGATTGAGAAAATCCAGCGTCTGCGCAGGAGTTCAGTAGTTGCTGCAGGTATCCAACATGTTGAGCAGGTAGTATTCAAGAGTCTGAACTTATTTGTTTATTTTTCCAGAAATAGAGGTGCTATTGACAATTCAATTTGCATGTGTAATAGTGATGATTTTCGCTCACGGGATAAGAGTCATTACCTCTTGACATATTTTAGTTCGAGAAATTTTTCTGTCTTTTTATTCTCTGATCGTGTTCTATGTTGGGTGGGGATGGGCCATATAGTATGTACTGCCATCAGTCATCAACTTTCTTTATTGATGTATCTTGCACGTCCGTTCAAATGAAACAGCTTTAATATCCTTTTAAAGCAGTTCCCCATGACTCTCGACGCCCAAGATTATGTGAGACTAACATCCTATCAATGTTGGACTTCGTACCAGTTTTAACTCTTTGTGCTCCATGTAGATTCTCTGGCCGGATGGTATATTCATCCCCTAACTCTCCTCAGGACCAACCTCCCACTCCGTTATCTTCGTCTAGGCTGGAGGATTCACAGAAACAGGATGAGATGCAGCAGCAGGAAGCAGAGCAACGTGCAAAACTTGTTTATGAGCCATTGGTCAGTTCTTTTGCCATATTGGATGTATGCATTCCAACTCTTTATCATTTTCTTTTTGCCTACTATCTGCAATTGTTCCATTAAAGTTTAATCTGCAAATTTTTTATTCCTATTAGCATTTGCAGACAAGGCACCAGCTGCTGTTGTAGGACTTGTTGGTCACAAGGAATATGAACAATGTGCAAAGGATCTTTATTACTTCATCCAGGTGATCGCTATGTCAGTGTGTTTGAGAACTACTTCTATGATTGATAGACTTTTAAGTTCTTGCATTTCGTCTGTCTTAATTTCTGTTTTTGACCTCTTCTTAGTAACAACTAATTGAGGGACTTGTTTTTCTTGTAAAGTCATCTGTGTGTATGAAGCAGTTAGTCCTTGATCTTCTTGAGCTGCTACTGTTGTCCGCGTTCCCAGAGCTGACGTCTGTATTTAACACATTGCATGAGGAGAAGTTTGGAGAGCTCATAATAGACTAGGTGGAACGATTTCCAAAATTGGTTATACAATTTTAAGGAAAATTGTCAACACGGTTTTACAATTTGATTCTTGTCCAACTCCTGAAATCAGCTATCATAAACTCCTTTCGTCCTTAAAAATGACAGGGTTACACTTCAAGTTCCTGCAACAAATATGCAAGCATACCTATATAAATAGTCACATATAATTCAGCTCAGTTTGATCCGTCCTTTTAACAGCCCTAGCCCTAAATATACCCAGCTTGCCGATCCCCTTCGGAAGAAACGTATCCCTCAGTAAATGCTTCAACCATAGTTTCATCTTATCATTTTGCAGTCGTTCAGTAATGCTTCAACCATAGCTTCATCTTATCATTTTACAGTCGTTGTGCACACCTAGAAGACTACTTATTGCTTAAATAGCTCTCAATTCTCAATTCCTTATGTTACTGTTCCCTATACATTACCAAATCAAATTTAAATAAGTTAAATGGTTGACTTGCCTCTACTTCATAAAACTCCAAACTGGGAAGGATTTTGGCCGTGTTGATCTCAAATTCACTTGCCAACCACACAATCCTTCTTTTGGCTGTCAACTCCGAATGGGAAACTGCAGACAGTCCCCTTAAACATCCCAAAGCATAAGACCGACACCGATAGATGATTGAATCTCAAAATTTAAGACACGCACAAAACTTGTCAACTCCACGGACAACATAGAACCCGAGTTTTGTTCTTTTTTTACTTTTTCCGCGACGCGAGGTTGGAATTACATTGTAGTGAGTCAACATGTCACACAAAGATTAAGGACAATATGAATTATTGATAGGCAAAGGCACCACAATACAGGTCATTATATTGAAAAGGAGCAAGTGCCCCATACTAATTCATTGAGTTGTCATAGAAACACCCCAAAAGTTAACAAAAACTTAACTATTAGAACACCAAATCTAGCCATGGGCGAGAAAAGAGCTTTCCCATACTAGGAGGAAGAATATAACATCCTCATTTCTTTCCACTCTTTTTCAGGCCAGCACCACCAATGGACCCTTTCTGAGCCTTTGCCTTGAGCTCCTTTAGCGCCTGCAACATCACACAGACAAGGGTTAATAAAATCAGAATATTTGGCATATCACCAGCTGCAAGGACCAGAAGAATGAGTTACCTTTTCCTCTTCCTTCTTCTTTGCGAGAAAAGCCTTGTCATTCTGCAGATAAATCAAACACGTGCAAGTTAGAGAGAAGCAAATATCACAACATGTAAGCTCATGAACCAGAGACCAAGAATTTTTTTTTTTGATAAGGAAGACTGGATCCGATGTTTGGATAAGGGGGATAACTAGAGACAACAACAATAACAACATACCAAATGTAATCCCACAAGGGGTTAGAGTGTACGCAGACCTTACCCCTAGAGACAAAGAATTAATTCGGCGGATACCAAATTATGAGCATGAAGCACAATCCATAGCAAAGGTTTCATTATTAGTCACCTGATATCCCTTATTCATAACTTATATACCAAAGACTATTGCGACGAATAGAGAATCTCTAAATGTATGACCATCTAAATATATATTACTCACAACGTCCGAATAACTAGCATAACAATCTCTATTAGCTTTACTGACCTAGTTATGACATTGGAGTATATGGAGCTGGGGTAGAACTGTAGAAGACATATCCACGCTCCCCTGTACCCATCAATTAACTACGACTCAAATTCAAACCAGTTGGCTCGACCTATATGAATCCTTATTCTGCTCACCCTACCCCACACCTACATCAACAAAAAGAATGTCACACCCTATCTATACCACTTGCAATCCTACTGAAAAAACAACAAAACTCACACAAATACCCCATTATTTATTCCCTTTTTTCCCTTAGATGTTCCTTTTCCTTGTTGAATCTCTTTTCCATTTTCAAAGTGCTTCCAGAAATAGATAAGAACTTTTATGTAGATATAAAATATACCTTCATTACCTGTAAATAGTCGCTAGACTCTTGAGGGGTCGTTTGGTTGTTGGTTAGGAAAAAAGTTATTCATGTATTAAAACTAGCATAGCCAATACAATATTTGGTTAGCTTTTTAGGTGCTTTATATCCAAGTACAGTGTTTATTTATCATTTTACAATCTCACATAAAAAAACATGTATAAGTTATGAGTCAATTTATATATTATTTTATGCAAGGTAGAGGATGGAATAATGAATACATGAATAACTAGACTCTGAATAACTAATACCGGAATAACTAAACCCTAAATAACTAATACAGGAATAACTAAACCCTGAATAACTAATACATGAATAATTAAGCACTGCATAACTAAAACCTGCAACCGAACGACCCCTTACAGCTGTTTTCTTGTGCAGACTGGATCCCTAACCAACTTCACCCCTGCTATCTATAGGGCTGAGGCAGAACTATAACCACAAACTCTAAGACCTATAGCTTGTCTACATCTCTGTTAAAATTGTGCAGCAGTATCTTAGGCTGGTTTTTGCCATCACGAAAATTACTCTTATTACTTATCCCCCAAAAAGGAACAGAAATAATTCAGCTGACACACACACTAAGCATCAATCCGAAATTAGTTTAGATCGGAACACAAATTCTTCCTTCCAATTCAGACGATTCATCACTCATAAGTACAGACTATATCCACCCAAATTGAAAGGTCAAATCACTTTTAATGTTTCTCATCATAAATTCAAGACATAAAATAGACAATACATGGGTTCAAGCCGTGGAAACCTTATGAGTTAAAGCTACGTACAATAGACCCTTGTGGTCCGGCCCTTCCCCGGACCCCTCGCATAGCGGGAGCTTAGTGCACAGGGCTGCCTTTATTTTTATTTATTGAATTGATGGATTGTAGTCAAAACACGAGATCTACAAAATAACTGAAGTATCTATACAACCAAACATCTTGTAAATAATGCTTCCTAGCTTCCAGGAAGGTAAAATTATCATAAAGCATGTACACACAAACAAAATATTTCATTAATTACCTCATCATACTCCTTCTTTTCACTCTTTGGTGCCTTCAAAGGCTTTGCCTTTCCACCTATTCAACAAAGGGAAATAACAGTCTTTCATCAACAAAGTTCTTAGCTTTTCTTATACCCTTTTTAACAAAATCAATCAGCCAAACACGCCTTAACCCCAAATCAATTAGGTCAGCTATATGTGCAAAATAAAAATATAAAAATACCCAAATCTTTATGAAAAATCATATCGATAAAGGACACAGGTCAACCATAAAACAAACAAATTTTTTTTTAAAAAACAATTATTTGAAGATCAATATAGGGTTTGTTAAACAACCAAGAAAATCAAATCTTTATGAAAAATCATATACATAAAGAACACAGGTCAACCATAAAACAAACAATTTAAAAAAAATCAATTCTTTGAATATCAATATCCAAGATTACAGAACCTTGGACATTGGGCGTTAGGGAGGGCAGGATGTACGCAGATCTATCTTTACAGGATAAAGAGGCTGTTTCCGATAAACTCTCAGCCCAAAAGAAAATCAAATCTTGAAAAATCAATATCCAAGAATATGGTACCCCAAACTAATTGGGGTTTGTTATTATACAAAGAAAAGTGGGAAAAATCAAATCTTGAAATTAGAAGATAATAAAAGAGAGATTAAGATGGTGTACCTTGCTTAGAAGACATGGTTGATATTGGTAGGGTTAAGAGTTTTGGATCTGATTATTTGTTGAGAATGGAAATACCCTTTACCCTTCTCTCTTAACCCAAAAAGCTTTTTTCTTTAGTGGCGTTGGAATTTTATGGACAGTGGGGAATATTTATAATATTGGAGGAGAACCGTGGAATTATTGGAGTGGGAATAAAAGGCGGGCATTTATTGTTTTACCCTCTTTGTTGAAAGTGTGAATATGAGGTTGTTAGGGGGCTTTTAGGTATTTAAAGAAGGAATCAACCAATTGGGAGTAGGGCTGGAGCATTCCTTGAGCAACTTGCCTTCTTTTCTTGTTTCTTTTTTCCTTTTTTTCTTTTTCTCCACATATAATATTATTATTCAACTCACAATATTATATGTGCATGTGTGTATACACACACCATCTCGACACAATTATAGTCAGATCTCTCTATAATTATCATTCATTATAACATCATTTCACTAATACGGTTTGATTTTCTCCGAAATCAATTTTTCACGTTATATTTTACTTCCCTATAATAGCATTTTACATATAACAGTAGTGACATTCATTATAGCAGTACTCTCTTTATAAATTTATCTCTCTATAACAATCATACTCAAATATTATATAATAATATTTTATAAGAAATATATTATGTATAAAAATAAAATATTAAAATATCTATGTTAAGCTCTTAGACAGCTTTCGAGGGAAATCTATTGAATTCTCTTTTGCTGAAAGTTTGAACAAAATTTTTCGTCAATTCAAACATTATATTATCACTAAGAGATAAGAATTTACGAAACAACCTATAATTGTAGAATTCTTACGCCAAACATGAAATATTTAATTTTTCAACTAATTTTAAATGCATATATTCCTTAGAGTTTAATTCTTTATCGGTATGGTACAATTAGTCATCAGTTTATTATTATATATTTGTCTTTTCAATTTTTAATTAACGATATATGAAAATCAATTGAGATTTTAAAATTAATAAGTATATTATTTTCGTTTATAAAATAAAAAATACATAAAAATAATTATTTATATATTTTTATAACAGCTAAATGAAATCTAAATATCAAACATCAGTATATACATATATAACAATACCTTACTATGGCAGTCATGAAACTTTCAAACAAACATTGTCATTATAAAGAGGTTTAACGGCATATTTTTTTGGAAAAAGACATCAAATACACCTTGAAATTGTCTTAATTCTAATACACATTCAAACGATCGATTAGCCTCTATTTCATATAACTAGTGGTATTATCCGTGCTTCGCGCGGTAAGAAAACAATTAGTGATATTTTTAATTAGTCTTTCTAAAAATTTATTTAATATAGAAATAAAATGTCCATCTACATGAACTCACTTGTTAATGTTTTGATATTAACTTCAACCTCATCATATTGTCAATTTGGCAAAAATACGAAATAACTATAATAAATTCCAATGTCAATTACTGAGTAAAATTCTTTTAATTCAATTAAATTCGACAGTAACTATCCAAATACTTTAAGTGAGAGAAGAGGAAGAAATTAAAATCGTAGATGTTTGGACAAAATGAGAGATAAAAATAAAACAATGACAACTAAAGAAGAAGAAATAATTCAAAAAAATAAAAAGATATAATGATATCACCATTTTTTTACGCTCGTCGGTAAATCTCCATGTCAAAACTGTTACCTTCTTTCGAAAGCACTCTACTCTCAAATCACGTAACAATTTTCCTCCTCCTCCTCCTTCTTCTTTTTTGATGTGAAATTTAAAAATATGTTTCTCTCTTGAAATAATTAATTCTACCATATTTTGACACTCTAATCATTCTCCTATAAATTTAGTCTATCAAAAAGAGTTGTATTTGGGCTTTGCGTGATTCTTTTCTTTAGAAAATTAATAAGTACCGTAGGTTTCAAACAAAAAAATATTATTAAGCCAACAAACATTACCTCGATCATATTATTCCTTAATAAACATGTGCTTCTTGCATGATGCATTGATAACTTACATCTAATTTAATATGTGCATACTATAGGTAAAAATTGGTGTATCCGAAAGGTTAAACAAACAAACGGCTGAGTCGAGAGATGACTCTGTCTTTAAGAAAACATTGTCTCGTATAGATGCTTTTACGGTGATGGACAAGAGTCTTCCAAGATAAAACAACAACTATCAACAATACAAAACAAATAATGTTGATTCTAGCGAAGAAAATAAATTTGAACAGATTGCTAAAGAAGGAGAACAAAAAAGTGTATTTTCTGTTTCTGTGAAAAGTTTTGAGTAATGTGCTTTCTCTGTTTCTTCTCTGTATTTCGATCAGAAGCAGAAAAGGTTTTTGTAATGTGTTGTGTGTTTTCTATTTTTAATTTGAACATAAATGTTCAATTTATAAGAGTAGAAAGGGAAGCAACGTTCTGTTATGTTGAACAGTCATGTCTGTTGGTTAGTGTCCTTTAGAGCAGTTGTAACGTTCCGAAAAACTTCAGGGACCAAAATATAAATAGTTAACATTTCAGGGATCAAAAATAAAGTTCCGAAAGAAGGCAACAATCCACGACCTCGGACCGGATGGGTGGGCGGCGACCCGCGTGTGGGGCTTAGCCCCGAACCCAAGCTCACATAGGTCCTCTCCCTTCTAAACACATGGGTTACCCCTTGTGGACCCAAACCCTTACTCAAACTTAGAGTTTATATATTGCACAATCCTTCCATCTTCTACTAATGAGGGAGATTTGTCATTTTTTGCCAAAGACCCTTCATATTTTCATGTCTCAAACACCTTACTTTGTGTACCAATATCTCTTTTATTTCTTAACGAAATTTGACCATACTTGGCACTAACATCATCTACTCACTTAGTAGATTAGGCATGTACGAAGAACCGATGTTTTCGATATACAGGGCCCACATGTTTAAGTCATGAAAGACGGGATAAACTCAATCCCACATTAGTAAATTTCCAACAATCCCCTCTTGAAAGAGAATTGATGCACACAGGGTGCCAAAGTTCAGCAAACTTTCAGCGGAAAGATATTACATCAGGAAAGGTAGCTTTCGACTTTGAACCTTCCTTAGTCGATTACCATCGGATTTACTTGCTGCGCGGTGAATGCGATGTCTTGAATCGGCAATGTTTAATGTAAACCAAGACAATGATATCAACACAATAACTCTCTTTATTCATTTCTTCTTATTGTTTTGTCCGTTGTGGCCATGGACAACGCTTAGATTCTTAAGTGTGTACATTTGAAGCGGCTTGTCTTCGCACTTAAATAAGTGATCTCCTATAAGGTATATTTCCCTACCCCACTCGCAAGTGTTAGGAATAATTAAAAATTTTAGAAACTTATCATTTACCCATTATGCAGGTAACACTTAATGTCTATCGCGGGAACGACTTTGGAGTTATCTTTCTTTAAAGAATGATAATATGAAGTGCTCTTACTTCAAGTGAAACGCTAAACTGAACCTCTATAGTTTAGTTTTCCCATTGAACCAAGTTTCTGATATCTCCAGTCAGTAAGGTTGGGTTACCACCATAAAGATTCTTATTGTTTGGGGTTTAAGCCCATTCCCTTAGACAAGCAGAACATTTGATCTTTGGGTAGGCCTTTAGTTAATAAATCCGCTAAATTATCCTTTTATTTGACGTAATCAATGGAAATGACACCCGTAGTGATCAACTGCCTAACGTGCCTCTGACGAATGTGTCTAGACTTGCCATTGTACATATTACTTCATGCCCTTCCTAAAGCCGATTGATTGTCACAGTGAATCATCACCGAAGGTACGGGTTTATCCCAACAAGGGATATCCTTTAAGGAGTCGTGAAGCCACTCTGCTTCTTCTCCTACTTTGTCAAAGCGATAAACTCTGATTCCATCATGGATCGGGCGATGCATGTTTGCTTAGAGGATTTCCAAAACACAGTCCCACCACCAATTGTAAAAACATACCCACTGGTGGATTTGGTGTTCTTTATGTCCGATATCCAGTTTGCATCACTATATCCTTCCAGTACGGCTGAATATCTTGAATAATGTATTCCGTAAATCAACGAATATTTCATCTATCGTAGTATCCGATTTAGCGCCTTCCAGTGATCATTTCCAGGATTACGAGTAAACCTAGCTAACTTATTAACTGGATAGGCGATATTGTGTCGGGTGTAGTTTGTAATGTACATTAAACTACCAATGACCTGCACATATCGCTATTCGGATATGGGTGCACCACGATTCTTATCAATTCTGTGATTCATATCCATTGGTGACTTCATAGAAGGACTGTCAAATACATCAAATATTCTCAAAACGTCTTCAATGTAATGAGATTGAGATAGGACCAGCCCGTCAGATGTCTTAAAAATCTTAATTCCTAAGATTACATCTGCAATAGCCATATCCTTCATGTCAAAACATTGTTTCAACTTATTCTTGGTTTCCAGGATCAAGTTTAAACTACTTTCCGTGATGAGCATGTCATTTACGTAAAGGCATATCATGACAAATGAGTCAGAGTTCTATTTGATAGAGATACGTTTACCACATTCATTTATGGAGAAACCTTTTGATAGACAAGTATTGTCAAACTTTTCATGCCATTATTTCGAGGTTTGTTTGAGTCTGTACAGAGCCTTAACAAGACGACATACTTTCTTTTCTTGTCCTGGAATTACATACCCCTTGGGTTGTTCTATGTATATTTCCTCTTCCAACTCTCCGGTTAGGAAGGTTGTCTTAACGTCCATTTGATGTATCTCAAGGTAACGCAAAGCGGTTATGGATATGAATACCCTTATAGACGTTAATCTAGACACATGGGAGTATGTGTCGAAGTAATCGAGGCCTTCCTTTTATCTGTAGACTTTGACTACTAATCTGGCCTATACTTGTCAATAGTTCCATCTGCTTTGTACTTTCTTTTGAGTATCCATTTACAACCTAAAGGTTTGCTTCCCAGAGGAAGATCAACCATTTCCCAAGTATGGTTTTGCATGATGAAATCTATTTCGCTTTCTGTAACTTTTTTCCAAAGCGGTGCTTCTGGAGTTGACAATGCTTCCTTAATTGTCCTTGGTTCATTTTCAACCATATAGGTTAGAAAATCTGGACCAAAGGTTTTGTCCTTTTTGGCCCTTTTGCTCCATCTTGGTTCAACCTCTGGAACCCCTAAGTTTTGTAGGTCTGGAACATTAAGTTCCAAATAGTCAGTAACTTATGAGTCCTGTAGATATGGAACGTCTAGTTCTGGATAGTCATAAACTATCGGGTCTTGTTGATTTTGAGCATTTTGTTCATAACTTTGTTTGCATGAAATTATTTTTTTTCCTTTCTAGGAAATATATGTTCAAAGAATTCAACATTCCTTGATTCCATGATCGTACTCTCGTGGATATCAGGTATCTCTGACTTATATACTAAGAAGTGATAATCGCTACTGTTATTTGCATATCCGCTGAATATACAATCTACAGTCTTAGGTCCAATTTTGACCTGTTTTGGTTTAGGTACTTCGACCTTTGCCAAATAGCCCCACACTTTCAAATATTAGTAAGTGGGTTTCTTTCATTTCTATGATTCATATGGAGTATTATCCTTACGCTTATATGAAACTCTATTGAGAATCGTATTAGCGGTAAGAATCGTTTCGCCCTACATGTTTTGGGCTAATCCGGAATTGATAAGTAAAGCATTCATCATTTCCTTTAACGTACGATATTTGCGCTCGTCAATACCGTTAGACTGAGGCGAGTAAGGAGAGGTTGTTTGATGAACAATGCCGAATTGAGCACAATATTCTTCAAACAGTGCTACGTATTCTCCCTCTCTATCACTATAAATTGCCTTAATCCGTAGGTTTAGTTGATTTTCAACTTCTGTTCTATAACGTTTAAATGTTTCAAACTCTTCGTCTTTACTTTTCAACAAGTAAACATAACAATATCTTGTACTATCATCAATGAAAGTCACAAAGTACTTGTTCCCCCCTCTAGTTTACACAAACTTTAAATCACATATGTCGGTATGAATAAGTTCTAGAGGGGCGGTGTTTCTTTCGACTGAATGAAAAGATGACTTGGTTAATTTTGCCTCTACGCACACCTCACATTTATGTTGAAGGAAGGCCACAATTCTAACTTTACTAACTTTTGAATGGATTTGTAGTTAACGTGTCCTAATCTATGATGTTATAAATTAGAAGACTCAAACAAGTAGGTAGAAGTCTTTATTTCATTTGATGAATGAATTACAGACATAACATTCATTTTGAAGAGGCCGTCACATGCGAAGCCCCTTCCTACAAAATTACCATTCTTAGTCATTACAAACTTGTTGGACTCAAAAACTAGTCTAAAACCAGTCTTGACCAACAGTGGCCCTAAAACCAAGTGCGGATGTTAGGGACGTGCATCACTTCCTTTAGAGTGATCTCTTTGCCTGAAGTCATTTTGAGGACAACCTTTCCAACCTCTTACACTTTAGAGGTGACGTCGTTTCCCATAAACAGTTTCTTGCCTGTGACTGGGGCGTAAGAGGAGAATGCATTCTTGTTAGAGCAGATGTGATGGGTTGCACCCGTGTCTATCCATCATTGCCTTGGGTTCTCCACCAGATTTTCCTCCAGCACCATTGCTGAGAAATCCACAATCTTGTCGTCAAGATCCGGAGGATTACCCTCGTCTTGTACAACGTTAGCCTTTGCCTTGAGTTTGTTCTTGACCTTCAGGTCATTTGTGACCTGAATATTTTAGCCCACTTCAGTCGTTGTGTTAGACTGAGTGTCCATTGCATCCCCACTAGAAGGAGGATCTTCCGTCTGAGATCGTGACAGGCTCAATGCAGTAAGATAGAACAACATTTTTAGTCTCATTCTCTTGTTGTAATTGTTATCCAGAACCTTTCCTAGGCATTTTCTTTGGAAACTGTCAAGAGTAGGGACAACAACATTTCCTTGAGCAGCGCTAGAGGCTATGTCTTGAACAACAGCAGTGCCTTGAACAACAACAACATAACTAGAAATAAAACTGTTGACATGAGTAGAACCAGAATTACCAACGAAATTGTTAACAGAACTATCAACAGAACAGTTGGCAGAAACAGAGCCAAAACCAGATTTAGACCCAGAATTGGAAACACAACTGTTGACAGACATCTTTCGAATACTCAGAAGATTTTGTCTTAAAATTATTGGTAAAAATTGGTGTATCCGAAAGGTTAAACAAACAAACGGCTGAGTCAATAGATGACTCTCTGTCTTTAAGATAAAATTGCCCCGTATAGATGCTTTTACGGTGATGGATAATAGTCTCCCAAGTTAAAACAACAACTATCAATAATACAAAGTAAATAATATTAATTCTAGCGAAGAAAATAAATTAGAACAAATTACTGAAGAAGGAGAACATAAAAGTGTATTTTCTGTTTCTGTGAAAAGTTTTGAGTAATGTGCTTTCTCTGTTTCTTCTCTGTATTTCGATCAGAAGCAGAAAAGGTTTTCGTTATGTGTTGTGTGTTCTTTGTTTTTAATTTGAACAGAAATGTTCAATTTATAAGAGCAGAAAGGGAAGGAACGTTCTGTTCTGTTGTACAGTCATGTCTGTTGGTTGGTGTCCTTTAGAGCCGTTGTAACATTTCGAAAGACTTCAGGGACCAAAATATAAATAGTTAATATTTCAGGGATCAAAAAGAAAGTTCCGAAAGAAGGGAACAACCCACGACCTCGGACTGGATGGGGGCGGCGACGCACGTGTGGGGCTTAGCCCCGAACCCAAGCTCACCTAGGTCCTATCCCTTCTAAACACATGGGTTAGCCCTTGGGGACCCAAACCCTTACTCAAACTTAGAGTTTATATATTGCACAATCCTTCCATCTTCTACCAATGAGGGAGATTTGTCATTTTTGGCCAAAGACCCTCCATCTTTTCATGTCTCAAACACCTTACTTTGTGTACCAATATCTCTTTCATTTCTTAACGAAATCTGACTATACTTGACACTAACATCATCTACTCACTTAGTAGATTAGGCATGTATGAAGAAATGATGTTTTCTACTGTGTTTAAGTCATTAAAGACGGGATAAACTCAATCTCACATTAGTAAATTTCCAACACATACCATTTCCACTAATGAAATTGACCATTCCTGAAAGTTTAGCTGTAAAAAAGACAATAACAAAATTTTATATCAAGCACCAATCTTACCATTAAAGAGAAAGTTCATCAACAACATAAAAAGTCAGCAGCAAGGATATAATTAATATAAGAATTCAAAGAGAAGATAAAAGAAAATATTATAATATACAAATGACGAAGGGAAATGTGGGTCAAGACTCATACCAAAGAAACACTTATATACATAATTTTTCTACACTTATTAATGTTTCATAATTAGGACAAAAGTCTTTGTATCTGATCATGCTTTGTACGTTTTTGTTTGGGGCAGGTCATAAATGGTTTGTAGAATTTTAATTGGTGTTGTCGCACCCGATTTTGACATGCGGGCTTCGCGATGCGATGGGTCGATCGCCTCTCTGGATTGGATAAAAATGCTTGCTTTGAGGAGTCGCCACCTAATTATTCTAAGGTGAATTAGGGCACCTAAATGCTAACTAAAAAATGCAAAATAACTCCAATTTTGTGGTCTGCGAAACTAATGAGATTCTAGGTAAGGGTTCTTTATTATCCTAAAGGGAAGGGGTTAGGCATCCTTTAAGATCCGCTAACTTGCGGTTATCCGGTCAAACTCAGGTTAATTATTATTGTAAGAAAAATGCATGTTTTTACAAGTATAAAAATAATGTTGCAAGTAGTTAATAAAATGATACATTTCGTACAAGTATGCATTTGTATGGAATTGATAAAAATATATGCAAGATGATTTTTTATGGGCGACGGGCCTAAAATAGGTAAACTAGCGATTTTCAACTTTTAAAACTAACCGAGCCTAAAAATAAATAAACTAGCGATGAGTTTCAAGTTTTAGACTACCCTATTAATTAACTCTAAGTCTACCTATTCTAAATATTCTAATAATTTCAGGAGTACAATAATATTACAATACATAATGAAATAGAGCTGAATTAAAGAAAGTAAAGACAACAATAAAATAAATAATCTCCGAAGGGTATTTGCCTTCTTTGACTTTATCCCTTGCAAGCTGTCAAGAACAAACAGTTAGAAACAATTGAATATAAATAACTTTGGATCCGTATCCAAAACAAAAATATTTTGATTACGGAGGGCTCCGACTTAAATTTTGAAAAAATCATTCCAATCACGCCGCGGCTGCGAACATATGACTCGTTGGTCATTTTAGTTGCCTTGCCTACCGAACGAGTTGGTCTCTCTGGTGAAAAAGATTTAAGTTTCATCCTTGCCAAAAGCTTTATTTTCCGTCTTTACAACTGTGGAGGCCTAAAAAATAGACGGATATATTTTCATCGGCCAAAATGCAGTATTTATTTAAATCAGTAAGACAATCCGTGCACGGATTTTTAAATGCCAAAACAACAAACTGAACAGAGAAACGAAAAAAAAAACGTGACCTCGAATTCAATTTCATTGGCATAAATACAGTATTAGTTAAAAAATAGTAAAATAATACCGAAACAAAAATCAGTAAATTATAAAAAATAGCAAACTGAAACAGAAGCAAACTGAAACAGAAGAAAACTGAAACAGGGGCCTAAATGCGGTATTTAGTTTAAAACTGTAAGACAGTAAAACAGTAAGCAATTAAGAATCCGGCCTGATTTCTAAAATTTTGGGACTGAAACAGGATTAGGAGATGTTTGTGAAAACCAGACCCGAGACCGACAGTGACCTGACCCGGAGTCGAACACATTTTTTTTTTTGGAATTTTCAGATAACGAACAACAAAAAATACAAAAAATGAAATTTACTTGACCCGGGCTGACCCGACCCGAATCACAAACCCGACGCGAATCACAGGTTCTGACCCGAATCAATTTTTCTCAGATTTTCAGATTGCCAACAACAGAATATTAAACATATAAATCTTGAAATTTAACCAAACCGGGTCGACCCTACCCGGATCAGTGACCCGACCCGAATCGGATGTTTTCAACCCGAATCAATTTCTTACCAAATTTCAGATAACCAACAACAAGAAATAAAACATAAAATCTGGAAATTTACTCAAACCGGGTCGACCCGACCCGGATCAGTGACCCGACCCAAATCAGATGTTTTCAACCCGAATCGATTTCTTTCCAAATTTCAGATAACCAACAACAAAATATAAACACAAAATCTAGAAATTTACTCAAACCGGGTTGACCCGACCCGGATCAGTGACCCGACCCGAATCAGATGTTTCAACCCAAATCGATTTCTTTCCAAATTTCAGATAACCAACAACAAAATATCAAGCATATAAGTCAGGAAATCTTATCCAAACCGGGTTGACCCAACTCGAACAGTGACCCAAATCGAAAATAGTGAAAACACCACAGTGAACCAATAGCTAAGGTCGCTAGCGTTCATGAAGTTCGCTGGAAATAGTGAAGGCTGCAGGGAGCGGCGTCACTTCGACGGCTTTAGCCAGAGCGATGACATTTGCAAGTTATCGGAAAAGACATAAATGGCCATAAATCACACAAATTGACCTCAACCATATCTGAACAACAATAGTATCCCTGGTCGACGGCGAGCAGAAAGGGAGAACGGAGAGGCAGCAATCAGTCGTGTTCGAGTTCACCAGAGTTGGCGGTGATTCATCGAACTCCGGCTTGGAGCCGACGGCAATGGGGTAGCGGTGTGGTAGTTTGAGGGGTTGTTAGATTTGGGGTTCACCGGAGCTTGGAGCTCAGGCGTGGCAGTGATGAGGTGATGGTATGGGCAGCGACGAAGGGTATGGGGGGCTGCAGGTGACGTGAACGAAAGAGAGAAGGGTATGGGGCTTTGGGGTGTGCGGCTGATTGGGAGGTTAGGGGTGTGGAATGAAAAATGTTTTTTAGGTTTTGTTTGGTTTAGGGGGGAAATAAAGGGATGGGAGTTGGGTTGGTCGAGTGGGCCGATTGGGGTTTCGGTTGGGCCTGGTCGGGTTTGGCCGACTGGGCCCTATTTTTTTGTGGGATTTGGGTTGATTTTGTTTTGGGTAGAAATTGTTTTGGATTGGGGAAATAAATGGGTTATGGGTTAAAAATAAAAAAAAGATTTTATTATATAAAAAGAAAGCTTTGCAAAATTTATAAATAGTAAAGATGACAACATGATAAACATATAATATTTGCGAAATGTTTGATGCTTAAATAAAAAATAAAAAATGCAATGCCGTTTTGTCAAAATAAAATAACATATAATATTAGGATAAAAGTATGATTATGATATAAAAATGCAAATGACAAATAAAATACAAATAATAATAATAATGATGATATATATACATATATATGCCTATATTTTAAAATTGTCTTAAGGTGTCAAAAAATATTTAAAATTGCAAATAAAATCAGAAAAGATGGGACAAAATTGGGTGTCAACATGTGTAATTGTATAGTTATGACTTATGAATATTTGTAGAATTTAGTGTCATTGAAGGAAATGATTTTCAGTTTTTCTAGCATAGAACATTTAGCATGACTAAGAGAGTTAACAGTGACTTTTGAATTTTTTAAAATAGTTGGACTTGCAAATCAGTAGCTAAAGTGAAAAAACGGTGAATATACAATAATTAATGATTAATATAGTAATTTATACAAAATAAATTAATATGATTGTTACAAAATTTAATTAAACTCAATAAATAGGGTGAAATATGATTAGTTTTTTATTTAGAAAATATGGGGAAAATGGAAAAAAATGTCAAAAAAGGAGAAAAAAGATGAATACCTTTCTTGGCCTATGAGGCATGCCACATCACTTTTTCTATTCCTAGCTTTATTATATACTAGTTAACTTATCCGCGCTTCGCACGGTTAGAATGTAATAGCAATTTTGAAGAATAGACAAACAACGAAATACAAATATATAAAAACTATAAAAATAATATTAAATGTTTAAGAACATAATAAAGCAGCCAAGCATTAATAACACTTCATATAAATTATTACTAACCTTTTTCCCTTTTGTTTTATTAAATTATCCAGAAGAAAATAAATTATAAAATATATTACAATACTAATCTGCACTAAGATGGCTTCTGGGTATCATTCCCTAAAATTTTCATTTGTGGTTTCAATTTTTTGAGCCCTCATTTCATTTGTTACTTTTGCTCAATGAACCCAATGTGTTCGGTTATATGCCTGAAACAATTAACTATTAGATCTGCTCCATCTCCGCACCCGAGCTTTGAGCTTTGGTGAAATCCACCATCACCATATTAACGCCGGAGCTCCGACCTCCGGTGAATTTGTTTTTTTTGCAGGTACCACAAGATCTGCCACGACGTACATCCGGATTCTATCACTTCGTTCTCCCACCTAGCATCCGGGTACAAAAGTTTCGGCAGGAAACAATGATTTTAGGTAGTGAACAGTGTGTTCCGGCGTGTGAATAGTGTGTTCCGGCGTGTGAATAGGTTCTATTAGTCTGGAGTTGGTACCTCCAACTGCCCGTACTCAATATGTATCCTTATCCTTGTAGTTAAATTTTTGCGTGTTGCGTTTTATTGAATCCTGACTTTACATTCTTGCTTTTATTCTTCTTGTCCTTTGCTTTAGCATTTTGGTTTGTAGTAGCCTGACTTATCTCTAGATTCTTGCTAACTTGTGCTTTAGTGTTGGTTCCCATGTGTGTTAACGTTAACCTTTGACTAGTATTTTTTGCTCTAGTGGCTTTGGTGAATGATGGTAGACTAGAGTCATGTTCTCTGTCGGGGACAGATGCGAGGGTTATGGGGTAAGTAGGGTAAGGGTAATGCTAGGATGAGAATATAGTCTTGAATATTGGAACTTTAACGGGGAAGTCCGTAGAGCTAATTAAGATTCTTAAGAAGAGGAAGATTAATATAGGCTGTGTCAAGGAGACCAAATGGGTAGGACCTAACGCTAAGGATGTAGACGGGTATAAGCTATGGTTCTCGGGTAGGTCGAAGTATAAGAATGAAGTAGGCATTTTGGTACATAGCGAGCTAAGAGACCAGGTGGTAGATGTTAGGAGGGTCAATGACAGGATGATGGCGATTAAGTTGGTAGTTGGAGGGTGCACTATGAACATTATTAGTGCGTATGTGCCGCAGACGGGCTTGAACGAGGAGGAGAAGAGGCATTTTTTGGGAAGATTTTGACTAAGTGGTAGGAGGTATACCACCCACTGAGAAGTTATTTGTAGGAGGAGATTTCAATGGACATATCGGGGCACTTCCGAGGGGTTATGATGATGTGCATGCAGGTTTTGGCCTCGGGGACAGGAACGGGGGAGGCATCTCACTTTTGGAGTTTGGTAGAGCTTTTTGGGATGGTGATAGCCAATTCGAGGTTCCTGAAGAAGGAGGAGCATTTGGTAACTTTTTGTAGTTTGGTGGCTAAGACTCAGATAGACTTCTTGTTCCTTCAAAAAGGTGACAAAGGTCTTTGTAAAGACTGCAAGGTTATTCTGAAGGAGGATCTTACAACCCGACATAAGCTGTTGGTGATGGATTTGGAGATCAAGATGGAGAAGAAGAAAAGGGTTGTGGATGACAGGTTAAAAATCAAATGGGGGAGTTTGACCATGGATAGTGCAAAGAAGATGAGGGAGAGGTTGATGGCCAAGGGTTCTTGGGGGAGTAGTGGGGATGCGACCGGTATGTGGGACAAGACAACCAATTGTATTCGGGAGGTTGCTAGAGAAGTGCTAGGGGTCTCGCGGGGTAGCCATGGTGGGCATCGAGGGGACTGGTGGTGGAATGGTAAAGTTCAAGAGAAGGTGGAAGCGAAAAAGCGGTGTATTCGAAATTGGTATAAATCAAGGATGAGGTGGAGAAATGGATGAATAGGTAATTATATAAGATGATGCAAAAAGAGGCAAATTTTTGAACACCTATATGTGGAACTAGAGGAAAAGGCGGGGATAAAAAGTTGTACAGACTAGCCAAGGTGAGGGAGAGGAGGGCCCGGAACTTGGATTACGTGAGGTGCATCAAGGATGATGACATAAAAGTACTGGTGGAGGACGCATATATTAGGGGAAAGTGGTAGTCTTACTTTCATAAACTCTTGAATGAAAAATAAGATCTACATTGTGCTGGGAGAGTTGGAGCACTCTGGTAGGTATCAGTATTTTGGGTATTGTGAAAACATTAAGGTTGAGGAGGTTCAGGGTGTTGTTCGCAGGATGCGTTGGGGACGAGTTGGAGCACTCTGGTAGGTATCAGTATTTTTTGCGTATTGTGAAAACATTAAGGTTGAGGAGGTTTAGGGTGCTGTTCGCAGGATGCGTTGGGGACGAGAGACTGGGCCTAATGAGATCCCAGTTGAATTTGAAAGAGCGCAGGTAGGGCAGGTTTGGAGTGGCTGACGTAGTTGTTTAATGTCATTTTTAAGACAGTGAGGATGTCCAAAGAATGGAGGTGGAGTACAATGATTCCTTTGTACAAGAAGAAATGTGATATCCAGAGTTGCAACAACTATAGGGGTATCAGGCTGCTAAACCACACTATGAAAGTTTGAAAAAGGGTCGTGGAGATGAGGGTGAGAAGTGGCGTGTCTATCTCCGAGAACCAGTTTGGATTCATGCCGGGGCATTCGACTACAGAAGCCATTCATCTTATTAGAAGGTTGGTGAAGCAGTATAGGGAAAGGAAGAGAGACTTACGTATGATTTTCATAGACCTCGAGAAGGCATACGACAAAGTCCCTAGGAAGGTTCTATGGAGATGTTTGGAGGTTAGAGGTGTACTTGTGGAATACACTAGGGCAATCAAGGATATGTATGATGGAGCTAAGACCATGGTACAAATAGTAGGAGGAGACTCAGAGCACTTCCCAGTGATGATGGGGCTGCACCAGGGATCAACTCTTAGCCCATTCCTATTTGCCTTAGTGCTAGATGGACTGACGCGAAAAATCCAAGGGGAGGTGCCATGGTGTATGTTATTCACAGACTACATAGTCCTGATTGATGAGACTCACAACGGAGTGAACGCTAAACTGGAGGTTTGGATATAGACTCTGGAGTCTAAAGGGTTCAGGCTGAGTAGGACAAAGACAAAATACTTGGAGTGCAAGTTCAGTAACGGGAGCGACCTTGAGACAGGGTCTTGGTACTCAGGTCATTCCAAAGAAATGGAGCTTCAAGTACCTCAGGTCTATTATCCAAGGGAATGAAGAGATTGATGATGATGTCATACATCGTATTGGGGCAGGGTGGATGAAATGGAGGCTCGCATTTGAAGTCTTGTGCGATAAAAAGGTGCAACAAAAACTTACAGGCAAGTTCTATAGGGTGGTGGTTAGACCGACTATGTTATATGGGGATGAGTGTTGGCCGGTCAAGACTTCGCACACTCAAAAGATGAAAGGTGCAGAGATGAGGGTGCTAAGATGGATGTGTGGGCATATAATGAGGGATAGATTTATAAATGATGATATCCGCGACAGAGTGGAAGTGGCATCGGTGGAGGATAAGATGCGGGAAGCGAGGTTGAGATGGTTTAGGCACATGCAAATGAGAGATACAAATGCCCCAGTGCGGAGGTGTGAGAGGTTGGCTATGGACGGGTACATGAGGGGTGGTGGTAGGCCGATGAAGTATTAGGGAGAGGTGATTAGAAGGGATATGACGCAGGTGCAACTCACTGAGGACATGACCTTAGATAGGGGGTTATGAAGGACACGTATTAGGGTAGAAGGGTAGTAGGTAGTCTAGCATAGTCCTACCTACGCTTACAAATTGGCACTTGTAGTATTATTATGGTAGGCTCAATTAGCCTATCATACTAGTAGGCACAGTATTGCCTTATAGTTCCTTGTCGTTTGGTTTATGTTGCTATACGTATTTTGTTTGTCTTATTTACTTGCATTAGTTATTGCTTCTTTTTGCTTCCTTTTCTTTTTCAGAATTCGCTATCATGACTTACTCACTTTGTTTGTCGTACTTTGCTTGGACTTGTTTTTTATCTTGAGTCGAGGGTCTCTCGGAAACAGCCGCTCTACCTACCAAGGTAGAGGTAAGGTCTGCGTACATACTACCCTCCCCAGACCACACATTGTGAGATTTCGTATGTTGTTGTTGTTGTACTAATCTGCACTAAACGTCAAACCAAGAAAACCCCTCAAATGGAGCAAAACGTTAAAGAAATTGGTATCAGAGCCTGAAAAAAGAATAATATTTAGATGAAGAAACGTTCGTCGTTTGAACAAATAAATAGATTAAATAATAGAAAATGGTTACATAAAGAATTGAGACATCTCTTAATAGAAAGAAAATAGCAAAATATTATACTGATAGAATACCAAAAAAGATTACTATCATTAAAAATGAATAATGGAAATATTGACGAATATGAATTAAACACTGAATTAGTAGACATGATAAATAATAACATAAGAACATATAGAGAACTATTAAGCCTACGCAGGGAAATAAATATACAAGACCATTTAATAGCAGATTTAAACACAGATTTATGGATGTATACAGATCAATATGGATGAAAATAAGTTAAGAGAACTTCAAATAATAGCTGAAAAATCCTTTACATATAATAGAGATATAAATCAACACATAGTAAGTTGCAGAATGAGTATAGATCTTATAAAAGAAAGAGATCAACGTTTACAAGAAAATTCCCAACAAATATGCGAACAAGAAAATACTGTTACAACCCTAAGAAATATGATAGCACTAAAAGATGAAAGATTAAGACAAAAAGAGGAAGAAAATATGAAACTAAGAGAAAAAAATTAAGAGAAATAATCAGAAGAGATAATGAAATAAAAGACCAATAAGATGTTATAGTAGAACAACATAAATACATTGACAGGTTAAGAAATGGATAAAAGAAAAGAAATAGTAGAAAACTCTAACGAAACATATTACCAAATGGATGCATATGAATGAGGAATGACACAAACATTAAGCTTTAAACCAGAAATATATAAGAAAATACAGGATGAAAAGAAGAACTATCAATTAAGAAAATATTTAAAACCAAATGATTTGAAAGAAATAAAGAAATAAGATCTATAACACAAAAAATATGAAAATATAATAGACACAACCAGTGTAAATGGTAGAGCATAAATAAATTTGATAACAGATGAAAAATAATAAAAAGAGAATTAGCAAAATTATCTACTAAAGAAGCTAAAATATACAGAAACATATACTTTGGAGGAGTAGAATTTACTATAAAAGCATATTTTCAGAAAAAATATAGATACACCTATACAAATATAAATATTAGATTATTAGGAAATCTACAAGATGCTTTAATATCTGTAATAAAAGGAAATTTAATATATCAAAAACTAAAATTCACAGTACAACCAGACTTTAGTATATCATTAAAAGATGAACATAAAGACTTAACTTTAACACTATATTATAAATTAGATGGAATAAATATCTCACCAGGTATCAAGATATATTAGAACAAATAGAACACAAAGAAAATTCCAAAATAACCATACCAAAAGAAATATATATGAATTTTAGTACTAGAACCATAACACCATTACAAAAGGTAAGACCCCAAATATGAGGATCTAGACTAAGTATTAAAAAAGAACCAATATCAAGACACACTAGCTTAAGATTTATGCAACCCAGAACATTAGACTTGATAAATATACCCAGTAATAGATTAAGGATTAAAGTAATAATATTCAATGGCATGATAACAATCGATTGTATAGCTGAAATAAACACATGAGCTATTAAATTTTTTATATATAAAAGTAAAACCAATGAAAAAGACTGTAATTTAATAGAACCACAAACTTGTAGTTACCCTGAAAATGAAAGAGAAATAATAATAACCAAAAGTATTAATTTAAAATTCAAAATCCAAGATGTAGAATATAAAATAAATATAGGAGTAATAGAATATGATAGTTTTAATGAATTATTATTAGGAAGTGACTTTTTAACCATGATAGATTGCAAAATTAATAATGAAGGAATTGAAGTAAATGACCACAGAAAAATGAGATTTATAAATAAAATATGAATATACAGATAAAAATTTAAAAACAATAAAAATAGTTTTATCAGAAGAGATAATATCTCAACTTAAATACCTAGAGTACAGTGCAAAAGAAATAAAATTAGAAAATAAAATAATATTAGAACAACTCAATATATTAGTAGCACATATAAATAAAGGAAAACAAGTGATAGAAGACGAAGAACCTAGTACCAGCCAGGAAGGAATAGTTGAAAAAATAGTTAATACCACAACTAAACAACCAGAATTAGTATCAATAGATGCATGGAGAAGAAGTAAAGAACCCATAATGGTAGATATTAGTAAAATAAAACCAAAATTATCAGAATCAGTAGAAAAAATATTAGATAACCTAGCAATATTACATAAAAAGGACAATTTTAATGGAGAACCAAGAACATAGTGTAATAACATTTCTTAAAAATCATGGAAAAGAAATAATAGAAAAAGAAAGATACAAATATGAACCTATAAAGAAAAAAGACCTTAAAACTACACCAAATAATAATAATAACGAGTCAAAAGGTGAAAACATCTACTTAAATGACACAGAAAAACCGAATACTTATACCTAAAATTAGATAAACAAGAATAACAAATATGTGAATTAAAGACAGAAAATATAAAACTAAAATCACATAATAATGAAGAATTGTACAATAAATATAAAAAATATAAACATAAGTTTAAGGATACAAAGAAAATACTAAAAGAAACAAAGGTAGAATTAAAACAAACAAGAGAAGAATTAAATGAAGTTAAACAAGAACTGGAAGAATTAAAAGAAGAATTACATATCCTAAAAGAACAAATGACAAGGATAAAAGGGAAAAAGAAGGTAAAGAAAATATATAAAACAAGTGATGAAAATACTACTAGTAATGAAAAAACTGATAGTGATACAGACAAATATAGTAATGTTGAAGAAACTACTAATCTTATAAGATTAAATGAATTAACCAACCAAGATATACAAGTAGCAAAATTCATAGAAGAAGAAGAAAACTCAGAAATAGTAAATGAATATAACGAGATAATAAAAGCTTTACAAAAATTAAAAAATGAAAATGCAATCACAGAAGAAGAATCTGAAAGCGATATAGAAGATGAATTAGAAATAGAATAAGAGGATATAGTAAATGAAGATATTAATGACTATCATGAAGAAGAGTTAATAAAACCAAATCTAGAAGTAATAACCAGAAGAAATACGAAAATACCAGGACATATAGTAGTAGGACAACAAGCCGAATTTAAAGAATTTGTAGGATCAATGTCACAAGATGTAAAATCTTAATAGATACTTCCTAGATTTAGATAATGTTTATGATGAACAAGAAATAAGTAGAAGAATAAATGATTGGAATCTTGGAATATATATAACATTAATGAACTCTACATATACTGATAATCTAGATTATATTTATGATTTAATATCGAAAATATTAATTGGAAAAGTAGCATTTTGGATGGAATCTATCGCATATCAACTGAAAGGAGAAGTATTTAGTCATGCAAGAGACTAGAAATCTATGTTAATGATATTTGATATTGTACTGAAAAGATATTTTTAGGAGAAAAATGTTTAGTAGCCAGAGAAAATGTATTTGCAGAAAGAAAAACTGAAAT